>CM053405.1:11283071-11342430 GCA_028644305.1 Xerus rutilus | reverse complement strand
TTCCCCTGTAAGCCACTCTGCCCAATTAGTTGGCACTGTCCCATCCTAGCTACTATATGTATCTATCCAACAGAAATGATACAAGCCAAAACTAAGAAATAGGTCATTTTCTATTAGACATATGATTTTTAAAGTAAAATTGAAAGTAATATATTAAAATATTGTACCAAACATAATGTACCCATAATATGCTAATTTAAATCTTCAATCAATAGAAAATATTGATTACATTTTTCATTATATTTTTTGTACTAAGCTTTCAAAATCCATAGTGTATTTTACACTTGCAATAATTTGTTTGTTTGTTCTAATCAGTTATATATGACAGCAGAATGCTCTTCCATTCATTGTGTACAAATGGAGCTCATTTTTTCACATCTCTAGCTGTACACAAAGTAGGGTCACACTATTCATGCAATCATACATGTACCTAGGGTAATGATGACCATCTCATTCCACTATATTTCCTATCCTATCTCCATGCCCCCTCACCTCCTCTCCCTTCCCTTTGGCCAATCCAGAGTTCCTCTACTCATCCCATGCTTTCCCCTTATGGATTAGCATCCACTTATCAGAGAACACATTCGGCCTTTGGCTTTTTGGGATTGGCTTACTTCGCTTAGCATGATATTCTCAAACTCCATCAATTTACGTGCAAATGCTACAATTTTATTCCATTGTGTATATATACCACAGTTTCTTTATCCATTCATCGATTGAAGGGCATCTAGGTTGGTTCCACAATTTAGCTATTGTGAATTGTTCTACTATAAACATTGATGTGGCTGTGTCACTGTAATATGCTGTTTTTATGTCCTTTGGGAATAGACCAAGGAGTGGGAGAGCTGGGTCAAATTGTGGTTCCAGTCCAATTTTTCTAAGGAATTTCCATACTGCTTTCCAGATTGGCTGCACTAATTTCACTTGCAGCAATTTTTTATCAAATTAGCCATAATCCAAGTGCTCATAGCCATGTGTGGCTAGTAGCTACCATATTGGACATTACAGATAGGAATTCTACCCAGTATTTAGAGATTAGCTCAACTTCATCCACTTGGCAAGAAGATTTCTCCATTTTCTATAGCCCTCACATATCTTCCTTCTCTGAATTGCTGTGATGCTATAACCAAACAGTTAGATACCTAATTCTCATACATTTCATGACTGTAAATTTTGTCTTCACAATCAGACTCCAAAGCTTAGAGAACAATAATTGTCTTGTCCCTGGAGTATCTAGTGTGATGCCAGCCACAACCAGTAAATAGGTATCTGTTAATTGATGGATGACAAATCAACACAGTGATAAATTGTATGTTAAGTAGTAAAGAAAGGGTAAAACTAAGAGTGAAATCATTAATAATTGACAGAAGAAAAAGGCAGCACATTCAGTTGAAGAAAATCACAATCCACATGAAATATATTGTTATCCTTCATACCGCCAGTATTCATTTAATCTTCATTTTTACTTCTAAATTTCAAATGCTGGTTCATTAAAACTATGCCTGCAATCCTCACCAAATATGAAAGAATACCTCTAGGGGAAAATTAAAGATAATAACAAAGAAATATGCACTTAGCGGAAGTTCTTCATCATGTTATTGGATGGTTTCCATAGTAGGTGGTAAAGCCACCCACTAGCCTGGAGTGTCCAGGAAGAGCTGCCTAGTGTTCATGATGAATCCCCAGCCCACAGGCAGTCAGTTTCATTACTCCATTGCACCTAATTTTCTTTTCTGAATGATAACATAATGTGTCAGCTAATAAAATATTAGACCACTTCATACAACAGTTCCATGTTAACTTAGAAAAAGAAGAGACAGAGACATGTCCAGGACTGTCACATGAAACAAGATGACCAAGATACTTGTGGCAGGCATGGTGGGAAATATGGAACCAGAGCCAGCACAGAGAATGAAGTCAGGAGAAATAAACCAAGTCTTCCTGACTCTTCTAAGGATATCCCCATGGATTAGGAACAATACAGATGGGAGACACCACCTCCATCCACCTCTACAGGATGTGAAGAATATGGGAATTGAACTTCCAGGAACATCTTTTCATTTTTCTTTGTAGGCAGAGAATTCCAACAATCCTTCCGAGTAAAATGTTGAGGGCTCTTACCTTGGCCCACCCCAAGAGACACATATGATCTCCTGAGCCAAAAAAAATAAACAAATAAGAATGAAGAAAAAGAACTAAGTCAAGATTAGAAGAAGGTGACAAGATTCAAGGAAGAAGCCATACTCTGAGCGGTAATAGTACTCTGTGCTCTTCAGTAATAAAGTGAGATGATGAGTAGTTCAAGGCTACAAGTGACCTCAAGGGCTGATTGATTTCCCTACTCACAAACCAACTCTGTATTCAAATCCTACTCTAAACTTATTCATTAGCATAAGCCAAGGCCCAAAACTTTAAGCAAATATGGTGAATACAGTGCATCTCTCCCTATTTTCTATTCATTTTTGTTGGCATTAAAGTACATGATGTGTGTCTGTGTGTGTGTGACCTAGAGCCAACACCAAAAAGTTATTTGGACTGGCATTACCAGATATCTTAATGACACACCCAGGAGCACCTGCAAAATTGAACTGGATAATGAAAGACAGCAAGTGCCAGGATGGCTGTAGGAAAGAATTAGATGGCCTTATGGAAGAATTAATTCTTAAAAGGAAGATTTTGACTGTCACATATAACAATTTTTGGGGGGACTGGGGATTGAACTCTGGTACTTGACCACTGAGCCACATCCCCAGCCCTATTTTGTGTTTTATGTAGAGACAGGGTCTCAATGAGTTGCTTAGCTCCTCGCCCTTGCTGAGGCTGGCTTTGAACTCACGATTCTCCTGTCTCAGCCTCCCAAAGTGCTGGGATTACAGGCGTGCGCCACCGCGCCTGGCTCACATATAACAACTCAATTGCGCTTCCAGTGAGTGAAAGTAATTCAAGATCCCCTTGACCTACTAGCGCAGGTGAGAAGCAGGGATTGGTAAGAAAGGGCAGGGTAGCCACTTGCAGAGGACAGAACACATGCAAACTTGGCAGAGCCAGTACATCTACTTCCAGAGCCTGCTGAAGAAAGAGAATGATTCCAAAACAATTGGAAGACTTTCAAAGAATACGCATCCCATCTATGGTTCAATGGCTGAATAGCCATCACTACCCAACACCTTCCCAGTGAGGTCAGCTTATCCTTGCTTTTGTGCATCTGATGGATAATCAGACTCTTCTATGC
Source organism: Xerus rutilus (assembly GCA_028644305.1). Classification (NCBI taxonomy): domain Eukaryota; kingdom Metazoa; phylum Chordata; class Mammalia; order Rodentia; family Sciuridae; genus Xerus; species Xerus rutilus. Next base: position 11,339,198 of record CM053405.1, on the reverse strand, counting down.
ATGTGATTGATAACTAGACCCAGACCTGACAAATTCCTGGTAATCCAGCAGCAATTTCTGCCTTGCCTGAAGATGCAAGCCTGAGTGAATAATTTAGCCCTTGCTAGACTATTCCAAAGAGCAGGCAATGTGTTGTATTTGTCAGCATATCCCTAGTGCCTAGTTCCAACCCTGCTATATATTAAAAATAGCATAAATGATTGTTGGACCAAACTGGGATTGCTGATTTTCTTTTGGAAGCACTGGAAGAAAATGACTGTCTTCCAAGGCCAACTCTTCCCTGTATTACTCACGAATGGATATCCATGAAACCTATATTTAGAATTTCACTGCTCAGGAACTTGAAATTTCTTCTTAGCAAAGGAAAGCAGCTGGTAGAAGGCCCCATCCCTTCTCAATCCCCCAACCTGCTTCTACCTCAGGAAACCAGTTCTGTATTTCTGTTTGCATAAAGGGGCATAAAACTCACAGGGACATTAACATAAAACAGGGTAACCTTGTTCACATTTTAGTGTATCTTACAATTCAGAAAGCAGAAAAGGAATTTGAATTTGGGAATGTTTTAGATTTGTCTAATCCAAAATATGCGTAAGGCCTCATGGATTCTGAAGTTTATCTTTCTGCTCCAAGTCTACGAACATCACAAAGGGTCACTTGTGAGTTGGAAAATACAAAGTTAAGAGTTTAGAATATCTGGCTTTTCACACATGCTGAAATCATGCTTAAGGAAAAATGAAAGTCATAATTTTGAGAGGATAAAATATATAATCACATGCCCCACAGCAGATAGTAAGGTAATCATATCGAAAACAATGAAACTGTGAAATGTACACCCATCCATAACTCAAAAGCATTTGTCATTGCAGGGCTGTAGAATGATCTCAGGAAGATCTGACAGGTCATAGCAGGCAAGTCTCCTATACACTTTATTAAAATCAGGACAGGGGGAAAGGGAAGGTATTGGGGAATGAGAATGACCAAATTTGCTCTGTTCATGTACCAGTATGGCACAATGACACCCACAACGAGGTAATCAAGGGAATGGAGGTATGTGTACTTTCGCGTTTATGTCAAATGTAGTTATAGTAAAAGCAAATTTTAAAAATCTGCATGAAAGTTATTTAGAACTATGCAAAGAACCAAACTATTATTAACTGCAGATAAATATTTAAAAGAACTGGTAATTTCTATTTAAAATTTAAATGAAGCCAGACAACTGCTACAAAGCATAACAGTGCATCTGTTTAATCCAAATACATGATTTCTTGAACAGTACCATTTGTCAACTAATGAGTCCTCATTTAGAGAAAGATCTGTAGGAACCAATAGAGAGGGTTTCCAGAGCATATTTTTAGTCAAGAAAAGAAAATTCCATCTAAAAAGTGCATATAACATACAGCCTTTTGTTTAAGACAGGAGAAAGGAAATCCACACTCATATTAATTTCCAAAAAAAAAAAGAAGAGCAAGCCACAAAGTAAGGAAAATAACTACATGTGAGATGGCCGTGGGGCAACACTTCTCTAACTAAGCTCTTTATACCTTTTGTATACATATAGTTTTGATTTTTGAACCATATAACTATTTCTCATCTTCAGAAATACAATGAAATGAGAAATAAATGAAAGGAAAAATAGACTGCATATAAGCAGTACTGGGTGGGATACTACCACGATCATTATGTAAGTGGATGTCCTGGTCCTTAAGTGATTCATGCCAGAGTACTAGGGAGTTAGGTGTCATTATATCTGCAACTTATCTGCAAAAATTTCAGCCAAAATAAAATTCATATACATGCCCATATACATACCCCATGTTCCCACATATATGTATAGAAGGGGAAAAGAAAGATAAAGTGAGTATAAGTCTTAAAACTGGTGAACACAAAAGTATGATGAACTGAATGTTTGCATTCCCCCAAAATTTATTTGTTGAAATCTGGCTAACCTCCAAGGTGGCAGCATTAGGAGGTGAGACCTTTGGGTGCTAATCAGGTCACTGAGGGTGAAGCTTATTCATGAAAGCTGATAAAAGGGACCCCAGAGAGTTCCCTTGCCCTCCTTCCACCCTGTGAGGACACAGTGAGAAATCACACTGCAACCCCAATTCTACTGGCACCTTGATCTTGGACTTCCAGCCTCCAGAACTGTGGAAAATAAATTTCTGTTGTTTATGAGCTATCCAATTTATAGTACTATGTTATAGCATCCTGAATGGACAAAGATAGCAGGTAAAGGTTATACAAAACATCATCTCATCTTCATTATCTTTTTTCTGCCACTAACTAGAATTTAGCCCCTACATGGGGGAGCCTCTGGGGGTGGCTGGCCTTATTGGTGGAAAATGAAAGAGTAATGCATCAGCAAGACAGGTGGGCAAGTACACTCTGCATCATGAGATTGGATTGTGGAGATTTTAAATCTACAAAGAAGCATGCAGACTTGGTCCCATGAGGATAAAAAACTAGACAAATTTGGAATAAGTCTCCTAGAGGGTCAGATTCTTAGTAAAATGTCTCATTAAAAGATACGCACATTGAAAATTCTAATTGACAATACCAAATCACAAAATAACTACAAAAGAACTACACCATCAATCACTGAAATACACTTTGGGTACTGTATATTAAAAAGAGTTCCTTCACTTAAACAAATACTTGATTAGAGGAACAAGAAAAGAAGATTAACGTTGACCCTGCTTCGTGAGCGTTTTAAATGATATCAACTCTGTCAATTAAAGCAAAGTTCCTTCCACTGAGGGATTCTCATACACAGTCTGCTCCAGAGACCATGGTTAACCAAGCAGAACCTCTTATATCTTGATAGGTAATAAATGGATAATAAACTCATTTGAAAGAGCTACCATAATCAAATAATTGGTTGACAAATACAACCAGGAAGTCAGATTCTCTCTCACCCAGTTTGTTATTTCTTGAAAATCCATAACCAGTAAAATACAGGATCCTTCTAAGAAACTGTATTATCTTTAAAAACAGCATAACCTTGAGTTATGCTTTTAAAAAAAAGATAATACACATGATTCCTTAATTAGCTATGTATATATTCCTTAATGCTATATACATGATTCCTTAATTAGCTTAAGAAGGCCTTAGAGATTCATTTGGAAACGGCTCCCTTCACAAATTGCACCTCAGCAGGGGGCCCAACAGTGTGAACAGCCCCACCCTCATAAAATAATTTTACAGACTATCTAGTAAAATCTCTCTCCTAGGAAACAGGGTCCTCAGTTTGTCTCCCTCCTCTACCCAAGATAAAAGAAGCTAAAAAGCATCACATTCCAAAAGGTAAACTGAGATGACTCAAGCATAAATCAAGTTCCTGCAGACTAGCAAGAGTTACTCAGCCTCAGAGAGCCTTCCAGTGAAATCCAAGGAGACTGTCCATCCTCCTCCATCTGAACTTTACGTCAGCAGATAGGTGAGAAAAACTTGAAAGCAGAACTGCATTTGGGAAGATGAGTGATTTTCCTGTTCATCCCTATTTACCCCAGTTATCCAAGCATCTGGTGAGACGTGATTGCCATCAGTCATCAGAGCTCAACCTACAAACCAAGCTAAGACGCCATGGCATTCACTCACTAGCGGGTATAATGAGGTGGTGCTGTTGCATTTTTATTGCTATTAGAATAAATTGTTCACAAGAGAAGGATGCTTCAGCTATTAAAATAAGTGAGGGGGAAAAAAGCCCAGGTATATAAGTATGTTTTATGTGAAACCCTCAGCCAACCATCTGCAAATCATTTGAGTTCTGTAAGCTAATAAAAAGTGCATGTGCCTTTTCCTCCTGTTTATCCTCTAGAAGTTTTTCTTCTGTCTACCACTCATAAGAATACATTTTTTATGTTCTCCTCGATCAACATTTTTCCACTGGCTCCTCTAATATATGCCGTCTCTAAAGCTGTACAGAAGAATTACCCAAACATGCTTTGAGTTTGTGTAAACCCTAAAGTAAGCAAACAAGCTGATTTCCCCCACTTTTCAGCTGGAATCACACCAACACAATCCCACTGACCCAGTGCTACCCACCAGCCCCTCCAAGTACATGCTGGCCTGTTCAGAGTCTTTATAATCAGAGTAGATACATTTAAATAGATTTAAATAGAAGGCTCTGCCAGGATTCATGAAGACAGAGGATCAGGTTCCCTGAGCACATTTGCCATTAATATTCTGAGTTCACGAATGCCAGTAATTTCTTGAAAACTTGACTTTCAATGTCAACTTGAATCTGTTCATTTCTGTCTTATGATTTAGCAAAATCCAATTATTCTACCTCCTCCAATCCCACCAATGCAATTATGTGGTACAAGACACAGGAAGGGTTATTGGCATTTTCTGTTTACCCCCCAAAGATATTACTCTTCACTTCAATTTTCTAAGAATAACAAATCTATTGAAAAGCACAGTTGGGGCTATTTCTACTCAATATCAGCAGATGAAGAATAGGAGAATATCAATAACTTGTTTCTAAAAGAAAATCGTATTTTCCGTATTAAAGATGATCAAGAATAACTTCCTGTGTTAACAACCTTCAGGCTGTTTTGGTCATGGAACCATCCTTTCAGTGTGAAAGTGGCATACAGGGTACCATTTATATTGACCCTCTGCTGTCTCCAAATATATTTAATAGGGGAAAACTTGTCTTCTGTTCCTGGACAAAAACTAAGGAAACTAAGTCCTATGGGGAGAGAAACAGGATGAACAAAAGAGACCTTGTTTGACTGGTGCTGACAAAAACTAGGCCTAGCTAACATTTAATACATTTTCCTGGATTCTATGGGATACCTATAGAATCTCTATAGTTCAGGACCGGTTCCCTTAATGCAAATGAGGCATTTTTTTCTAGCTGACCACAAACTCCTTCTACAACCCTTCCAGCTTCACTGTGCTGAAAGCTGGTTAATTCCAGGTTAACCTACTTGACAACATTGAATATCACCTTGACCCTGACTCCTACTCATGGCTCACATTGTGTCCTTGGGAAATACTGGAGCATCCTTTTTTCCATAAGCTCTTTTTTGCTCTGCACACTGACATAATAGCAAGGAAGGAGACTTTTCAGATAGAAGGAAAAAGAAAAAAAACAAAACCCATACATCTGCCCCTCCCACTCCAGGGAACACAGCAATTTCTCCTACAGGGGCCTTCTCAATGGCCTTAAGAGAGAGGACGAGCCCCCCATCCCCTATGCTGAGAAAGAAAACCAGCATCATACCAACAGCTGAAAATGTCTTCTCCTTAATCTTCAATGATCTGACCCTTTTTAAATCTACATAATGATTGATTTAAGGATTATAAAACTGGCTTTTGAAATTTCATTGAAAAATTCGCATTGGGTTTGGAGTCTTTGGTGTACCATTTGTATTATGCTCTCATGCTTCAGTCAAAATTTATACAGTTTGACATCTTGTGACAACTGCTGCTCCAAAGAAGAAAAAAATAGTCATATGAAAAAAATAGTCATATATGAAAAAGTCATATACTCCACTTTAGGAAAACACAAGTTAAAACAAAAACAGGATGCCACTGCATACTATTAGAATGACCTAAATGCCACAATACTGACACAGCCCATGCTGACAAGGATAGGAAACAAAAAGAAATCTTACTCGTTGTTGGTGAAAATGCAAAATGGTGCAACCACTTGGAAAACAGGTTGGATGTTTCTCACAAAACTAAGCACACTCTCACCATATAATACAGCAGCTGCATTCCTGGGTATTTACCCAAAGGAGTTTCAACTTATATATACACAAAATCCTTCACATGGATTTTATAACATCTTTATTAATAATTGCCAAGACTGGCAAGCAACCAAGATTCCTTCAGCAGCTGAATGCATAAATAAACTGTGGTATATCCGGACACTGGAATATTATTCAAAGCTAAAAAGAAAGGAGCTACCAAGCCATAGAAAGACCTGGAGAAAACTTATATGCATATTATTAAAGAAGTGAATCTGAAAAGGCTATAAACAGATTCCAACTATGTGATATCCTGAGAAAAGGAAAACTATGGAGAAAGTAAAAAGATCAGCAGTTGATAGAAGTGACAGGGGAGGAAGGGATGACTCCAGGCAGAGATCTGAGGACTTTTAAGCAGTGAAAATACTGTGATTCTGTAACAGTGGATCCATGTCATACATTTGTCCAAACCACAGAATATACAATAACAAGAATGAATCCTAATGTAAACTGTAGACTCTGGGAGAGAATGGGGTGTCCATGTAGGTTCTTTATTTGCAACAAATGTACTACTCTTATTTGGGATGCTAATAATGGCAGAGGCTGGAGTGAGTGCTATTTAGGAATTCTCTGTACTTTCTCCTCAATTTTGTTGTGAACCTACAAGTGTTCTAAAAAATAAAATCAAAAGGGAAAAACAAAACAAAATAAACAAACAGAAACATATACTACTTCTACATTAAGTAACTAGGCATGTTTTATTCTATATTCTCAAAAGCACCTTCCTTACCTTATTATCTGTAGTTTACAAAAAAGTGAATCTTCTGGCTTATCAAATAGCCAGATTTTGGAAATAACTCCTAATCTTCCCTATTTTCTGTATCCTTCCAAAATTATCTACCTCTAAATTTAATCATATTTTGGCCTTTAATTCGGCCAAGTATACAATGAAACTCTTGATTCCAAATGCCTCCCATATTATATCCTGGCACAGGGAGGAAAAGTGGAGCCCAGAGGAGCTGGGATCCTTCACAGCTGAGGTGATTTTTGTGGTTTTCTAAGTTATTCTGACATGATCTGCATTTCTTTTATTTGAATTCAGAATAATAGGAGCTGATTTAGTCCTTTCCCTCCCTTCCTTCCTTCCTTCCTTCCTTCCTGATTCCCTTTGACAATCTGATCAAAATTACGACTTTTTAACCCATTTCTGCATATGATTTCAAGCCTCCATAGGATCTCTGAAACTCATTCATAAATTCCCTTGGCTCCTCAGCATATAAACAGTGCTTAATATCACTCATAACCACACACTACATCCTCTTTAATCTACCACAAAAATGCTTTGTCATTTCCATGGAGCCAGAATGAGAAAACAATTTGTCCCCATGAGTCAATCAGCTTTTCATCCTTTTTACCAACTGTTGATGGAGCAACCACAGTATGCCGAGCCCTGACAGGGTGTAGCTTGACCAAACACACACTGATTCTCCAAGCAATGCTCTCTCTGGCCAAAGTCATGCACTCTAGTGACTTTCTTTCCAACCCAGATTTCTTCTCAAGTTTCAGACTTGAATACCCCGTGGATATTTCCACTGGGGCCTCCTAGAGTCACCCCAAACTCAACAAGACGGGAACACATTATCTTTTCTCCAAATATTGCCCCTGTCTTTGCATTTCCTCTCTCTACAAATTGCAACCCTGCTCACTGTTTGTCTGCATCAAAATATGTGGAAAGAGATATTTGACCCTTCTTATTCTTTATCCTGAGGTCCAATCAATCAGCAAAGCTCTGCCAATGTCGAGTCTTCAGTGATTCTTGGATGTATCCACCACTACCTCCTCCTGCATGGGGTTCATATGATGTGAAGCAAGCTTTCTTTAACTCTGCTTTTCACCCTACAGAAGCACAGGAGCCAAACTTGCTTGTTCACTGAATAGGGATCTAGAAAGCACAGCCCAAAGATCAGAGCAGATGCTGCAGGATAAGGCTAGAAATGAAGTCGATGAGGGAGGATGGTGGTCACTGAAAAATGTTTTCTTGCCACAAGGTAATTTTGGTCCTAGGTCATAAGTAAAGTTTTGAAAGGGTGATTTTTATTCAGACTTAATGAAATTCTTTAACTTTCAACTTGCCAAGGAAATATATGACTGACACCAAAAATAAATTGTCCATCAGAACAGATTCTTTTAGTAATGCAGTCTTTATCCATGTACTAGATCCAGAAAAGCAGAGACAGCTGAAAAAGCTTTCAGTCATAGCTTTTTCCCTTTAAAAAACAAAAGCAGTATGTGGTCCAGATTATTCAATAAGTACTAATTTTCACTTAAATAGTGGAGGACAATATTATTTAAAGTGGGAACTCCATTAATATTCTAACAATTTTCAAGCTACTAGAAATAGACCCTATAAAGAGAGAAAAGCTTTGGATCTGGTTTGAATGTGTCCCCCAAAGGTGTAAGTGATGGACACTTGGTACCATTCACCTATATCACTAGTGTGGTGGTGGTGAGGTGTTGGAAACTTTAATGTTTGCCTACCATGCATGAAGCCCTGGGTTCTATCCCAACACCTCTCAAGAAGATGGTTAGGTCATTGTGGGGGCCACACTCAGAAAAGATTAGTTCTCACAGCAATCTGTTTAGTTCCCACACAAGTTATAGAAAAAGCAAGCCTGGCCCACAAATCTCTCTTGTTTCTGGGTTGCCATGTGACCTCTCCCTTTTGCAGAGCTCCATGCCATGGAGGCCCAAGTAGTAAAGGCCTTCACCAGAGCCAAGCAGATGCTGGTGCCATGCCTCGAATCTCTACAGCTGTGAGTTAAACCTCTTTTCCTTACAAATTACCCAGCATCAGGTATTTTGTTATAGCAACAGAAAATGGACTAATACAAAGATGTGCCTGACTACATTAGACTGAATGGACATTCGCCAAAAATGTATTCAGGCACACATGGTTTAATTTGAATAACAATAAGGAATAACTTAATTCAGAACTCACTGTGTACCAAACACTGTGTTGACATTTTATACACAGCAGGTGACATCATCACAAAAAACTGTGATATTCTTAGAAAAACTGCCTCCATTTCATAATTGAAGACACCAAGGTTTGCAGAAGTTAGTATTTTATCAAAGATCACATACTCTTAAACCTGAGCCATCAGGACAAAGGGTTTTTGTTTTGTTTCTAAGTATAACATCACACTATGAAGGAATAATAGCAAGAAGACAAGGCATATGAATTAACTCTGAAATGGTTTATGGCCTAGAAAAGGTGGGAGAGAATAGGGAGATGAAAACAGCAGTGTGGAAAGACTGATTTAGAACTAGGTATGTAGCAGGCCTCGTTAAGCCACGACTCAAGCAAATGTGTAATTAAGGAAAATTGGGCAAAATGAGGTAAAATTTGAGTGCAACTCTTACAGAGTTGAAATAAAAATTACATTATAAGGAAACAGAGTAAATAAGATTTACTCATACGTAACCACTCGTGCCTCCCACAAGCCCTCTTCTGACCCCAGTCAATCCACCCCCATCCTGGTTAGGCAGCCCCAACTACCCCAAGCAACAGGCCTGTTCCTGAAAGCATTCAGCCCACTGTCTTATAGGCAGGAGTTCTAGTAGCAAATCTAGACATGACATATTTTAGGCTTGCATTTGAAGTCAACATAAAGTCTCTTTGTCACCCTAAGTTACACATAATATCTTTTTATTATAGTAGTTATTTCAGTCAGATTTTTCACTGCTATGACTAAAAGACTGACAAGAACAATTTTAGAGGAGGAAAAGTTTACTTGGGGACTCACAGTTTCAGAGGTCTCAGTCCATAGCTAGCTAGTTCCATTCCTCAGGGCTCAAGTTGAGACAGAACATCATGGTGGAAGTGTGTGGCTGAGGAAAACAGCTGGGAGCATGACACCAAGGAAGCAGAGAGGGTGACTCTACTCACCAGATACAAAATACATACCCTAAAGGCATGCCTCCAATGCCCACCTTCTCCATCCACACCCCACCTGCCTTCAGGGGATTAATTCCTGAATAGGCTCTCATAACCCAATCACTTCACCTCTGAATATTCTCGCATTATCTTACTCATGAGCTTTTGAGGAACACTAATATCTAAACCATAACAGTAGTCCTTCATTTTCATGAAAATTTTTGGAAAATCATAAAAAGTATCATTGAGAAAGTTATCAATCACATCTCAAAACTCAGAGACAGTTCTCGGCTATTTGATCATGTACTTGCTTTGGATAGTTTCCTATGTATACATTTTCTACAGCTACTGCACCTGTGTCTTCCTCTTAGTTAGCTCTCAGGAGATCCCCTGAGCCCTTGAGATACACTGCCTGATAAGTGTTTTATAGCCTGTCTAATACAAGTTTAAGCTTAAGGCCTTAAGCTATGCTATATCCGTATGATAAGTTTATTCTAATAATGGAATTTACAGTGATTGCCTGTTTCTGTTTTAAGGGGCTGGAATCTGTGGCTGAGGTCAGTCGTGTGGGTGCTGTATGCTTGTGTGACTGATCCCCATAAGCAGGTTCAGGTGAGCTCCCTTGTAGCTAGGACCAAGGCTTGGGTCACCTCCTAGTTGTCAGTGCCTCACACAGGCTGTCACACATCATTGCAAGGAGAATCAAATAGGTTCCCTCTCCACAGAACCAATAACCAGAAACCTTGCCTCTTGTTTCTCCTGGACTGTCTCATGGCCCCTTTCCCTGCTGTTTTTACTCCATATCCTTTACTATACTAAACCGGAACTAAGTGCATGATATCTTTTCTGATTCTATGAGTGCCAGGGAATCTTCAAGCCTCAGGGAAACCACAACACATCTGCTTATATGAGAAATCTGTAAACTTTACTCAGTCAAACCTCAAATATACTCAGCCTTAAAGAAGAATGAAATTATGGCATTTTCAGGTAAATGGATGGAGCTAGAGAATATCATGCTAAGCAAAATAAGCCAATCCCAAAAAAACCAAAGGCCAAATGTTCTCTCTGATAAGTGGATACTGATTCACAATAAGGGAAGTGTCGAAGGGAAAACAGAGGTACTTTGGATTAGGCAGAAGGGAGTGAAGGGAAGGGGAGGGGGTATGGAGGTAGGAAGGATAACAGAATGAATCAGATATTATTACCCTATGTACATACATGATCACACAACCAGTGTGATTCTACCTCATGAACAACCAGAAGAATGAGAAGTTATACTTCCATTTATGTATGATGTGTCAAAATGCATTCTGCTGTCATATAGAACTAATTAGAACTCAAATACAGCCTGACCATGCATTGCACTAATAAAAAGCATTGCAATAAACAAAATCTTAGAATTCATTAACAGACACATAAGGTTCATTTATTAATTAATTTAACAAATATATATTTTCTCATTGGGTACCAGGCAAAAGAAGGTACTAATAATATCAGTCTATATTTACAACAATAATATTCTATATTTACATACCAAGAGGGACATTAACAATATGGAGTTTGTATAGAGAAAGGTAACCAGGATGAGTAGCTAAGATGGTTGATGGTTTTGCAAGCTACCTGTATCATCTTGAATATAAAGAAAAACCTCACTTAAAGTGGTTCCAACTAATAAGAGTTTATATTCCTAAACACAAGAATGGAGGTAAGAAATTACTGAAATTAACTACTGAACATTATCATCAGGGAACAAAGTTGTTTCTGTCATTCTGCTTTATCTTTTCCAACATGTTGGGTCTCATCATCAAGTACATTACCTATTGCAAGATGCCTATGCTAGCTCCGAATTTCAACTAGCTCCCCCAGGATCCTCAGGGATGATGTTATATATCTCCTTGACTATGATAGTCATAAAGTCACTCTGAGTTGTGAAGGAGTCCAGGGAAACAATTTTGCATGGCACATGATCACTTGATTTGGGTTTCTATTAGCAACATGGCAGGGGAGGAGATGTTGTCCACACCTAATAGTACTGTCACTCTGTGAGAGAAATAATTCAACATATCAAGCAAATAAATGGACAGCATTAAGAAGGAAGGCAATCTAAATCATAGAATAAAAATAATATTTCTATAACATGGCCTCTGAAAAAATAAAGGAAACCGGATTAAAAATACATAGATTTTATTATTAACAACAGCCAAGATAAGTCAGGGAAGATTGGGGAGATATTAGACAAAGAACACGAAATTTCAGTTAAACAGGAAGAATAACTTTAAGAGATCTACTGCACAGCATGTACAATAAGTAACAATGCATTGCATACTTGAAAATTGCTGAGAGTAAATTTTAAGTATTTGCACCACAAAAAAAAAATGTGAGGTAATCCATATATTAATTAGCTTGATTTAGCCATTGGGCAATGTATGCATATTTGAAGACATCACATGATACATCATAAATACATGTAATTTGACAATTAAAATATAATAGTTTAAAAATTAAGTAAAAAGACTTAGTCTTCAGACTCCAGTCCTTTCCACTGGGAATGTGAGAACCCAGATTTGAGGAGGGGGAACAAATCAGATCATGGATCCCTGCTAGATTGGCCTGAAAGTTTTCTGGGGGAAATTAAAGCTAAAGGAATCGGTGTCCTGAATAAAAGAACCAAAAAGGAACTCCTCGATCCACAGGAAGGAGTCTCTCATCTGACTAATACAGATAATGGAAGGACCCCAACACATTTCCTACCAGGTTCTGCCATGCACTCTGGGGCTCCAAAGCCTGAAGGAGGAGGCTGGAATAATGAGCACGAAGGAGAAACATTTACACAGAGAAGGCACCAAGTAGAAACTTGAAATGTGTATTCAAATATTTAAAACTCTTAGTGTAGAAAAACTAAGAACAAGCCAGATGTTTCTGAAAGTCAATTGGTAAAGCATACAAGAGAACAGTTTTTTTCCCCCCTTTGGGCAGAACACTGGAAGAATTAGAATCATTCCACCTTTAAAAGAAATCTGTGCTGATGTAGGAAGCATCCTCAAACAGGAGAATGGGAGGGCCAAGGTCTTGGATGCATACTAGTTAAGACGGTATGGAAAACACTCTTCTTTAGGTGAAAAGATGTAGTAGATGGTCTCAGCTTCCCTGTAACCCCAAGATTCTATGATGCTGCTTTTAAAAATATCATAAGAAGTCTGTACAAAGTGAATGAACCAGGTAACTGAAAGGAAATGGATTAAAATATTGACAGTGATTGCGACTGGGTAAGGAGATTTGGGGAATCATAATTTCATACGTTTTGCTTATCTATGCCTTCTATATTTTAACAGTGCATATTTTAGAACATCTTAGGGGAAAAAAAGAAATCTTCAAAGTAAAAGGAGAAATTCTTTCTATGTACCAGTTAAGTCTGGTGTCTGGTAAGTGTCTCCAGTCTTTAGAAAACACATTGGCTTTAACTTCTAGTGGGTTGAATTTAAATATCATGGCATAATACACTGAGAAAGTAATTTCTGGTATCTGTTAACTCAAACAAATATTTTATCTTTTGTCAAACTGATAGGAAAAAATAACCATCATAGAAATATCATTATCTTCCTCTGTTGACTCATTCAGCTGCTTTAAAATAAACACTGTGATACTAGAGTATAATAATATACAATAATAGAATAAAAAACAGTAAAGCGACCTAATAGTCCTGTTATGGCTGTGTTACTGAAGAATGCTTATTTTCCAAGAATTCTGTGTCATTTTGAGTCACTATAAGCTCAAGGTCATTTGAAAGCAAACAAAAACAAAAACTGAAAATAGAGACAAACAAAGCAGTGTACTTTTTCTATTCTAAGTGAACCCAGTCTAGAAGGACAAATCACCCTGATTTAGGTCAATAAACCAACTGAACTACTACAATGCGAATAGTGAGCAAGACTTAGCATAGCTCCACCCAACCCTGGAAGAAGATTCGCTCTGAAATAAACCCGGGAACGCAGCCCAGAGCACAGCATTGTAAGCACTCCAGGAAGTTTATGTCAGCTTCAAGAACTTTCTAGGAAGGCTAAAATCCCTCCTTGGCATAGGTGATCTTCTGAGGCACCAGAAAGCAACTGGTTGTGCTCAGAACAGTCTAAGATAGGGTATAAACTTTTACACCCCTTAATTCTCCATCTAGATTTGATTATGAGACTTCCCCTCCCTGATGACGACATGCACATTCTGTTCATTTAGCTGGGGTCTGATTTTATGCAGGAATGCCCTTCTTGTGGATTTTTTTTAAAAGCAGGATTCCCTCTAGTGGAACAGCAAGCTCTTGCCCTGTTCCTTTGGAGTGTCCTGGGTCTGTTTTGAATAAAGGCTCTAATTGTTTTGAGATTCTAACATGAGATACTCATTGTTTTACACTGATTGAATGCTTCTTTATCATTCCTCTCAGGTTTGGATGCTGACCAAAATTTTAAGGGTAACCAAAAGATGACTTTGGAATTCTTCTTCCCACAAACAAGAACTTCACTTTTCTCCCAGACAAGGTATGTATGTGAATAAATAAGCTACCATAACGGGATCCTCAAGAGAATTTTCACAGATAAGTAAATCTGGTAATCTGTACCTTCTCCATCCATACTCCATGCCTGGGATCACAGTGCCAGCCCACCAACCCTGCCTGCCATTCCCTGCACATGGCACTTACTCCAACCTGCCCTCCCATCACCTATCCTATCCTTCCGGCAAGAAATGCCACCCATCCTCTCTTTAAGCCAAAGTCCTGTTGACCCTACACATTAACTCAAAACCCAGCTCCCCTGGCAGGAGTCCCTCCCTCATCGTACCCACTGCAGATGAGTTTATTTACTCCCTCCCCCCAACTTCCTTTCATCTCTTCCATACCATTTTCTAAGAGCACACAGAATGGTGTTTTACTTCTTGGTAGATGACTTGTTGTTCATGATTGATCACTGTGTCTGTGTATGTGTGTGTCCTCTGACACAAAACAGTGAGCTCTTGGACACAGGACACATATATTCTAATGCTTTTATAAAATTGCAAACAATCATTGCAGAGAAGAGGCTGTTCGTTTTCAGAAGTGAGTCAGAGAGATGCCAATAGGCTGGAGTCTTTAACATGGGATCCAGATTACCAAAGTCCAATTGTTCAAGTCTCCTCTTATCACATTCTGTAGACTCCTCCTCAATTTAGAAATGTTATGAGTTTTTCCCTGTATCTTCTGTTACATAATACAGCCCTTGGCGATAGATGCATATATGTATGTCTATGTATGTGTATATGTACACACACACCCCCCCCAATAATACAGATATGTAGAAGGAAAATCTCTACACTGGAAAGCAAGAGAACTGGGCCGAGGTACAACTCAACAACTTAACTCTAAGCCGGGCGCGGTGGCGCAAGCCTGTAATCCCAGCACTTAGGGAGGCTGAGACAGGAGAATTGTGAGTTCAAAGCCAGCCTCAGCAATGGCGAGGTGCTAAGCAACTCAGTGAGACCCTGTCTCTACATAAAACACAAAATAGGGCTGGGGATGTGGCTCAGTGGTCGAGTGCCCCTGAGTTCAATCTCCAGTACCAAAACAAAAAAACAACAACAAAAAAAACTTAACTCTGGACCTGTTCCTTTTGTAAAATCTAGAAAAGTGGAATTTGTTCAGCTTCGATAACCTCATTTGCAGAACACAAGGGTATGGTCAACACATTCTAGAGGGGGTGGAACCTAGTTCTAAATTATCATGATACAAGGAAAACATTGTTAATGAACTTTTTAAATAGTTACTGTTAGAATCATCCATGATTAACTACTGGAGTCTCTTCTTACCATGGGGAATACATTCCCCCCGAATGCCTGAAACTTAGCACAGTACCAAACTAACCTGTTTAGTAAACTATGCTTTTCCTATAGATACATACCTATGACAATGTTTAATTTATAAAATAAGCACTGGGAGATTAATAATAACCAACAATAAACTAAAACAATTATAACAATATACCATAATAAAATAGCCTGACTGAAATTTAAAAGCCACGTGTAGCTAGTTGCTTTTTATTGAACAGTGTAATGTCTGGAATATCTAAAATTATGATGTGCAACAATTAGGAAGACTCATTATTATGACAGATCCATGTTTTAAAGCTGAAGTTTTTGCTAGACTGTTACAGAGTAATAGAAGACCTCAAAGTAGAAACAGACTTTGGCCTGAGTCTAAGCATGGAGTGTTTAAGGCTGCACTGGCATTTTAAAATTGATAGAGGCTTATATCTCAAAACGAAGGACACACGTAATTCTTTTACACTATCATCAATTGATTTATCTTCCATAAAGCCAAAGTCAGCAGATTATTTTGTCTAAGAGAAAAATGCAAAGCAGCTAGCAACTATCAGTCTAACCAATAAGTTACTGTATCTATTCCACACACAAAACCAGGGCAGTCAAACCTCACTTAGGGATATTTGGAATGCTTTCAGAACAATTTGGGTGCTCGTTTTGTACAGCTCCACTTTGGAAAGGTCAAGTTTGCATTTATATTTGAAAACACTACAAAATTCCAGGAAAACACTTGTGTTACAAAGGAGACAAATGCCATTTGAAACATCAATCAGAAACATGTAACTGAGGCTCTGAATACAATTATGAGAAACAAATAAATCAAACTGGGCAGACTGCCCAGAAAGAACAGGCAATGCAAACTTTGAAGAGAGACAGAAGATGAGGGGTGGGTGGGGACAGCTGGGAGGAGAGAGCAGAGGAGGAGAGAAGGGAGCTGCAGCTGAGGGCAATGGAAGGGCAGGCGAGACTGGCCAGAGCAAGAAGAATAATAAAATAGTTTTGAAGGACCCAATCAAACAGAAAAGCCATGCCCAAGGTCTTCAATGTATTCACTAAGACTCTCATTTAGGTATTCCCATGAGAGACTGACATAGACACATACAAAATGTACATGGTTTTTCTCCCAGAGTGACTTTACTACTGATCTTAATAACTATACACCCAGTCTCCATTTTTGGATGAACTTTAACAATAAAAGCAGAGTTTTCCAATTCCTTCAGATGAATCCAAATCTTTGCTGAGTACAAAGAAATGTATTATTGTTTACAGATTTAACTTTTCCAATATAAACAAATAACAAATAGAGGAAAATATTCCCAGCTCCATCTCCCCCTTGGGCTTGCAGCATATACAGAGAGAAAAGCATATTCTTTCACTGGAATCTGGGACTTTCTTTATCCTCCTGTTTCCAATAAGACAGTAGCACTGAACTCACTGGTCTTTAAGTCTGAGAACTACGAAACTTAAGTGTCCAAAGAAGAGTTGTAAGACAAATGACATAATCCAAAGAGGAGCAAGTTCTGTGCTCTCAGGATAAATTGATGAAGTTTTTAGTTCTCAAAGTGAAAGTATCTAAAATATAGTTTATACATACCACCTAAACACACAAGAGAAATGGATGGATCCAGCACTGGACTAGAAGATGCTGTTTCCCAGCTAAATAACAACAGTTAATAATAATAATATCTTATTCACCTCATCCTAGCCTACCCTACTAGGATGCTCTAAGGATGCTATCAGGATCCTTCCTCTCAGAATGCTAATTAGAGTAGCACCCTGTTAAGTCAGATCTATGCTCTACCATGGTCACTACTCACTTAACATCATCTTACTATTAAGAAAACTTTAGAAATCACTGATGTCGATGGACACAAAGTGCATTATATGTATGTATGAAAATGTCACAATGAAACCCATTCTGTGGGGTTGGGGTTGTGGCACTTGCCTCTTATGCATGGGGTGCTGGGTTAGATCTTCAGCAAAACATAAAGTGAAGGTATTGTGTCCATCTACAGGTAGAGGAAGATTTAAAAAAAAAAGAAACCCATTCTTTGTACATTTAATGTGCACTAAAATTATGATTTTTAAAAACACCATAGCAATTATGCTATAATTGTGTAATAACTTCCAGTCATGCTTCTGTGATCAAGGGAGCAGCAGCATCAACGTACCTTAGACTCGATGAAACAACAAAGCAAAGTAAGACCCATAGCAGTGATGGCCATGCACCAAGCACTAGGTAGCCACTAACTCAGGCCAATTGCCTGATAGCTTTTTTTTTTTACTTTATTTTGTTTATTTATTTTCTTTACATGTTGCTGAGGATTGAACCCAGAGCCTCACACATGCTAGGCAAGCGCTCTACCACTGAGCCACAACCCCAGCCCCCTGATAACTCCTGGCAACAAAAACTGCTATGAACTTCATTTTCCAGAAGCCAAAATTGAGGCCCAGAGAGGTTAAGCAACCTGCACAGGATCACACCATCACAGCTTGTTTGAAACCTGGGAAGTCTAGCATCCAAGTCTGTCCTGAACAACCACATTCACTGTTGGCCCTGACACAGCTTTTGCCCAAGTGGTTTCTAGCACTGGGATTCTTGCTGGTATCTAAATGAATGCACTAAACTGTGTCACTAATATAGCCCTGTCCAGCTTTAAAACTTCAGTTTCTCAGATATAAACAGGAGTACATCACGCCCTCCTTGTAGACCAGGGACCATATTTTTAAAGAAACAAATGCCATTTTAATTGTATAGCTGAGATTTCTTACAGAAGGATACTGTTTCTCTTTTCATTTAATGGGGGGAGAAAGAACTTGTAGGACAAAACTGAGGCATTTTTGCTTTTGGTTAAACAAAAACAATTTTAAATAAAGCAAATACAGTAAACATTACCTTTTAAGAAATTTGACCACTACTTTGCACACCTTCTAATTCAGCTACCTTTGAATTTTTAAAATGTTAGATACTGGAGAACACACTAAAAGTCATACCAAATAAATGTGCCATAATCTGGTGTATAGCATGTGGTTTGATCTTGTAGCCACTGAAATGGGACAATCAAGTGCGTGCACACACACACACAAACACACACACACACTACTCACAATACCGCCTCCCTCTTTACAATCAAAATTCCACAGTATTTCTCACTGAACTGCAGACTCCGGAAAGATGGACTTTTCCCCATCAACCTCACAACCACTCTACAGTCCACTGATGTATGAAATGAAGTAGAAAATTGCAAAGCTAGATGTGACTCCCATGAACACCAGGTCTGTCTTCAAGTCACACCAATACTAGCCTCCACCTCCTAGGAATGTCTAGATTTGCCCCAATAAAAACCGATCTCAGACTCCTTTTTAGATCTTTTATGCAACACGTACTCACAAAGGAAAATCTCACAAAAATTAACCAGGTTCTGACTTCCCTCATACAGTGCCAATCTAAAACGATTCTCCAAAAGAGGGAGAAATAGAGCGTAACTTGGGCTCTCCTGTGTCAGCTTCTAGCAAGAGAGGAATTTCCTGTTTCAAAAATGAATTCCAACAACTCTTTTTTTTTCTTCTTCTTCACTTTTCTCCCCTGACAGAATGTAATCAAAACCAATCCACTAGTTTACTGGGCCAAATCAGAAGAATTTTAAAGTAATATGAAGTGAGTATTTGAGGTTTAGTCTGACTTCTCTATCTAACAAGAGACCTTGATGATGTCATCTCTTCTGTAAGCAACAGGGCCCAGATTCTAACTCAGTTCTTTGGCTCAAGCCCTGTGTTAGCAGCAACGCTGTGCCTTTATGGTATCTTTCTCTGGCTTTGTCATCAGCCTCTGAGTTCCTAGAGGACATCTGCCATTAGATTTGTCATTATATCTCATGGGAGGCCAAGGTTGTGCCCACACAGAAGATTCACAAATATCCACTGGCTCAATTAATTAATAAGAGAATGAAGGATTGAGACGAAAAAATATCCAAGCGTATCAGTCCCTGAAAAATTCTCTCTGATCCTGGGTAGTACTGAGTAAAGCAGAGATGAAAGACCAGATCAACTCCACTAGCCTCCCCAACCAGCTCAAGGGATGCCGAGGTCAATCAGAAGCTAAGGTGAGCATGCAGCCTTCCAGCCAAGCCAGGCTAGAGTCGTCCTGGTGTCTTCCATGTTCTCTCCTCCAGTCAACTGGTCAGGAGCCCTATAAATCCTTCCCTTCCTTCATCTCTGAAACCCACCGCCCCGCTTCAATCATTCCACCCCAGCCCTAATTCTAGCAGTCTCCTGCTCTTACTGAGTTACACTCCTGACCTTCCTCTACACATCACTTGGAGAGTCTCCATGACTTGCACCCCCTCCTCTCACCCAAGTTCACAACAAATTGAAGAATAAGAAGACAGTCAAGCAGAAAAGAAAATCCAACTTTATTTCCAGTATTTCTGGGATAGAGGTTGTGGTTTTAGGTCTACAGCCAAGTGACTAATATTGAGGTGTCAGCAACTCCAGGCCAATACTGGACCATCTATGGGTTGCTTCTTGAAGGCAGTTCCCTCCCTGGACAGGATGAAGCTGAGATGTAGATCTTATTCCTCCAAATTCACCAGTCAGGCAAATACTCCAAGCCTGGATGTAAATTACTGACGCTTCTTTCACATGGAAGGAAACAAGGGTTAGAGATGAGTCCCCCATAAATCTTGTACTCCACATGCCTCTCCAGTGGTCTGTCTGGATCCATCCAAAGCTGCCCTTGCCCAACACTGGCATGACTGCTGCCACCTGCTTGCCTTCAGGTTGTTTTCATGACCATGTGAACTCGATGACCTGTCCAGGTGTGAGGTTCAATTCATATCACCCTCCCCTCCTTGGTTACCTACTGACTGGCTCCTGCCTCATGTCTGACCTCATGCTGTCCCCCACTCCCTTCCTAGACATGCCTGGCAAGCTCTTCCGCATCTTTCCAGACTCAATTCAAGGTTCCTTCAAATGAGGAGTCCTGTGAACATGCACATCTATTGTGGATCATGGCTAAAATTGTCTCCTATTGTATGCTCCAACTTTGCCATCCATGGCTCCTTTAGGAAATTACTACTATCCACCAGACTTTAGGCTCCTGAAGTCAAGAACAGTTTCAGAGAGAGAGAGAGAAAGAGAGAGAGGGAATTCCCAGGTGCTGCAGAGCACCAGCAATAGCAAAAAGGAGCATTTGACATATTTGCCCAAAGTCAGAGGTTGAGTATTATAAACAAAGACAAGCTAAGAGAAATCAAAGAGAAATTCATCCTAAAAATTAACACTGAACCAGGCCTGAATTGAGCAGGTCATGATAGGGAATTGCATAGGAATAATGTTCCAAGAAATATAGCATAACAAAAGGCACAACTCTAGGAAAAGGAAAGATATTCTTTAGAAGCACAGTTTCCTGCTGGGCGCGGTGGCACAAGCCTGTAATCCCAGCACTTTGGGAGGCTGAGACAGAATTACGAGTTCAAAGCCAGCCTCAGCAATGGCGAGGCACTAAGCAACTCAGTGAGACCCTGTCTCTACATAAAACACAAAATAGGGCTGGGGATGTGGCTCAGTGGTCAAGTACCCCGAGTCCAATCCCTGGTATCAAAAAAAAAAGAAAGAAAAGTAACACAGTTTCCCAGTTTGGCCAGGCATAAGGTATATATAGGAATAAAGCTTGAGAGAAGATGAAAGAGGATCTGACTACAGAGTGTGTAGGGCCTTGAGGACGAGACGATATAATTTTTGTTTAATTTCCAGACAATGGGAGTTGAAGAATGTTTTCTAAAGCAGTAGTTGATTAATTATATCAGAGAAACTATAGAAAATCTGCATTCTTGTAATAGAGATAAAAATGAGCTAATAATTTATTTTTCAATTAATTCCAAACTTCTCAGGATCAGAGTGACTCTAAGTTTACAATAATTTGATAATCTCAGTGGAACAATATTTCAGTGTAATAAAATGACTAATAAACTATTTAGAATGATCATGAGACTACATATTAATTTGTAGTTATTTTTCATCTTGCTTACGATTCAATTCCTGCATGTTTTGTCTGCCTAACAAATCTGTGCTTGCCATTGGTCCGTTGTGTAATAAGAACTGCTTATTCCCCAGTTCTCTTAATGGCCAGTAACACGCAACGTTGATATCAAGCAATAACAATTATGACCATCTGCTATTTCTTTACTAATTCTTCTTTACTATTCTACTACCAATTATGGTGAGCTTCAAAGGTTGCTCTTCAAAGAATAATAGACAACCAGCAAAATAGGACCATGTAGGAATTACTGAGCTGCCTGATTTCAGCACCAAAATTGAACAAATGGGTCCGACAGCTACATGGTCTCTAGACCCATCTGCCACCAATTCTGAGCTACAGCAGCAGGACAACTCTGGACAAATTCCATGATGGCTCTTCAAAAGGAGCACCAGCAGTAACAACCAGGAGCAAGAAGCTTGGTTTTGGTCTTTTGACAACTAGCTATGCGTTAACACCCAAGTCACTTCAGTGTGCAGGGCTTTATTTCCTGATCTACAAAAGGAAATAATTAGACAATAACACCAAGCGGAAAACCAGTGCATGTTTCCTGCCAGGTGAAGGTTTCCTTCTGAAGACAACTGGGATTCCCAGGACGAAGACAAACAGCATCTGATGCCAAATTCCTTGCTGTTGTGTGTTGGGTTCCACCAGTAAACAGCCCTGATGTGATCTGAGTGCAGGTGGTTACTGGGCAGTACCTTCAGGATCACACTATTGAAAGGCAAGAGGAGAAGGCAGATTAGACTAACATAGAAGCTGGTTTGTGATCAGTTGCAGTGTCAGACTCAGTCAATTCCAGGGGAAGGTCTGGACTCAAGACAGCCCTTCGGGGTTATCCCAAATTGTGCCTCTCCCTCAGCTAGTCATTGGACGTAAGCTGTAAGCCACAGGGGATCAACGTGCTGTGCAGGTGGGGTATAAGGAGGCCAGTTCTGAGGGGACTATCAGGACCAAGACCTAAATAGCCACTATATTATCCTCAAATCTTCCAAAAAGTAAGGAAAGCAGAGAGAAACTTGGTGAAGAAGAGAGAAATAGATTCAGTGAAACAGCTCAACTTAGAAAATCTACTTTAGTGTCCTAAAGCTGGCCACCAGTATAACCTTGGCAGGGCTGCTTCATTTCTTTGTGCCTCACTCTCTTCCCTGGAAGGTGCTGTGTGTTGCTTTCACCACTGAAATTTCCATGATTCCATTCCATATTTCACATTTCGTTCTTGGTCAGTGTCCAAAGCTCTCTCATTACCTACCGCAAAGCTGCCGCGTACTCCTAAGCAGGGAGGGGCACCAGAAAGCTCCAGTGGCATTTGAAGTTCACCTCTGTTGAGTGTGAAGACATGATCTTCAGCAACAGCAAATTCACATCTACACACGGCAGTGGACACACAGCAAGCCCATGATTAAATGAGATTTGCAGGTGGCAACTTGGGAATTTCAAATTAGACTGAATACAATTATTCAGTTAGTTCTATCTTTATTACCCATGCTCCCACTTGTGAGGCAATTTTCCTTATTGGAAGGAAAGCAACCCCAACCAAAGCATTTAAAATGATCCTTTTCCTGTTTTTATTAGCCAGTATCAAAGAAATGACTATTTGAAGTACAACCAAGGGAGGGAATTGGGTTTTTATGGCTCAGTTCATGTTGTTATGGATTCAGGAGTAGAGAAAGACTCCCCAGGGAAATAGTGTCTCTCAAAACAAGCTCGCAGGGTAATCAACAGGAGAGGTCTCTCAAGAGAGAGGGGGGAAATAAAGGAAAATATTAAAATATAATTAAATAAGCAAAGTGGATGCAAAATAAAATGTAAAACATACACTTTCAGGACAGAAATGTCATTTTCTTAAAACTGACTTTCAGAGCAGTACACTGTATACAGTTATCCAAAAGAAGCTGTATCAGTCTTTCTGACCACTGGAGCAGCTGCACGTCTTTAATCAAAATGCACAAATGAGCATACAAGCATCTCCTATGAATCTGAATTTACACACACACTAGCACTTCAAAATGAATGCCACCCAGGCTCACTGTCATGCTGAGTAAAATCCCCTCCATCTCTGAGATATCATATCCCTTCATCTGATCTGAACATACATTCAATAAGCAAGTGAAAACAGACAGCTCCAAGTAGGTATCAGGTCACAGAATGACTTCAGTGTGATGGCTGCATGCCTTGGTCCCCAAGGCACAGGTGCCTCTACCCCAACTCCACTTCCAAAGGCTCCCTTGTTGAGAGGCTTCCTTCTCCTTCAGCCTCACTCTCCCGATGTTCTTTGAACAGATTCCATATTAATAAATTAAAAACTACAACCTCAATTTTAGTAGTATTTCTCAAAGTTCTTGCACAAGAATACTGTAATCTCTCCATTGACAGAAACAAAAATAGAAGAATAATGGAGTTGCCTCAATTTACAGGAAATAGGAGTTTAATACAGGTTCATGCATGTGTATATACCTATACTTACTACAAATGAACACTGCTTCTCTTTTTTCTTATATTTCACTTCGGATTTTTAAAATGTCGAAAGCGGAAGGCAGAATATTTACTAGAAAGCATTCCAATCACAGCAGACACACCAGCTTTTTCTTTTTCTTTTTTTTTTTTTGGTACTGGAGATTGAACTCAGAAGCATGCGACCACTGAGCCACATCCCCAGCCCTATTTTGTGTTTTATGTAGAGACAGGGTCTCACTGAGTTGCTTAGCGCCTCGCCATTGCTGAGGCTGGCTTTGAACTCGCGATTCTCCTGTCTCAGTCTCCCCAAGTGCTGGGATTACAGGCTTGAGCCACTGCGCCCAGCTCACACCAGCTTTTTATATTTTGTAAAACAAATAGAAGAAAATTATAGCTATGAAGCCCCAAGAAAAATTAGATCAATATGAATTGAGAATGATTTATAAGTCTGATCCTCTCATCCAGAGAATGAACACAGAGCCAAAGGAAAGACTTCTCAAAGATCAAATTCTTAGATGCTTTATGGATTAATGACTTAAGTCATCGTATTAACTCAATTTGCAAATCAATTAAAAAATACAAAACAAAATAATTTTCAATTAAAAAATGCATTGTAGCATTACACTTAATACTAATCACTGAAAATAGCTGACGATACTGTATATTGGTGAAGTTGAATTCCTCGGGAATTGTCTTCAGCAATGCATAAAGATACATATTTCATTTTCCTTAAATACTAATTATACCATTTTTAACCATAGGGAGGTGTAATTACATTGTTAAAAAATAAAGTTCCAACTCAGGATATTCTCAAAAGAAATGCATGTCCAGAGAAACTTTGTAATGTACAATTCTAAGAAAGAGTTCTTAAAAAATATCATAGGGTTATTCTCAGGCATTTTTTTAGACCCAATGCAGATCATGGCTCCAGATTCATCATTTATTTGTTTAACAAAATGACATTCAGGACCTACTGAGTGACCAGGGTTATATCCACTGAGGTTGAGTAAATAAAATGAGCAATGCATAAACAAAGGAATAGAAAATAGAAAAAAAGTGCTAGAGATTAAACTAGAGGAGAGTAAATGGAAATTAAGGCAAAGGCCAGACAGATGAAATGGACTTCTAGCCACAGTGACTTCTAATATCAACTCTTCCTAAAGAGACCTAGACCTTTCAAAGACAGAGGCAAAATTCAACAAAGGAAATGAGAAGACTAAAAGAATCAGGACTTGGTGATGCTGAGAGTCACCGTTGTAAAGCAGCTTCTCTGATCTTTGCAGCAATAAAATAGTTTTCTCTAAATGTCACAAGCAGAACGTCATGGTTTAGATATTAGGTGTCCTTCAAAGCTCATGCATGAGATAATGCAAGAAAGTTTAGAGGTGAAATGATTGGGTTAGGAGAGTCTTAACCTAATCAGTGCATTAATCCTCACATAGGGATTAACTGGATGGTAACTGTAGGTAGGTAGGGTGTGGCTGGAGGACATGGGTCACTGGGCCATGTCTTTGGGATTTATATTTTGTCTGTGGTGAGGAGAGTGCTCTCATGCTCACGCACAAGCGCTTGCATGTGCATGTGTGTTCTCTCTCTCTCTCTCTCCTTTCCGATTATCAGGTCCTGAACTACTTTCTTCCGCTACACCAAGATGTTCTTGCCTCACCTCAGGCATAGAACAACAGAGTTGGCCATCTATGGATTGAGATCTTTGAAACAGTGATCCCCACTGTTGGGGATCCAGAGAGGACCAATAGGACACTAGGCTTCTCTTCCAGCAAAGCTGCAAAAGCAATTAAATGACCCTTATCTCGACTTGCCAATCACTATTTTCATCATTAGATGCATAAAACTTAAAATACTACCAAGAATTTCTAGTAATAAGCCTCTGCATGACTATATTTACCATTTTTGTAGCATCTAAAGGAGAGCAATAATTTAAAAAATAGTGTACTAAAGTTATAGTCAGCATGGCTCCTCCCCCTAATCTTCTCTTTCAATCAAGGAAGTCATTTATTCTACCAAGGCCTCAGTTTCTTTGTCTGTGAACTGGGGATAATAGTAGACATAGTCCCTGCAATGATGCATGAGATTGATTTCTGAAATGCTTTATAGTTTACAAAGCAATTTCACAGACATTATCACAAAGAAGACTTCCAGGGGCTAACAAAACAATAAGAGTAAATTCTTAAACATATGTTGGGATAATCCCCGATATTAATGACTACGTAAAATCTGTAGTTTTAAAACCAGAGGGAAACTTAAGAGAAAAATTCCAAACTATCAAGGAAAGACATGTGCATTTTTCTCAGCCTTCCATCAGCTTTTGTTTGTGAGCAGGTACAAAGGCTACCCCCAGGGCTGGGATTGCAGCTCAGCAGTAGAGCGCTTGCCTCGCATGCGTGAGGCCCTGGGTTCGATCCTCAGCACCACATACAGAGCAATAAAATAAAGACATTGTGTCCATCTACAACTAAAAAAAATTAAAAAAAAAAAAAAAGGCTACCCCCAAGTAAAGGCTATCTCAGCACAAAAATCAATTAAAAGTTAATCGTGGTCTGGAGAAGCCAGAGGACAGCCTCTCAGCTCTAGTTTGTGCTCTGCAGACTATAAAGAATATGCTAATTATTTTATATGCTAGTGTTATTATGGATACTAGATAGCTGGCCAATTTGTCAGCAGATTGTTACCTAATGAGCAGTTAATCCAGTCCTTTGGAGAGCAACACAAAGTAAGCTGAAAGCTTCCTTCAGAAAGTGTCTGTCATTTTTTATCACCAACTCCATAAAACCCCCACCCTCAATCTCAGTCACTGCAATTCTTTGAAACACACAAATAAAGCAAAGACTGGGAAAGTTCTGGCTACAACCCAAATGACAAGGTGAGAGGGTCACGGGCACAGTGAAGGGGGCAGGGACTCCAGAGCAGCCACAGGGATTTCAGGCCTGGCTCTGCCTCTGCAGGGCTCTGTGCTGGGGCAGGGCATCAGCCCTGAGCATCTGTGTAGGCACCTGTGAAATGGGATGACCAGTGCCTCCCACACTGAGCGTCCTGAGCACTGCAAGACCACTATGTGCGGGTGAAGGTGCTTGATGAAGTGGCACCTGGCAGGGACATCCTACTATTATTAGGATGATGGCAAATATAATCAACTTGGCAATACCAAACCTGTCAAATATCTATTAATAATCATTTTTGTTTTATTAGTTAAGTTTCTTTTTTTAAGGAGAGAGTTAAGCAGAACACTGACTCTATCCTTTACAGTAGACAGGAGCTGGCTTCCATTGTCTTCAATTTGTTCTCTTTTTCCTTCTCCCATTACTCATGCTATTCTCCCTCTGTCACACACTTTCTTCCCAGAGTCAGAGCTGCCATTGAAGCTTGGAGCATGGAAGACTTGGCTTTAATCTTGAAACTAGCCAAGATGCTCCCAGGATTTGACACAAGTACCTGATTGAACCAAATGGCTCGACCTCACATAAGCAGACTCTTCCTGACCTCTCCACCTTGCCAAAAAAGTGGCTTGCTTGCAAGGTCAATCCACAAGTATAAGAGAAATTCCTGAAATTTTTCTCCAGAAATTCTGATTGTCTTTCCATTGCTCCATTTGCTTGGAAAATGCAGCAAAGGAATTTACCACAGAAAGGGTAGCAAACAAAAAATGTTTTAATAACATTTCTACACATTGCTCAAGGGTTCTGAAGTTACAATTACGAGTTCATGCAGTGTGAACAACTGTTTTTCATTTCGTTACTGGTTTAAGAATTCAAATAGGAATTGATAGAATGAGCACTTCTAATGCACAACCTAATAGAGATTTACAGCTCCAGAAACAGTCCACAATTCCTCAACCGTGGAATGGGGAAAATGTTGACCATGTGTTTATATTTCATTACCGAGGAAAATTCAGAGATGGTTAGTGATTATTTCTGTCAAAAAGTTTTAAAGTTAGACTCCTTTGGGGTATTAACAAGCACATATTGTAAGTATCTGCCATTTGTCCTTCATTTGCCTTTCCTGCAGCCTGAGACTTTGGGAAGCACCCAGGTTGGCCAGGCATTTCTGCCCCTGCACTGAAGGGTGCCAGGGTGCTCACTTCTACAGAATCTACAGGAATCACTTTCCATGAACTAAACCACGTGAGAAATGGAACATGGAGATTTAGGAGAGGAGGGGATCTGGGGAGAGTCTCCAAATGCAGTATTTAGTTTCTCCTAAGGGCCTGAGCTCTTTCTTCTCCAAGTAACCCGTCTTTGTTGCTTTGCTATTAAAAGACATAAGCATCATTTAGACATTTCAGGAATTGCAGACCCAATCTGAGCTGTCATAATTTGGAGTGTAGCAAAATTCCTGGGGTACCTCCCACTGACCACCTGTTCTCACATCTAGCACAGGAGAGGCAGGGCCTCCTCTGAACCCGCTCTCACCACCTTATTCTGCAGTCATGGACTGCTAGGGTTTAAAGAAGGTTGGAGTGCTTCCGCCAACAGGTTGTGATAAAATTTAATCCCCATGGTGAAGTATTCAGAGGGTGGACACTTAATCTGACTATGAGGTTTAGAGGTGGGGCCTTTTGGAAGCAACTATGTTTAGATGAAGTCATCAAGGTGGAGCCTCACGATTAAATCTTGCTAGCTTTATAAGAAAAAAGAAAGCAACCAGAACACATCTATACACACTCCCTATCTCTTGCTATGTGGTGTTCTGTATCACCTTGGAACTCTGACAAAAAGAAGGCCATCACCACATGTGGGTCCTCAGACCAGAAATGTGAGTCAAAATAAATAAATAAGTCTTTATAAGTACGCAGCCCCAGGTATTTCATTATAGTAATGATTAAAAGGATTAATATACTGGCCTCCATGCCTAGCTTCTTGTTTAGACTCTGAACTTCCATAAAGCAAATCTTATCGTAACTAGATATTAATGCAGTGAGTGGATGGAAGAAGAGGTCTAAATTTCTATAGCTACAACAAGCAAACAAAGCAAGAAAAAAAACAAAAACCTACCATGTTAGCCAGTTTTGTGTTGCTTCAACAAAATGCTTGACAAGAACAACTTAGAGGAGGAAAAGTTTATTCTGGCTCATGGTTTCAGAGGTTCGGTCCATGGCTAGCTGACTCCATTGCTCTTGGCCTGGGTAAGGGAGAACACTATGGTAGAAGAGGTTGGTAGAGAAAAGCTGCTCAGCTACAGGAGCCAGGAAACAGAAAGTGAGGTGCCAGGCACAGAATATAAACCCTAAAGGCATGCCCCCAGTGACCTACTTCCTCCAGCCACACTGTCTACAGTTATCACCAAGTACAGTAATCCTTACAAAGTATCAGTACTCCATCAAATAGATTGGTCCACTAATTAGGTTAAAGTTTTCATCATCTAATGATGTGGGTTACCTATCTAAATAAGTAATATAGTTATATATAAGCTAAATAGCTAAATAGATAATAATAGCTCTCGTCTGGGGAAGTTTAGGTGATAATGACTTTATTATCACAAAGAAGGAAAAACAGCTGCTCTGACCCTCCTGGCAGAGACTGGGCTGCACAGGTGTCTCTGGGCTTCTTGAGGAAGATGTTCTCTCCGTGTAGTTCTAGACAGTTCCTAGTTTCTGATCAAATACCAGTAACCAGTAACATGAAATAAAACCTCGTATACAAAGTTAAAACATTGAGTCAAGGCATTCAGCATTAGCACAACTAAGGGCCTTGCTTTGAATTCAGTAAGGCTACATGTTCTAGGGTAATAATAAAAAGGAACAATGATAAATGTGAGAAATAGAAAGTCTGGTGGTCCATTTTCAGAATATAGTATTTAGGCTCCAGAGCTGCTGCCTCCTCTTCAGCCACTGTAAGGACAGGGTGGGGATACAGCTGACTATAGGAAAGCGGGACCTCCTCACTATCTGCCAGCAACTTGATCTTGGATTTCTTTTGCTTCTAAAACTGTGAGAAATAAAATTCTGTTGTTTATAAGCCAAAAAAAAAAGAATATAGTATTTAGCCTTAAATGTAAGATTGGAATGTAAGAAAAGCAGCCAGAGGGAAAACAAAGTGGAACACAAAGTGACACAATAGCATCACGGCCTGGGGACTTGGCAGATCCAAAGACTAGGCACCTGAACAGCTTCTGACAAACAGGAAGTGGGGGGAGGGGTCGGCCTGACCAACAGAGAGAGAAACCTCTTTGTTAAGAAATAGTAACTTAGGTGAGCTGAGTGTCAGAATGCATTCACAAGAAGACTGGCCTGCCACAAAAGAAGAGAGGGAGGTGGGAACAACTCAAGGTATGTTTTTTTAAATAACCCAATTAGCCATTATGAGCTTCCCAACCTATAGCCAATCATTGCTTCGTCACCTTTCTCACTAAAAGTGACTAAAAGACCCAACCAGAACAATTGTAGAGGAAGAAAAGTTTATTTGAGGGCTCATGGTTTCAAAGGTCTTAGTCTATAGAAACCCAGCTCCATTCCTTGGGGTTCAAGGTGAGGCAGGACATCCATCGTAGCAGAAGAAACAGCCCACATGATGATCAGAAAGCAGAGCAAGAGACTCCGGGGCTCCAGATACAAAATACATACACCAAAGCCACACCCCCAATGAACCACCTCCTCCAGCCACACCCTACCTGCCTCCAGTCACCATTCAGGTAATCCCATCAGGGATCAATTCACTGCGTTAAGGCTCAAACCCAATCATTTCTCCTCCAAACCTTCTTGCACTGTCTCACATGTGAGCTTTTGGGGGATACCTCACATCCAAACCTCAATACCATTTTAGCTATGGCCCTTCTCTTTGCCCTCCACAATTTTAAAATTAGCCAATTACATAGATGGTAACCCCGAGCTCCTCAAAGCAAGGAGCATTGCTGTCTTAGGAATAAAAACAGGTGGACTCCCTGCAAGTGTGCTTGCTTGCCAGACTTTGTTTGGTAGCACAACCATCTGCTGAAGTAAAGTTTGCCTTGCCGAGCTACTTCCAAGTCCATGTCTGAATTCTTCAACACACCCGGTATTTCTAACATAACTATAAGAAGAGTTGGTATCTACCAGTGTACTGAAAATAAGTCACTTATCAAACCCTATTTTTGGTGCCAGAGGTTATGTCCCACAGAAGGCAGAGAAATAAACATGATCAGTAAATCTGCCAACTAAAATCTAAACATATTCAGACAGAAGCACATACATCTCTCTCTCTCTCTCTCTCTATCTCTCTCTCTCTCTCACACACACACACACACACACACCAGAATTAACCCCCCAAAAGTAAGAGGAGTTCATTTTAATTGTTAACAAAAATGATAGAGTTCCATTACAGGAGATAGAGCAGAAACATAAGTTACAACCAAATAATACACCATCAAACATAATCCCATGTGATAGAATATTTGCAAGGGGACTTGGTTTAGGGTCAGATACTTGATAATCTTACTTAAGCAGATATCTCCAGCACCAGGTCCTTCACTGTGGTCACTCTGACATGCTGAAGATGCCCTCCCTCTCCAGCTAGCTCAGCTCAGGTCTGGACAGCTCTAATTATTAGACAGGTCTTCCTAAGACTGAGCTGAATCTAACTCCCTGTAACTTAGATACATCAGTCTTTGTTCAGCACTCTGAAATTTAATTTTCATCATGACAGCTTTTCAAATGTTATGTTTAAGGTAAGAAGTTTCTAAACTTCATTTATTCTTATCTTCATTCATTGGAGAATTTATTTACGCTAGCTTTCAGATGCTGTCTCATATTGAAATATATTCCTAAGGCCATCTTAAATGTACACCTAGAAGGTTCTACAACTCCAACAGCCAACCAAGTCCTGAGAGCAACCTCCAGAGATAACAGGACATAGGCTAAGGGTACAAGTGATTCTTAATTGCTCAGTATCAATCCGTAATTCATTCTGCTTCAAATGACAAAATTAAGACAAAGTTTATAAGAGTTTATTCACAAATAGAAAGAAAAGTTACCTCTCTTTTCCTCTCCTTCATTTTAAAAACTGCAAAAACATTCCCCAACTCTTAAAATATCTTCTGTCAGACCAAATGTGGTATTGCTAGCTAAGCTAATGCTTTTATTTGAACCAGTGGAACACTATCTTCAATCTTCTGATTTGCAACAGAATGGAATTTATTTACTTGAGGCAAAACATGAAGACTTTCTACCTCAAAATTACACTCATCTCTGAAGGTATCTTCAGGACATTGTGTACATCACCAGTGAGTCAGATGCATTCACTAATCAAAGTGCAGACAGGACACAATGTTTGAAGAGTGTTTCCTGGGCCTCTTTCTCCCTTCCCCCTATATACAGTTGCAAATTATCTGATACATCTGGATGAAGCAGATTAGCAAAGAATTTGGGCAAAAACTATGCCCACTGACCAGACTGAGTCTGTTCCATGATGGCTACTGTAGAAGACCAATGATGTTATACTTTGCATAAAGTGATAATTTATATCCCCACACATTGCAAGGGTCTGAATGTATTCCCTGAAAATTCATATGTTGAAACCTTAGTTACAATGTAATGGCATTTGAAGTTGGGTCTTATAATTACGTCATGAGGGTGGAGTCCTCAGGAATGGGATTAGTGCACTTATAAGACAAAGCCAGAAAACTAGCTAGCTCTCTTTCTCCATGGCCTTGTGAGGATACAATGAGAAGCTGCCAATCTACAGAAGGAGGCCCTCACCAGAACCTGGCCATGCTGGCACATTGAGTTCTGACTTCCAGTCTCCAGTCTATGAGAGAGAAAATTTCTATAGTTTCTAAGCCATCCAGTGTATGGCACTTTTGTTACAGCAGCTCAAACTAAGACAAGCACAAAGAGGTTTCACCTCAGTTTCCTAACACTATGGTTAAAAACAGCAACAAACTACTTGGATCCTCAAATTTCAGTCCTTTGTTCCTTTAAGTATTGGTCTAAATGCCAACTTCTCAAGAAGATCAACAGTGACTAATTGAATTGCAAAACTGTCTTCCTCCCACACTCCCAATTTTCTTAACCTGCCAGTTTTCTTTATTGAGATACTACAGCCCTTTGTGAGATGCCACATGGCTGACTGAATTACTCTGTGTGTTAGTTATGTTTGTTGCTCCACTTCCCTTCCTTTCCAACAACAACACACAGAGATATACAATTGAAAAGAACTGTATCTTTTATCTATTTACTGGCACGTTATGGAAGTAAAAAAGTCAACCTGTATTGGTTGATGAATGAATCAATGACCCTGTGCTTAGAGTTGGAGAGTCCTAATTCAGTCTACAGTCACTGCGAATCTCTGAAGCAACTATCATCCTTCCTGGCCCTGGGTTTCCTCATTAGTCAAATGGGGCACATGAGTCTCCACCCCTTAGGATCGTGGTGAGGATGAGTGAGGCAGAGTGAGGCAGTAAGAGGTAAGTGCTTAGAATCATGCCTTGATGTGGTAAACTCGCTGTAGTGTTAGCTGCCATAATTACTGTTGTTCCAAGTGGTTACCCAAAGTGGTGATGGTTTCCAGTCTCAGGCAGCTGGCTTTTCACCTGGCAACATGAATCTGAGATGAGGAAAAGGCCCATTGTAGAGCAGAGAGCTACCAGGGGTCAAAACCCAAGGTTAAGGCTTCACCAGCTTCAGTCCAACAATATTCAGGCCTTTGCAAAGGAGCTGTTAACAGCATAAGTGCTACTGCCTCTGACCTGCTGAAGTAGCATAAACATAACATTGAAACCACTGAGTAAGGGATGGTGAGGCTCAGAAACCTTAAAAGGCAGGGAAGGCAGCTCCCTCTTCCTACTGGAATTGAGATTTGTTTATTTGGCTTAACTGGAGTCAGAACTAATGGTTCTAATGGCTTGGAATTCCCCAACTCATTCTCCAGATTTCTACGCATGGGCTGTAACTTATACTTTCTGAAAGATGATTAAAAAATGGCCCTCCATAAAAGAAATTACCAGAACATACTAATCATTTAGACATTTGCTTATATTTCTAGAAAGCTAAAGATCAAGAATGGTTTGGTAACTTTTCCAGGAGCAAAATCCAATTCTGCCTAAAGGCAGTAAGAGGAGGGACTGCAAACTGGACCATTAATCGGCATATCTACTAAGGATTTAGAAAAACAAAACACTTTGGGAACACCCTTTATCTCCTTACACATACCTTTGATCTAGGGGGAAAAGTCAAGGTTTAGGGACCTATGAATTAGGAGGGGAGCTGAGTCTCAGTGAGGACCAGAGATGAGAAAGAAGGATGGAAGACGTGGGGGGAGGGATCCTTACTGATATCTTGGCAGTAACAGTCTTAACTTCCCTATTAATTATGACACATCTTTCCAAGGTTAATGGTCTCTAAGTGGACCATTAAAGCACTATGAGGGCCAAATGACATGAATGATGGCTCATTCAAGGAAGAGACATGAAAATCATGCCATGAAGCAATTCCTCCCTTCCCTTTGCAGAGGAAAGGCCTCAAGAGTTGAAGCTGGAATTAAATCCACACTCCCAAGATGACACTCTGTCCTCAGCACAAGAACTTCCCAAAGCTGTAGCAGGAACATGATAAATGATTGGGCAAGTCCAGAAGGAACCCAAGGGTCTCGCTTCAGACAAGTTCTCATGTGAGGCTGACCCCACTGACCCTTGGATTACACTGAATTGGAAACTTCTGCACCATTGCACCTGCTCAGGTAAGCCTCAAAAATAACTTTGTTAAAATTAAGGTATTTTCCAAGAGCAGAAGGAAGTGAGATTACTGATAAATACTTAGTTTAATGTTCCAACAATTCAACAATATTTGCAGTATTCAAAGGGCATTTGCCTGGTGCTGTCAACTGCCATGAATTAGTAAATTCTACTTCACTTACAGATTTTTGAAGTATACATAAACACCAATGTCATATAGTTAAGCAATCTCACTGCAGGCTATTAATAGGCATTCATTGATAATCTCCTCTTATGCTTGAAATATACCATGCTGAAACTGCACTAAATCTGGAAAATAATCTTAATTCTCAGTCTCCTTCAATAACAGAAATACTATGGCTAGAGGTTGCTTCCACTTTTTTTTTTAAATATGACATTTTAAATAAGAAAGATGGTAACAATATACAGGCTTATTTGCATGAATTTCATCATGCAATAACACAACATAACAACGTTGACTATACCCAATTTTGTATAGGCATCTAGGAGCAGCCACAGGGTAAGAGGGGCGAAAGGGAAGAAAACGTGATGTTAACTTCTGCTTCTCTATTCTCCCTTTGCCTATCGCAAAGGAATCTTGACACACTTGAAAGGAGCTGATGAAAACTAAACACATTGTGCCTCTCCAGCCAAAACTCACAGTTACATCCCAAAGCCTCCTATTGGTCCCCTCCAATCAGCTGAGCACCAGAGGCTTTTCCTATAAAAAGTCCACAGTGCATCTAAATCTGATCCCAGTAAAATTTGACTTCAGCTGAAGTGAAAATGCAGAGGTAGCATTTACGGGTAACAGCTGGGGAACATTAGTTCCCTGTCTCTCCTTTTCTCTCCCAAGGGTTGAAAACTCTGCTGTTCAGACAGGAAGTCGTCATATACCACACACTGCAAATACGAGAAAGCTGGGAGGGAAAAACAAGTTGCTGAGGATTAGGAAGGCGGTGGAGGGGTTTTGTTCAGTAGTGACTCTAGGTTCTTTTGGGGCTGCCCATTTCCCCAAGTGTTTAAGTAACATATTATGTGCACACCCAGAGTGACAAGCACACTACAGTGACTGAAAGTCTGTAAGAACTCAGAAGGCTTAATATTCCATTTTTCCACACATTTTAAAATATTGTTTCAGAGACAATTTGGGGAGTGGCCAAGATCCTCCAATAATCGTTTCTGTCATACTTTCCTATTTGCTATCTAAAAACACAATCTTTAACTTAAAAAAAAAAACACTAAAATTGTTTAAAAAATAAATAAATGCCCAGGATAAGGATGGATGCATATATGTGCTTGTACATACACACATATATGTACACACACATACATATCTATGCTTATATATGGAATTCTAAACATGATGATCTGGAAAACAGTAATTTATACAAAAGGTTCATATGGATAGGGAGTTTTAAGGGCCGGTTCTGCTGTAGTTTCACAAAGCTGCGGAGAAATGAAGACGGATTCGAGCAGGAGGAGAGACGCCCATATTCTGTGGCCTCAGCTCCAATCTTTGAACAGGATGATAAGAGTTTCCTTCACACCACATGCTGAATAGCTGCTCTGCATTCCTACCAGTCTGCAAGCGCTGGCCCCTCCTTTGAAACCGCCTGTCCTCTGGGGCGGGTTGTAAAACCGACCCAGTCTCTTCCACTCTGACTCCAGCCAAGTTTGCTAGATACAAAGCTTAACTTTTGAACTGCAGAAAATGCCTTTGCCTCTTGCGAATCAGGGGCATGCTGTTAATCAACTGAGTTAAAACACTAAGGTTTTATGCAAAGAGGGGGAGGTGGGACGAGGGAGAAGCCAACCCACACATCCATCACCCTTTTAGATGTAGGCGGAGTTTAAAGTTTCCTCAACTTCCAAGTTCCCACTTGACAGGCAATATTTCTATGTAACTTCCAGCCCCACAAAACAGATGGTCCTTTGCCCGTCTCGAGCCCCGAGGGAGCCCAAAACAAAGCTCCTGGCCACTCCATGCCTCGAGGGATCCATAGGTGGTTAATTTCACGAGGCTGTCAGACCAGGGCAGTTAGCAAAGAATGGAAGCTTAACTTATTCCAGAAGTTTTTCCTGTTACAGGAAAGTCCAGGGGACTGGAGCACAAAGGCCTGGGAAAGTTTCACTACGTTATTTTTCAACAACGTCTTCCGCCATCTGATAAACCATCATCCTAAGCCCCAGGTGTCCTGGGGAGGAGAGTTGAGGCACACGTGTTCATAAACAGCAGAGGCGACTGGAGCAGTCCCAAAGACAACCTGGGAAGTTCCTTAAGGAGACACCCCTGGTGGTAAAGAGCCTCTGGGTTAGAGACCCACTCATTGATCCCTCAGTACCAAAGGGAAAGGTGGTGACCCAGACATTGTGCCAAATGGGGATGCGCCACGGCAGCAAGCGAGAGCCTTCCTCCCCAGCCGGGAGGGAGAGAGGAAGGAGAGGGGGGACCGATCCGGGAGTCTGAAGACAGGCGGCCCACTCACCCTCACTGCCGTACTGTTTGCCATTGTTCGCGCCCATCCTGTCGCCTTCATGCCCGCCGTCTCCCCGGACACTGCATAGCTGGGGCGCACCTCCTGCGCCTTCGGCCAGAGGAAAGCCTGTCCGACGGGACCGTTAGATGCACATAACCCTTCGCTCCGGGGCCGAGCTCCGGCGGGGGGCGGCTCCTGTTCTCCGGTGGGAGGGGGCGCTCGGTCCCCTCCTGGCACCCTGATTGTGGCGACCTGGCCAGCGATAGCCTCCTCCCCTCTTAGAATCCGCGCTCGGGGTCGGCGGGAGCAGAGTGGCGGAGCGCCCGCGCCCCGGGGCCGCCCAGTGGCTCGCCGTGCCACCGCCGCGGGGTCCCCATCCGCCCGCCCGGATCCCCTGCGGTGCGCGCTGAGCCGCGCGGGGCCCCGACTCCCCGGCTCCGCAGCCTCCTCCGGGCGCCCCTGCTCGCCCGCGGCTTCCCGGGGGAGGGCGCGGTGGCCACTTGTTGCGGGAGCCCAAGTGAGCGGAGACTTGCGGCCCGGCGCGGCTCGCCTGCGGGCCGGACTTTTGTTAGCGCCAGGCGCCTCCTCTCGCCGCCTAGCGTCAATCACAGCTGGAGCCCGGGGGAGGAAGGCCGGCCCGGTGATGCGCGGCCTTTTAAAGGGGCAGCGCGCCTTTTCGCGGCTCCAGCTTGGGGCCCCAGCGTTGGCGCCGGTTCTACGCGCCACCGGCGAATCGTTCGGAGCGAAGGAACGTGCTGCTGGCTCGGGTTTACCATTGTTCTTTTATACGCTTGGCCCCCAATTTGTAAGATGAGTTTCCAGGCGTCGTTCTAAATACTCTGGGATTGTTTGCAAATATGGCCTATTTTAGGTGCGTGAGCATTTAAAATAAACATGAATCAGTTTCTGATTCTGACACATTTCGGGTGTAGATGTTGGCATTCTCCCATGACTCCCCAAGTTTGGAGACTAAGACGAGAAATGGAGCAAAAGGTGGGAAAACTTGAGGCGAACTTAGCAGGCAGTGAGTCCCTGAGAAGCCAAATAATATTATCCGCCCTGGAGAAGGAGGTTTCCTGGCTCAGAACTTTTAAGAGCTTCTGAGCCAGGAAGTGTATTTTTTCCTCCGCCTTCTATGACTTTTTTTTTCTTATGACTGGTGTTATCTTTTATTTAATATCTTACAGCCTCTGGAGATTTATAGGGCACGCTTACACCGTTAAAATGGTTCTTTGGTGTTCTCTCCATTAAACAGAAAAAGGAAATTCTTAATGTTTATTTCCTTTCCATGTCAATACCTAAAATTTTATAACATTATGTCTTAATAAAGACAAGGTTATTCATTGTGCAAATTTCTTTGTAGGGAGGCAGCATATAGCAAATTTCTACTTACAGATGTTGAAGGTTGTAAACTAAATTAAACGGACATAATGATGCATGTGTATATCACATATGGTACTTCAGTAGAAAATCAAGAGTTTTGTAATTATGAATTTCATAAGAGCCTTGCAACCACATGCAGAAATTTTAATGATTTGACTTCCTATAAATTTTATATGGGATAATTTCTTACAACTGTCTTTTTTAAAGACAAGATAAAATATGATTCAAAATTTAAAATCTAGATTTATTATATAAAAGCTATCACGTATTGAAAGAAAAATAATAAATTTGTCCATTCTCAAGGATAGGATAGATAAATCCTTTTGTATTGTATTGATGATATTTCTATTGTACTAGTCCAAAACATGATGACTATATTTTAATTCACCTTGTGACATCTGGTATCTAGCACTCCCTGGGCAATAAGTTGTGTTTCCCAATTGTCTGTTGAACTAAATCAAAAATGTGTGTGATAGGCTGTAAATCAGATAAGGTCTCAAAAATTTGGAATACTTCACTTAGATATATTCCATGCTTGTATAATTATATCAAAATGGATTCTGCTGTCACATATAACTACAAAGAACTAATAAATTTTTAAAAAGAAAAAAATGGAATAGTAAGTGGGTTTTTCAGAGTTTCTACCTCAAAAGCTGATCTACAGTGGAGCTGACATGAACGTGACCTCCACGCACAAGCAGATTGCCACTGGCATGAACTTTGTGGTTTTCCTGCCAGTGTTTAAAAAACAACCCTGGATTGCACCATTTTGGAAGCTTAGTTGAAGATAAACTTGCTGCGAAGTAGAATAAAGCTCATCCTGATGTTTGATGGAGAGTTGACAACTCGCTTTTTTATAGACTATTATCTCTCTGATACCCTCTTTGGAGGTGCCCAATCAGGAAACTGATCAGAGAAGGAACTGAAGCCTGAAGCTCAAAGAATTTAAATGACTAGAGTCACTCAGGATGTGATTCAGGTTCTCAGGTTCTCCCCTCACTCCACTCTCTGTTTCTCTCTCATTCTCTTTACTTTGTGTGTGTTTTTTTTTCTTTTGTGTTTTTCTGTGCTGGGGATGGAATCCAGGGTGGATGCTCTACCCCTCAGCTACATGCTCAGCCACAGGTCTACTGACTTGGCTGTTACTTAAGTTTGAGTCACTGTCCTTCCTTTTTGTTTGGGTCACCTTTCAGGATCTTTAAATGAAAGTAAAGCTAATGGTGACAAGCAAATTGTAATGACCAACAACATTCATCTTCTTTGAAATTAAAGTCTGGTAAATATTGTTCAAGGTTCTGTTGCTTGCAGCAATGGGAATAGGGATAACTCAGTTTATGAAACTCCAATGTAAAACAAAGTAGAAAAAAAACCTTTACATTTTAAACTCAATCTGATTATGGAAGTTGATATAAAATGTATGTTGACCTCATCACTGTAAAAGTTTGAATACAAACAGTTAAGTGAAAAAACAAAAAACAAAAAGCAAAAGCACTATTCCTGCTAAGAATAAAGGTGCATTCAAATGTGTATGTTTTAATATTCTAAATTAAATGTATGAATATTTTATTTTAGTCCAAAATTTTAATCCTTTTACCTAGCTTCCAAACATAGCCTCTGACATTTCAATACCAATTTGCAAGCTTCTTGAATTACAGGTGGTGTGTTTTTCACCAATATGTTCCCAATATTGAGTACAGTTCCTAATGCAAAGCAGTCACTCAGTACTTGCAAAAATGAATGTTGAGCCAAAAGATAAAAATGATCTGAATGTTATAGTACATCCTCTGCTTTGGCTCATTTTTAAAAGGGTCACAATTACTATGAATTTTTTTTAGGTAAGCATTCTGTTAAGGTTTAGATAGGAGGTGTCACCCCAAAAAGTTCATAGGGCAAACAGGAATGTTCAGAGGTAAACTGATCAGATTATGAAAGCTGTAACCTAATTAGGGGATTAATGCCAATATAAACTTGCCTCCTCTTGGTTTTGTCATATTTTTTGGTCACAGCAACAAAAACCTGATTAACACACACTTGAAGTCAGTAAAAAGGGAATAAAAACATAGGTCAAGTATCCCATTTCCAAAATACTTTGAATAGTGAGTGTTTTAGAGTTTGGAATTTATCTTGAAATATTTTCATAGACATCACTGGTTGCCAATATGACACTTAAAAAGTTCTGGATTTTGAAACATTTCAGATCTCAATTTCAGATTTTCTGATTCGAAAATCCCAAAATAGGTACTAGGTACTTGTTGTTGTTACACCAGATCCTGTCCTTCCAGACAGTGTTTCCTCTAAATTTGTCCTTCCAGACAGTGTTTCCTCTAAATTTCATCTATAGGCTTCCTATGAAAACTTGTCGATCATGGTAGAGGTGGTAAACTGCGTGGACACACTAGGGGCCATGAACTGGATCGCCCAACCACCATGATCCACCCACACACCTCCACTCACCTGGCAGTGAGGACATAAGCAAGTGCTTCTCTACCTTCCTGCCAGGGTAATATCAGAGGAGGACTACTGCAGGAGCAGGACCTTTTCAACACCCAGAGTAGCAGGGCCACTGCTTGGCAGTGTCCATGGAAAGCACATGGACACCCAGCATGTTCACAGTGGGTGCCACAAACAAGGAGGCAACTCACCTTGAATGACAAGGTAGAAAACCTGGGATCCCACCTCCTCCTAGTGGTTACAAGAAGTCTTCCTCTTTCCTCTGCTGGAATAGTGTTACAAAGAGACAGTTGAAAAAGAAGTTTTAAATAAGATCAAGAGTCTTATAACAATATGAAAACGTCCAGGTTTCAATAAAAAATCATTCATCATACCAAGAAGCAGAAAAATTTACAACTACAGATTTTTAAAAGATAATCAACAGGTGACAACTCCAGAAGAACCCTCTGACAAAGATTTTTAAGCAGCCATGAAAAAACTTCTCAGTGAGCAGCCACAAACACACTGGTAACAGTGAAAGACTAGCAGGCATCCGCAAAGAAACAGAACATATGAGGAAGCAAGTGGGAATTCTACCACTGAAAGATCCCACTGAAGCAACAAATAAATTGCAGCATGGGCTGGAAGGCAGAATGGAGCAGACAGAGAAGAGAATCCACGAGCTGGAGTTCCATCAGAGAGCAAACGATACTGCCCAGTCTGAATAGGGAGAATGTAGACTGAAAAATATAAACAGAGCCTTAGGGACATATGGGAGTATAATAAATTATCTAACGCCTGTATCATCCGAGTTCCCAAAGGAGACGAGAGCACTTCTAAATTTATATTTTTTTGGTACCAGGGATTGAACTCAGGGGTATTCAACCACTGAGCCACATCCCCAGCCCTATTTTTGTGTTTATTTAGAGACAGGGTCTCACTGAGTTGCTTAGCACCTCACCATTGCTGAGGCTGGCTTTGAACTCTCAATTCTGTCTCAGCCTCCCAAAGTGCCGAATTACAGGCGTGCATCACTGCACCGGGCTAACTTCCTAAATTCTTGAAATGAAAATAGCAGAAGTGTTGGCATGCTCTGTGATTGCCAACGGTTAAAGTGGGGTGGAAAGTGAGTGTGCTTGTGAATGGCACCGTATCTTTGTGGTGATGTAAGTGATCTCTCTTGACCTTATCAATGCCCATCTCCTGGTTGGGATATTGTACAACAGATTTGCAAGGCATTGTCATCTTTGGGGGAAACTGGGTAATGGGTCAATGAAATCCCTCCACATTATTTCTTATAAGTTATCTCAAAGCAAAGAATTTAATTTTTAAAGAGAAGCTGTGTCCTTGCCAGTAGAACCATTTCTCTCACTGCAGTGCCACTTCTAGCACCTCTTATAAGGGGAGACAGCCAGCGTCTCCTTGAGGGGTTCTTCTTCCTGCCAAGGAGGATGTAAGCCACCTGAGAAAGTCAAGTCCAGAATAATTAGCAAAGTACAAAAGACAAAGTCAGAAAAGATGGTTTCAAAGTTGGAGCCCTTGATAGGTCCAGTTCTCACAGGAGCTGGAGCTAGATGACAAGAAAATGGCTCCTGTGGTTTATTTAAGGATGTACATCAAAGGCAAGGATAAGGTTCCAAGGGCGGAGTCTTGCTTCCTGATGTCTTACAGTCAGCAGGTTGATTGGCATCTTGGCAGGTCACACTCATCTCAGAGGGGCTGTGTGGCTACAGCAGGTCAGCCTATTTCTTGTGCTGTGTGGGATCGTTGGCAGAGCTGAGGGGGAAGTTCACCTGCATCAGGCAGTCAATCCCTATGGGGGTGCCACGGGCTTTCCCAATGCCAGACCTTTCCCCTCACTGGCTGCAATGTCGACAGTCCACATACAGCCCACGAATGGCTTTCCACACTCTCATTTCCACTTCACACACCACACTCGCCTGGGAGAGCAGAAGTCTTATATTAATAGATTTCTTAGTGTCAACCTGATTTATATGTGCATCTATTCAGCACTGAGGGATTTAGGAAACTAGCCAGCAACGGCACCTCAACGGCAACATTTTGAACCTTGAGGTATCAGAATTAACAAAATCTACTTATGAAAGGAACTGATCAGTGGCTCAATCACCCATTTACTTTGCCACATGAGAAATTCTACAAAAAAGAAAAACATCAAGGAAGGAAAAAAAATCTACATTTTAATTGATATCTACATTTTCATTTATATTTCTCAGTGGCTACTTTAATAAGTATGTCAACGCTGTAGTAGAGATGTATTCTTTTCCAGGAGTACATTTTTTTAGAATATTGAATCCAAAAGCTGAATTGATTTATACTCTATTAGGCCCACACTTTCTCTGGAGGTGGAGCCACTGGGCTTCAGGTTAATCCTCTGCACTTAGGGCTGTTGATGGACATGCTTCAGAGCTGCATTAATGAGGCCATAATCCCAGGGCTGGTCAGTGTGCCTCCTCTGTTCATCTGGTCTCCCGCTACCAGGAGTGTAAAGGGGCACATCATTAGCCACTGGCTTTTCTGGGAATACAGTAGACAGAATAAACTCTCCCTTGAAATCCATGTTGGGAAACATTCAATGCTAGAATCCCTGATTTTAAAAAACAATAATCACAACAAATATTAGCTTGTGAAAAGGGGGAAAAATGAAACAGTTGCATAAAACGAGCTTCTGCTTTTAGTTTGTTCACATTTATTTTGAATATTTTTTACTCTTGAGGATGCTGGGCTGCCTTCAAAAGTCAAAATGGCCTTGTTATCTTTACTTATTTTATGAGTCAGAACATGGTTAGATTTGCATATTCTGTTACTACAACCTTGGTGGAAAATAGCAACTTCCAGTTCAAGAGTAGGCTTGAGTTTAAATGTGTATATTACTAAAGGTAAAGATACTGCTTTTGTAATCAATATAAATTGATCTTCAAAATAAAAAGTCAGATTCTCAGCAAGCAAATATTTATATCAGACAGATAGTGAGTGTATAAATGGGTATTATAACTACCAAACCCTGAGCATATTTATTCAACAATTATACAAGATATTACATGGCATACACCGCTGGCTGGCT
This sequence comes from Xerus rutilus, assembly GCA_028644305.1. Classification (NCBI taxonomy): domain Eukaryota; kingdom Metazoa; phylum Chordata; class Mammalia; order Rodentia; family Sciuridae; genus Xerus; species Xerus rutilus. The sequence continues at coordinate 11,295,196 of CM053405.1, read as the reverse complement.
CACAAAACATACATTCTTCCTCACCTTCCCCTTGCCTTTCCTTCCTTTGACATCAAAAGTTAAGGACCTCAAATTATGCTAGAGAGTTATAGTAACAAAAACAACATGGAATTGGCATCAAAACAGGATAGAAAACACAGAGACAAACCAACATAAATACAGTTATCTCATACAAGGCAGAGGTGCCAAAAACATATGGGAGAAAAGATAGCCTTTTCAACAAATGACTCTGGGAAAACTGGAAATCCATATGTAGAAGAATGAAACCTGACCCTTATCTCTCACTCTGCACAGGACTCAACTCAAAGTGGAATTAAAACCAGAAACCCTGCAACTGCTAAAAGAAAATGTGGGCCCAGTACTCCAACATGTTGACACAGGTACCAACTTCCTTAACAAGACTTCTAAAGTGCAAGAAGTAAAACCAAAAATCAATAAGTAGAATGCTATCAATTTAAAAACTTCTGCACAGCAAAGGAAACACTTAAAAGCATGAAGGAAGAATCTACAGAATAGGAGATCTTTGCCAACTGCTCTTCAGATAGGACATTAATGTCCAGAATATATAAAGAACTCAAAAAACTCAACACCAAAAACCCCACATACCCTAATAAATGGGCAAAAGAAGTAAACTGGCACTTCTCAAAAGAAGTAATACAAATACAAATATGTGAAAAAAATTTCAACATTTCTAAGAATCAGGGAAATGCACATCAAAGTACATTGATATTTCATTTCACTCCATTCAGAATGGCAATTATCAAGAATAAAAATAATAAGTTTTGTTGAGGATAAGAGTAAAAATGTACACTCATACATTGTTGATGGAACTGCAAATTAGTGCAACCACTCTGGAAAGCAATATGGAGATTCCTTAAAAAACCAGATGTGAAACCACCATGTAACCCAGCTATCCCACTCCTTGGTATGTATTCAAAAGATCTAAAATCAGGATACCATAGAGATAAGGCCACATTAATGTTTATAGCAGCACAATTCACAATAACCAAGCTATGGAACCAACCTAGGTGTTCTTAGCAGATGAATGGATAAATAAAATGTGGTTTATATACACAATGGACTAATACTCAGTCATAAAGAAGAATGAAATTATTGCATTTGTGGGTAAATGGATGGAACTGGGGATTATCATACTAAGTGAAATCAATAAGACCCATAAAGTCAAAATTTGAATGCTTTCATTGATATGCACAAGTTAGTCCAAATTAAGAAAGGAAAAAAAAAAGAAGAAGAATAAAAGAAAAACAGGGGGGTAGAATTCTGGCAAAATAGAAGGAAGATCAGTGGAATAGAGAAAGGTATTGAGGAGGAGGGAGGGGGGACAGGATAAGGAAAGAACAATGAGATGAATCTGACCTAACTTTCCTTTGTGCATATATGAACATGCCATAGTGATTCTCATCATCAGGTACATCCATAAGACAGTTAAAAAAAAAACATAAAACTATAAGTAAATAGCAGAAAGATCCATAAAGTAGAGGGAAGGGAACAGGAGAGGGAGGAGGGAAAGGGAAAGGGGAAGTACCGGGGACTAAATTGGAACAAATTATCTTCCATGCTTTTATATATGTCAAAATGAATGTTATCATGGGTTAGATATGAGGTGTCCCCTAAAAGCTCATGTGTGAGACAGTGCAAGAAAATGTAAAGGTGAAATGATTGGGTTATAAGACCCTTAACCTAATCAGCGCATCAGGGATTAACTGGGTGGTAACTGTAGACACGTAGAGTGTGGCTGAAGGAGGTAGGTGGCTGGGAGCATGCCCTTGGGGGTTATATTTTGTCCATGGTGAGGAAAGTAGTCTCTGTGCTTCCTGATTGTCATGTCCTGAGCTGCCTTCCTCTCCCGCACCTTTCTGCCATGATGTTCTGCCACACTCAGGCGCAAAGCAATGGAGTCGGCCATCTATGGTCTGAGACCTCTGCAACTGTGAGCCCTCCAGTAAACTTTTCCTCCTCTAACTGTTCTTGACAGATCTTTTGGTCATAGCAGTAAAACAGCTTACTAAAACATCTGTGTATAACTAAATAGAAATAATAAAAACAAAAAAGATTACATACCTAAAGGGAAATAAAGAATCTAATTAAAGAGGAGGAGTTAAATTTTGTTTCTTCATTGCAATTACTACTTATAAATGACCGTATCCCAGTGTCCTAGTCAGAGAAATGTGAGTGAAATTCACTAGGAGAGCATAAAATAGATTTTGCTATTAAAATTCAGAAATGGCTCCACCACAATTTATTTCCTTGTTTTCAGCCTTGAACTCCAATGTTTCTTGAACTGTAATAACCATCTTGTGAACTTAGGAGAAAGACAAGAATTATAAAGATTATGATATAGATTCTTAAAGGCTGAGGCCACTGAAATACCACTAACAAAGCAATTTGTGCCTTCAAACTCCTGACAATGGAGTCACAGAAACTACTTTTATGGTCCTCATAGTTGGCTTCTCCATTACTGAAAGCCAACTGCAATCTTTTTTTTTTTTGGTACCAGGGATTGAACTCAGGGGTACCTGACCACTGAGCCATATCCCCAACCCTATTTTGTGTTTTATTTAGAGACAGGGTCTCACTGAGTTGCTTAGTACCTCATCATTGCGGAGGCTGGCTTTGAACTCGTGATTCTCCTGTCTCAGCGTCCCAAAGTACTGGGATTACAAGCGGGCACCACTGCGCCTGGCTCCAACTGCATTCTTAAAATGTAAACAAATTTTTCATTTAAAAAGGAAAATACAGGGCAGGGGTTGTGGCTCAGTGGTAGAGCGCTTGCCTAGCATGCGTGACACACCGGGTTCGGTTCTCAGCACCACATACAAATAAATAAAATATCAACTCAAAAAAATTTTTTTAAAAAGGGAAATACAGATAATAGGATATTTCCATTTATGATTGACAATTTCAAAATACACTGATGCTTAACTATAAAATTTTAAGTTATATAGAAAATATACTTCAGCAAAATTATCCACTTTCTACGACTCTGGCCCCTTAAAACGTCACTCTCTTCACTTTCCATCACACCTAAATATACTAATGCATATGTGAAAAATACACATTTATGTGAAGGAAGTGTTTTCAATGTCTTTATCAAGGCTGTTTAAAACCAAAATTTTAAAACTTTTTAGGAAAGTTACAAAATAACATAAGGAATGAAACAACATATTTTCTTTCTCAACTATGGATAATATAAAACTTTCCTGGAATTCAGTGTTACTTTCTTGAAAAAAATATTTTAAAAGAGTTTATTATTTGTTTTAAGTGGCAATGTGTGCATTTGTTTTCTGGTAACAATAAATTAATTTCCTGACACAGCAGTTTTCAAATGAGCCACCTTTCCCTGATAAACCCAGTGGACTTTGCAGTGTTGGCCCAGTGACTCCCATTTCTAGCTGTTAGTGAGCATCTAGGGCATAACTAGAAAAGACTTTTGTGACTTGTGCTTTGTGGTCTTGAGGCTTATGAAAACTAGGATATAAGTAATGATTCTCAGAACTGGCAATTGCAGCCCAAATACCCAAAGGCCCAGATGGTCTCACACACGCATCAGAATGAATGCATCTGTTCAACACCATTCTAAGCCCCAAGAAACAGCCATAGTGAGGCAGACACTGCTCTCAGAGAGGAATCATCATGGGTAGAAGCAGGCAATAAACATGTTCACATATAAACATAAGATTTCAGAGTACAAACAATGCTATGTAGAAAATAAAGCAAGATAATGATAGGAGGTGGTTTTTATGACAGTGGTTACTTTAGCTGGAGAAAACAGGGAATGTGCTTCTATTGATGTAGCATTTGTGTTGAGACGTGAACAATGACAAAGGTGTAGCCCATAGAAATTTGGGAGAAAGAATATTCAAGACAGAATACAAAGCCCCTAAGAGTACAATAAGCTCAGCATATTCCAAAGCCAGTAAAGAGGTCAATGTATCAGTCAAATGTACCAGTTAGTTATTGCTACAATAATGTCATGTGCAAGTTGTCCCAAAACTCAGAGGCTCAAAACAAGTAATTGCATATCTAACGTATCTTGTTCTCAGGTCTGCAGGTCAGTCTGGGCCTCTGTAATTTCAGCTAATTGGGTGGGTTAGACATGATGCCAGAATTCAAATGTGGCAAGGTTTCCCCACAAGTCCTTCTGAGATCCAGGCTAACGTGGCTGAGGTCCCCTAGAGCATGTGTTCCTCAGGACAGCTCACAGGACCAAGAGAGGCCATGTCAACCCTTGTAAACATGTTTGAAACCTCCACAAACACCAAAAACAGAAGAAAGAAATTCACATGGCCGAGTCCCAATCCAATGGAGGAAGATGCTCCATCCCTCTGTGCATTACAAAGTCACATGACAGAAGGAGGGAGGGAAGAATTAAGAAAATTAATCTACTGTAGCCATCATGGTTGGAAGGGTTGTAAATAAAAGGATGTTTTATAGGTTTGTGGGAAGGATCAAAGGCCAGATTATATAGGATTTATCAGCATGATCATCATTCTGAATTTTATTTTAATTATAATCCAAAGCAGGGAGATTTAAAGTAAGAATGTGATTTGATCTGATTGATATTTTAAACTATCACATGCTAAGCCTGTGTGTGGAGAACTGACATATTCTCAACAGCCCAGAGACATGTTCACCTATTCTCTTCCCCAGAATAGGTGAGTGAAATTTGACTTTGATAAGTACAAAAGAAATTTAAAAAGAAAAAATGACAGTATTCAAGGTGCATTTTAGAGGTAGAGTTAACAAACTCACCTCTTTGTAGTTTATAAAAGAAGAAGAAGAAGAAGAAGAAGAAGAAGAAGAAGAAGAAGAAGAAGAAGAAGAAGAAGAAGAAGAAGAAGAAGAAGAAAAAGAAGAAGAAGAAGAAGAAGAGGAGGAGGAGGAGGAAGAAGAGGAAGAGGAGGAGGAGGGGAGGAGGGGGAGGGGGAGGAACTAAAAGAAAATCAAAGATGATAGCCAGATTTTTGCTTGAGCAAAAGGGGAGAGAGTGGGAAGATGCAGGAGAAATACTTTAGGGGCCTTTGGCATCCAGAAATCTGTATCACACACGTTGAACTTGAGACTCAATCAGACACAGAAGTAAAGATGTTCATCAGCAGTACAGCTGAGTCTATTATCAGGAGAGAGAATGTCACTGCACACAGGGATTTGAGAATCATTAGCATATGCTAAGTGTTAATGCCATGGACCTAGATGAAGCAATTAGGAAGAAGATGTAGATACTGTAGAAAGCCAAGGATAGACCCTAACATATGTTAACATGTAGCTATCTCACAGAGAAGTGACTGGTGGAGGAGATTGGGAAGTGGATGCCAAGGTGGAAGGAAAATACAAGAGAGATTGGTGTTTGGAGAGACAAAGTAGGAATGCTTCAGGGAGGAGGAAGCAGACCAGCATGACAAACCCTGTTCACATGCAATGACAGCCCCTGGGTTTGGTGGAGGCGAAACCTTGGTGAGCTGTCAGGGAAGGCATATCAAGCCATTTCAGTGGAGTAGCATGGAAAAGACTGGAGCATGTTGAGGGGAAAGAGAAAGTTTCATTTTGTTTTGTTTGGATGGATGGATGGATGCATGCATGCATGGATTCTATTAGGTGACTTTTGTATATTGGTGGGAGTATATCATAAGACAAAAACAAAATCCTTGAGTTGAGGAAGGGGATTGGAACCTAAGCCTAAGGAAGCAACTAGCTTTGAGCAGGAAGATGTGCTCCATCAAAAGACAGGGGACTTCGGGGCTGGGATTATGGCGCTGTGGTAGCATGCTCGTCTAGCACGCATAAGGCACTGGGTTCGATCCTCAGCACCACATAAAAATAAAATAAAGATATTCTGTCACCTACAACTAAAAAAATAAAAATAAAAATAAACATTAAAAAAAAAGACAGGGGACTTCAATGTGTATAGCAGCACAATTCACAATTGCTAAACTGTGAAAGCAACCTAGATACCCTTCAATCGATGAATGGATAAAGAAACTGTGGTATATATACACAATGGAATATTACTCAGCAATAAAAGAGAATAAAATTATGGTATTTGCGGGTAAATGGATGAAGCTGGAGAACATTATGCTAAGTGAAGTAAGCCAATCCCCAAGAACTAAAGGCCTAATAATGTTCTCTCTGATTAGTGGATACTGATACATAATGGGGGTGGAGGTGGGGAGCATAGGAGAAACAGAGGAACTTTGGATAGTGCAAAGGGGAGTGGGAGAAGGAAGGGAGCATAGGGGTAGCAAAGATGGTGGAATGAGATGGGCATCACTACCCTAGGTACATGTATGAAGACATGAATGGTGTGACTCTACCTTGTTTACAACCAGAGAGATGGAAAATTGTGCTCCATATGTGTACTATGACTTGAAATGCATTCTTTTGTTTTAAAAGATAAAAATAAATAATTTTTTTAAAAAAGACAGGGAAAGTAGGCTCTGGAATCAGAGGCAGGCAAGCTGGTGGAGTCAGGGCAAGAAGGCAGGTGGTGTTCCTCTAACTACCTCCAAAAGCTAGCACCTACTGGGAGTGCTGTGGAGTGCCCAGACTCATGCTGCACAGGCACATGGCCAGAAGACTACACTAATCATCTCTGCCCATGTTGTCACTGTCCCACCCAACTCATAGGCTGACTGTATGCTGGCCCAGCAAGAAAGACTGATTAAAAAAAAAAAAAAAACTGCATCAGGGGTGGCTTCCCAGGGCTCAGCTGGTACAGAGCAGCTTTACAAATCCTACCGAACCCTGGCCAATTGCTCAGCCAGGGAAGAGCCAAACATCACAATTACAGTTAATTGTGAACCTCCTTGGCTGTTGGGCGATCTTCAGCTGTTTGTGCCCTACAATCCAGGTCTGAGGTCATGTTCTTTCTGGCTCTCTCAGCAACTGGTAGAAATAGATACAGAAAAATTTATTTGTGTTGCCATCATGATTTTCTTCTTCAGAGCTAAGACATGCATTCTTGGGTCCACCAGGAGCATGGGCTGCTGACACTCACAAAAGCATCCTTCTCTGGGAATTTCCACAAGAGCAACAGTGCCACCTTACCCAAAATTTTACAATGCCCTGGGGGCAATCCAAATCTAATGAAGGTTTACAAAATTCAGGATCTTACCTTGATTAGCAACATCTCTAAATCAGAGTTTGTCCACTGTAACGCTACTGTCATTTTGGGCTGGATAATTCTTTGTTGGGAGGGGCTGTCCTAAGTACCGAGGGTATATAGCAGCATTTCTGGCCTTCATCATGAAACATTAGTAGAAACTACTCCTCAGTTATGTCTCTAGACCTTTTCAAATATGTCCCTTAGGGAATAAATCACCCCAAGTTGAGCTCCACTGCTCTCAAGCATCTCTCATTTACACAACTCCTAGAATAAACTGAAGTCTCTGTCGCAAATTAATTTCAGTCCAACTCCTCCCTCTACCCAATCTTACTTTCATAATTCCCTTGCAGTTATTGCTCCTGAGAGCACCCTCAAACAAACTGCACAAAAATCTCCATTTCTTGATTCTCTTTCTGGGAACTCAACCTTGTGAGTGATACTAAGAAACCATTCCCTAAAAGGGTTTAAGCTGGATCTCCCACTGATAGTCTGTGAGTCCTATTATTGATGGATTGCTGATACACCATGCCATACTGCCTTAGCCAAATTGTCCCAAAAATTTACTAATGAACCGTTGTAGTACCCAGGTGAAAGCAAATTTACTTATTTTTGCAGTAGCTCAGGTATTTGGGAAGTTGGAGGAAATAGTAATTACAAGGTCCATGAAATCAAGTGGTTGGTACAAAATGGTACCCACTTCAGCTAAATGTGACTAAAGAAAATGCACAAGCATGATTGTGCCCACTAATCTACTTGGACTCTTGTTGCATAGGCACCTATGCTATGTTCCCAGCTCACTTCTTCTATCACCACAACTCTGTTGGTTTTTTCCCCTATCTCACAATATAGAAGTGTAATAATAGTCACCCTCTGATGACCCAATCCAGTTGTCTTAACAACTTTGCATTGTTCCAAATGGACCTTCTATTTTCACTCTCTTCCTCAAAAAGATTTAAGATTTAAATTATCATTAAAATCCATTTTTATTCCTGAAAACTGCCTTTCTGACTGGCATGATATGAAATCTTCGAGTAGTTTTGATTTGCATTTCTCTAATTGCTAGAGCTGTTGAACATTTTTTCATATATTTGTTGATCAATTGATTGTGTATCTTCTTCTGAGAAGTGTCTGTTCAGCTCCTTAGCCCATTTATTAATTGAGTTGTTTGGTTTTTTTTGGTGTTAAGTTTTTTGAGTTCTTTATATATCCTGGACATTAGTATTCTATCTGATGTGTGTGTGGCAAAAATTTGCTCCCAGAATGTAGGCTTTCTGTTCATCTCATTGATTTTTTTTTTTTTTTTGCTCATGCCAGTCAGAATGGCAGTTATCAAGAACACAAACAACAATAAGTGTTGGCAAGGATGTGGGGGAAAAGGCACACTCATACATCGCTGGTGGGACTGCAAATTGGAGCAACCAATCTGGAAAGTATTATGGAGATTCCTTAGAAAAATGGGAATGGAACCACCACTTGACCCAGCTATCCCACTCCTTGGTCTATATCCAAAGGATTTAAAAACAGCATACTACAGTGATGCAGCCACTTCAATGTTTATAGCAGCTCAATTCACAATAGCTAAACTGTGGAACCAACCTAGATGCCCTTCAATAGATGAATGGATAAAGAAACTGTGGTATTTATACACAATAGAATATTACTCAGCAATAAAGGAGAATAAAATTATGGCATTTGCAGATAAATGGATGGAGTTGGAGAACATCATGCTAAATGAAGTAAGCCAATCCCCAAAATCCAAAGGCCAAACAGTCTCTCTGATAAGTGGATGTTGATCCACAATGGGGGAGGGGGCATGGGAAGAATGGAGGAAATTTGGTCAAAGGGAGGGAGGGGAGAGGAGGGATCATGAGGGCAGGAAAGATGGTGGAATGATCTGTACATCATTGCCCTAGGTACTTGTATGACTGCACATATGGTGTGACTCTACATCATGTACAACCAGAGAAATGAAAAGTTGTACTCCATCTGTGTACAATGAATCAAAATGCACTCTGCTGTCATATATACCTAAGTAGAATAAATAAATTTTTAAAAATCCCTTTTTACTCTTGTGCCCTGCTCTCATGTCACTGCACTTAATTGGCCAGAACACAAGCAAGAAAACCAATTGTCTCTACTTAAAGATGGTACATGACTGAATGTTACTGGGAAAAATGCACAAGCAACTTGACTGTGTCCCCTAATGTACTTGGGCCCTTGTTGCTTGGCCATCTACACCTTGTCCCCAGCCACTTACTTCCACATCCTCTTGAATAACTGCCCAGAGCTTTTCCTCTCTCCTCTGGCTCCAAAAGCTCCCTCCAACTCTCAATATCAGCTGAGGGCTTTACTTGTTTACTCTTCCGAGAAAATAAAAGCAAGTAGAACTTTCCAGATGCACACTACCACACAGTCACATGTAACTTTGCCTCTTACTCTTTCCATGCTCTGGGGCCATCCCTATGGTTGTGTACTATGTAACATTTACTTTCACTGTCTGGCCTCCAACCCAAATCCCTTCTTTATTCTCTATTACCACTTGATCTCTATTACCAGTAGATGTTGCAAGGAACTATTTGGATTCCTGGCAGTTGCTGCTTTAATGTATTCTAGCTGATTTGCAAATGCCAGTATCTTTTCCCAGAGTCCTTCCCCCAAACAAGAAGGCCACTTGCCCCTCATTTTTGGCAGGCTGAAGGTGCCTTTAACTCCAGTAGTCCTCAACCAAGGAAAGATGGGAAGAGTGTATAAATACCCTTGCTCTTGTGTCATTGGGTGGATAACTCTGAAGGGTGCATGTCCATAAGCATCCATGCTGGTAGGGGGCTTCATAATGCACATTTCCCCCTTTCCCACCCTACCTGCTCTTGTTGTTTCCTACACCTACCATGTTAGCTACTTTGCACTCAACACCTTGTTTTAGGAATTGTTTCTGACCTTTTAAATATGCTATCCAACTTCCTTCCATCCCATGAGCCTATTAAATAAGTTGCATGTGTTACTACTGCTTTCTGTTTCTCCCCTCCCATTCTCTCTTCTTCGTCTCCCCAGCCAGGGTCTTCCCTGCACTGTTTCACCAAAATTCCCTTTAAGAGTCCTTGGTGCTCATGACAGTGAGTGTCAGTGCTCTCCTTCCTCCTCCTGCCAGCTCCATCCAGCTCAGTGGATCTGCCCCTTCTTTAAAACTCATTCTTCCCTTGGAGTCCAGACACACACTCTCCTCATTTTCCAGCTCCTCCAGGGAGCTCACTCTCTATCTCCATTGTGTGTTCTTCCTCATCTCTCCACCTCTAAGCTTTGCAGTGATTGGCTCAAGGACTGGTCCTTGGCTTTTCTCCTTGTTTAGCTGTGTTCCTTCTCTTTATAATCTCACCTGGTATCATGGCTTTAAATACCATCTTACAAAATGGCTATTTCTAAATTTACATCTCCAACACAGTTCTTTCCACTGAATCATGGATCAGTGTCTCTTATTGACTCCCATTCCCACTTGGAATATAAGCATGAATATAAATAGAAATATTCCAAACTTGCTCATCTCAAAACAAATTTGTTTCTTCTATTCTATTCTTGGTAAACAGCATCTCCAACTTCGTATTTGCTCAGACCAAAAATCTTGGTGTCATCTCACAATCTGTCAGGATATTATGCTAATCTTACCTTCAAAATGTATTCAGACTATGGCTTCTTATTATTTCCACCTCCACTATCTGGTTCAAGCCACCACCTTCTACACTAGGATTAGTCTCTCTTCTCTGACTTCTGAGATTTATTTTTCAGCATGTATTCCCTCCGAATGGCAGCTAGAATAATCCTTTAAAGAGGATCAGTCTTTCTGCCTCCATTGTGCACAGTCTTCCTATCTCATTCATAAAAACAACTTAAATCCTGATAATTAGCACATCTATGTTTACCAGCCCTTTCTGTTTACCAGTTCTTTTTTCCTGCTTTGATTTCAGCTACCAATGCAATTGCTTTTCTTATTCTAACTCTGGTTTACTTTAAAGGAAGATCTACATTACCAGGGACAAACAACCAAACTGTAGAGTGGTTTTCCCTATTGTGTCATCTATCACATCTTCCTATGGACCTGCCAACTCCACAGGCAGAAGACCTCATGGATCTTCGCCACATTGACATATTTGAAAGGAGTAAGAGATTTCTCAGGACCCTCTTACACAGTAAAGTGTTTGGGGTTCTAAAGAGCTGGCTATTACTGCCTCAATTAACCAGTCTTTCAAAAATTTATTCCCAGGGCACTTGGCTTAGTCGTCCTACCCAATCATTTGTGTGTCTTTGGGCTTGTCTATGTCAATTACCCAATCAGTTAGTTAGCATGGATGTGACAATTTGCAGAGCCAGACATTGAAATTCATAGTGTAATTATGATTACACTTGGCCTCTCTGTAGACACCCCTAATCTTTGGCAGTTTGCCTGCATGAATGCTTTGGTTAAGTATTTTTGATAACATATACAAGGCAAGTTTGATTGAGTAGCTCTTAATGTCTTCAAGTATTTGCAAGTCCCGAAGAGTGAGTACAGCCACCATTTTTAAACTGCAAAGGCATTCCCATTTTCACATCAGTCCTGTTCCCACCATCCCATCAACAGTTGTTGCTATCTTTTAATATACGATATACTAAATGTTTGCTTTATGTAAACAAAACTTTAAAGCTCCAATAAATGTTCCAGATTTGGAAAGCAGTGTCTTCTTTCTAAGCAGTGAGCTTTCCAAATCAGCAAGACTGTAAAATCGCGGCAGTCACTCTGATGAACTAACCACGTTATTAAAGGATACTACTTAGCCGGGCGCGGTGGCTCAAGCCTGTAATCCCAGCACTTAGGGAGGCTGAGACAGGAGAATCGCGAGTTCAAAGCCAGCCTCAGCAATGGCGAGGCGCTAAGCAACTCAGTGAGACCCTGTCTCTACATAAAACACAAAATAGGGCTGGGGATGTGGCTCAGTGGTCGAGCACCCCTGAGTTCAATCCCTAGTACCAA
>CM053405.1:11253758-11282571 GCA_028644305.1 Xerus rutilus | reverse complement strand
TTGTTTGGGCAAGTTAATGTGATGTCACAAAAATTGTAAAATTCATCAATTTTGCTTCTGTGGACTCAGAAAATTTATATGCCAAGAATTACCAATAAATCTAACTTCATCTGCATTTTGAATTAACTGTATGTAGAAAAACTACACTGCCTCATGTTACACTGTTTAACATTCATCATCTAAACTCAAATTAAAAGCTGCGGGTTTCCCACAAGGAACTTCCAGTTCAGTACATAGTGCTGCCCCTAGGTAGGGCACATGTTTTGCCCCCAATACAAAGAAACTTCTTTTATATCAGAGCAATATGGTAAATATGAATGTCAAAAACTCTTTAAAAGGAAAATAAAAAGCATCATGTATAGAATAATTCTCTCAGCAACATTGGGATTTATGGAAGAAATAAGAGTAGCAAAATGATCACAGAATATTTATGAGTAGTGGAACTGCTTTTACTATTAGATTACAGAAAAGGACACTGAGGTCTGGAGACATAGTAAAATTTTTGAATGCAAGTAAACTTTTTAACAGCAAGGCTACTAGTCCTAGGATGTGTGGTTAAGAGCTGAGCAGCCAGTAAATGTGGATCAAGAATTGGGTATTCTGAGATACTCAGCTTCAATCTTTAACAATTCATAGAGTAGGTCTGCTTGTAGATTAGTAGCCCCTTGTGAGAGACCACAGTTTCATCTTGTTTTCCAAACAAAAATTCCAAAATCTCCAGGTGGCAGCCCAGAGTATGAACACACTCCTTACAAATTTTTTGGTTGCTCCCCTCAACCCTGACCCCCTTATGTGTGGGAATATGTTCCATGATACTCAATGGATGCCAGAAACTGAAGGTGGTATTCAACCCTACATAGACTGTTTTTTCCTATGTATACATACACAAGTTTCATGCCCTTTTTATCTTAACTAAGCACTTATCATGACTGTGACTATAACTTATGGCTTGAGTTACAACAGCATGACTAGAATGAATTTCTTTTTCTTTCTGCACAATTTCAGGATAGAAGTTTCATATTATCATGAATCTTAGTAATTTCAGCTTTTTTTTTTTCTTATTAAGCTGAGCAATTTCCTCTTTTCCTTTCAAGGAAGTGCTTTACCAGTTCTCTTTGCCATATATGAAGAGCCAACATCACTACTCTTGAACTTTGGAGCCATCATGAAGTAAAATAAATATTAATTAAATACGAGCATTGTGATACAATAATAGCAGGTAAGATAACCAAGATAACCACTAAGTGACAAACAGGTGGGTAGTGCATACCACATGGATACATTGGACAAAAGGATGAGTCACATCCTGGGGGAGGAGGACAGAGTAGGATAGCATGAAATTTTGTCATTGCTACTCAGAATGGCACACAATTTAAAACTTAAGAATTATTTTTGTAATTTCTCATTTAATATTTTTCAGCACAGTTAACAGTGGGTAACTGAAACTACGAAAGTAAAACTGTTGATGGAGAGGACTACAACATCATAAGAATTCCCTCTTGATCTTGACTCTGAAACCAAGGGAATGTGTGGATATGGACATTTTTTTGTCCACTATGACATTCAGGTCTCTGAATCTGGAAAACATCTGATGGGATCATTACCATTGCATGACACTTTGATGAGTCAAATAGTGACTTTGCTAAAGTTTGTTGTTACCAACTTTCCAACCATTGACTGCTCCTTCTACTGGAATATAGCAAGTTTGTTCACAAAAGAACATTATCAGAAGTCAAACGGTAGAGTTACAAATCTGAATTCAATCTAGAAATGTAAGTTTCAAGATGAGAACTTTAGCCGGGCATGGTGGTGCACACCTGTAATCCCAGCACTTTGAGAGGCTGAGACAGGAGAATCACAAGTTCAAAGCCAACCTCAGCAATGGTGAAGGGCTAAGCAACTCAGTGAGACCCTGTTTCTAAATAAAACACAAAATAGGGCTGGGGATGTGGCTCAGTGGTCAAGTGCCCCTGAGTTCAATCTCTGGTACCAAAAAAAAAAAAAAAAAGATGAGAACCTTGATAAATCCCTACCAAAGAGGTAAAATCCAGATAGATTAAAACAATGAGAAAGGGGCAGGAATTTACCAAGTAACTTTTCCTTACCATGAATTAAGAAAAAATAGACATTTTACTTATTCATTCTTTGCTTAGCCCCACATCTCAGATTACAGGGTATTCATCTGTAAAATTGATGACTGGAAATGAAGCCAATTTTGGAAAATGATACCAGATTCTTTAAAGATCTGAGTTACAGTTCTATGTTTTTCAGATCTTGAACTATTAGGAAACATATGCTATGTAGGATAAGCCTGCGTATTCTAGAATCTACACTAGTCATATGTATTGATATTTAAATACTATCAGACATTGGCTGTATGTGTCTTTGATCAAGTTAGTTTCCTTTCATGTGATTTGGTTACTTCATCTGAAAAACAAGGATCCATTCCATCTGTCTAATACCTACCACAGAGCAATGATTACCTGCCTGAATTTTTGTATACTGCAAAGTTGTGTGAAAAAGAAAAGAGATTTGCAGGAAGGCTTTTTAAGATGTAGAAATAATTGCATATATATGTTACTATAATTATTTATCTTATGATAAATTACCTCCAAGTGAGAAAATGCCCAAATGTGGGTAGGTCATTTAGGAACCAAAATTGAGTTCTTCAAATGATGGACTTACAAATAAACACATAAGCTTATGGAAATGTGTGAAATGTTCCATCTTCAAATCTGTATTCAGACTCAAGTTTGCACTGATTCTCCCATGTATGAGCATAAGCTTTCACTTTTTGATAGTCCGTGGTGTACCAGATAGGACTTAGGTACTTTACATATATTCTCATATTAAATTTTAATTTTCTGCACAACCCTATTAGGTAGAGATTATTATTTTCAATTATGGATGAGGATAGTGAAACACAGAGAAATTAGCCTGGCTGCCTAGAGTCATATCCCTAGTAAGTAGTGGAGCTGGACTTCGAGGCCCCCCAACAGTCAGACTACAAGCCCACAACACTGTGCTGGAAAGAGACAGCACTGGGTTGTACTATAATTTTAAGGTCAAAATGAGACCCCTAGATGAAAGCGCTTTGTTACTGAGATGTCAGTAATTCATGTAAAGCTCTTCATGCTTTCTCCCTGTCCCCATTGTGCACCTGGAGGATAAGAGAGTAGCATTTTAATCCAGTTTTTGCTCAGGAATGAGTATTCATATAAATTCTATCAAGAAAAATCCTACTTTAAACTTACTACCAATAGCCACGAGAATAGGGTTTTCAAGGACAAACAGCATGGTAGATTGCAACCCGACAGTGAATGTCTTAAAACTGCATAGTTATGTTTGAAAAGAAGCCAAATTTATGAAAAAAATTGTCCACTTCAAAAACTTAATAAAGGCAATTTGTCAAGAATTTCACACATCATTTGCCCACAACTTTTGAATGGAAGGTTTCCCAATTTACCTTTCCCCTTGTGAACTTCACATCATATGCGTTTTACTGATTCATTAATCATCATCTTCCCCAGAAACTGAAACATAAGGAGAATACAATCTAAGAGACCTACGAAAATATAGTCTATGCCTTTTTTTCTGCATAATGTCAGAGAAATGTGCATGGAATATTATGATTCTTTAAGCTCAGAGGCTGATCTAAGACCTGGAGTAAATTTATCATATAAAAGATGAGAAAAACATAATATGCCTTAAAGTGTCTAAATCTTAGACTTATAAAAAGTCTGTAGAGACATGGGGAGAAAATGGAAGAGCAGAGAAACCGTGTGGGAAAATGCAGACAACAACACAGGAGAACAGGCCTCTGCCTGTTCTATCCTCCCCAGGATACAGATTCTTTAAATAATTAACAAGAAACTTTGCAAAGGGACCTACTTATCAACTAACTAACTTAAAACCATTACTGCTGATTGCTAGCATGCTTTGTAACCAAAATGCCTGAGGGACAAGTTGATGGAAAGTAATTAATAAGACCCAGAAAAAGGTTTACTGCATGTAACTGATACTATTTGTAAATCTGGGACTCATAAAGTGTTGTACCGATTGAGGGAGGAGACACAGATGTTTCTGCTATTTTAGTAAAGGAAAAAAGTGTAAGAGCCCTCACCTGACAGGAAAGGGCGTATGAAGCCTTTGGAGCTACAATGCTTCCCACAGAAACTATTTTTTAATATAAGGTGCAGTTTCACTATTGCATACTTGGGCATCTCACATACGAGACTCAGTCGTGGCATTGATATTGGCAAATAAAGTTGGTTTTATGAAACAAGGTGAAAAGTACATGTTATGGCTTAGATTAGGTGTCCCCCAAAAGCTCATGTGTGAAACAATGCAAGGAAGTTTAAAGATGAAATGTTTGAGTTATGAGAATATTAACCTAATCAATGCACTAATTAATCCCCTCATAGATATCAATTGAGTGGTGACTATAGTCAGGTAGGTGTGGCTAAAAGAGGTGAGTCATGGAGGCATGCCTTCGGAGTATAGATCTGGTCCTTGTTGAGCACAGCTCCTTCTTTCTGCTTCCTGGTGCCATGTTCCCAGCTGCTTTTCTCTACCTACCATACTCTTTTGTCATAATGTCTTGCCTCACCTGGGGCCCTGAGAAATGAAGGCAGCCATCTATGAGCTGGAGCTCTCTGAAACCATTAGTCCCAAAATAACCTTTTCCTCCTCTAACTGTTCTTGTCAGGACTTTTGTTCACAGTAGCAAAAAGCCTGACTAAAACAGCACAGCTGACCCAATGTGTGAAAGTTCTCCAGAGAAACTGAGCTAGTAAACCATCTAGCCACCATCCAGAGAATTACCATGAGAACTGTCTCAAAGTAGACTAAGGAGACCAAGTTCAACAATTTGCTGGAGAACAAGGAAAGCTGGTGGAGAAATTTAGTTCATATTTGAATTTATTGAATTAGTTTAAGGCCTGAAAACCAGGGTGCCCAGTGGTTATATGTTATAAAGTCCAAAGACCAGAGCACCAGGAACCTCAATGTTCAAGAACAGGAGATAAATATCCTAACTCAAGAAGATAGAGAGATAGATGGGGGAGGGGGATTTACCTTATTGTTTCATTTAAACACTCAATGGATTAGATGATGTCTATCTTCAATGTTGAGAATAAATCCTTTTTACTCAGTCTGTTGACTCAAAACCTTGTAGACATATGTCCAGGAATCATATTTTATCAACTATCCCTTATCAGAGCATCCCTTAACTCAGTTAAGTTGAGACATAAAATTAACAATCCTGCCCAGTTAGCCAGATAATTCAGCAAATAATTGTGAGTAAAGAAAAAAAAAAAAAAAAAAGGAGAAACAGAAACTAATGAAAGACATGGAAAAGTGTCTTTCACTAGTTTTTCACTCAAAAATAAATTGAGATGATTTTTACCAATCAATCCATTTTGTCAGTATAAAGGAGAATTGTTTGCTAAACTCTTTGGACTGTAATCATTTATAATAGGAGTCATATGATTCGGCCATGTTTGTGTGTGTGCCTCTGTGTACAAACCTATGTGAGTTTGTATATTCAGAATGAAATGTTTGAGCTATACTTGTTACCTCCTTGATTTTAATTAATTTTACTAAGTATTCTCTGAAATAATCAAATTTCTTAATATAAAGATAATCTGGCAAAGGGCATTGTTGATATCTGCATTTAGAGATGTGAGATCATGTACTGGTGTGTACTGACAGAGTAGTTCGCAGGTTTATGCCTGGATACCCTGCTACCCCGGGCGGGGGTGGGGTGGACCTGGTACTTGCTTCCAGCCAACAGAATGTAGCAAATATGATGGGATTCTACCCCACTTTGTGGTTGTGACACCTACACAACTTTGCACTGGTTCATCTGCTTATGGGAGATTTTACCACATGAGAATTTTCATCCTAGAATTAGAGTGCCTCAGCAAAGACCAACCAGTGGGTCAATTAAGATACACAAAACCATTCTGAGAGACAAGAACAGAATAGGGGCACTCATGCTTCCATTTCTCTAATTTAATATAAAAAAATAGTAATGCAGACAGTCTGGTACTGGAACAAGATAGACACTGAGAACAAAGGAACAGAATTAAAATTTCAAAAATGAAGCCCACATCTATGGTCAACTGATTTTCGGCAAGGACGCCAGGATCATCCAATTGGGAAAGAATAGGCTTTTCAAAAAATGGTGTTAGAACAACTTTATGTCACATGCAGAAGAAAAAATTTTATACCCTTACTTTGTAACACACACAGATAGTAATTCATAATGGAAGAGATTTAAGTGTAAGAGCAAAAGCTTGCAAGAAGATAGAAAAAAAATCTTCCAAATTCTGGGTCATGAAAAGACAACACAATTAAAAAATAGGTAAAACATCTGAATAGACTTTTTTTTCAAGGAAGATGCATTAAATGCTCCACCACCACATGAATAGACGCTTGTTGTCAGGGATATACAAACCAAAACCACAATGAGATGCCATCTCACACCCAATAGAATGTCTGGAATGAAAATGACAGATAATAACAGGCATTGACAGGGATGTGGAGCCATGGGAACCTTGATATACCTTGCATAGGAATACAAAATGGTGCGGCCACTTTGGGAGAGTCTGGCAGCTGTTTAAAAGGTTACACAGCATCATCATATGATGCAGCGCTTAGACTCCTAGGTACACACTCAAAGAAATGAAGACGTACACCCCCCCAAACTGTTGGACACAAATGTTTATAGCAGCATTATTTATTATATAAAAGGTGGAAGCAACCTAAATGTCCATCAATTGACAAGTGGATAAACAAAACACAATATGCCCATACAATGCATAATTACTCAGTTGTAAATAGTGATGTGATGACAATCTGCAACATGAGTGAGCCTAGAACACATTATACTGAGTGAAATAACCTAGACATAAAAGTACAAGCAGTGTATGATTGCATTCCTATGAAATATCCAGAGTAGAAAAATCTATGTAGAGACAAATGGGTTAATGGTTGCTTGGGGCTTGAAGGAAGCTTCAGTCATACTGGAGAGCAAGAGTCCAGGGTTTTAAGATTTCTTCCTGAGGTGATGAAAATCACCTCAATTGACTCTGGTGGTGCTTACATGTATCTAGGAATATACAAAGAACTGGGAAGTTGAATACTTTAAATCTGTAAACATATACTTTGTGAATGACAGCTCATTAAAGCTGTTTTAAATGTGATAAAATAGATGATATATATTTTTTATATCAAAATTATATATATACCTTTTTATATCAAAATTATAAGTGAAGATAACAAAGACACAGCTGAGACATAACTCTGCAATTTTCTCAGCATGAATGATGTCTGCTATTATGTAGAGGTATACTGAACATGGGAAATTAGGGTTAACTAAACAGCTGTAGGGCACTCGACTTGACTTGACTTGCAGGTAATGATAACAGGTGGTGGTAGAGCATATGGGGCTCTTGTCAGAAAATTCTGCAAACCCATTATGTAACCAGCAACCTATTTTCAGGATGCAAAGAGTGACATATAACCTGAGTTACACATAATTAGTAGAGACATAGTCATCAAGATTTGAAATGGAAATAAGATCCTTAAGTTATTTTGAGGAACCAGGCAATCAAGAGCCTCCTGCTCCCATGGCAGTGGTCTCTCTCTCTCTCTCTCTCTCTCTCTCTCTCTCTCTCTCTATATATATATATATATATATATATATATATATATATATATTTATTTATTTATTTATTCTATATATATTTATATTTATTCTCTCTATATATATATTTGTTTCCATGACACACATGGATTGCATTGGCATTTATTTTGTTTTTCCAGTCTTGGTGAAAAACATGCAAATCTAAGAAATTGGAGGAAGGAACTCGAATGGTTCACATGGTGATGTAATTAAGAGGAATTCCCTTATAAGCTTCTGAAATGGTGTCAAGAGAAGAATACAATCAATGCTGTGAAAGAAAATTTGGAAGGATTTTAGTTCCATGGTTATCTCTGTCCATTTGTGTGAAGTCCGTTCATGGAGGAGACAGCTCGGAACTGGTATTCATTGTTCTAAGTTCAGATAGGTCTCCCTCTCTCATGGCTAGTTGGCATCATGGCTATGCTTCACCCTAGCATCTTAAGATGAAGAGTCACTGGCTGCAAACAAGAACTTTGCAGTAACCACTGTCCAAAAACTACAACCAAGTAGACAAGTTCCATGCCGCAGACTGCTTTTTTGGAGCAGGTATGAAGAGGCCCGGTGATGGAAAAGGAAGGATGTTTGGAAAACCTAGGATAGTTTAAAGGTGTTTTTCGAGCATTTACATTATATTTTAGGGCACGTTTAAAGGGTATACCAGCATCATTGTGCTGAAGTTTGGGGATACTCTAAACCTTTCAATGAATTACTTTTTCGTAGATTTAGTCAAGCAAGTTGTTCTTGAAGCACTGGAAAATTCTGAACAGAAGTTGCTGGTCTGAATCTGTCCTTCCATCAGTAACAGGACTTTCAAACGTGTCCATTTGTGTGAAGTTCCTGAAACACTGCTGTTGGCAAGCTGGGGCAACGACAGGCCCTGACAGGAAGTGACTATAGGGACAGCACTACAGGCACCACTTCTTTCATAGAGCACATAAAGCTTCAAGTCCAAGATTTTATAATTGGTACAAGGTACTGGCAATGAGAAACTACCAACTGTAGGAAACAAATATTTTACTAAAAGCATGTATGTGTGTGTGTGTGTGTGTGTGTGTGTGTGTGTATCTATATATCTGTATCTGTATCTATATCTATATCTGTATCTATATCTATATCTATATTTGTATCTATAGACTCCTGACCTTGGACTTGTAAATGCCCAGGCTTCTTCTCGTAGCCTAAATGACTTTGCCTAGGCTAAGAGGACTTTGATAATTGGGTGCTAGTGGTTGGAATCATTTTCTTTTAAAGAAACAAAATACAAAACCACAAATATATTGCTCCATTGTCTTCCAGGACTCTGTTTTGTTTGTAAATATTCATATATCATTCTGATTTTCATCACTTCTTTTCTGAATGCTTCAAAATTTTTCCCCATTATTCTTAATTTTCAAAGCCCACTCCAGTATGTCTAAGTGCAGGTGCTATTTCATTCAAACAGTTTGACATTCAGATGATCTTTTCAATCTGAAAATTCATGGAAACTTCGGTTCTGATGATTCTTTGAATAATTCTTACCCTGCATTGGTATTTTTTTCTCTTTTACCAAAACTACAATTACTTGAATAATAAAATTTTGGATCTGTCTTCCATAGCTCTTAATTTTTCTTTTATTTCTTCTTTTCTTTGCTATTTTACAGTACATGCTATGAACATTGAAACAGAGATCTTAGCTTCTGAATTCAATCTTTAGCTAATTGATTATTTTTAGTCTACCTCTATCTGCTTAGTTTGTTATTTAAATTTCAGTGACCACATTTTTTCATTATTATTTTATAGAAGAGCCTGTTCTCAGTTTATCCTGACCTAAGTTTTTGAGATTAATAATGACAGTTTAACTGTTAAAATTATTTAAAAGTGATTTCATGCTCACAGTAAAATAAAAATAAAATTAAAAACAACTTCAATGGGCAAGTAATAAAGATTAATTCATCCCCTTCCAAAGGCTAGCAGAAGCTTCTGGAAAGCATCTATGTCAATGGTTTCTCTTTTGTGGGTACCTGATTCTGGAGATTGTCTATGTGTCTACAAGTGTATATTTGTAGGGGATATACACACTTTTTTAACAAGTATTGGCACACTGTATATACCTCTGAACTATTCATGTTTGTACTGTTTCTTTTTGTTATTTTGCTTATGATATTTTGGGGATAATTTTATATTTGCACACATCCATTTCCTTTTTAATAATATTTGCACATGATTTACTGTATGCATAACTAAGAATTCTTTATGTACTATTTTACTGATAGACATTTTGATTGTTTTTTCGTTTTTGTTTTGCCATTAAAAACACTGATACAAAACTCTATTGTTTGACTTTTGCACCCATCGCATAAATACAGGTTGTAGGATGCAGTCTTAGACAAGGACTTTCCAAATCTAAATGAAAGCACATATAAAACATTGATGAATATTACCAAATAATTCCCCAAAGAGATAGCACTAAAAATTAGTGAGTGCCTATTTCCTTGTAATTTTAACAGAACTGCACAATGTCAAATTTTCTGATTTTTGTAAATGCTGATTGTTAGGTGTAGTGGTTCATTGTTTTGCAGTGATTTTGTATAAGAGTTTTTAACATTATGGGTAATTTTTTCCCCTATGCTTATAAGTCACTTGGGTTTTTAAATAAATTTTTGGTATATATTCTCTGTGTAATCTCTGTTGGATTATTAGTAATTTCTCATTGACTTAAAAGAATTCTTTATAGGGGTTGGGGTTATTGTGCAGTGGTAACGTGCTGGCCTAGCATGCGGGAGGCACTGGGTTCGATCCTCAGCACCACATAAAAATAAAATAAAGATATTCTGTCCACCTACAACTAAAAAATAAATATTTAAAAAAAAAGAACTCTTTATAAATAGATATAACATGATTTACTCCAGTTCAGTCTGCATTTACAAGTATCTTAAAATGAACTGCAGTATTATGTATTACTACAATGCAATAACAAAAGCATTTTAAAAGACCTCCTTGTATTTTAAAATTATCAGCTCCTGCTGGTGTGGTGGTGCATGCCTGTAATCCCAGTGGCCCAGGAGGCTGAGGCAGGAGGATCACAAGTTCAAAGCCAGCCTCAGCAAAAGTGAGGCACTAAGCAACTCAATGAGACCCTGTCTCTAAATAAAATAAAATATAGGGCTGGGGATGTGGTTCTGTGGCCAAGTGCCTCTGAGTTCAATCTCTGGTACCAAAACAAAACAAAACAAAAACAAAGAATATCAGCTCTTTTTCTTCTGCCAGTGTTGCTAAATTTCCTCATATTTGTACATGTTTTCACTGTTTATAACTTTTAAAATTTATTTTAACTGATATAGGAAAACTTTTATGTGTAAAATATTTATTATAAATGTGTCATTTTATATGATAAATATTAGTGAGGTGCCACATTGTTTCAATGCAAGTATGCACTGCTGTGGTGCCATCAAATTGGTCTGTATTTTGTTTATCAAAATTTTTCTCCAAAATTTTTGAAGCATTGATGACATTCTCCTGTGTTTTAACACCATTCCAAATAATTTCTTTCCTGCCATTTCTATTTTGTGTAGTAATAGCAAGCAGGCATGGGCAGTCAGTGTGCTATTTTGATCCAAACTATATGTACTTCTTCCTTCTTAGTAGGAAGGACCTTATATTGTGTTTATTGAAAAGTCAAATATTCACCATGATATATCATCTGAGACTATCCATTTATTAATGTTGCTTTCAGCAATGTGAATTATATGATCCTATAACTTAAAAAAGTATAGTATGCTGGGGTTATGGCTCAGTGGTAGAGTGGTCACCTAACACATGTGAGGCACTGGGTTCGATCCTCAGCACCACATAAAAATAAAATAAAGATATTCTTTCCACCTACAACTAAAAAATAAGTATTCTTTTTAAAAAAGTATTGTATGATCTTGTGTCCCTCTAAGGCAGACCCTGAGACAAGTACTTACATACAGGTAATTTATTTGAAAGGTAATCCCAAAAATCAAGACTACATTTTCCAGCATATCGTTGTACATAGTGAGGTTCCATTCCACTAGTTCTTTAAGACAAGTGTATAAAATACCTTCCAAAATTGCCCTCTGAAAGAGGGGAAATGTGTGCATTTGACCATAGAACACAGTCTCCTGATGGTAGAGGGATTGCCCTCAGGCACTTTAATTCTACTCTTACATTTGTATACCAGCTCACAAAGCAGGACTCTGCAGTGTCAGAGAAGAAACTATAGCCCCCGCCCAAATATGACCAAGCTCCTGAAAGGGAAAAGATGTTCTGTGTATGCTTGAGGCAATGTGCTGTTGACAAAAGGTTACCCTAAATTTAAATGAAACCATCCACACACCTTGCCAGACTTTAGGTATTGAATATCCCCCGAAAACCCATGTGTTAGAGTCTTGGTCCCCAAGGTGGCACTATTGCGTGGTGGAGGAACATTTAAGAGGTGGAGCTTAGTGGGAGGCAGTTAGATCATTGGAAGTATTTGCTTGTAAAGGATTGTGGGACCATGGACCCCTCCTCATCTTCTTTTTGCTTCCTGGCCATGAGATAAGCAGTTTTGCTCCACCCTATGGTCCTGAGATGATATGCTGCCTGATCACAGGACCAAAGTGATGTTGCAATGATCATGATGACTAGAACCTTCGAAAATTTGAGTCAAATAGACCTTTCTTCCTTATAAACTTAGCATGCAGGTATTTTTATAGTAGTGGAAAGCAGACTAACACATGCCAGTAGATTAAATCAGAGGACAAAAAGGACTGGTGTCAGCTCCAGTGGCATCTGAGAAAAGTACACAGTGGTCTTAGCAACATGTCTTGTATGAAAAAATAAAATAAAAACATCTTGAATGATTATTGCCATTTACGGTACAACTTATCTGAGAGTTCCTAGCCTCAATTCAATTAAGATTTCAATGTGACCTATTAATGCATAAGTGACAACTTGATCAGTCTCTGTAGCCTAAGCTGGGTTTGCTGGAGCTCAGCATATGAATATGACCTGACTCATATTTGAAGTCCCTTTGTGTTAGAAATAGCACTTACGTTACAAACTGATTTACTACTGCTATGTGGTTATATAGTCTTATTATTAATGCAATAATGATAAATATGAGGCATACATTCCCTGCCATCTCGCTCTCCAGTCGATAGAACACGTAAGTTCTATCGACTCCAGCACAGTCCCTGTGGAAGCCAGATGGGACCTCCAGTGCTTCTCAACACAGTGGTTTAAACTGGCATTTGAGATACAGTCCATTTGCCAATTATAATATAGTACCCTTTCTCATACATTTATAATCATCAATTGCCCCAAAGTGTTTCATCAAGATCTCCATGTGCACTAGAACATCCAAGAAATTGCCGATGCTTGTATGTTAAAATAGACATTGGTGTTTGGGAATTAAACTAAGACAACCCTCACCATACAGTTAGTCCTGTTTTCAGACCTTTCATCTCTGAACCAAACACTGACACGCTCTGGCAAATCTTGTGTGTATATGAATCCTACAAGCTCACACAGTTGAAATAGAGCCTGAAAGTACATCCTGTAAAGTAATCAATCCTTGCTTTACCCAGTACTATGTAAAGTGAAGCATGCACATTACAACTGTATCCTCCCTTTGTGCAATTTTATAGTCAGACATTTAGGATGCATTAACAGTGAACCACACAAAGACAAGACATGATTCTCATGTGCACATATTACAGTTAAAAAAGAGTATTGTGTAAAGGAAGGAAAGCCTATATACAATTTAATTCACAAATGGTCAGAATATCGGTGTTATAATCTGGCTCAGTGTTTTCCATGGTTTCTGCTAGAATATAGAAAGTCTTGCAGTGCATGAGTTTTAGGATCAGGTTTACTGACTGATGGTTGGAGTGTATAACAGGTCTTCCATTTATCTACTTAAGCATAGGTTCTTTCCAGATTTCCAGGGAGAGAAAACACTCAGCTGTCTGTAAAAGTACTTGAAAGATTTATACCAACTTTTATTTTCATTTCTCTTTTTTAATGACATCCGTACCTATTGCCAGAGTATCTTGGTTCAAAGTAGTGGCAACATCAGGAAAAAGAAAAGTGTAACTTCAACAAGGTCCCAGTAAAGGGGCAACAGCT
Organism: Xerus rutilus; assembly: GCA_028644305.1. Taxonomy (NCBI): domain Eukaryota; kingdom Metazoa; phylum Chordata; class Mammalia; order Rodentia; family Sciuridae; genus Xerus; species Xerus rutilus. The sequence goes on along the minus strand of CM053405.1, from coordinate 11,268,770 downwards.
ACTTTGGTTTGGCACCATCCCAAATTGTACAGCACACAACTACAGATCTTAGAAGGAAGACATTTATGGGTCTTTCATGATGTTAATATAATATTTCTCTTATTAAAGATGGATATATTTTATGACAGAAGGCTAAATTGAAATTTAAAAAACTTTAAGCTTTGCAAACAAGTTTGGGAATTTGTAGAATTAGAAAAAAAGGAGTAGTTATTTTAAAGTATGTTTATCAAAAGGTTCCTACTGAGTTTCAGTTTTTGCTCCTGTCTATTGTTTGTGGTATTGCTGATTGCCATTTTTCTTTGCCAGTACCATTCTCTCAGCTTTTAAAAATTTCCAGTTCCCCAAATATGATGCTTCCAAGTAAGACTCATTCTGTTGGAAGTATAGAAGTACAAATAATTTTAGAACTGGAAGGAGCCATTAAAAAATCAACTAGTCCACTTTTCACATTTTAAGTAATGTGGTTCACAATTTTTTAGTAGCAGGAATCTGTCCTTTTTCCAAATCTCCCATTCTGGAAAGTGCCATTAGGACTGTATTGCCAGCAAATAGATAATTCCTGGGGGAAACATGGAAAATAAAAAGATTTGCTATCATTGGCAGATTTCTGGGTAATTTACTTCATTTTTAGATTTCTTTTATTTTAATTTCAATATGTTGTTCCAATGAGTAAAAATTTGGGGAAAAATGAAAAAAAAAGGAATTGCAAGCAATTAGATTTACCAGTTCATCATGAAAAACATCAAATTCACCATGTGTTTCTCCAGATAATAGCAGCCTGGAGGAAAAACAGTTTTGAAAGAACAGCAGCAAGATGTGTTTTTCTGACTCAGGCCTTGCCCACAGGATTGCAAGAAATTTTGCCTCCCCTGCATTCTTCCCAGTTAGTTCAACAAGTCATTATCTGGATTGCTTCACCGGAGCACATATCCTCATTCCTCTAGCCTCCATAATAACTGGATGGATTCTTTCTCTCTACATTCTGCTGTTGCTTCTCTAAGTCAACTGCACAGACACCTGCCTTCCAGCAGGATAGAGCTGGGAATCAGAAAGCTTCTATGGAGATAGCGCCATGAATTCTGGGGACTGTGTAGAATATTCCCTGCTGATGTGGGGGTCTTGAACAAAGAAATCATGGCAAGGAATCACCAGCTTCCTCACACAAAACACCTTTGTGATGTTCACCTGAATGAGAAGGTCCATGGCCTGGCAGTGGAGAGACTTTCCCCTCATGATACAGATCAAGTGCTCTTTTGTTCTCCTGAGAAACAAACTGGAGGCAGAGTGTGTGCTCACAAGCTACTTAGGAGCCAGCAGACCTCATTCTCTGTTGTCAGTGAGACCAAAGTCGACATAAAGCATCCACCTTCTCCTGGATTTTAGGGACCATGCTTGTGGAGGAATAATGACCTAGGCCTGGGAAAGCACTGGGCTATCAGCTGAAGAATGAGGGCTTGCCAATCCCACCCTGGGAGAGGTGGCCGGTGCACTCTTTGTGCAGAAAGTTCAGATGTTTTCAAGTGACGGGTGGGGTCACCAGACTGAGAGGGACATGGAGCTTGAAATGGAAATGTAGACAGATGAGAGGCATTGAAGAGGTAGAGAGATGTTGGTACTGCGAGAGCATTTCCTCGGAACACTTTCCAAGGAAATTAGTCTATGAGATGGTTTCCCCTCTTCAGAGGCACTGAGTGCAAAATCTCTACTTCTTCTCTTCCCACCTAGCACAGTTCCTGGGGCTTTCCAGCCTTCACCGGAGGGCATGTGTGTCTAGCTGGGGAGATGTGTGGGACTTGGGCACGACCCAATATCTGCCTCCTGATGCCTGGACATGAGAAGAGGCCTTTCCCTCCCGAAGTAATGGATGGGAAGAGGAGAAGGCTACCGAGGAACAGATGACTGGAGTCTTCAATTCCCTCACAACACCCTTTCCCTGGCCTTCCACCAACCCAGAGGTGGAGTGAGGCCACTCAGCTATTCTGGGAAGCCTGGGCATACCATTCAAACCAGAATTCAAGCAGGTGGCATCCCCTAAAGGCATGACATGTGGATTCATTTGTATAGCTGCGTAACACACTTCTGCTAATTCAGTAGTTTGAAACAATGGGAATTTGTCTTACAGGGCCGGAAGTCAGATGTCCATAATCATTTTCACTGAATTAAAATCAAAGAATCCGAAAATCCGTGTTTCTTCTGAAGGCTCTAGGGAAAAGTCCGCCTCCTTGCCTTCTCTGGCTTTTGGAGATGCCTGCAATCTTTAACTCCCTCCACCTCCCAGGCCAGCAGCCCAGCCCTGTCTCTCTTCTGTGACCACTGCTTCCATTATTACATCTTCTCTCTCCGACCCTCCTGTCTTCCTCTTGTAAAGATGCTTGTGAGGACACTGCACTCACCAAGATGACACAGGATAACCCTACCCTCTTAAACTCCTTAGTTTAACCATTTCCATGTAGTGTCTTTTGTCATATAAGGTGACATATTTACACGTTCAGGGGATTTGGAGGTGGACATCTTTGGAGGGACCATCATTCAATGGATACTGACACACATGAAGGCCCTGGGTCGGGGCCTCCTGTTTTGTGCCCAGTTATTACTCTGCAAAGGGCAAGTTCAAGGTTACTCGCAGTTCCCTAAAAAAAGAGGGGTGCACCATGCCATGCAGAGCCATGGGCAAGGCAGTGGTGCTGGTGAGGAAGCAGAAGCTGGTGGGAGGGGGCAGCCGGGGCCATACAGCTGTACTGAGTTTCCATGGAAAAGGCCTGGTGGAGGTGGAGTGAACAGGTTAGGATTGGCTAGACTGAATGACTTTGGAAGGCTCTGGGCTAGAGGGGTTGCTTCTGCACTTCACTCTGGGATGATTAAGGCAGAGGAATATTGCCTCACAATGCATTCAGGACAGAGAGAGGAGATAAAGTTGACCATGTGGCTTGCACATCAAGGCCTATTCCCAGGTGCCTCTGCTGCCTCTAAGAACTGGATAGCCTCAAACGGAGTAATCTCTCTCCGTCAGAAAGGTTTTTTCAGAGAGCAAAACATTATAGTATAAAAAACATAAAGTATAATTAATACACCCCTCCACCTCTATTGGGATAGGAAGTGTTAGGCTGTCTCTGAACTTGAGCCATTAGGGCCCCATCTGTCATGCCTGGGTCTCCTAGGGCCCTCCCTCCTAATGTCCATATACCCTGAGCTGGGGGCTTTTTTATTTGCCTGTACTTGACCTACCATCATTTTGAAGGGCTATAGAAAAATATACCTCTCAGGGTTCACAGAGAAGTTTGGGTAATACGGTCAAAGCTGCTTTCTTCCTTCTATACTTTCCTTCAACTGTTATGGGCAAATCTCATATTCTTACTTTATCTTCCCTTAGGATATTTTTTAATCTGGAAGGATATTTCTGTGAAAGGAGAATCCTTTGAGGCTAGGCTTATACTATATATCAAAAAGTACACGTGTGCCTGAATCCTCAGGATGGGCCTGCTTTGGGCCCTTGAGCTGGGATCCTACTGCTACAGAAATTCCAGATGAAACAATCTGAGGCTCAAAACCTGTTGACAACTTTTGTTCAGTAAAGTAACTAATAACTTTGCATGACAAATGAGACTTAAACAAACCCTACTAGATATCATTTGCAATAAATTATTTATCCTAACTATGCAATTTGGAAAAATTGTGTTTGCCATTATGTAAATGCAGCCTTTTCCAATAACATAAAGCATGTATTCTATTAAAAATTTATCATGTTAAAATACATAGAAAGCAGATTTGTCAAGAACAGATCAGCATTTATACCTATTCTGTACTAACAAATACTAATAAGAGCCTCACAGAAATAAGGCATGTTGGGCTCCAGTCTCACAGCCATGCCAATACCATGAATGTGAAATAAAAGCCTCATTTATCCAACATGTATCCTGACTTATATTCTAGTTCCTGATTATCCAGGGTTGGAATGGAGGGGCAGCATACACATTACCTTCCCTGGTTATTTTTAAAAATCATATAATATAAAAATCATTATAGGCATGCACAACTGGTACATCAGTGTCAAGCTTGGACTCCACTAAAGCTTTCTGCCAATCCTTCATCCCAATCCATGCATCACGGGGCTCAGGAGAACCTCACTGGGGCAAATTGGAAATGCATAAGAGCTAGTAGGGAAACAAAGTTGCAGCTCAAATATTGGATGGTTAAAGAAAAAAATCTTTCATCTTCCATGTGAGGAAACTAAAGATGATGTTGGTAGCCACAGCATGACCTTTAGTGTCTCCTGTGTATAACTAACTAAAGTAAACTTTCTAAAGTATAAGTAACTAAAGTATAACTTTCTAAAGTAAAAATCTGGATGGCATTCCTCATATAAGGGATATAAGTAGCTATACACTATTTGAAGATCAAGAGCTTTTGAAGATCAGGACTTTAAGTTTAATATATTCAATTCATCAGCTCGGAGACTCTGAAATCTCTAGTTAACTTCATAACATTCTCATACATAAAACCTTTTCTGAGGATTATTACATCAGGTTAGCTGAATCCAGTCAGCTTTTGCTCATTGTTAGGATCTGGATTTTTTGTCCAAAGTAACAAGGTAGAAGACAGGAATAACGGGTGTCAGAATTCCGTTTAGGTCGCAGTAGGTATCTCCTTCACGTGTGCAGGATTGCTCTGAGCCAAGTAGGGGGTCTTGAGCTTTGCTTTGCATGATTAAATCAAAGGAGAAGAATTCCCTGGAGCCCCTTAAAGGTTGGGGTCTAGGAAAATGGAGAGAAGGAGAAACTGAGAGGAGCTCTTCATGAGCCAAAGAGCTGAGTAACGTAGTAATACGAAACCTCTTCATTTGTGAGATTTGCTACAAGTTTAAACACTAGGTTTGTTTTTATTGGGGTGAGAGGATCAGAGAAAATGAGTGACGTTCTACCTTTAAATCAGTGTGGAGCAGAGAAATGAGAGAAATGCTGAGAGGTGAGAACAAGAATTTGGTAGGAGCCAAAAGTGACCAGCAGAACATGAGCCTCCTGGGAAGTAACAGATTTAGGAGGTGCTGTGGACTTCCCACCAAGTGTGGGTCAAAGCCAATTCGTGTTTTCTCCAGTTTGAGTGATGAGTGATCTCAGTAGACATCTAAGTCACACTCACTTCAAAAATATCAATCTCTGATTTTAAAAGAAAATATGTTTTATAAGTCTCATGAACCATAGGTGAGTTATGAAGCCACTACTTCATGTTATCATGACCTTGGCAGGAAGAAGAGGTACATAGTGGAGAGTTTAGTGGTCAGTGATCAGATAGAACATGGATGTGTCACACGAGCAAAAATAGTCCCAGTCAGGGGATGCCGGAGAAAGAATTCAGGCAACACCAAAGTTTGGTAAAGATGTGTGCACCTGACCCCATGGTGCATCCCACCATGGAGGGGATGAGATGTAAGTTCACTTTGGAAAACAGTGAGGGAGGTGTGTTAGGAGTTTCTGACAATCATGTTGAAATAGTTTGAAAGAGAGAAAGCTTCAATCCAAAGTGACTGAATAATCATATTGAAAGCATGGTTTTGGCCTCCATTTTGGTTAGTTATGGTAATTCAAGTTTGTTAATCTTTCTCAATACTACAATATTTGTTCTATTTATTATCTTAATACTAAATAAAAATAATAATATAGCATTACAAATAAAAATACAACATTTTTAATAACAACAAAATTATAAATAAGTATAATGAATATTAATATTCTAATATTAAATATATCAGAATCTTTCTAAATATGTAGAAGAGGGAAAGAAGTTTCCAGACATATTTAGTTACTTTACACTGAGTAACATTATAAATCTGTCAGTGAAGTCAGTAAATTTTGGAATTCTGGATAGAAGACAGTTAATAACATATCCAGCAGATAAATAATTAATTGAAATAATTATAGTCAAACTCGAGAAATTGGCATAAAGTATTCCAGCACACTATTTGGGGCTGAAAAGCTTCCCCACTCCAAAATACACAAACCAAAATCAAAAAATTATTTTAGAACCCCTCTTTTTAAAAGGAATTAAACTTCTGCCAGGGATATCTATTTTAAGAGCTGTAAAACACCTGCATAGTTACTCAGGTAGACTTTAATATCTCTTGATGAATTAATTCCTTTAATATTATGAAATGTGCCTCTTTATTCCTGACAATATTCTTCTTTGGAGATCTGTTTTGTCTGATACTAATATAGTCACCCCAACTTTCTTTGGATTAGTGTTTGCACAGGGTATCCTTTTCCCTCTTTTTTATTTTAAAAAGATTTAACTTTATTGAAGGGTAATTCATGTATAAAATGTTCACCAATTTTAATGTAGTAAATTGAAGTTTTTTGACCAACATGCACGGCCACAAACCTCTCTTGCAGGGGGATATAGAACATTTCTACCACTCTATAACACTCCCATCTGCCCCTTTCTCCAGATCCCTGTCATCCAGAGATTTGCTCTCCATCCTCAGTTTTGCCTTTTCTAGAATCCATGCCAATGGAATCATGCCATCTGTAGTCTTCTGTGCCTGGCATCTTTCACTGAGCATATGACTTTGGAGATTCCTCCATGTGGATGAAGTGCTACATGGATCAGTTTTTTCCATTTTATGGCTGAATTGTATAGTTTTATATGGCTAAACCCCAGTTTGGTTTTCCATTCATTAGCAGATGGAGAATTAGGATACCTCCAGTTTGTGACTTTTTATAAATAAAGCTGCCATGAACATCCTAGTGTAAGTGTTGGTATAGACACATCTCTCAGAATGCATACCTAGGAGTAGACAGGTTGGGACATAGGATGGATGGATGTTTAACTCTGTAATAACTACCAAACTGCTTTCCAACGCAGCTGAACCACATCACAATCCCTCCAGCATCCTAAGTGTTCCACTTGTACCACAGTCTCAAAAACACAATTTCCTTTTAATTTTGGCTATTCTCACCCTTCAGCCATGATTCCTTTGGATTTTGCTAATCTATGGAATGTGTAGCAATATCTCATGTACTAGTGAACAGTCATCTAATACTAATGATGCTGAGTATCTTTCTATGTGCTTACTGACTATTTGCACACACCCATTTCCTTCACAGTGTTTTTAGTAAGCAAATGTTTTAAATTTTAACAAAGTCCAACTAATGGACTGACAAAGTCCAACTAAAACTTCCGTTTATAGTTTGTGCCTTTTCTGTCCTATTTAAAAATTGCTGCAACCCTGAAAAATGTACATATTTTATACGCCTCCAAATTTTCTCATAGGCTTCTAGTAGAACTTTAATAGCTTTGGCTATTACACCAAAGACTATGATCCACTTGAAAAACATTGTTGTACATGGTTTGCAATGATGTTTAAGATTGTGTGTGTGTGTCTGTGTGTGTGTGTGTGTGTGCGTATGTGCATAATGAGAGCTGATGTTTCTAGTATCATTTGTTGAAAAGATAGTTATTTCCTTATTGATTTGCTTTGGCACCTTTGTCAAAGTTCAGTTGAACACACACACACACACACACACACACACACACACACACCCTGAGTCTATTCTGTTCCATTGACTATTTCTCTCTTATACAAGCAAGACACAGCTACATTACTGTTTTTATATAGTAAGATTTAAAAACAGGTTATGTAAAAATAGTTTCAACCCTGTTCTTTTTCAAAATGGTTTTTGAAATCATATGTTCTTTGAATGTCTATACAGATAAGTTTTTTTACTGCCTGAAAAATAATCTTTCTAATATCAACAAAAAAGCTTGTGAGAATGTTTACTTGGGATTTTATTGAAAATGTATTTCATTTTGAGGAGATATGAAACCTTAACGACATTTATCCTTTTGATCCAGAAACATGGTATGTCTCTCCATTTATTTTGGTGTTGTTTCTACCAAAAATATTTTGTTGTTTCTAGTGCACAGTATTGCAGAAGTCTCATTAAACTTTTATGTAAATATCTTGCATTTTAAATTCTTTTGTGAATGGCATTTATTAAAATTTAGATTTCCAAAAGCTTGTTACTAGTCTGTAGAAATACAATTAAATTTTGCATATTGGCCTTACATTCTCTGAATTTACTGCACTTCTATATTATTTCTATTATCTTTTTAAGTTTGTTTGGATTCCATAGGTAAGACCTAAGACCTAAGAGCACTGAGCCTTTTTCTATTTTCTTATATGAACATTTAATTCTACACATTTCCCTCAAAGCACTACATGAACAATATCTCATGAATTTTGTTTTTATTTTCCTTCGGTTTGAAATGTTTTCTAATCATCTGTTGCTTTTATGGATTATTTGACTGGTTGATTATTCAAGAATATATGTTTTAATTTCTAAATATTCTAACATTTTCTACATATCCCTTTATTACTGATTACTAATTAAATTTACTTGTGGCCAGAGAACATATTTAGTGTTATTCCAATCCTTTTAAATCTTATGAAATTTGTTTTATGTTCCTGAATATGGTTTACCTTTGTAGATGTTCTGCATGGCTGTGAAAATACTGCGTGTTCTATCTTTTATATTTTGGTGATGTGTCCTAAACATCGACTATGTTATGTAAAATCATATATAGGCTTTTTTGATTTTCTATTTGTCTTATTAATGATTGAGAAGAATGCTGAAGTCTGCAAGCATAACTTTAAATTTCCCTACTTTTCCTTTTAGTTTCAGATTCTTGCATTTCTGCAGTTCTGCTCTAAAGCTCATTCACGTGTAGGATTAGCACGTCTTCTCAATGTACTGATCCTTTTTACATTATAAAATACCTTTCTTTATCCTTCACAGTATGTTCTTAAATTTACCATGACTGATATTAATAAAACATCTCCAGAGTTGTGAAAATTAAGCCTTCCATGATATGTCTTTTTCTATCCTTTTAATACTAGCCAACTTACGTCTTTGCATACAAAGGTAGTCTTTTTTTTTTTTTAAATTTTAAAAACTTTGTATTTTATAATCCCTTAAAAATAGATCTAAAACTCTCTCCTTTTTAATTAGAGTGCTTGGATCATTTGCATTTAATGGAATTATTTTATAGGATCATGACTAAATCCACCATATTGCTATTTATTTTCTGTTTGTTCTTTATTTATTCTTTATTCTCCATCCCCTGCATAATTTTCAATTTTCTATGTATTTTTAATAATTAAATTTGATCTCTACCACTAGCTTTTCATGTATAATTCATTGCTATATGAGTGTGTGTGTGGCCTAAGGTTTACAATGTCATCTTTAATATCCCACAGCCTATTATATTCTATCACTGTTTATATACTACATGAATTTTACAATTCATTCTCCCTTGTGTTATTTTTGTAATGCATTTTATTTCAGCATGTGTTATAAACTGCACAACACATTTTTTTCTTAACCATTTTCTTCCTAAGGAACTATAACAAGAAAAATACATTTCATATGTACCTGGATATTCACAATCTCTAAATCTCTTCATTCTTTTGTGCAGATTCAGATTCCCATGTCTTTTTCTCTGCATGAAAACCTTTTATATTTCTCAGAGAGGTTTTCTGGTAATAACTTCTCCAACTTTGATTTGTCTAAAAAAAATTCACTTTGCTTTCGCACATTTCAACCTGAAATTTTTTTTCTGAGTATAGAATTTTCAGTTGGCATTTTCTTAACTGTCTCCTGGACATTATTTTCTAGTGTACACTTTCCCACAAGAAGTGTGCTGTCATTTTCTTCTTTGCTCCTCCATACTTAATGTTTCTTTTTATCTCAATGCTTTTTAAAGTATTTATACTCACCTGTTTCTGGGAATTTGATTATGAAATTTCTTGGTACATTTTTTTTAATGTTTCCTCTGGAAAGTTTATTATTGAACTTCTTGAATCAGTGAAAATATAGGTTTTGTCAGATTTGCAAATCTTTGGCTATTCATTTCCTCCATTATCTTTTTCAGTTTTTCATCTTCTCCTTTGGGAACTTCAATTACCTGTTTACTACAATATTTAGTATTATTTCTCAGTTCACTGATTGGCTATTAATTATTTTGTCTTCTATCTGTATTTTATCATGGTAGCTTCTGTTGCTATCTTCAAGGTAACTAATTTTTTTTATAGTACATCCTTTGACTAATTCTACTTGGTGGGATATCTATTTTAAATGTTATAGCTTTCAATTTTACAAGTTCTCTTTTATTTTTAAAAGTCTTTTATTTGTCTTAATTGTGTTTTTCTCTATTTGTTGAACATCTAATTTGATGTCTTTGTTGACTACTTCTATCATCTTTGTCATTTTGTATTTAATGGTTTATTTCCTTAAGGGTATGGGGCATATTTTGCTGTTTCTTTGCATGCCTGATAGTTATTTTTGATGCTAGATAAGAAGTTTACAGTTTGGTTTTGATTGTTTCTTTTTTCCTTTGTATAGTATGCATTGTGTCTGGCTTGCATTTCTATCATTTGGAATTAGTATGATCTTTTGGGACATGCTTTTATGCTTTGCTAGGACACATCTAAATCACTCTATAGCTCAAGGTCAATTGTCGACCTAGTAATGGTGGATTCTGCTTGATGAACTATGTATCACAGGACCTTTTTTCATTGGCTGGTGAGAACATTGGTTCTTAGTTGTGTGTGAATTCTGGGAAATATTTTGCCATAGTTTTTCTGTGGTTCTTTCTCCAGTTTTGTATCTCTTGCATATGCTGATCACTATCAATAAAAGACTGCAAGCATCACCTGCACAAATCTCAAAACCTTTCTTTATAGAATTCCTTTTTTTGACCACTTTCTTTGGGAGATTTTAATCACCTCTCCTTCCTTAAAAATAATAAAGCCTCTGACCTTTGCCCATCTCAGCAACATCGCTTGGCTTCTCCCTGTTTTACGGCCTATGACTGCATCCAGGTAATGAATGGGTACAGTCATAGGGCTTACTTCATCTATTCTCATGTTCTCAGGCATCACAGTACTGTACTGCCTTTGTCTTCTGTCTGGAAACCATATATGATGGTTTATTATACAATATATTTTGTTCTGCTTTCTGTTTATGTAAGGAGGATCCAATACTCTATTATGAGAAGATACAAAAGCCTCTTTTTGAAGAGCTTTGATGAAGGTTATAAAGATCTTTGACTTCATCCTCAAGCAAAGAGAAGTCACTATGAGATACTAAGAAGAAGCATGACACAATCAAAGAAGAATGAAAAGAAAACAACACTTTCTTGGGGATTTTGTGGGTGCTCATGCATCCTCTAAGAGGAAGCAGAGCTTAGGATCAGTGCAAGGGAAGGAGCTGGACATAGTAAGGTTACTTTTACAGTCTAATGCTGAGAGTGAGTGGGTGCTGCAGGTCATTGTTACCTTGGAAAGTTTAATGAATAAGTTACTAAGTATATGACATTGGCCAATGAGCTTGTGTCCTCACCTACAAAATGGTGGTAAAACCATCTCTTTACTAGGATTGCAAGGAGAGAAGCAGCCAGGCCCAATGCACAGATTAGAGAGTTCTAATATCATAATGGCCCTTAGCATGCTTTGTCAGCTACCATCTTAGAAAGTTAACCATCAGAAGGGATCTTATAATTAATTAATTTTAATAACTAATTTATCATCAGAAAATCATGCCTGGCTTTTTAAAGATAATTTATAATGTTTTTACTATGAAGATTATCCCAGGATTTTAAGATTTGGAAATGAAGGCATTTTTCTAGATAGATTTCAAATTTTAACAAACAAAAACATAAAGTCTTATTAATATTTGATTATGTCAGAAAGTTGAAGGGAAGGTTTTAGTAAGAGCTAGGACTTGATTGAAAATGAATAGTCAATGTGACCTAAAACCTTTTGCTTGTGTCTATAGGTGATAAAGTTGGAGATTTCCCAGTAATGTGGAAAAAAGACAAATAGCTCACTTTCCTCCAGAGAAAGTAGGAATTAATGATAAAAGTACAGTATTAAATACTTTCCATACCCTGTACCACTATTGGGAATGAATATTTTCCAACGTTACCATAAACTAATGACACAATAGCTATAAAACCTGTCAAATATTTGTGAGTAAACTTGAGATGAGAATTCCATAGAATCTCAAATTAAAAATGAAATTCTAGTAATAAAACTTGGTTATAAGTGACTTTCATAATTTCTATTTTAGTGGTGAATCATAATTCCTTTGTAGTTATAATATTAAATTATTACTTAATATCATTTGCCCTCTTACCTCCCCTAATTAAAAATGAATTTTTATAGACTTTGTCTTTCATAAAATGGAATAGGTGTATGTTTCCCTACTTTTCCTACAAAGTGCAACCAGAACCTCTAGATGTTAGATATGAAACAAGTATAAGAATCCTATGATCCAGGCACAGTGGCATATGCTATAATTCCAGTGACTCAGAAGGCTGAGCCAGGGAGATCACAAGTTCAAAGCTAGCCTCAGCAATTTAGCAAAGCCCTAATCAACTTAGTGAGACTCTGTCTCAAAAAATAAAAAGGGGTGGGGATGTGGTTAGTGGTTAAGTGTCCTGGGGTTCAATCCCTGGTACAAAAAGAAAACAAAAATCCTCTTAAAGCAGAGGAGAAAGTAGCTGTCAGGCTAGGACCTTGGGACCCAAGAGACAATACAGACATAAATTTCCTTGGTTTTCCTTTTTTTCTTATATATCACAGATTTGAAGTTGAAGAAGCCAGCAAGAAGGACATGCCAAAGAATGTTACTGAAAAAAGCCCCTAAAAATTTCACCCTCTCTAGTGAAAGGCCCAGGAAGAGAGTAGTTTCTCACCAGCAAAGACTGAGTGGACAGCCAGATTTCCAAACTTCTCAGCATGTAACAAGTTGTCTCAAACTCCAAACCCAGTTGGGATTGTTATAGAGGATGATAAAGACTGAACTTCACCATACCCAAGCAGTGATGAGAGATACTTAACTGTCCAGCTGGGGAAATGTCAGAGGAGACAGAGTGGATACTCAGAACCTTCCCCACTATTCAACAACAACAAGGCCACCCCATGGTACCAGTGGAGGACAAGTTGAGGAGCCATAACAAGACACTCTTATCCCTCCAAAGAAGGTTGAGACACTTAGCTGGAAGGGGAAACTCCCACCTCTTCCCAGCACCAGTGAGGATCACCTGCCATCATTGTTAAAAGACAATTGGTGGGAACCTGGACATTTACTCCTACTTGGAAATAATAAGGCATCTCTCTCTCTCTCTCTCTTTCATTCTTTCACACACACACACACACACACACACACACACACACCCCAGAGAATGTAGCCAAAATAGGAGGTTTAAATAATCAGAATCTCATGACATAATATTGAAAATGTCTAGGTTTAAAGAAATATTACTCATCGTGCCAGGAATCAGGAAGATATTGAACTGAATGGGAAAAAAGACAATCAATAGAGGATAACAGTAAAATAAGAAAGATATTAGAATTATCTGTCAAATATTTAGGGCAGCCATCATAAAAATGCTCCAACCAGCAATTATGAACATGCTTGAAATAAATGGTAAATAGAGATCATTAGCAAAGAAACGGAATATCTCAGCAAAAAATATATTGTATAAAGCTGAATCAGATGGAAATTTTAGAACTAAAAATGTAATAATCAAAATTAAAAACTCAATAGATAATGCTTAAGAGCAGAATGGAAAAAGAAAAAGAAAAAAAGTAGTGAATTGGAGATAGAATAATGGGAATTTATTTAATCCAAACAACATGTGAATGAAATACACCAAATAAAAAGAGGATTTGTGAAGCTTCAGGAATCTGTGGGACTATCATCACAAATTTTATGCATCGACTTGGCTAGACAATGGTACCCAAACATTATGAAAAAATAATAAACATTATTAGTCAAACATTATTCTAGATTTTTCTGTAAAGAACTATTTTCGGTGAGATTCACATTCAAATTAGTAGACTTTGTGTAAAGCAGATTGTCCTTCATAATGTGGGTGGTCTCATCCAGTCAGTTGAAAACCCTAATAGAAAAAGTCTGACCTCCCTGGAAGAAGGAGTTGTTCCAGCAGGCTTCCTTTAAACTCTAACTAAAACTATTTCCTGGGTCTCTAGCCTTCTAGCCTACCTTCCCAAATTCAGGCTTACCAAGACTCCACAAATGCATGATCCACTTCCTTAAAAATCTCATACACCCTGAACAAGGCAGAGGAGTTACCTTTGGATAACCCAAGCAAAAGGGCAATGAGGAGATATTTAAACATCTAAGAAGGGGAGAAGACAGCAATGGGGGTTGAAAATATATTGAAAGAGATAATGAATGAAAACTTCACAAATTTGGCAAAATTTACATCCAAGAAGTTGAATGAACCCCAGATGGGATAAACTCAAACAAATTCATACTGAGACTCATTGTAATAAAGATCTACAAACTAAAGATAAAGAAAGAATCAATGTAATCAATGAATAGAGAAATAACACCTTTTCTACAGAGGAAATAATTCAAATTGCAGTGAATTTCTGACCAGGCAGGATGAAGGCTGGAAGGAAATGATGCGATATTTTTCAAGGTTTGAAAGGAAAGAACTGCCAATGAGGAATCCTACATTTAGTAAACATATCCTCCAGGAATGAAAGGGGAACCAAGACATTCCGAGATGAAGAGGACTAAGTCTACCAAAAGTATAAGTGAAGCTAGCAAGGTTGCAGGATACAAGATGAACAAAAAATTCTATCATTTTTCTTAGTGTATTAGCAATGAACATAAATTAAAAATACTAGCCAGACACAGTGGTACATAGCTATAATCCCAGTGGCTTGGGAGGCTGAAGCAGGAAGATTGCAAGTTCAAAGCCAGCCTCAGCAACATAGCAATGCCCTGAGCAATTTAGTGAGACCTTGTCTCAAAATTTAAAAAAATAAAATAAAAAAGGGCTAGGGATGTGGCTCTGTGGCTAAGCACCCCTGGGTTGTTCAATCCCTGGTACAAAAAATAAAATAAAAATATACTATCTATAACTATTGAAAAAAGTAAAATTCTTAGAGAAAAAACTACAAAACACATAGAATTTTTTTTT
>CM053405.1:11205810-11253258 GCA_028644305.1 Xerus rutilus | reverse complement strand
GGGGGGAGGGGGCATGGGGACAGTAAAGGTGATGGAATATGATGGTCATCATAGCCCTAACTTTATGTATGACTGCATGTATATTGTGATTCTATATCACAACCAGAGAAATGAAATGTTATCCTCTAAAAAAAAATAATAAAATTTTAAAATTTGGAAAAATATATGGTAGCAATTAGCTACCTGTGGATTTTTAAATTATTTGAATTAAAAAAAATTAAAACTTAAAAAAAAGAATCATCATATATAGGTACTGGATCTATTTTATATGCCTCCACAGATTTCCTTAGAGCTGGAGTTCCAAAGACCTTGGAAACTTGCCCTGCTTCCTCATCCAGCAGTACTTCATGTTTCTCCTATGGTGGTAAAGCCCTCACCATGATGCTATCACATCTCTTAACACCACTGATTTTAATGGTCTATACCGGGGAAAAGATATTCAGAAGTAGGAGGCACAGGAGCTCTTGGATGTAGTGCTACCCAGCTAGAGTTATAGATACACTGGATTCCCTAGCAGTTACACAGACAGGCTAATGCTGAGCAATTAAAGATGGAAAAAGACAGAGTCATTGATGATCTTTTCTTCTCCCCAAGAGAACACAGAGTGATCATTATTTCATACTCCCTCTTGCAGACACTCCTTATACCCACATAATCAGCAAACTTTTCTTGTGAAGCTGTGGTCAGCTTGGTGAAAAAGAAACTTGGATTTTTTTCTCCTTTCCTGGTTTACCTTTTTTCTCTCATTCTTGTTTCACTAAATAATTATGCAAATTTTTCTCAAACTACTCCTACATATCTAGGCTAAAGGAACCAGTAATGGAAAGTAGTCTCTTGGAAAAGGATCTTGGAATTCCATTTCCTACTGTCTGGAATAATATGGATGACAGATGTGGTAGTAACAATTACTAAATGTTTCACCTATTGAAAACTGAGATACCAAACAGATGTAAAGCAAGACAATGGGAGACAAGGTGGCTTCTGTGCTTGATTTGTATGGGGAAGTGGTAATAATAAAGATCGTGGTGTGGAGTAGACACTTTTTTTTTTTTTAGTAATGGAGGACTTGTAAGAAGAAAATGATAGGCTTAAGATATCAAATTGCCAACTTAAACAACACTTTGAAATCTTGAGAGCCTCTATGGTAACTTTAAAGGGACTGTCCTGTTCCTTCAGCTATATGGAAGACTGTGTTGAAAATCAGGCTCAGCTGTGCGCAGTGGCACATACCTGTAATCCCAGCATTTGAGGAGGCTAAGACAGCCTCAGCAACAGTGAGGCACTAAGCAACTCAGTGAGACCCTGTCTCTAAATAAAATACAAAATAGGGCTGAGGATGTGGCTCAGTGGTTGAATGCCCCTGAATTCAATCCCCAGTACACACCCCCCTCCAAAAAAAGAAAGGAAGGAAGGAAGGAAGGAAGGAAGGAAGGAAGGAAGGAAGGAAGGAAGGAAGGAAGGAAATAAATCAGGTTCAGTGTCTGATTATCAAGATGGCACACTTACCAAGGGGACTACATGTACAGCATAGGTCCTATATAATTAAGCTCAAACCTTATAAGAATTATGTGGAATTGGGGATTTTAGGTTGACAAGTCTGAAAATTTTAATCTCAAAATTCTTCAGAAATTTACTGACCAGCAAAAAAATCCCTTCTGAATATATCAAAGGACAAAAACTCCCCTTAGGTGAAGATTATGCAAAGTCCTCAGCTAATGCTCATGTCCCTAATGTGATTTAAATGTTTTTCTTAGGATTTGTTCCCACTGTCCCTAATTGTATATGATAGCACTTAATTGAGACAAAGTAGATGTAACAAACAGCAAGGTTGGAAATAGGGAAGGGGTAGGAAGGTTTGATCTACAAGGATCTATAACAATGGTGTTTGGAGAGGACAGAGAAGATGAAGAAATGTTTAGGTGACCATAGTGTTGTTTGATGTATATTATAAAAAAACGTTAAAGTCTGATGAGCTGAAATATGATGTCAGCAGCTGTAATGGAAATTTAAGTCTCTTCCCCTTGATTATGGATTTAATGCATAGACCCAGAGTCACATTATTGAAAAGGAAGCTTCATAAGTGGAGTCAGTAGGGTATATGCTCTCCAAATTCTTCCACAAAAAGGTCCATGGCCAATTCTCATGACACTCCTACACTGGGGAAAGTAGAATAACCAAATATTTGAGAGCTGTTATGTAGAGTCTGAGATTACATGTATTTAATTGGACCTGAAATGGCTTCTTGGTCTTCTGGTTAGGATGAACATTTTAAAAGAATTTGGGAGAAAACACAGATGGAGAAAGCTTTCAAGAATGTAGGGTGGGGTTAGCACTGAATGCCCAAACTAACCTTTGGAATTAGAGAATAGGGTAGCGAAGACATTAATTATACATGTTTAGAGAAATTAGCAAGGGAAGAGTAGATGGCAAGATAGAAACTGAGAGAGGAAAGAATTTAAAATAGGAAATGGCTTGTCAGTAAGCAGTCTGATCCAAGGTCTCCATTTGTTCTGAGGATTAACTCCTGAGTGTTTATTTGTAGAGCAGCAGAAGACAAGTTCTGCCCACAGCTGTTCATGGAAAATAGGCAATTATTCTTTTTTTTTCTTTCTTTCTTTAAATTACTTGCAAAGGAGAGAGAAGGAAGTCTTCATGGAATGGGACTAGTACAGGGGAAGAATAGCTGCCCGGATAAAGCTTTGGCTAGAAGAAGCATGTGATAATGAGACACAGCTTGGTTTGGCCCTGAGTTTGACTCTATTCTAGTAATCTGTCCTTAGGCAAGTGGGTTAAAATTGGAAAGCACCAGGGGAGTTGTCATACAGAAAAGCAAAGGGATTATTTTAGCCTTAATTCTCTAGAAAGTAAGCCTAGAGCAAAGGTTGCAAGCTAACGTTTCTCAAAATTTGCAAAGCCATGCATGAGTGAGGAGGAAAGGGATGGGATGTAGGAGAAAAGAGCAGACAAATGGACTCAGGAGGTGGTATATTACCACCTTGACATTTTCTGAAGAAAACACAATTATTTCCTTGGCCAAATAAGAGGTTTATTAATTAATAAATTTAACAAGTGAACTTATAAGTTAATACAAAAATAGATTGCATATATTGACCACAAATTGAAAAAGAAATTAATTGATGGAAAAACAGGGATGAGTTGCATCTGTTACGCGGGTAGAGTAGTAAACGTCTTACCAACTTCCAAAATAGAGTCTAAACGTACATTTTTATAGTCATCTCTGAATTTCCTGTTATGCAGATATGTCTTCAATAAAATTTCCAAGAAATTTCTATGAAAACAAATTGTGATGGTACAGAATCTGAAGGTCCTTGGCAAATTGTCCTCTGATGTTTGAGATCTTTGGTTTCAATGAAATTGTGTATTTTGCATGTCAAGCACAGGAGAAGCTTTTCAAAGTTGCCTATAGGTTTGGTTAGGCATCTCTCTGATGTACCTAAACATCCTCATTATCCAATCCAAATAATCTTTGTCCTTTCCTAGTCTTTTCCCAGAGTAACACCTGACTTCTGTGCAGCCCTTTTACACTTGGGAATTTGTCACACTGCCATGACTCTGTAGGATTTCACAGAGCTTTAAGCAACAAAACACCTGTTGACATGAATGTAGACATGTGATTCAAGCAGTTGATACAAACCATTAATGGCTAAGCAACATGGAAAATAAGTTTTACCTCCCTGAGCTACTATTGATAAAAGTTTCTAAAGAAAAAAGTGGTGAGATCAAGATGCCAGAAGGAAACTCAGGGGAACTTCCCAACTTTTCTGCAGTTCTAGATATAAACAGTTAGAGAATACCAGTGCAGCAAGGTAAGCATCTGGGAAAATATACTGAGGATCAATATTTAACTGACAGACACATGTGAGTCTGAGAAATTCTGTTTACTAAAACAGTGAACAAATTCATCAGCTTTGAAGCTGCACTCTAGCTGCCAGGATGGAGGAGATGGAAGGGCTACAAAAAGCAAGAGGTGGGGAGGGACCACTGATAAGATTGCTTTGAAAACAGCAGTAGCCCAGAATATTGGACTGAACTTAGCTGGCACAGAATCTGCATAGCTTGCTGGTGTGGAGAAGTAATCCCTTTCTTTAATTTTTAAGTGGAGCACCATGGCAGGAAGTCATTTTATGAAGGTCACATCTTGGCTGGCAGTGCAAGGGAAGTTAAACTCCAGCATCCTCTCACTCCTGGAGATTGCAACAAGATTTGGCATAGGAAAATAACTTTGAATTCAACAGAGAGATCACAGCAAGCCCAGGATCACTGAGAGCTAGCTGCCCACCAGGTGGAAACAGAGCTGGGATGGGGGCAGAAGCAGACATGCGGAGGAAATGGACCCAGGGCAAGGTGCACTCATTTGCCCAGACTCCTGTGTTTGGGCCAGAGCAGAGCCCTGGGATATCAGGGGACACAAGCACACACACACTATCAAGTGGAAGACACCCTGTGAGTATGTGGCAGTGGAGCTAGACAAGGACAAGGTGAGAACTCTGTTAAAAACAGTGGGCATGAACTTCCTCCCTGAGAGCTTACTGGAGCATTGCCTGCACAAGGGTAAGCTTTGGTCCCTGGGTCACACAAACCTTGGGGGCATCACATTTGTGCTGCCAGAGAAATTTCCATTATCTGGCCCTGACATAGAATAACTAAGTGGACCGAGATCAGTCCCACACATAGTAGGAGATAAAGTGCAGTTCTCTATCCAGGAAGGAGCTTGGGGATCCAGTTGCCACTTCAACACCGAGAGACTTGTCAGGTCTCGTGACAGTGGCTTGAATGTTTGCCACACCCCCAGTAACTCACAGATTTCCAATCCAGAATTTCCCAAAACTCTCTCCACCTTCCATACTTGAGCAAGGAGAAAATTTGGTCTTTTCAATCACAGTTTTTAAATTTTTTTTTATTTTGCTCATATGGTTTTTTGGTAATGGTTAGCATTGATCCCCTCGTTAGTTGTAATTATATACTTTCATACAAATTTATGGTTTTAAAAAATTTTGCTAATTAGATATTCTATTTTTTACTTCTTTTTCATTTCTCCTCTCTGTTTTGACTTTGTTTCTCCTGTCATTTTTCTTTTTTCCCCTGATTTCTTTCTTTTTATTTTTTCAATATTTTATTGTATTTATTGATTTTTACTTTCTGCTTTAGCTGTTTCTTCTTTCCTTTTCTTTTCTCTGTCCTATATAGTTTAAAATTAATTCTATATCCTTTTATTGTTATTATTTCTGGTTTTGTTGTGGTTATTTTTTACTTTTATTATTTCTTCTTCCCTTTCTCTATTATATATAGTTTTAAATTAATGTTTTGGTGGTACTGGGGATTGAACTCAGAGATGCTCTGCTACTGAGATGCATCTCTAGCCCTCTTACTTTTATCTTTGGAGGCCTCCCCGGAAGGCCCAGGCTGGCCTTGAACCTGTCATCCTCTCCCATTCTCCATCTGCAGGGGTGTACCACTACACTGGGGTAAATTTACATTCTTTATTGCCTGATTTCTTCAGCATTTTCTATACTATCACTCCACATTTTTTTCTCTTTGATTAGTGGAGTTATACAAAATATTTTTGATTAATTTTTGTTACATATTACTATATAGTTTGCTGCCAAGGTACCATATAAATATGGTTATTCTCTCCTCTCAAAGTGGTGCTGGGACTGGAAATAGCACTTTGAGGATGTTAAGTAAGTGATTTGATGCTGAGAAAACTCCCAGCATGACACTGTAAAGAGAAAGAAGTTCACTAAAAAGACTCTTCCACAACATACGAAGCCATAGCTCTTCCCCACAAATGGACAAATATCAACATAAAAGCAAGGTAACAAAATGTTTCCAAAAATATATAACAAATAGCTCCCTAAAGTGGAGGAGATGCTGGGGAAAGAATTCAAAGTGCTGATTGCTAAAATGATCAATGAATTATAGAAGAAAGGAAGGAAGTAAAAGATAATTTAGGATATGAAAGAACATTTCAATACAGAGAGATTCTGTAAAAGAACCAAATAGAAACTTTGGAAATGGATGGCACAGTCATTCCAATTAAAAACTCAGTTGAAAGTCTTTGGTGGACTAGACAGAATTTCAGGGCTTGAGTGTGTGAACTGAAACATTCAGACAGTTCTCAAGGAAAGAAATATAAGAAATGGGGATCAGAACATAGAAGAACCCTGGGAAAAATTTAAGAGACCTAATTTAAGGCTCATATGTATTGAGAAAGTAACAGAGATATAGACTAATGGCACTAGTAACCTATTCAGTGAAATAATAGCAAACTTAATTTCCTAGCTTTGTGAATGAGATGAGTATTCAGATGCAGGAGGCATTTAAAACCCCAAATAGACACGACCAAAAAAGAACCTCTTAAAGACACATTAATGTTAAAATGCAATAAATAAATTCAGAATAAAGAATCTTAAAATCTGCAAGAGAAAATTCCAAGTCACTTATAAAGTTGAGCCAATTAGAATAACAGCAGATTTCTTAGAAAAAAAACCCCTAAAGTTCTGAAGGTCCTGGAATAATGTGTTTCAAGCTCTGAAGAAAAATAAAAACCTGCAAATCTGGGTTGTTATATCCATCAAAGTTATCTGTATAATCTAAGATGAAATAAAAACCTTCCAAGATGCATTAATTAAAGGAATTCATGACCATTAAGTCAGTCTTGCAGAAGATAATTAAAGAAAGCCTACAAACTGAAGAAGACAAAAACAATCAAAAGAGTTCAGAAAAGAATAAATCTCTTTAGAAGAGTAGGTAAGAAAATGGGATAGATTTAGATCAAATATTAGAAACCAAACAAAATGAAAAAATGTAAATCATGTCTTTCTATGTAAATGGTATCAATTCTCCAGTTAAAAGACATAGACTGGCAGATTGGATTGACAAGCAATACTCAACTATATGTTGCTTGCAAGAAATATACCTCATTGGCAAAGACATCCACAGACTGAAAGGATAGAAAATGATATTCTATGCTAATAGAATCTAAAAAGCAAGCAGGGGTAGCTACTTCATATCTGACAAAGTAGACATCAAACCAAAATTAGAAGAGACAAAGAAGGTCACTACATACTGTAAGACAAATCTAACAAGAAGATATAATGATTATATGTATTTATGTCCTGAACACCAGTGCACTTAATTCATAAAACAAAACTATTCAATACAAAGCTTCGAGTGGGCCCCAATATAATTGCAGTGTTTTGACTTCAACGCATCTATAATGCACTAATAAAAAAACATTTAAAACACTCTATCACAGAGCCATAGTAAAAAGCACGGTACTGGCATAAAAACAAACACAGAGACCAATGGAATAGAATAGAAGACACAGACAAACTCACACATCTGTAGTCATTTGATTCTAGTCAAAGATGCCTAAAGCATATATTGGAGAAAAGATAGCTTTTTAAACAAGTGGTGCTGGGAAAACTGGATATCCTTAAATAGATGAAACTAGATCCCTACCTCTTACTCTGTACTAGAGTCAACTCAAAGTGGGCCAAAGACCTAGATATAAGACCCAGAAACTTTGCAACTTAGATAAAAAATAGGGAAAGTACTTCAACATATAGACATGGGCAAAGACTTCCTGAACAGGACCTCTTTTAGCTCAGAAAATAAGAGCAAGAATCAAGAATTGGATGGAATTAGATTAAACCTTTTGCAGCAAAAGAAACAAAAGAGTGAAGAATAACCTACAGAATGAGAGAAAAATCTTTGATAGCCACTTTTCCAACAGAGGATTAGTATCTAGAACATATAAAAAGCTAAATAAACAACAACAACAACAACAAAAAGGTGCATGCTCTGATTGTAGACTGAGACCACTGAGGCAGAGGAAAGGGACCAGGAGGAGTGATAAGGAAGAAAAATGATGAAATTATCTTATTGCATATGTAAAACTATGACATAATGAACCCCACCATTCTGTATAACTAATATGCACCAATAAAATACAAACAAAATAAAGAAGGCGACCTTAAAATTTAAAAAGAAATAAACTTTGAGGTGATAGATATGCTAACTCCTCAGATTTGATCATTATAAAATGTGCACATGTATCGAAACATCACATAGCACTCCACAAACATGTACAATTATATGTTAATCACAAATAAACTTTAAAAATAGTTTTTGAGTTTATCCTAAATCTCCATCACTAGGTGTTATTTATTCCTTCTTATCAAGAAAGTTGAATTATTTGCTTCATAAATCTGAATGCTTTCAAAAAGATATTCTTTTATGAACTGGTACATGCCAGGCTTAAAATGTACTTTTGGTTTTCCAAACATTTTCTAGATCCTAATCTGAGAATCATGTACAATTTTTCTAACCAAAATGCTATGGCATTTTAACCTTTAGAGACTCCCTCTGAATATAGTGTAAAAGAAGTATTTTGAGAGTTCTTTAAATAATCAAGACTATCATTTACCTAATGGTATGTATGTGAGCACTGTCAAGCCAGGCATCAGTGACGGATTTAACCACTGCTTCTAGCCTTGTGCTCAGCCACATTAGATGGGAGATATTCACAAGTAGGACACCCTCCCATGGGTGGCCTCAGGCATGTCTGACATCCCGACGCACCTCATTCCCCTCACTTACACTCATGTTTTCCATGTTATGTGAAATTCTGATCCTGTATTATATGCATGGTCATAATAAACATACTAAAGTGTTTGGATCTGTTCAAAGTTTTTCTTTGTTTTTTTTTTCTTAGCTTAATATAGTGGAAAGTGAAAATTATTTATTCAGTGAAAATGTCATATTTTGTGAGTCATTCATTCAGCAGTGTTTGGTTAATTCGATTTTGTTGGGCATTCTTATAAATCTGATATATTTACCCAGAGGACTTTTGGCACTAGCACATATTAAAATCAGCAAAAAATAACTATCTAGCCTAGGACTGGGAAGACTCAATTGCATCCAGATGAGGACCAAATCTAGTTCATATTTTCAAAGCAAATAAAATTAATTGTGTCAAAAATTAATCCTTTGGAGACTTCTGGAATGTGTATTTATTCCCTTTCTAATTACTGTGGCATTCTTATGATCCTATTTTGCATTATCCACACATTCCCCCATCCCCTTTTTGGTCTTCCTTTTGGTTCATTAGCCTCCTTATTTCTGATTCATGTAGTTTTTCTGAACCCATAATAGAAAGAATTGAGACAAATACGTAGAGGATTTGAGTTTTTGAATAATCATGTTTTCCAAATCCTTACTTCATTCTTGACCAGTCCAGTAGCCTCCACACTAATTTCTTTATCCTCATTTATCCAGTGTGCTTTGTTAGAAAATTATCCTTAAATAGGCTTTTGCATCTTACCTAAGAGGGCAGCTTTGAATGGCAGTGTTGGGAAACACACATATAAGCCATTATCCATGCAAAAGAAGGGGAGAGAATTAAAACATGGCCACTGGGACTGAGGCTGACCATAACAGAAACCTAAAGGATCTACTTGTACATATGCCTGAGGCCACCCATGGGAGGATGTCCTACTTGTGAATATCTCCCATCTAATGTGGCTGAGCACAAGGCTAGAAGCACTGGCTAAATCCTTCACTGATGCCTGGCTTGACGGTGCTCACTGACTGGCATCCTGACACACCTCATCCCCTCACTTACACGCATGCTTTCCACATTTTGTTCCTAGCAGCCTTCTCCTTATATGATGAGCTCAATACTTGCTTCCTCAAGAACTTACTTTTTTACCAATATCACTTATTCCTCAATGACTCCTCCAACACACTGTTTGTACCCACTGTGTTCAATTAGTTATCAGGTATCACAATAAAGTAAGAACTTGAATTTTTAATCACATACATACACACATACACACACACAAATATTGTAAATTTGTTATGGACCGAATTCTCCCTCCCAGTTCACGTTGGATCCCTGTTATAGTTTGGATGTGAGGTGTCCTCCAGAAGCTCATGTGTGAGTCAATGCAAGAGGTTGTAGAGGAGAAATGACTGGGTTGTAAGAGCCTTAACTCAATTAGTGAATTAATGTCCTGATAAGAATTAACTGAGTGGTAGCTGAGGGTGAGTAGGGTGTGGCTGGAGGAGGTGGGTCACTGAGGCCATGTCTTTGGGCTATATATTTGGTGAGCTGAGCTTAGTCTGTCTTTGTTGTCTGATCATCATGTGAGCTGCTTCCCTCCACCACACTCTTCCATCATGATGTTTTGCCTCACCTTGAGCCCCAAGGAATGGAGCCTACAGTTTATTGACTGAGACCTCTGAAACAATGAGCCCTCAAATAAGCTTTTCCTCCCCTAAAATTGTTCTAGTTGGGTTTTTTAGTCATAACAGTGAAAAAGCTGACCAAAACAATCCCTATCTCATAATATCATGGTATGAGGAGGTGAAAGTCTCTGGGTGCTAAGAAGCATCAGACAAACTCATAAGGATAGAGCCCTCGTGAATGAAATTAGTGTCCTTATGCAACTTCCAAGAGAACTTACTTCCTCTCTTTGCCATGTGAGGATGCAAAGACTGCACTAGATCCCTGTTATAGTTTTGGATCCAAACTTGGATTTAGTACCTCACATCCAAACTATCTGTGGCCAGCAAGTGAGCCCTCACCAGATGAGGAATATGCCAGCACATTGATCTTGGATTTTCCAGTGTCCTGAACTGTGAGAAATAAACATTTGTTGTTTAAGCCACCCTGCTTATAGAATTATGTTATAGCAGCCACAGACTAAGATCATAAAAGGTGGTCTCTTGAAAGATATGCCCATGTTCTAACCTCCAAAATCTCTGAATGTAATTTTATTTGGTTTTTTAGAACTTTAAGTAAATTATTTAAGTTATAGATTTAGTTAAGGATCTCAAGATGGGATCATCCTGAACTACCTGGAGGGTCCCAAATCCAGTGGTAAATATCCTTAGAAAAGACAGGAGAATGCACAGAGACTTGTGAAGACAGAGGCGGGGGTTGGAGTGATGGGGTACAAGCAGAGACGTGCTACAGCCCTCAGAAGCTGGGAAGAACAGGGAAGGATTATCTCCCAGAGCCTGTAGAGGAGAGAGATCCTGCCCCGCACCTTGATTTCAGACTTCTGGCCTCTCAAACTTAAAGAGAATAAATTTTCGTAGTCACTCACTTTGTGGTAATTTCTTATTGCAGTCCTAGATCTAATATATATACCAACGGAGGGAGGGAACCTTAGATAATTGCTCCAAAAATGTTGCATTAAGCAAGCAATTTAAAAAAAATACCCTGGTTTAGAAAAAAATAGCAGGGCTGGTATCCACACTGGAGTGACATATGGGTTGACAGACATTCTGATTGGTTGGGAAGTATTTTGAGTGGCCAGTGGCTTGATCATACTGATTGCTACATGTTTCAAATGCATTATCAACATTTAGCAATATTGTATGAAGTGACAGAATAAACTGGTCTACCAACCATTCCACAAACAGATAATTATTCAATAGTCATAATTTACTTTGGACCATGGGCATTATTTCTAAAGTTGATTTTGCTTCTTTCTTTGTCTATTTTTGAATTTAAATCCAAAGACAAACAAGGAGCATGTCAAAAGAATGTGAAACAATTTTGAAGTTCTGGAAATGAGTTGAGAAATATAATGACTGTAGAAGCAGCACAACTTTTGAGAGTGAACATGGCTCTGATTATCTGTTTAGCAAAGCAGGCCACAGTGTTAATACTGAAAAGACAGTGCTTTTATTCAGACTTACATTGTGTTTTTAATCCGTATGTGTGAGTTTTGACTCCCAGACATTTCTACAGACAGTCATGCCTTCTAGTATTTTTTTAATCCCTTATAAATTCAAGATAGTTCTAAGAATATTCTGAGATTAAATTTCCATATTTCTTTACTTTCAGACCAACTAAATAAATTTATACCAAGGTTGTTTTGTTTTCATTCAATCACACAGATTCTCAATTTGAAAACATATGCATTTTTACCAGCTAAATGAACTCAAGAAGTTATCCATTTAAAAATAATTAGTATGAATGATTTTTAAACCACAGTAAAAATGCAGACAAAAATTCTACATGTAGGTAGATTCTTCCTATCTCTTTTATCTTTAACCATGTTAATTTACAATGCTGTAGTCTATTTTAACACCAAGAAGTAGGCTGATGTGTTTTTTTGTGAATGATATGTGATTCTTCATTGTAGCTTTTAAAATTCTGTTAAGTATAAATGCAATGAATAATGCAATGTATGTCACACAAGGCCAATTTAAAATTTACATGACTTGCCTTTGTATACCCTTAAAATAAATTTAAAGGCTAGATCTGCACAAAGCCAAAAACTGGAAAGAAAAAGTCACCTGAAAATGAAATTATTTAATTTCATAGACAGGAACACAATTTTGTGGTACTGTGTCCATATATTGTAGTTAAACCAAAATTTTCTAGTGTCATTCTAAATGGACAAGATTAGATTTAGCATTATGTAACCAGACTTTCTCTATCCCTTGAGAATTTCTGGCCTTAATCATACCTACCAAATGCTTATATG
Organism: Xerus rutilus; assembly: GCA_028644305.1. Taxonomy (NCBI): domain Eukaryota; kingdom Metazoa; phylum Chordata; class Mammalia; order Rodentia; family Sciuridae; genus Xerus; species Xerus rutilus. Next base: position 11,240,728 of record CM053405.1, on the reverse strand, counting down.
GCATGACCAACTCCAAAGGACCCAGAGCAAGTTGATAAAAGCATTTTTACACTGGGTTGGAAGGAGCTCTTTCTAAGGTGTCTTCCCAAGCTGAGATTCTGTAATTTGATATAAATCCAGAACAACACAAAACTTTAAAAATGAGTTAGGTGGAATTTTTTCTGGTTTTTTTTTTTTTTTTTGGTATTGGAGATTGAACTCAGGGGCACTCAACCACTGAGCCACATCCCCAGCCCTATTTTGTGTTTTATGTAGAGACAGGGTCTCAAGGAGTTGCTTAACGCCTCACTGTTGCTGAGGCTGGCTTTGAACTCGCGATTCTCCTGTCTCAGCCTCCCCAAGTGCAGGGATTACAGGCTTGCACCACCACGCCTGGCTTGGTGGAATTTTTAAAAATAAAATCTACTGTGTGCCAGGCTTGATGCTCATAACTCTGATGTTACTCATTTCTAGTGGATGCTGTGGGAACTGCTCAGAACCCCCTTTAGGACTAACTCACTTGTTCCCCCAGCTGCTAGGAGCATGAGCAGGTACTTTCCCTCCTAGGAACTGGTCTTGACCAAAAGGGGTTACCTCATGGCAGTTATGTCCTCTTCCCAGGGTAGCTTTCACCTAATAGTTGTACAAATACCTACCTTCTTTGTCTCAATTTGGGATAATTCTGAAGGCTCATTAAGAGCTCTTTTGGGGACCAGCTGGAGCTTCTTTGGCATCTCAGTTCAATGTCTCCCTCTGTCCCATGCTATGTCCTTCATGCCCTTACAAGTGTTCTTGCTGTTACGCTCCCCAGGGAGCCTCCTGTCTGCTCACAATCTGCCTCTCAACACCTTTTCCAGGAAACAACCTAAGAACCTCAGTGAAGTTTTAAGCATAATTTTTAATATCTATGTCAGTTAAAGCACCTTTAAAAGAGAAACCTGTTGAGATAAAGCTAATACAGTTCAGCAAAGAAGCTTTGAAAAGGGTCAGTGAAAATGGAATTGTTAAAAAGCAACATCCTGAGCACATGTCGAGGGCTCTCTCTAGAAGATGCTGTTGTTCCAGATGGTCCCCCATTTGGTTCCAACCCCATTCAAAATGGACTCTATCTCCAAAAATAAATAGAGGTCCATTGATGGAGATCCCAGGCCTCAGAGAAAAAAAAGCACACAGAAGTGAAAACCGAGAAAACTCCCATTGCCAAGGTTGAAAAAGAAGATACTAGAAGATGTATCTGGGTAAAGTTAAGAAGTGATAGCTGCTTTGCAAAGGTGAAGCCTCCAGAGCATAATGGCACCTGGGAGGTGTTATCTTAACAGGAAGCTTTATGTACTCTACTGGGAGAGACCAGGAGGAAGGACAATTAGGCACAAAAGGGACACTTCAGAGTGACATGATCCTAAACTGCTTGGCAGCATGCAAAAGGCAGAACCCAAGTAATAATGAAAAACAGGAATCCTTCCTATTAAAGGAAATCAGAGACAATCCTCTCCAATCTACCCTGAGACTGGGTTTCTCTATTCCTCAGAAAGAAAATATTTGATGCTAACCTTAGGAAGACATCTACTTTTATATACATTCACTAAACAAGAAATAATCTTTCTTTAAAATGGAGCTTTCAGTCAGTGTCTGCTCATCTTTCTAAAGACCTATGTCAAAAAACTTTTCTGGCATCTTTATAAAGAGGTATTTGTAACCCTATAGATTCCACAGAGATTCTCTTACCTCCAATGAGTGGCATCAGCAGCATCTATAAGCTAGGGTTTTCTATAGTGGAGACTATTTCATCTGGTCCTGCTCCATACTACATTTTCAGAACCCTGTTTTTCTTTTCTTTTTTGTTGATTTAATATCTCATATTGTGCATCAGGCAACTCAGCTCAGGAGGCAGAGCTCAGCTCTCTGTTGCTGCAGCCACTAAACTGCCCTGGGCATAAGAGCAAGAAATTGCCTCCAAGCTCCAATTGACTTTTTTTTCTTTAAATCTATATCCATATAATCTAGAACAATGCTATCTACTAAGACTCCCAGAGTGATGGAAATATTTTGTGTGTTTGATGCTAATATAGTAGCTACAAACCATATAGATCAATTAAACAACTGAAATATGGCCCGTATGCCTGAGAAGCTCAACTTTTATTTAATTTTTATTAACTTACATTTAAATGTACATAGCCAACATATGGGACAGCACGGATCAACCTTGACGTTTAGGAGCTTCAGTTCATACTGCTTTTACTTTAAGACGCTGCCCTTGGTATAAATAGTTAAGAAGTTTGGTGGCTTCATTGCAGGTGAGTGCTTACTGCTTCCTTTACTCTTGGTCAGTTTTTCCTTACAATTCAGGCTTGCTATGAACTAAAACCAAAGTTGGCCAACTACAGTCAGTAGGCCCAATCTAGCCTATTGGTGGTTTTGCAAAAAAAAAGTGGAGAAGCAGCAGCAACAGCGGTGCTGGAGCACAGCCTGCCCACTCGTTCACTCGTTCAGGATTGTCTATGACTGCTTGACTGCTTTCGTGCCACAATGGCAGCACTGAGTACTTTTGGCAGAGACTGTTTGGCTGGCAAAGTGGAAAATATTACTATTTGGCCTTTACAGAATAAATATGCCCATCCCTGATTCAGAATAAAATAAAGTCTCTCTTTCATTATGTTATAATAATGAAATGTTTATTTCTCTGTAATTTAAAAATCTATTTTAGAGGCTAAGGTTTTTGTATCGGTGTGCTGGATGCCTTTTAATTTTTATCCGCCTTTTGACATCAATTAAATAGCATTGGCTCAGTAGGCTAGGACTTTTCTGAGCTTTATTTCAAATTTTGACAATCTGACGATCTGTCTTGGGAAGTGTGTGTCCCAGAAAGCTGACCAGACACCAGACACTATGCTGGTGATCGCATAATGTTTTCAGGGGACTTTGGAACTCTCCAGGTAATTTTCTCTTTCTCTCTTTCTCTTAAAAATATATAAAATTCAATTCAGTATTATGTCACCACTTCATCAATTTCCCAAATTTTCTGCAATGGATTCATTCACAGAACTAACCATATAAAATTCACTCCAAATACAAATATAATTTCAATTGCCCATTTGTAGCCAAGTTGGAATTTGTATAAGAATTTCTCCTACACCTTTGCATGCTTTTATCAACCCATCCTGGAACTGTGCTTTTTAATTCCAAGTCATAGTGTCTGGTGGCCACTTTGAGAGGGCATGTGGATGATCGTTTGCATATCAATATACAAGCTAACATCTAATATCTATTTTTTTAAATGGTGGGGAAATGACTGTACTAAAATTTTAGTTCTACTTTTGTGACTAAAACTCTTGTTTGCCGTTCAAAGAGTACTGAAAAATCAGTAATCAGTCTTTGGGACAAATGAGTCAGTATGCATGCAGGTGAGCTTTTTGATATACTTGCCAAGCATGGCTTGATCCCAGAGGTGGCTTTAGCCTGAAGGTAAAGCAGAGACAGGCACAAGGCACCAAATATCAGCAACAATGGGGCTGTGATTCAGTGATGGCAATGCATTATCTTTATACTTATTGCCATAATTCTTGTTCACATAATTGTTTTTTCCTACTAAAAAATTAGGATTTTCTTCTAAAATTCAATTCCTGGTTTGTAGTTTAAAACAACATCTCAAGCAGGGATACTCTAATTCTGATTTCCTTGGTTTTCACATCAAATCCATTCTGGGATGAAAATTTGGTTCTTCAGCATCAAAATTATACCTTAAAACATATTTTATCTTAATGAAAACTATAAATATTGTGAAGCATAAATATAATTATGTTTCTGTGTGAAATTATTCTGGGGCATCTGTCAAAACTTTTGTCTACTGACTTACTGTTCTGAAATGGTCTACAGGGAGATTGAAACCTGGAAGCAGAGGCACAGATTCTTCTGTCTCTGTAATTTCTATTTTTTATATATATACATATATGTATGTATAATATACACACATACATCCACACTGCATGTAACCAGGTGCCTACACTGTTGGTGACAATCTGACTTACTAAGGGTCTTTTAACAAAATATCTGATATATGCCTAATGTTTTGTGAGTATATAAATTCTCATATTTTTCTTACTTCTCATTTTCTATCTATATAACTATGATCATACATTTGAGTTGAACATCCTATTTCCCCATGGTGACCCTCGATGATGCATCTGTGGAAATAGCAAAATCCTAACATTGTATGGGAAAGCAAAGTATTGTTTTTCAAACTACAAAGTAAACAAAATCATTAAAAATTATGGATTAGTTAAACTTGAAACTATCCCGTACCTATACATTCTGTAATAAATTTTAGCACTTAATACTTGCTAAAACTATTGAACCAACATAGAAATTGGCCACTAATAAATTTTTATAGGCACTTAGCCTATCACACTAGCATGGAGCATCCCTCATTGTACTCTAGTTAATTTACTTAGAACTTGAAGTTGTCAAATGTGGGCAGGAATGAAAGACTATTCTGTCCACTGCAGTAGGTGGCACTCTGACCACGGAACTTACCATTAATCCAAATGTTTATTGTATATCGATCGTCCTTTCTCCTTTGTTTGATAAGACATTTCCTACTAAAATCATAATGGCTTTTCTTTCTTGTGGTCTTACTTTTATTTCTTCAACTTTAATCTTTCTTCACACTTATGTCTTAAAGGCTCCCTTTTCCCTGAGTGCTCTTCAGTCTTTGCAAAGGCTGTGTTGGAGGATGATGGGGAGGCTGTGCTTCAATACACTCATTCCTCAAAATGCAGTAAACAGATCCTTGGGAACTGCTTGACTTCAGAAGACTTCAGATGCAGAGCAAGCCCTTCTGACCTCTGAAGAGTGGCCTTCCCAGAACTGTACTTGACCTTCATGCCATTGTTGGACATCAGACATTGGATCAAAATAGGTCAACATTTATGATTGCATTTATGATAGTGATGTTGTAGAGCATTTTTGCAAGGCATTCATGCTTTCCTTAATGTTTTCCTTTTTTGCCATCCCTTCCACCTACCACACAGCAGAGAAATTTTTTCTTGAGCTAAGAATAGCTTTTCCAGCTAGCATGAGTTATATTAGGTGCTGGGAACTCAGGGCCAACACAGAAGTATGAGGGAGGCTGTTAATTTGGTCCCTGGTTTATTTTTCTTTCCCTTTTTTTGCTCCTTTTCCTACAATTTCCTCATTAAATCGTTTATCAAATGTAACTATATAAGTAATCATGAGTAATTTCTGGAATGAGGCAGGGAAGATAAAAAAGAAGGGTTGATTCTGCTGTTGCTTCCAAAGAAGAGGGCAAGAGAAAAAAGGGAAAAAGAAAGGCATGAGTTCATCATTTTCTTTCTGCTTACAGGAACTCTCCAAGGCAGGCTCTCTTGCTGATCTTCATTTTCCTGAAACGTCCAAGATGGGTGGCCAGTGAAAATTATTAAACATTTAGGACCTTGATTAATTTATTTTTTGAGCATTACTAGTTTTAGAGATATTCAAGACTTTGATAATACATATTAGAAATATCATCTCTAGGATGGAATTTTCCAAAATATCCATCAGAAGCTTCAAATCAGATTTTGTTTAGTTTGAACACCTCTGTGTCCTCCTTTAGACAGCATCCTTCACTGTGAATCACTTCATTCACATCTTCACACTGATGTGAAACCCACAGCACTGCAGTGGCTGGGTCCTCTGGACCCCACCCACTACCCACAAGTTTCCACTCTGGGGTTAGGGGCATACACATTTCAACAGTGTGGGACAACACTGAAAATGGTTTGCAGCAGATATTAAATGCTATTTCATCTCAGGTCAACAATGGGGGCATCTGATGCAAGCAGACAGGACTCACTCAGATTAGCTCTGAGCCCTGCATCCCAGTTAACTGGATACTCATGCTCAAATGTCTAGGAAAGTTTTGTAGACCCATGAGTTTATTTAATCAAATTTTCTAAAAAGTTCACAATAAGCTTCCAAATCATTTATTTTATTTACCAACACTGATTTTCAACAAAGCCTTCCCAGAGTAGTTTAAATGAAAAATTTAAGTTCTTTTACTTCAGAAAAACAATGAGACAAGAAGAGGAAAAAGAAAGATGAGTTATTGATATCATTTTTTGGTTCATAATCTGGCTCTTGTTATCCCTTCTTTACCTGACGTTCTTCATCAGTCTTTCAGTTTCTCAAATTTCCCATGGTCCCGACCACATCGGGGCCTTCATACATGCCCATCTTTGCAAGATACTTTTCCCAATTCACCACCAGTTTTCTTTGGTGGAATCTTAGTTTACCCTTCAAATTTAACTTTAAATGGTCCTTCCTTAGGGAAGCATTCTATAACACCAAGGTAAAGTTAGGGTGTTGCAGTTGCAGGCATATTTAGAAACCTGTGTTTTTCTTGATTAGCATTTACCAACACCATGGCCATGCAGTCAGCAGTGCCTTGATCTTTTTCACAGCAGTGATCATATCCCACAGATCCTGAGAGGTAATAGTTGTTCATTTATTGAGTAAATACTACCTAGCCAAGAGAAACACCTACGCAGGATGCTGAGAAGTTGCCTATTTATTTTCATGTTATGGAGCCCAAAATGTTGGACTGAACTTGAATGATGAAATAGATTTAAGTACTCAATGTCACATCCTTTGTTATTCCTATTTCATTATAAACATTCCATCTCATAGTTCCATTTCTGTCATATTCTATAATTTTGGGGTAAATTATACTTGAGGAAAAGTTGGAATCAGCATACACTGCAGTTGCAGTTTCCCAAGCATGTTGGATTTCAAGTTATTCAGTGGACTCTGTAAAAGGGATTCTATATTCAAGAAAATTTGGAAAATGTTGTATACTACATTTCTTCCATACAAAAATAAGCAGACCAAAATCTCTGAGAACTCCACAATCAGTGAAAACTTTCCCATAAGATAAAAATCAAGCTTAGGTTGCTTCTCCAGTAATTTTCTTGTAAATTATAAAATTACACAGAATCTTTCAGAGAAAAGAAAATGAGGAAACATTTAATAATTTTTAAAATAAGGCCAGCACCATATTGCTTCTAAAAGCTAACAAAGTCACTATAAGACAGAAAAGTTACAGCCTAATCTCTCTCACCAATATAGATGTCAAATCCTAAACAACAAATATATTTTTTAAACATTTCTTTATACCTTTATTTTATTTAGTCATTTTTATGTGGTGTTAAGGATTGAACCCAGGACTTGCACATGCTAGGCAAGCACTCTACCACTTAGCCACAACTGCAGCCCCCTAAACTACAAATATTAACAAATCAAGTTCACAAACGTGTCATTGAGTATAACACATAAGGATGTATACGTATCTTAGCCACCTGAGAGACTGAAGCAAGAAGATCATGAGTTCAAAGGCAGCCTCAGTAATTTAGCAAGGCCCTAAGTAATCTGGCTCATAATCTGGCTCGTTACCCCTTCTTTACCTGACATAAAGTAACTTAGTGAGAACTTGTCTCAAAATAAAACATAAAAAGGACTAGGGATGTAGTTCAGTGGTTAAGTGCCCCTGGTTTCAATCCTTAGTATTGGGGGGAAAAAAGACTGCATTTTTTTTGTAAGAATGTAAAGATTTATTACTCAAAATTTAACAAATGTTATTCACCACATTAATTTTAAAGAGATATATTAATCTTAATAGATACAAATAAAACCTGATGAAACTGAATAATTCTTTATAACATAAATTCTTAGGAAAAAAGAAATTGATGAAAACTAAAAATAAACATTATTTATCTAAAAATTAAAAAAAGATTTTTTTTAGTTGTAGATGAACACAATATCTTTATTTATTCATTTTCATGTGGTGCTGAGGATCGAACCCAATGCCTCACACATACAAGGCAAGCGCTCTACCATTGAGCTACAATCCCAGCCCTACTTAAAAATTTTATAGCAAATGTTTAATTTGGTTATGATGAAATTGGGAATGACAAAGAATAATCACAATTTCTATGTTTCACAGAATATTCCTGCCTATGCAATAAGGTAAGAAAAATAAATAAGAGACTTAAGAACTAAAAATACTTAGACAATATTGCACATGTAGGTAATTTTTAAAAATTGATATGCAAATTATTGGTATTAATAAGGAAACATATTAAAGCTATCAAAGGTAAATCCAATATGGAAAGCAAAATTCAAAGAAGGAAATAATTGCAATAGCATTAAAAAATAGGTACCAAAGATAAACCTAAAATCACAGAGGGGCTCAAGTACTTTTGGAGGTAATGGCAAGAGTGGCCTAATCCAGTTAATATTACCACATAATTTTTGCAACTCTGTCAAGGAGATGTCATCAGGGACATCAAGAGAGGGTTTTATAGGTCCTATCACTCAAGAAAAATGAAATGCAATGAAGGAAAAGGGAGGGTGAGTTTGAATCTTTCCTTGGCCACATGAAGATTAAGATCCTCTAAATTTTTTTAGGAGTGAAGTCAGAAGCACTTGAAGAGACGTTTGGTCTTTGCAAGCAACTAAGATATCATCCATGTACTCAGTAATGTAGCCATTGCTCCTTAAGGGGGTGATGGCTTTAGTCACAAACATTTGACAAATGGTAGGGCTGTTTTTCATTCCTTGTGGCAAGATTTTCCATTGATACCACTCACAAGGGTTGGCATGATTAGATTCCCAGTCAGAAAAGGCAAAGGAAGGCCTGTCTGCCTTATTAAGAGGGATGGAAAAAAAACCAACAATCTCTGATGTCAATGATAGCAATATAGTGATCTATTGGGATGTCTGAGGGGAAAGGAAGGCCATGTTGACATGTGCCCATTTTTTCCATTTTCTTGTTGATATGTCTAAGGTCCTGTAATAATCTCCATTTGCCTGTTTTTTTTTTTTTTGAATGATGAAAATGGAAGAATTATGAGGGCTAGTTGAAGGCTCAATATGATCTAAAGCTAGTTGCTCGTGCACAAGTTTCTTCAGTGCTGAAAGCTTAGGCTGAAGAACAGGCCATTGCTCCACCCAGCAGGGTGAAGTGTCCACCCAACTAAGGCATATCAGGTCTGACAGTGGGGCAGTGGCCATTAGAATTGGGGGTTCCTCCCAGAGAGGCCTATCTTGTCATGGACTAGTAACTCATCATGAGGAGCCTTGTCATCTGTGGTAAGGACTACATCCATTTTTTAAAGTAAATCTCATCCCCAAAGCATGTTGGGAACCTCAGCTATGACAGTATGTATACATCCAGAGTCGCCACTGGGATCTTTCCATGTCACCTGTGAAGTATCTCTATGAGAGGGTGTGAATCCGCCAACACCAAGGATGTTAGGTCCATTGGTGAATTTCCAGGAAGGGAACAAGGAGGCAGTTTCAGTATCAATAATAGTAACGTCAGCTCTGGTGTCAATGAGACCTTTAATGGGTTGCCCATCGAGATAAATGGTCATGCTAGGTTTTGTGGGAAGCAAAGGTACTGTCCAATTGACCCTAGGGATAGGGGCCCTCTTGTTTAACAGGGATGAGGGTTGCCCCTGTTAGAGTTTAAAGAATTGGAGTGGCAGTCGCAGGCCCAATGGTATCCCTTTTTGCAATGAGGGCATGGGGTGCAGGGCTTCCTTGGTAACTCAGATGACTGATAAGAGAGACAGTTGCAGGTCATATGCCCAGGTTTGTTGCATCCCCAACAGATAGGGGCTTGAGAGTGGCCCATGAAGGCCGAGGGAGTGTTGGAAGTCAAGCAGGACTTGAGGGCCGCCAAAAGGGCTGAAATTGAGTTGGGTGTAGAAACTTCCTTAGTGACAGAAATCCATGTATTGAGTTCCTCATGTCTCACTGGAGCTATTGATGTTCTAGAAGTGGAGTTGGCACCTTCCCGGGCGAGTTGCCAAATGAGGGCATTCTGGTCGGGGCCAAAATTTACTTTCTTTTCAACAGCCTGGATGATACGAGCCAAGAAATCAGGAAACCATTCATTAGGACATTGAATAAGATTTTGAAAAGTTTCTGAGGAGTGGGAGGGCTCAAATTATGAAGGGTTCTAAGGGCACTGTCCTTGATTTGCTCAAAGTAAATAAGATTGCCGACAAGTGCCTGAGACTGGGGGGGAGGCAAAGTCACCCCTGCTCAATAGCATATCCATGGAAAAATTAAGACCTTGTTTGTGTTATATTGTGACAAGCTCATTCTTCTACAAGTTCTAGGTAAAAAGCCTTCCACTGAAGGTATTGGGAAGTGGAGAGGACTGCCTTGCAAAGGGAAAACCAATCAAAGGGAGTTTGGAGAGAAGAGGACAAGGACTCCAGAAGTTGTAGAACAAAGGGAGCGGAAGGGTCAGCATCTTGACAGGTCTTATGTAGCTGAGTAAGCTTGGAAACCGGGTGGGGATCGAGGGACGGACGCTGCAATTGGCCTGGAGATTAATCATGTAAGTGTGGGAAGTGGGTGGAGTGGGGCGAAAAGGGTTGGAAGGAGAGAGATGAGTGGGCAGGTCACAGGCAGAGGAAGCAAAGTAGGGAGGAGGCGGAGTGACTGCAGGGGTCACTGGAGGCAGGGTGAGGCAAATAGGAAGGGGCTTGGAGGGAGGGGAATCTCCAGGAGGAGGGTGTTCACAGGAAGTTGAGGATAAACTATCAGGGCTATGTGATTGGTTTTGGGGGGGTGCTTTGGGAGCAGCCTCATTGAGGTCGTCTTCATCCTCCATGAGGGAGGAGAGGACCGAGGAGAGTCGATTTCCCATGGTGAAGAAGTGGTGGCAGGACACATTAAAGTGAAAGCAAACAGTATTGGCATGTGGGCTCTCTGCAAAAGTCTGTCCGGCTGCACTCCTTACGTTTGTGTAGTGAGCGCTGTGGATGGGCTGGCAACAGCAACTCCAGGCTGCCTGTGGAGTTAGGCAGTTCACTGGAGGCAAGGGGGTGTGGCCTTAGCCAGAGGAGATGCAGGTGCAGAGCGCTTTGCAATCTCTCCTTTCTTCACCAGTCACAAAATCAATCACCGCAGGACAGTTTAAGGCAGCATGAAGCTTTATGGCAGTGCGAATTTAGGCCAGCGTGAGTCCCAGCCCTTGCCGGCACGCGTTGTGCGTCTGCACCTCGCCAGCGTGAGTCCAAGAGCACGTCTAATCCCAAGGTGGGGGCCCACCCTGACAGGGCGGGTATGGGTGGAGCCACCACAGGCACTTGTGACTGTGGCCGGTGGGCAAGGCCGCTGCAGCCAGGCTGTGGAGCTGCCCCAGGCCCTGTTGTTGCTTGTGACCTGAGCAGGCTGGTGGGGCTGTCAAGGCCAGCGCAAGGACACAGAGCCGCTGCTTGTGACTGGGGTGGGCACTGGCTGGGCCACCAAGGCCAGCAAGCAGAGCTGCTGTGTGGCCCCACGGGACCACCTCCATTTGTGACCAGGACCTGCACTGGCAGAGCGGGGCGTCACAGGGAAGCACCAATCTGAGAGAGAGAGGGCCCACGTGACAGTAGCTGGGGGCCTTAGGGGAAAGAGGGAGGAGCAGGGAGAGGTGGGACCAGCTCGCACTTGTCAGGGACAGCCAGCGAACAGGGGAAGCCTCTTGAAAAAGTAGGAGGAAATGCTAGTGAAGAGAAGCTGAAAGCAAACAGGACAGAAAAAAAAGACTAAGAGCATTTTAAGAAGAGAAAGGAGAGTGGGAGTTTGGGTCTTAGGAAAGATAAAAAGATAAAAATGTTTAGAATTAGGGTGCCCTGACATAACTTTATCACACAAAGACAGACAGACACAGGAGACAATCACAAAGAGTCTGATATTACCTTCATCAGCAAGACAAAGACAGGGGGACCGCCACAAAATCACTTACGGATGGGGTCGAGAAAGCCCCAGAGCACGTTGGGCACCAGATATTGTTTTAAGTCGTGCCTTGTGGGTCTGCTTGATGAGTTGAGGTCCAGAGAGACAAAAAGGGGTCTTCGGGGAAGACGAAGTGGGGTCTCACAGGACGAGGTTTTCGGGTGACGGTCCACGGAGTCACTCCACCCAGTCTCCGGAGGTAGGTAAGACCGCTCTGCCAGAACGAGTCACAAAACCTGTTTATTCCAGGAAGTACAGAAGCTTATACAGGATCCTCGGACCAATCATGGCCCTGAGGTTACAACCAATGAAGCACACTCTGCCGGAGCATGTGGTTCATCAGCATAGAGTGGGAAAAGAGGGAAGGGAGGGGTTGAAGGTATGGGGAGAGCTCCTACACCTTTTTCATCACAAATTTTAGTAATTTGGATTTTCTCTCTCCTTTTCATTAGAGTGGCTAAGGGTTTGTCCATTTTATTTATTTTTTCAAAGATGCAGCTTTTTGTTTTGTCAATTTTTTGAATTGTTTCTTTTGTTTCAATTTCATTGATTTCAGCCCTGATTTTAATTATTTCCTGTCCTCTTCTTTGTTTGGTGTTTGTTCCTTTTTCTAAGGCTTTGAGATGTAGTGTCAGGTCATTTATGTGTTTACTTTTTCTTCTTTTAATGCATGAGTTTATTGCAATGAACTTTCCTCTTAGCACTGCCTTCATAATGTCCTAGAGATTTTGGTATGTTGTATCAGAGTTCTCATTTTCCTCTAAGGATTTTGTTTATCTCCTCCCTGATGTCTTTTGTTATCCATGCATCATTCAATAGTGTATTATTTAGTCTCCAGGTATTGGAGTATTTTCTATTTTTTAATCTATTATTGATTTCTAATTTTATTCCATTATGGTCAGATAGGATACAGGGTAGTATCTCTATTTTTTGTATTTGCTAAGACTTGCTTTGTGGCATAACATATGATCTATTTTGGAGAAGGATTCATGTGCTGCTGAGAAAAAAGTGTATTTGATCATTGATGAATGGAATATTCTCTATATGTCTGTCAAGTCTAAATTTATTGATTGTTTTACTGAGTTCTATGGTTTCTTTGTTTAGTTTTTGTTTGGAAAATCTATCCAGAGTGAGAGGGATGTGTTAAAGTCACCCAATATTATTGTGTTGTGGTCTATTTGATTCTTGTAGTTGAGAAGGATTTGTTTAATATATATAGATGCCCCATTGTTTGGGGCATAGATATTTACAATTCCTATGTCTTGTTGATGTATGATTCTCTTATGCAGTATGAAATGTTCTTCTTTATCCCTTTTAACTAACTTTGGTTTGAAATCCACTTTATCTGATATGAGGATGGAAACCTCTGCTTATTTATGTGGTCATGTGAGTGATGCATTTTTCCCACCCTTTCACTTTCAGTCTGTGGATATCTTTTCCTTGAGATGAGTTTCTCGAAGGCAGCATATTGTTGAGTTGTTGAGTTTTTTTATCCTGTCAGTCTATGTCTTTTGATTGATGATTTTAGGCCATTCACACTCAGGATTATTATTGAAATGTGATTTGTAATCCCGGTCATTTTGGTTTATTTTTGATTTTTACCTTGACTCGGTTTCTCCTTTGATTGTCCTTTCCTTTAATGTAGTTACTCTCTTTTCATATTTTCATTGTTAGTAATCATTTCCTCCTCATGAAATATTTTGCCAAGAATGCTGTGTAGGGCAGGCTTTCTTGCTGTAAATTCTTTTAACTTTTTTTTTTTAATTTTTTCTTAGTTGTAGATGGACACAATGTCTTTATTTTATTGCTTTGTATGTGGTGCTGAGGATCAAACCCAGGGCCCCACGCATGTGAGGCAAGTGCTCTACCGCTGAGCCACAATCCCAGCCCCAAATTCTTTTAACTGTTGTTTGTCGTGGAAGGTTTTTATTTTACCAACAAGTCTGAAGCTTAATTTTGCTGGATATAAGATTCTTGGCTTGCATCCATTTTCTTTCAGAGCTTGGTATATGTTGTTCCAGGATCTTCTGGCTTTGAGGGTCTGGGTTGAAAACTCTGCTGAGATCTGAATTGGTCTCTCCCTATATGTAATCTGATTCCTCTCTCTTGTGCCTTTGAAATTATATCCTTATTCTGTACACTAGGCATTTTCATTATAATGTGGCTTGATGTAGATCTGTTGTAATTGTGTACATTTGGTGTCCTGTAAGCCTCTTGTAGTTGATTTTCCAATTCATTCTTCATGTCCGGGAAATTTTCTGATATTATTTCATTGAAGAGATTATGCATTCCTTTGGTTTGAAACTCTGTGCCTTCTTCTATCCTGAAAAATCTTAGATTTGGTCTTTTGATGCTATCTCATAATTCTTGGATGTTCATAGTTTCATATCATCTTCACTATGTGGTCAACTTTATTTCAAGATTGTGTATTGTTTTTTTATTATCTGAGGTTCTGTCTTCGAAGTGATTTAATCTGTTGGTAATGCTTTCTATTGAGTTTTTTATTTGGTTTAATGTTTCCTTCATTTTGATAATTTCTGATTTTTTCACCCTCTCTAGCTCTTTCTTGAAGTAATCTTTTGCTGCATGTATTTGCTCCCTTATCTCTTTGTTGGTGTGATCAATGGTTGCCTTTATTTGCTCATGTAAGTTATTCTTTAATTTGTAGATCATTTTAAGTATGTACATTCTGAAATCTTTCTCTGACATTTCATCAACTATGCTGTCAATAGATTCTATTATTGTAGTATCTTGGTTGGTTTGTGGAACTTTCTTTCCTTGTTTTTTTCATGTTGATTATGTGTCTTCCTTTCTTGTAGTACCAATCTGAGGTATTCCAGTTTCTATCTTATAATCTTGTAGTGACTCTATAGATTAACTATGGAACTCCTCACCTTGAAGTTCACTTCCAGACCCCAGCACGTGTCCTCAGATGGATGCTACTTCAACTAAAGATGGTGGTGATGATAGTGGATGCAATTCAAGATAGCAGTGGTGGTGGCCCAAGATGGATGCAAACACTTTCATAGGTGGGGCTGAAAGGATGGGACCTACAATGGCTTTGGGGTGACTGATTGTAGATGCAGTGCTGTGACATGCTGAGCTGTAGCAGGCCACTGCCTCCAGGCCCTGTGTGTTGTCCCAAGGTGGAGGTTACTACATGAGAAGTACTATGGCAATGGCTGCAGTGTCCCAAGTTGGATATGGGAAGGGAGCCAAAGTGTGGTCCTCCACTCTGTGCAGGGGTGGTCCTTGGCCTGGGATCTCACAGACCTGTAGGGCCGGTCCTAGGCCTGACCTTGGCCTGTGCTCTTGCAGGGGTCCCTGGAGGTGGTCCTGGACTGGGTCTGGGCTCCCATGAGTTGACAGGGCCTCTGGCTAGGAAAGGTGGTGGCAGTCCTGGGCCTGACTTAGACCTGGGCTCCCATAGGGGTCCCTGGAGGTGGTCCTGGGCCTGAGTCTGGGTTCCTGTGTGGTGTCCGCGGATCAGCAAGTGCAGTTCTGGGCTTGACCTTGGCTAGGCTCCTGCAAAGGCCCCTAGAGGCAGTCCTGGGCCTGGGCCTGAGCTCCCATGGGTCAGCAGGGGGCTCTGGCACAGAATGGTGGGGCCCAGAGATTCTGATATGTTGTGTTACTATTCTTATTGACCTCCAACTATTTTATTTATTTTATCCCTGATTTCTTCTGATATCCATTTGTCATTCAATTATATATTATTTAATCTCCAGTTGTTAGAGTAGCTTCTATTTTTTATTTCAAAATGATTTCTAATTTGATTCCATTATGATCTGACAGAACACAACATATTATCTCTACTTCTTTGTATTTGCTAAGTGTTGCTTTGTGGCCTAAGTATAGTCTATTTTAGAGGAGAATCCATGTGCTGCTGAGAAGAATGTGTATTTATTCATTGATGGATGAAATATTCTATATATGTCTGATAAGTCTAAATTTTAGTTAGATTTTTAAAATTCTTTAGCTTCTTTATTTAGTTTTAGTTTGGAGGATCTATCTAGTGGTGATAGAAGCATGTTAAAGTCACCCAGAATTCTTGTGCTGTGGTCTATTTGACTCTTGAAATTAAGAAAAGTTTGTTTGATATATATATAGTTGCTCTATCATTTGGGGCATAAATATTTACAATTGTTATGCTTTGTTGATGTATAATTCCCTTAAGCAGTATGAATTTTTTTTTGTTGTTGTTGTTCCTTTTTATTCACTTTGGCTTAAGTCCACTTTTTTTATATGAGGATAGAAACCCCTGCTTAATTACAAGATCCATGTTAATGATCTATTTTTTCCCATCCTTTTACCTTCAGTCTGTGGATGTCTTTGCCTGTGAGTTGAGTTTCTTGGAGACAGCATACTTTTGGGCCTTGTTTTTTAATAAAACTGCCAGTCTATAGCTTTTGACTCATGAGTCCCACCCATTTATGTTCAATGTAATTATTAAGATAAGATTTTTATTCCCTCCTTGTCATTTTGATTTATTTCTGGTATTTAATTTGTATTAGTGTCTCCTTTGATTAACTATTTTTGTGTAGTTCCTCCTTTGCTAGTTTTTACTGTAATTTTTTATTTCTTCTTCATGAAATATTTTATCAAGTATGTTTTGTGGGCTTTCTAGTTGTGAATTCTTTTTACTTTTGTTTATCATGGAAGGTTTTTATTTCATCATCAATTCTGAAGTTTAATTTTTCTTTGTATGGTACTCTTGGTTGGCATCCATTTTCTTTCAGAGCTTCATATATATTATTCCAAAACCACCTAGTTTTGTGGGTCTGAGTTGAGAAATAGGCCGAGATCTAAATTGTTTTCCCTTTAAATGTGACCTGTCATTTTTCTATGGCTGCCTTTAAAATTCTATACTTGGGGCTGGGATTGTGGCTCAGTGGTAGAGCGCTTGCCCAGTCTATGTGAAGCACTCGGTTTGATCCTTAGACCACATACAAACAACTTAATGAAATAAAAGTCCATCAACAAGAACAATAAAATATGTTTAAAATAATTATATACTTATTCTGTATGTTAGGCATTTTCAAAATAATGTGCCTTGGTGTGGGTCCATTTTAATTTTGTTTGGGGTCCTCTATACCTCCTGTATTTGATTTTCCACTTCATTCTTAAAGTTTGGAAAATTTTCACATATTATTATATTGAACAGATTGTGCATTCCTTTGGTTTGTGTTTCCAAGCCTTCATCTATCCCAATAAATCTTAACTTTGGTCTTTTCATGTTATCCCATATATCTTGGAATTTCTGTTTATGGTCTCTTAACATCTTTTTTCCATGGTCAACTTTATTTTCAAGACTATATATTCTTTTCTTCATTGCCTGAAACTTTGTCTTCCATGTGGTTTATTCTGCTGTTGATGCTTTCCAATGAATTTTTAATTTGATTGATTGATTCCTTCATTTTAAGTATTTCTGACAATTCTTCTTCAGGATCTCTATATTCTTATTGAAATGATCTTTCACTTGTATTTTATTTCTGATTTCATTTCTTATGTCATATTTTACCTCATAGATCAGTTTATCCATGAACTTTCTGAATTCCATTTCTGATATTTCCCCCACTGTGATGCCAGTGGAGTCTGTTGTTGAGGTATTCTGTGTTATTTGGGATGGTTTGTTCCCTCACTTTATTATATTTTTTGTGTCTACCCATATATCTGGATGGATCTGAAACTGTAGTTTCTACGTTAAAGTTTATAGTGTCTCTCTATGTCACTAGTACCTCACAGATTGAGGGGAAGCACGAGAGCAACAATCTATGCAAACAATCTATAGCAGTAAAGCATGTACTTAGTTCCTACAGTGTTAATTGATGCAATATGCAGAAATATTAGGATCAAAACTTTTCATCAGTAAAAACAGTAAATAATCAAGAATTATGTCTGGTATAAAATCAAACAATAGATGCTATATATGACTTCTGCCATATTAATTATTGCTGTGACATTAGCAGTAGGGGCAGATTTTATATACATCAATTAGTATTAAGAGTTGTTAAGTATGAGGAAAGAAGAAGAGATAGGAGGGTAGAAAAGTATTTGCAATTTCAAAGGGTGAATTGGTCTGATGTAGTGGTAATTTATGATGTGTTGTTAATGAGAAAGGGGAAGAAAATATATAAGTAAGAATATAAGCCGGGCGCGGTGGCTCAAGCCTGTAATCCCAGCACTTAGGGAGGCTGAGACAGGAGAATCGCGAGTTCAAAACCAGCCTCAGCAATGGCAAGGTGCTAAGCAACTCAGTGAGACCCTGTCTCTACATAAAACACAAAATAGGGCTGGGAATGTGGCTCAGTGGTCGAGTGCCCTTGAGTTCAATCCCCAGTACCAAAAAAATTAAACAAATAAATAAATAAAATAAAAAATTAAAAAAAAAAAGAATATAAAGGAAGAGAGAGTAAATGGAATTTGGCTGTCAAAAATAGAAAAAATAGAAAAGGACACATAGTGGCATAGACTAGTAGCAAAAACTATACAAAACAAAATCAAAATATGCAAATCAAAACCCCTAACCCTCAAAATACAGAGCATGGGAAAATAATACGTTCAAAAGAAAAAAAGACTACAAATGAGAAACAAATATGTATATGTATAGTAGTCCTTGAATCAATCAATACACATTCAAATAAAACACAAACCAAATAGAGAAAAACAGAACCAAAAGGCAAAACAAAACAATAATAGACAAAAAAATAATGAGGGGGAAGGACTCTTGATAAACAGTTAAGGACCCATTTCCACCATGGTCGACAGAATAGTCAGTGAATATATGTGTTTGCTGTCCCTGCCCAACTGATTTTCCTTTTGTTCCTTCTTTAGGTGTGGGGGTGTGGGCTTTTGGCTGTCAAGTTCTTCCTTTTTATTATGTTATTCACTAAGTTGATGATTGGGCTTTAAGATTTCCCAGCTTCCCTTCTTGGGAGATTGGTGTGTGCAGGCTGGGTGGCACAATAGTTGGTTATGACTGGCAGGCCTAGCTGGCCTGGGCCAGGTGAATCAGGGTTGATTCTGGGCATTGCAGGCTGGTGGCAAAGGCATAACCTGGGCTGGGCAGGCCTGGTGGCTAAGTGGTAGTCTCACAGACTGGGCTATGGGCTGGCAGCAAAGCTGTGAGTCTAGTAGGCAGTGTTGGGCCAGGTGGTGGGGGCAGGTGGTCAGGGCCTGTGGGCTGGAAGACACTGACATGACCCAACTAGTGCCAGACCCAGGGGGCTCCAGGAACCTGAGGATCTGGTGGGTGCCTACCCGAGTAGGCCCCAGAGACCCGATGGATGTTGGGTCAGTTCGTCACTGGGATGGGTCAGCTGGGCAACATGAAGCCAAATGCCCTCATACCTACCCTTTCAACTTCCTGACCCATTGTATCTGGGCTTGTTAACTTTGAGCCACAGAACTCACAGGGTTGGGGACACCTGGGCTCTCTCTAGCCTCTCCAACTTGTGTTCCCTGAGCGGGGTCGGGGTGTGTTCTGCTTCTGATTTTCTACAGGTTTGTTAGGCTCAGTTAAATCTTTGCTGGGCTGAGACAGGTTTGTGTGGACCTAGCCACGAGCTCCTGGATCTGGGTTTTCAGTTCCCATCAGCACCACCACGCTGTAGTCCTAAAATGGTTCCTGGATGGGCTCTCTGCGTAGGATTGATAAACCCAGGGCAACTTTTTAAAATTTTTTTCTCTTTAGATCTGCTTAATAAGTAAAGCAACCAGAGAAATGGAAAAACTGAGCTCTGTTTATGTACTATGACTTGAAATGCATTTAAATTAAAAAATAAAATAAAAAAAAAAAAAAAAAGAGTCTCTGGTTTGGCTAGGGCAAACTGGCACTGCAGGATCAGGATTTTTCACTCCAAGACTAGGAGAGAAGCAGCATTCCTACGGCTTGAGTTCTGTTAGCTGAGCTAGGAGGAACACTGCCTTCCTCTAACATGCCATCTTGCCTCTTCCCTAAATAACAAATCTTAAAAGCAGGATCCTAACTGGGCATGGTGGTGCAGTCCTACAGTCACAGCAGCTCTGGAGGCTGAGGCGGGAGGATTGCAAGTTCAAAGCCAGCCTCAGCAACTCAGAAAGGCCCTAAGCAACTTAGTGATATCTTGTCTCAAAATAAAATATAAAAAAAGGGCTGGGGAAGTGCCCCTGGGTTCAATCCCCGGTACCAAAGGGGAAAAAAAAGCAACAACAAGATTCTAAATAATTGAACTATTTCCAAGTAATTTAAATGCATGATAAAAGGGAAAAAAAGGCCTTTGATTCACAAAATAATCCATTTTTCTTTTGTTGTTCACGCCTTTAGTATCATATCTAAGCATCTATTTGCCAAATCCAAACTCATGGGGATTTATCACGATTTTTTAAAAATAGTTTTATAATTTTAACTCTAGGTTATTGACCTATTTTTAAGTTAACTTTTGTGTATGGTATGAGGTCCAGAGTCTGACTTCATTCTTTTGTATGTAAATATCCAACTGTCTTAGTATCATTTGTTGATAAACTACTCTTTTGCTACTGAATGGTCTTAATGTTCTTGTAGAAAATGAATTGGCCATAAAGATATGTAATTACTTCTAGACTCTAAATTTTATTCTGTCAGTCTGTATGTCTATCCTTATGCTATTATTGCATAGTTTTGATAACCATAGTTTTGTAGTAAGTTTTGAAATCAGAAATATGAGTCTTCCAACTTTGTTTTTTCTCAATATTGTTTTGGCTATATAGAGTTCTTTTTAATTCCCTATGAACTTGAGGAGCTTTTCCATTTTGCAAAAGAAAGGTCATTAGAGTTTTGAGGAACTGCATTGAATCTGTAGATCACTTTGGTATTGTCGTATTAAGAGTATTAAGTCTTCACATCCATAAACACAGACTAACTTTCCACTTAGATCTTTATAATTTCTTTCAGCAATGTTTTATAAGATCCTGTGAACAAATCTCATATCTCCTTCGTTATGCTTATTCTTAGGCATTTTGTTCTTTTAGATGCCAGTGTAAATGGAATTTTTTCTTAATTTCCTTTTTGAGTCTTCATTGCTAGTGTCTGGAAATAAAACCGGCTTTAGCATGTTGATCTTGTATTCTTCAGTTTTTTGAATTCATTTATTAACTTTAATAGTTTCTTTGTGATTTCTTTTTTAAATATTTTCTTAGTTGTCAATAGACTTTATTTATATGTGGTGCTGAGAATTGAACTCAGTGCCTCACACATGCTAGGCAAGTGCTCTACCACTGAGCCACAACCCCAGCCCTCTCTGTGATTTCTTTAGCATTCTCTGTAAAGCACCAAAAGTATAATGCATAAAAGAAAACCCTGATAAGTTGTACTTTATTATAGTTGAATAGTTCTGCTCTTCAGAAGCCACTGTTAAGGAAAAAATGTTATTTGCAAACATCTCATTTGACAAGAGACTTATTTCCACAGAATATATAAAGAACTTTCCAATTCAATAAGAAAACAAACAATTCAATGAAAAATGAGGAAGAGATTTGAAAGTCACTTGACCAAAGAAAATATGATGTCAAACAAGCATATGAAATGATGCTCAACGTCATTAGTAGTTTTAGAAATGCAAATTAAAACCACAATGTACAACTGAAAACTCATTGGAATAGCTAAAACTAAACAGACTGATCATACCAGTGTTGTAGAATGTGCAGGACCTGGATTCTCAAACACAGCTGGTAGAGATGCAAATTTTACAAGCATTTTCTTTACAAAAGTAACATACTGTATCATTTGATCCAGTCATTCTACTGCTTGGCATTTAAACAAGAGCTTATGTCTAGGCAAAGACTAATAACATGAATGTTCATAGCAGCATTATTTGTAATAGCCCAAATCTGGAAACAACCCAAATATCCATTAACAGGTGAATATATAAACAGATGTGGTACATCCCTATGGTAGAATGCTCTTCAGCAATAAAAAGAACTGAATTATTGATAAACACACAGAGATGAATTTCAAAATAATTATTCTGGGGGGAAAAAGCCAGAAGAGAAAATGAGTACAGATTGTATTATTCCATTTATAAAAAATTCTGGTAACTGCAAACTAATCTGTAGTGACAGGGAGCAGATTAGTAGTTACCTGGGGATAGACGGAGGCCCTTTGGAGGGTCCCAACAAAGAGATGGCAGGAGTCACCAGAAAACATCTAAGGACGATGAGTATGCTAATTATCCTGATAATATTTCCAAGCTCATCAAATTGCACAGATTAAAGATGCTCAATTTGGGATTGGAAATTTATGTCAGTGGCAGAGTACTTGCCTGTCATGGAGGAGGCCCTGTGTCCCATCTCCCACACTGTGAAGGGAAAAATAGAATAAATAAATACATTCAGTTTATTTTATGTAAATTTTATCTCAATAAAGAGTTTTTTTATATAAAGATATGCCACAGAGGAAGAGAGTTGAGGGGAGGGAAGAGGAGTGGGAAAGAGGAAGTACAGGGGTTGACATGAAGGAAACCACGCCACATGCATTTATGGTGATGTCAAATGAAGCCCACTCTTACGTGTAACTATCAGCCACTGATAAATATCCATACAACGGGAGCTGTCAAGAGCAGCACAAATATTTGCAAATCCAAACAGCAATTGCAAATTTGGACCACAAAAGATGGAGAAGAGCTGGGACTATTTGAAATACACAAAGCAATAAATTGCTGTTTCAGTTAAGAAGAAAAGAAAGAAAGTGAATTTTCCTTGTGGAGAAGTTATCATGTTTACCCTGAAACTGAGGTAGAAAGATTATATACCCTTGAGATAGTGAACATGGAAAGAAAATGAGAAAAAAAATAGTCATGAATAAAACTGTCAGAAAGAGGAACCCAGATTAAATGAAGGTGATAATAAATTGAAAAATATAAAAATGTCTCAAAAAAGTCATTGCTTGGTGAGAAATAGACAGGAAAGACAAAATGGAACAAAACAAACCCAGAACTTGGCTTACACCAGTCAACATTTCTGTTCATTGTGCGTATCGGCATGGCCAGGGACAGATAGTAGGACATCAAAGTGGAATGGGACACAAGTGGGAAGACACCAAGGAAAGCTGCCTATTGAATAAAATGTAAGGGCAATGACCCATTACGTGCTCTCATAACCTTGAGACTAAGCTAGTAACCCCAATACAAAACAGTGTGGGGCCTGCAAATCTACTATTTTTATACAAGACAATTCTCAATATTCATATTTTCTTTATACATGAAAATATTTATTGAAAGTTTTTCATGTGCCAGATACTTCCCTAAGGGCAAAAGTGACTTCAATAAATTATAGAGAAAAAGTAATAATTCTGGGGTGATTTTTTCACTTATTCACAATTATTGTTTTATTAATAAATGTTAAAGTTATTAATTAAATTATTTTAGGTTAAAAATCATGTTTTTCTTGCCAGCCTTTATGGTGCATGTGTGTAGTCCCAGCATTTTGGGAGGCTGAGAGGGGAGAATTGCAAGTTCAAAGCCAGCCTCAGCAAGGGCAAGGTGCTAAGCAACTCAGTTGAGATTCTGTCTCTATATAAAACACAAAATAGGGTTGAGGATGTGGCTCAGTGGCCAAGTACCAAAAAAAAAAAAAAAAAAAAAAAAGATAACAAACTTTAATATAAGACTGTCCTCAAAGGACTAATGAATGTCTTCTGGGAATAGTGCCATCAGGGTAGTTATGAAGATCTATTGCTGTTCTTTAAGCATAAAGGATAGAGGCACTTTCTTTATCTATGTGCTTTCAAGAGAATAAAACTCAAATAAACAATACCTAAAAATAAAAGATTGCCATTAACCCTTAATATCTTCTCTCATATTGTTGCAGTTTCCATCATTATTTT
Organism: Xerus rutilus; assembly: GCA_028644305.1. NCBI lineage: Eukaryota > Metazoa > Chordata > Mammalia > Rodentia > Sciuridae > Xerus > Xerus rutilus. The sequence continues at coordinate 11,217,117 of CM053405.1, read as the reverse complement.
GGGTTTTCCTCTTTGAGAAAAAGAATAGAAAGTCCCTTGCCAGATGTATAGTTCAAAAGTCAAGATTGTAATATCATTGCCTAAAGAATTCCCAGCACCAGGGAATCTCCCAAGGAATGCTAAGGCCATGTTTCCTCACAGTTCCCGCGGTGCTCACAGACAGCAGCCCGGCCAGGCCTTGGGCTGCCAATGGAAACATAAAAGTGAGAAATTATCCCTAAAAACCAACACGGCCATCCATATAGGGACCTTTTTAAAAAAAAAAATTAAAAATCAGAATATCTAGCTTAGTTAATCTTTTCAGTTAAGAAACAAAAAAGCATTTTTCTTCATTGATGCTTAGATGTGCCTGCTTGGAAGTTTGGCCAAACAACTAAGAAAAACAGCCTTTTTTTAAAAAAAAGAAAGAAGAAGCATGCTACAGCAACAAAATATGGAAACATTCAACATGTTTTTCTTTTGGTATAAAATATTTCATCTCTTTATGTGATGTTGCTTCTATGGGAGTTGGCTTTGAATTGACATGAAAAACCCCAAAGAATCAATGAATCCCTGTAGCTAGAGAAAGTTAGAAATATTATTCTTTGACCACCCTCCCCCGATGCAGGTCATGTAATCTTTCTTTAATTTTATTACTTGTTTATTATAAATAAAATGGTATGACCTCCCTTTGCCTCGTTCCCTTATCCCAAAGAAAGACCTCCTGCATCCCAGTGAAAGTTTAATTATATTTCTCATTGGGCCAAAACCACTACACATCTCAGAGCATATTCAATAATACACACTTCTCACTTTAATTAAGTGAGAAGTGATTATCTATTTTAGTCCTGATAGGGCACATTCTGTGTGTTAGAAATGTTCAGTAAAAGTTGCTAAGGGTATTTGAGCCCCTATCCCTTTACCTCTCAGCCATCCCTTCCCCTAAATGTCAAGAAATGCTACTTCCAAAATAGCATTCAACTATCTCTTTCCTCTCAGTGTTTTTTTTTAAACAGAAACAAAAGTTTATTTTGTGACAAATTTAACTTATTGGCCCTTAAAATGAAATTGAGTGTTCCCTTAATATTATGGTTACTAAATCAAAGAAATTCATAGCTATCAGTATGTTTGTATACAGTGTAGAAAAATTAAGTGTTGTGACTCTTTGACCTTATGTACTATCTCTGTAAAAGAAAGAAAGAAAGAAAGAAAGAAAGAAAGAAAGAAAGAAAGAAAGAAGGAAGGAAAAAAAGGAAAGGAAAGGAAAAAAATCACTCATGTATCCCTTTATTTCTGAAGAGTAATGGTGAGTCTCAAGAAAGTACGTTTCAAACACCCTTGAATACAGAACAGTAGAAAGTAAAAATGAGAACTCATCTAAGGAGAAACACCACCAGGAGGCAGTTTGAAGTCGATGCGAGAAGGCCATAGGATATTTGAGTTGTCACTTTTTATGAAGTGCTAACAAGAGAAAGGGTAAAACTGCAAAACCCCACTCTTTAGATGCCTTCCTGCTTGAATTTTTCTGACATGAGGTTATGGAATATGAATGTTCTTGAACAAATCTTTTAATAACTAGAGCCTACATGTTGCCATTAAAAAAATATTGATTTGCCTCCTGGAAGAGAACCCCAAACCATAATTGTTGGACTTTTCATTTAGCTTGAGCTAAAAGGCAAATGCTGTACATATGAACATGCCAATGCCCACCAAAATAACTCTTTAGCCAAACCAGTTTCTCTTTGCCAGAAATAAAAACGAGCAGAAAGCTATTTTAATGTTCCAGTGTTGAAAAAAATGTAAAACAAAGACATTTGTCAAAATCCTGTTGGGTTTGCTCACTGGGAAGCTGTCTGTCGCTGGGTCAAAGACCAGTTCTGGAAGTAAGAATTCTCATTTTCATCCTCTGTGACTCTCATTCTGTGATGACTTTGTGGAAAGAAGTTATGCTCTCCAGATTTAGCTCCAACATCTGTGCTCATAGACAATTTCTTCTCTTTATTCTAATTTGTTTTATTTATTTTAATTTGTTCTAACTTTCAATAAAGCATTTTTGAAAAGCTTAAAGAAGCACAAAACATCGCTCACTTTTGTTTAAGTGGTTAGTAAAAGAGGGATCTCAAGTGAGGGTTGTACATCTCTGAGACTAACTAGTTATCATATAGTAATTCCTTCCAGTCTCAGGCACTCTGACCTGCCAGTCACACCTAATCCATTGACATCTGCCACTCAGGGATATGGCATCTGCACCCTGTTGTAATGTTTTAATTAATTTATTTTAGATATTTTGGTGTGGGAAGTCTACAAAGCTTAAGTCTATTATTAGTTCTATGTGGAGAAGGAGAAGAGGAGGAAGAGGAGATAGAGAAAGAAAAGGAAAAGGAGGAGAAAGAGGAGAAAAGAACTGAAAACCAGTTGATTATGAGGATGAAACAATAATAGACCTTCCTCTGGGGCAAACACAGAAGCCAGAGAAGGAACTCAGGGTTTACTTTGATATGAGGGAAGAAGCAAGAGAAATTCTAAACTCATTTCTCTTCCTCACCAATTCAGTTGCTTTTTTCCCTGCAAAACAAACACATTTTCTATCCCAAAACCCTTATATCCTAATAGTAGGCTGATTACATTTCTTTGATAGCTTAAAATGAACCCAGCAGGATGATACTTTCAAATGGTATCATAAGGCTGAGAATAATTACATGCATTTTTTAAAATATTTACTTTTTAGTTGTAGGTGGACAGAATATCTTTATTTTATTTTTATGTGGTGCTGAGGATTGAACCCAGTGCCTCACGCATGCTAGGTGAGCACTCTACCACTGAGCCACAACCTCAGCCTCAATTACATGCATTTTTATATGTAAATATAAATTTTAAAAGAAAATTATAAATAGTTTGAAATTTCTACTCTGCCTACTCAAAATTCAACTTATTTTCTGCACCATTCCAGAGGAATGAAAGCTGAGCTGGGTTAAAGGTAGAATCATGCTCCAGTAGCTTACACTAGACCCCACAGAAATTGTCAGTAAGACTTGCTTTCTGTTCCCAAACTGACCAGATTTGCCTAACCTGAAATGAACATGAACTTCTCTGACTGTACCCATGTTTAACATACAGAGCAAATATGAATTTTCTCCTGTGTGCACTCCAGATGCCAACCAGATGTGTATGTACTGCAACCCATTGGCCTGTTGGGGGATGTCTGGACATTTACACTATAGGCAGTCTCTGTTTTAGGATCACTCAGAGGCAATTTGATCACTCAGAGGCAAATTACTGAATATTGCTTGAAAATGGCCATGTTGTGACGTGTTATCACGTCTTGTCTCTTCAGTATGTTAACATTGTTTACCCCTTGTAAATGAATTAGTTGCTGAGCCTCCTTGAACTGACATGGCAGAGTGTCTGAAAAAGCCTGATTCCTTCCTTTGGTGGACATCATCATTCCCCTGTGGAATCTCCACCTTTCTATACACACTGCTGTGTTATTCCTATTAGCCAGCTCCCCTAACTCCTCCAGAATTCTCTACCTTTGGAATTCAAAGTCACCATTAGTTGAAGACATTGTTTTGGACTTCCTTGAAGGAACAGAATCCAGTGAGCAGGACTTACTGCTCTTCCACCCCCACAAAGCCCTACACACATTTTATATAAACATTTCTACATTCCTTTCAGCATCTTGCAGACCAGGACATAGCAAACTAGGACCCATGAGCCAAAGCTGGCCATCTGCCTGCTTTTATATGACCCACCAGCTTACAATGGTTTTGAGATTTTTGAATAATTAGAGGGGAAAAGATAAGTAGTATTTCATGACATATGAACATTCAATGAAATTCAAATTTCAGTGCTCATAAATAAAGTCTTACTGGAACCAAGCCATCCTCATTATTTTACTTACTGTCTATGGCTTCACTCCTCCTGTAAAAGCAGCTTTAAGGCAGAAACCAATGTTCTAGGAAACTTACAATATTTACCCAGCAATTCATCACATAATCATTGCAGATTTATGCCAACCATTTTTACAAAAAATATGGGGTGTAACCATTAAGTCAAGTTTTTTTTAATGTGCTGGTGTTACTTAAAAATCATTTATTACAAAACTGTCTTTGGTACACAATTAGGATGCACAGAATATTCGTGGATAGATGTTAATGCATTAGTAATGATTATATGGTGAAATACCGTCTCTGGAGCCGGTATTGCTGGTTTGCTGGTCCCTGATTTAGACCAATCTCCTTTCTTCCTCCTTGTGGAACAAAGGAAGGCCCTCTCCTCCTTCCGCCTCCTGTGTGTGCCCTGCACAGGCACCTCCCGAAACCTAACCTTGGATCCAGAGTCCTTTCCCTGCCTGCTTCTCAGGAGGACTCTGCTAAATCCACGCTGCTCCTTTCCTGCCTGCCTTTCTGCTCCAGTACTTCTAGCTTTTCTGCTTGTTTCCTCAGCAGCTTTTGGAACTCCTCGGGAACCTGCAGTCTCTTGTCTGTCCTCTCTTCCTTTCTTATTAGACAGTCTCCCCAGTCACTGCAGCTTTAAATGCTATCCCAGCCAAAGCCTCCCCACTTGACCATCACCCATGTCTCCTCCAAGTGCAGCAGCACATAAGCAGATGCTTCTCACTCCTCTGGGTTTTCACGTGTGCTAAACTGAATGTTGATTTTGTAAATCTGTGCCTATTCAAGTCTTCCCCATCTACCCAGGTGCTCTAGCTGGTTGACCTGGAGCTAAGCTAGACTCTCCATTACTCTCCACATCCAGTAAGTTCTATTAATTCTTCTTCCAAGACTGTCTTGGATATTCCAGGTCAAGCTACCTCCTTCTCTCTGGACTATAGCTGCCTTCTAACTGGCATAGCTGTTCACTCTCTTGCACCTCCTAAGATTCATATATCACAGATACAGCCCCTATCAGCAATCGCTTGATTAATTGTTTGATCCAGAGGAGAAACCAAATCCAGAAGCTAGTGGACTGGGGCGGGGGAATCCTCTCTGGTGCTCTGGACTTCTGCCTCCTCCTCCGGGAGCCTAGCTAATCCCCTTCGAAGAATTGGGCTGTTTGGAGGCAGGAGGGCAAAGGAGGAAGAGAATCTGCACAGAAGCCCACGCCAGGGTGTAGGACAAGAGCACTGTGGTTGGTGAGACCCTTTTTTGAGACCTGAGAGCTCCATTAGCAGCTGAGCCTGGGCTGGGAGCAGAGGCGCTGAATAGGGATCCTCAATCAAAGAAATGAAATAATAAAATAAGCAGAGCTCATCACCAAAAATAGTACAACTGAGGCGAGGGTGGGAACCTCTCTGTGTGACTTTCTCCATCAGCTTCTCAAGAAGAGAAACTGCAGAGATGTCAGCAAAGAGATGCAGAGGAGGTCCCCATCCAAGTGCCCATAACCACTCTCCCACATGGCCATAGAGGGGAGCAGCTGAGAGCCACTCTGCCCTGGCTACATCCCCCTACCCCCGTGGAGGGATGACTGTGTCAGGAACAGAGGACAAGGCCAGGAGAGAGAAGGGTGGAGAGTGGGAACGTGGTATGGCATGGGCTGAGCTGGTAGCGATACAGGTCCTGATGGTGGAGTCCTATCACCCTTGCTGCTGTTCCCTCTCTGCTCTCAGCTCTGGGTCAGCATGGGGAGGAGATGGTGCCCACTTTTGAGGAAAGGAATAAATACGTACATGGCAGTTTGTGAAAGGGCAAGTCCAGCTCTGAAGAAAAAGAAAGAACAGTGACCCCAACCTCGCCTTTGCAGCCTGGAGTAGCCCCTGCTACTTCTGGTCCCAGCAACCAGAACCCAAGCCCTCACAGCCTCCCCTGGTGGTTGGCCTGAAGGGGTGGGGTGAGAAGGTAAGGTGCTGAAGCAGGCCCAGCCCAAGGCACCCATGGGAGCTCACTACCGTGCCTGAGAGTGTGGACCCCAGACCACTGTCATGGCTGACCCCATGTTCCCATCTGGCCTGGCAGAGAGGAAATATGGCAGGGGGTATATTTTCTTTTTTCTTTTTAATAGTAAATAATTCTTAGCCTATATATTTGGTGCAACAGAGTACCAAGGGGAAGCTCTGTATCTTCTCATCTCTTCCTACAGAGAAAGAAAACATAAGAAATAAGGTGAAAAAAAGAAAAATCAGAGGTGAGTAAAACAAAGAACAAAAAGAAAATAGATTTTTAAAAATTAAGAACATGAAATAATAAAGACAAAAAGAGGAAAAGCATAAAGAACAAACCTGAGAAATAAAATGGAAAGAATAAAGAAGGAATAAGGAAAATAAAATAGAAAATAATAAATACAGACTGAGAGAAATAAAGGAATAAAGACAAACAGGACAAAATTAGAAAAAATAGTGAAGAAATAAAAGAAAATGTAATTCAAAAATAAAAACGAACAATAGACCTATGATGTCAATGTGATGTAGTCAAAGGTATAAACAAGTACCTTTTTCATCACCTCCCACAGGTAGCTGACAAGCAGCTTCCTGAGCTAGAAGGATACAAACCTAGGCAGTGATTGTGTGATGTCCCCAGAAGGTAGCTAGGGACTTACCATAGTATAGAAGTGAGGTGTTCTCTGAAATCTCAAGTGTGAGACATACAGGACTATGCAGAGGTAGAAGGGTTAGATTATGAGAGCTGAAACCTCATGGATTAATCATTTGAATGAATTGATGGGTAGTAACCATAGGCAAGTAGGGCAAGGCTGGAGCAGTTAGGTCACTGGGCATGCGCTTGGGGACTGTATTATCCCTAGCTCCTTGCATTCAAGCTCTCTCCAGTTTCCCGTCCTGAGCTGCTTTCCTCTGTCATACCCTTCTGCTATGATGTTCTGCTGCATCTTAGGCCCAGGGCAATTGAGCCAACTGATCAGGACTGAACTTCTGAAACCGTGAGCCAAACTGAACTTCTCCTAGAAGTTGTTCTTGTCAGGTCTTTTGGTCACAGAGACAAAAAGTTGCCTAAACAGGATTGCTCCTTAGGAGGCCAAATCAAAGAATCAATTAGGACTAAGCATCAACCCACGTTTTGTCTACAATCGAAGTTTATCCTCACTTTTCAGCCTCAAGTACCTTTTACTGCTGGGTGTGGTGGCTCATGCCTGTAATTCTAGTGGCTCAGTAGGATTGCGAGTTCAAAGCCAGCTTCAGCAATGGCAAGGTGCTAAGCAACTCAGTGAGACTCTGTCTGTAAATAAATGCAAAATAGGGCTGGAGATGTGGCTGAGTGGTTCAGTGCCCCTGAGTTAAATTACCAGTACCAACAAACAAACAAACAAAAAAATTTTACTTTTTTTATGCATCAAATATCTCAAAGAGCATTTTTAAAAAACATGTATAATTAGAAACATTTATCTTAGTAAAATTTAGAACTTGTAGGATGCTTTAGTGGCTTCTATTTGTGTTTTGAAAAGCTGCAACATTTGGCTTTTAAAGAGCTTATGTCTACACTTAAAACAAAAATTATTTTTCCTTAAATTCTAAACGATCTCAAAATGATGCTGAAGTTTAACTTGCACTAGTTTTGCTACACACACACACACACAGTAAATGTTGCATAAAACTCAAAAAGATACATTGTTAACATTTATAAAACTGAGTGGAAGATAGCTTTTGGCATATCTTCATTTCTTTTTAGTTTACCCCAGTGTCTTTGAGCACATACTTTATGGGTCAGATAACTCTGATTTTTCAGCTAGAACTGGACGTTGCAGCTGTGGGTTGAGAAGCAAACCTTCTAATCTCCTTTTCTAAAGCCAGCATCCTGTCCATAATCACATCTGAATTTAGATGAGGGAAGATTTTATTCACAAAGGCCATTGTAATGGTGGAAGGATGTGGCCAGATGGAGAACACCCTACCATAACATCTTGACATTTCTCAAAGGTACAGTGGAAGGGCCTGCCTTGAATGAGGATGATTAACAAGGCTAGAAAGAATTGGATGTGGGCAGGGGAGATAATCCCAGAGCAGAACTGGACATTGCACTGCAAATGTTTCCTTTGTGACCTAATTCTCAGGAGAAGCAGTTAAGAGAAGGTCCCTCTGCATTCCAATACTTGCTTTACCTAAGATAGGAATCTTTTAAAAGGGTGGCCCATGGAGCCTAACCCATTTATTTGTCCCTACTAAATATATTTGGAGATCCCTGTTCCAGAAAACACTAAGCTCACTGAACAAGTCGCTAGGTGTGATACAGCTACAAGCACAATTTACCAGAATATATATGTGTATACACACACACACACACACACACACGGAGTTAAAAAAAGAAATAAATTTTGTCAACTGGAACAATATGAAGGATATTATGGTGAGTGAAACAAGCCAAGCACAGAAACACAAATAGTGCATGATTTTACTTATATGTAGGAAAAAAAAAAAAGGCCAAACTCCTACAAGTAGAGAGTAGAATGATAGCCACCAGAGACTGGGGATGGGGAAGGGGAGATCTGGGTCAAAGGGTGCAGAGTTTCAGCTAGACAGGAGAAATGATATTAGTGACCTCTTATACCACTTGGTGACTGTAGTTAATAATGATGTATTATATATTTTCAAATTGCTAAGAGTAAGTTTTAAATGTCACCACAAAAAATGATAAATAGGTGAGGTGGTAGATATGACAATTAGTTTGATTTAATCATTCCATAATATATGCATATAGCACAAATATCACATTGTACCCTATGAATATATATAGTTGCTCTTTGTCAATTATAAATTTTAAAACTATCATACTACCTTTCTTAAACTATGTGGGACAGTTTTACTCAGCCTTTTTGCCACTGTGGCAAAAGACCTGAAAAGAAAAATTTTAGAGGAAGAAGAGTTTATTTGGCACTCACAGTTTCAGAGGTCTGAGTCCATAGATGGTTAATTCCATTTGCTCTGTGCTGGAGGTAAGACAAAACATCAAGATGTAAGGGTGTGATAGAGAAAAGTTGCTCAGGACATGACAATCAGGAAGAAGATCAGCTCACCAAATTCAGGGTAAGAGTCACTCCAGAGACCCTAGCGGAGACAGCTTGGGCCCGCCGCAGTTCCGCTCCAGAGTTCCTTTGCACCGGCAGGAGCTGCAGAGGGCCCAGTCTGCCCGCAGGAACCTCCACGGGTGTCCAGCTAAAGGGAGACCAGGGACTGCTACGTCAAGCCACTGAGGAGCCCAAACTCAGGGTAAGAGTCCCCCCAGATACCCTAGCGTGGCGCAGCCCCACCCAAGGGCAGCCTGGGCCCACCCCAGTTCTGCTTCAGAGTTCCTGGGGACTGGCAGGAGCTGCAGAGGGCCCTGATCCGCCTGCGGAAACCTCCACAGTTGTCCAGCCAAAGGGAAACCAGAGACTGCTACCTCTAGCCACTGGGGAGCCCAAATTCAGGGCAAGAGTCCCTCCAGAAACACCATCAGAGGCAGCCCCGCCCAAGGGCGGCCTATGCCCACCTCACTTCTGCTCCAGAGTTCCTGTGGACCGGCAAGAGCTGCAGAGGGCCCTGATCTGCCCTCAGGAACCTCCACAGGTGTCCAGCAGACCCTAGTCCCTGGGAGACCAGGGACTGCTACCTCTAGCCACTGAGGAGCCCAAACTCAGGGTAAGAGTCCCCACAGAGACCCTAGAGTGAGGCAGCCATGCCCAAGGACAGCTTGGGCCCACCTAGTTCCACTCCAGAATTCCTGTCGACCGGAAGGAGCCCCAAAGGACCCTGACTCACCCTCAGGAACCTCCATGGTTGTCCAGCCAAAGGGAGACCAGGGTCTGCTACCTCTAGCCACTGGGGAGCCCAAATTCAGGGCAAGAGTCACTCCAGAGACACCAGCACAAGGCAGCCCCATCCAAGAGCAGCCTGGGTCCGCCCCAGTTCCGCTCCAGAGTTCCCAGGGTCCAGCAAGAGCTACAGAGGGCCTAGATCCACCCTCAGGAAACTCCACGGGTATCCAACTAAGGGTTGACCAGAGTCTGATTGCTACCAGCCACAGAGTAAGGCACACCCAGGATAAGAGTGGCCTCCAGAGAACCCAGCATGAAGAGACCCCACCCTAGTGCGCTCTGGGCCTGCCTCAGTTCTCCTCCAGAGTTCCTGTGGTCAGGTGAGACAGAAAGCCCAAAACTGCCCTTAGGGAATGCCAGGGTGCCCAACTGAAGGCTGACCAGAGCCTGCTAGCCTCTAGCCCCAGAGGAGCTCACACTCACTGTAAGGATCGCACACAGACTCTCCAGCTTGTGACTCTGCCTAAGTGAGACCTGAGCCCACCTCTAGTCCCGCTCCAGAGTTCCTGTTCACCAGCAGGAGTGCAAGAGCGGGGCAAAAGAGCCCTCAGGGACTGCCTCAGGAGCCTAGCCAGAGCCATGCCTACTGCCGTCTAGAGGAACATCCACTACCTCCGCCACCAACTTTAGTGAAGTAGTGCCCATCTGGGGACACTGGGAGAACAGAAGTAGCTCCAAGGTGAGACACAGGTAATCTGGAGTGTCAACATGAGATTATAGGATAGAAGCCACAATACCTCAGTTTGGTATTTCAAGAAGGGAAGATACACAATCAACATTAAAAAACAAGGGAAGAAAGTGCCCCAAATAAACCTGAATACCACTGTAACAGAATCCATTGACAGCACAGTTGATGAAATGTCAGAGAAAGAATTCAGAATGTACATAATTAAAATGATCAGTGAGCTAAAGAATGATATAAGTGAACAATTACAGGCAAAAATTGATCAAGCCAACAAAGAAATAGGAGAGCAAATAAAGGCAACCATTGATCATTCGAACAAAGAGATAACAGAGAAATTACAAGTAGCAAAAGATTACTTCAAGAAAGAGCTAGAGATCATGAAAAAAAACCCATCAGAAATTCTTGAAATGAAGAAAACAAATAACCAAATAAAAAACTCAATAGAAAGCATCACCAGCAGACTAGATCACCTGGAAGACAGAACCTCAGATAATGAAGACAAGATACACAATCTTGAAAATAAATATGACCATACAGTGGAGATGGTAAAAAATCATGAACAGAACATACAAGAAATAAGGGACAGAGCCGGGCGTGGTGGCTCACGCTTGTAATCCCAGCACTTTGGGAGGCTGAGACAGGAGAATCGTGAGTTCAAAGCCAGCCTCAGCAATGGCGAGGCGCTAAACAACTCAGTGAGACCCTGTCTCTACATAAAACACAAAATAGGGCTGGGGATGTGGCTCACTGGTCGAGTGCCCCTGAGTTCAATCCCTGGTACCAAAAAAAAAAAAAAAAAAAAGAAAGAAATAAGGGACAGCATCAAAAGACCAAATCTAAGATTTATTGAGATAGAAGAAGGCGCAGAATTTCAAACCAAAGGAATGCACAATCTCTTC
>CM053405.1:11151530-11205310 GCA_028644305.1 Xerus rutilus | reverse complement strand
ACTGTGGTATATATACACAATGGAATATTACTCAGCAATAAGAGAGAATAAAATTATGGCATTTGCAGGTAAATGGATGGAGTTGGAGAATATCATGCTAAGTGAAGTAAGCCAATTTCAGAAAACCAAATGCCAAATGTACTCGTTGATAAGTGGATGCTGATCCATAATGTGGGGAAGGACATGGGAACAATGGTGGATCTCTGTTCACAGTGGTGTGAGTGGGGAGGGGGTATGGGGACAGCAAAGGTGGTGGAATATGACGGTCATCATAGCCCTAACTTTATGTATGACTGCATATATGTTGTGATTCTATACAACTTACAACTAGAGAATTGATATGTTCTCCTCTATCTATGTACAATGAATCAAATTGCACTGTTAACATGTAAGCCTAAATAAAACAAATTTAAAAAAAAAAAAAGGTAAATCTCTAGTGATCCACCTTCTCCAGCCACACCCTATCTGCCCACTTACCACCTAGCTAATCCCTATGCCTGAATGGGTTAAGGATCTCATAAGCCAATCATTTCACCTCTAAACCCCCTTGCAATATCTCATACCTGAACTTTTGGGGGACACCTAATACCTATACCATAATGGGAATATTTTATATAAAAAGACAAGCCTCTCTCAGCTTAATTCTCTGAGTTCAGCACCATAGGATTACTGCCAGAGACATTCTATGAATTGCTTTAACGCTTTGCAAGCCACACATTGCTCTATCCCAGACTGGAAAAAGAAGGAAAATAACCGAGTGCCTGAAACCTGGAATATCATCACCTTACTATTTGGGAATAGCACCAAAAATTGCTTTCCAAAGGAAAAAAAGTGAGACATTCCCTATTAAGTTTGTAACATTATTCCCCATTGACAGCTAATTGTGCATTAAACCAACATAAATATGGTTCTGCTAAACGTCACAGACTTGAATCAAAGTAACACAGAACACATACTGCTTTATAAAAAAACGAAAAAAACTCTAATGTCTTTTTCTGGACTTCTTCGATCTCAGCTTTCTCCACCCTAAACTAAACCCTCCAAAAATGCAGCAAACATTGCAGACGCTGCTGTTCTGTTGTTCAGTAAAATGCCACCTTCATCTGGAATTTGTTACTTGGTATCCACTTTTAAATAAGAAAAAGTATCTTATTTGTTATTTTGATGACTGTTGAGCACTTGGCAGTTGCCAGCACTGTTCTACATGCGGTAATTCTTACAACACCCTGCCTGGATAGAACCCAGAGTATTGGCACTAGTAGAAGGCAAGGGAAAACCAGACTAGTTTAAAATGCCCAATCCAGTGAACTTTAACTTAAAGCATCTAATCCCTCTATGCTCATCCTGTTGTTATTTGCAATATTAATGATGTTGATAACTTAAACCCATTGGCTGCTAATCACGTATGAAACCAACTTAAATATTGTTCTGCAGATACTTTGAGTCAGTGAATGCTCCTCAGATTCCAACACAGGTACCAGCTACATAAGCAATCCTCCTTAGCAATGAGATATTTCTCTTGTTCTGTTTTCATAATGAAAAACCACCATGGTAGCAAATATACAGAAGACATGTACAGTGAATGACACCAACTAACTTCTTCCCAGCTATCCTGCTAGGGGCAGGAGCTAAGGAGTTGCAAAATTAAGAGAAACAAGAGAGGCACTTGATTTTATTACAAGGTCTTGCTTCTTTTTGTTTTTCATGTCACACTACATCAGCTAAACAATGGGAAGTTCTGGATCCCTGGGATCTCAGTCAAACCTTTAAGTGAAAACAGCCTCCATGATGGTAAGCGATTCATTTCCATGATGGTAAGCTATGCACTTGACGTTTTGGAGTCAGGCGGCCTTTGTGCAAGCTACCACTGCTGCAGAAGCAGAGAGCAGCAGGTGATACCAAAATGCTCCAAGTCATCTCATTTTTATTTCCTGATGAAAGTCTCCCTTTATTTGTCACATGGACACTTGTGCTCAAGTGATTTGTGCTGAGTAAAGAAGAGAAGACAGTCAAAAGACACAGACTTATGAATTGCCAAACAAACCACTATTGGTGTAGTACCATTCAGAGGCGTTCTCTGTCTCACAGGGCTTTTTGCTGAGGCTGGCAGGCCTTGACTTTATAACTTTCTGTTATGTCAAGGTTGGTATAAAAGGGAAGAGGTTCCCAAATCCGTTTCTTTACTCTTGTCCTTTGGAACCATCCACAGAATGGTAAAAACACTAGGATCAGTCTCCTACCTACATGTTGAGAATTCCATGGTTTGGTGGTTCCAAGGATGTGTTGTAGGAGTCAGTGATCATCATCTTTCTACTTATACTGATTATTGGTTCATCATTCATTAAATATCATTAGGACCAGTCTTGTCTTTTTTTCCAGAAAAATTATGGAATCATAGAACTTCAAAATTTGAAATCTTTTCTCCAATTAATGTTGTACAGTATTATACCCTCTTGAGATGCTCTTGGATGAGCTTCAAGATCATAGTTCAACACCGGAACTCTGCGGATGAAGAATCTGAGATCGAGAGTAGATAAATGACTTCACCGAGAACACTAGGGCCTAGAGTGCTTTCACTAGTGTGTGTGTGAGTGTGTGTGTGTGTGTGTGTGTGTGTGTGTGCGCGTATTCAATCTCTCTTCATCAGCAAGCAAGGTGTCATGAAACCATGAAACCACACTGGGAAGTGCCACTTCTTGGGAACTGGGGAGAAAAAGGTGCCCAGAAATCACAGATACTGAGGTGACATTCAAAAGATTAACAATTGGTATGGGAAAGGTACTGGCCAGGCAGAAGGAATATTGAGCCCACAACTGATGTTGTTTCTGAATCTCCCTTGTGCTGGGCACTGAAAAATGGAGAGGTGTGGTGGACATGAGGGAGAAGATGCAGTAGCCAGAAATGGGCCTCAGGAAGAATGAGGCAGAAGCCACGTAGACCAACTGACAAGGAAGTCTTTTAGTGTTTAAGCAACTGATATTGCCACATCACGGTGTGCCAGCTCAGTTTGTGACCTGTTACTGGAGGAACACACTTGAACATTTCATTTGTGTTCTAAAAACCTACATTGCTTTGGGGGATTTCTAGGGAAAGCGAAGGGAAGATACTGTTGTTGGTGGTGATTATTCTGATATCTTGTCCCACTTTGCAGAACATGGCCATGCAGGTGTGTGGGGGGGACTACAGGGCATTGCATTGGGAGCACAGAGAAAATAGGACCCAGTATCTACCATGGGTTCTACTTCCATCCAAAGGTGAGCAGTGTCCATCCTTATGGCAAGAAATCAAAAGTTCGAACTCCTCTGCCCACTATAAGAGTTGGTCCTCAACTTAACAATAATTCAACTTACAAGTTTTCATCTTTTTGATGATGAGAAAGCAATATGCATTTGGGGAATCCAAACTTCAAAATTTGAAATCTTTTCTCCAACTAATGTTGTATAGTATTATACTCTCTTGAGATGCTGTGGGCTAGTGTCAGTGTTTTGAGATAATTTAAGGTTGGCTAGATGACACCATGATGTTTGGCAACTTAAATGTATTAAATGCATTTTAAATTTACAATGGTTTCATCTTACAATGGGTTTCTTGGGACATTAACCCATTCCAAGTTGAAGACACCACTCATCAGCATAGAAATGAATGAGCTTCCAGCAATCTTCTCCATAATTAAAATAAATGGTTGGACTAGAGGTAGGACAGATTCTGGCTTCAAGACACTCTGAAGTCCCAAAAAACACCTGGACAATCTACAGGAAGGGTAGTATTATGGCTCTGCTGCTAGCATCTATAGGAGGAAGATCTCAGATGTGTTTTCCCTGAGTATGGACTGAGGCAGATCCATTGACCTTGAGGGTAGTGCCTTCAAAGTGGCATGATAGAAATACATGTGACTAGGTTCTTTGTCACTTAACTTCCAGTACTGTGGAAGTACATGAACATAGTGTATCATATTAGAACATCCTATGAAGGAAGAGAAAGAACTTGACATTCCATGAATAAAAGACTCCAAGAAACCTGACAGTAGTAAGTGCTGGTTCCAGGAATCTTCCATCTACACACTCATGTCCTCCATCCCATTGGCTCTAAAATGACTGGTTCCATAACTGCCTGAGGGTAGTGCTGAGCTTAGGACATAGGTTTTGGTCATTCATTAGTGCATCCAGCTTCCACTTCTACTTGTCAGGATCTAACCAGGGCCTCAGGAATACAAAGATACTGTGGCAGGTCCTCTCCCTATTTCTAAGCTGTGAGTCAGCAGACTCCAAGCATAAACATCCTGTGGGAATACAAATGCCTTTTAAGCTTTAGAGTGATTTTAAAATGTCACAAATAATCTGTACATCTAACCCATTGTCCTGAAGCCAAATTTAGAAGCCTGAATTCTTGCCCTTCATATGATGAGTTATTTCCAAGGGTACCTTGGTCCCTCATAAAGGGCTGAATGGTGGCCCTCCAAAAGATATGTCATGTCCTAACCTTATTTGGAAAAAGATTCTCTGCAGATGCAATTATGTTCTGATCTCAAGATGAAATCATTTTGCATTATCTGGGTAGGACCTAAATCTGATGATGGGGGTCCTTATAAGAGACAGAAGAAATGAGACAGAGAAGGCAGCCACGTGCAGGCAGAGGCAGAGATTAGAGTGATGGGATCACAAGCCAAGGAATTCCAGCAGCCACCAGGAGAAAGCAAGGAAGATTTTTTTTTCCATGGAGCCTCAAGACAGAGTGAAATACACTTCTACTTTCCATAACCGGGAAAGAATAAATTTCTGTTGTAATCAGCCACAAGTTTTCTGGGAATTTGCGAGCAGCCCTAGAAATTAATATAATTACTTCTAAATTTACTTTCCTTCAAGTATCCTCACCCATTCTCCATTAACACTTGGTGGTCAAATTGGTTTGCAATGTCTGATATTAATGGTAGTTGAAATATGTGGTCAACCAAGCTATACTTGGGAACAATTCATTTCCACATTAAATGACTGTCCCATGGATCAGCAGATCCTCCCAACCTTAATAAACTCCCAGTGAGATTCTGAGAAGCCCTAGGTATTGGATACATGTATAATCTTAGATATTATCAAGTACATAAAACAACATCAGAAAACCAGGATCTGGCCACTGTTCCTGACGTTTCAGACTCTGGGAGGATTGGAACTCAGGCTGGAAGCATCGTTTGGGTAGCCTCTGTGGTGAAGGAAGACCCTGCCCAAAGAAAGGAACTACCTACTTTTGATAAAAGGAATACTGCCACCAACTCAAGTGCTTGTTTCTGTTTCTAGCTTGGGATTAGTTGGGATCATTGAAGGCACATTTTATTAGAAGACTATCACAAGATGCATAAGAAAACTCAGGTCATGCCCAGTCCCCAGTCATGGGCCAGTGTTTGGGAGATGTCAGATAATCCCATGAAAGCTTTGGTAAACTAAAATGGATTACATTTATATCCCATTTTTTTAAAGTATTATCCACATACACACTTCATATACTCATCCTCTATTGTGGGAGGACTTTATGCTATTTCCCTTCTACATCAAGAGATCTAAGACAAGCACAAAGTGCAATAGGGGCTTAGAAGAGTGTAATTATTCTTGCCTGGGGAGACTAAGAATTTCCCAAAACCACACGGCATTTGGTTTCTGTTCTATGGTGCTGAATGGGCTCTGCTTTGCACTAAAGATGTATGTTCACGATATACGCATCTGGCTTTGCAGATCATACCTGGAAAGTGTGGAGCTGAGCCTCACAACCTGCCTCTCCCCATTCACAGCACCCATTAAAGTCCACTCCTCATAGAAGGGGCTGGAACACTTTGTGCTCAGTAAAAAGTAAAAGCTTCTAGATTTTTCTGATGTTCTCATCTGTAGATGGTTCAAGGGCTTTGGCTGCCCGTCGGATCTGGTGGAGATGAAGCAGAGGAAAAGGAAAGAAACAAGTATGGCCACACTGTGGTACATTTTTCTTTGACAACTTTCCATTTCTGTCATCATTATCACTGGAGGCTTTCCTTCTTGGTGGTTACAAACTAAGATATAACTCCTTGACGTGGGCTGCCGCTGGCATCACATGAGGTCTCCCCCAAGAACAGATCAGAATGCCCTGATTTATTCAGCCTGGTTCCAACCACAACTCACTGAAACTCAGCCTCTTGTAGTTTTTATATCTCAACTGGTCCATTCTAGGGGATGCAGCCTCCTGTGTGTTTTGCTCTGTTTTCAGTTTCTTGAGCAAATATGTTTAGCAATCAGATTTATCATTCTGTAAACCTGAGTCCTTCCAATGTCAGAAGCCAAGGCTTTGCAGCTATGGTTGGAATCCACCGCTTTCCGTGTCCAGAGAGAACAGTGTACTTTTTACATCTGTTTATTTTTATACTGGTGTTTTACTCCTGAATTTCAAAATAGTTTTGTCAACCTCTGTAAAAAAAAAGTTCAGATTTTCTTTCCCTTGCTCTCTCTCCCCCTGCCCTTTGTCGTTTTGGGTTATTCTTGAATTTCATGCCATCATATTTTTATTTCAGGATTTGTGTGTGTGTTTGCTTTATTCTATTTTCTTGAGGGCTTCTGTGCCTATCTTTGATTCTATAAAAACATAGACGTTGTGGTGACAAGATGCACTAGGAATCTCTTTTGTAGAGAAGAAACTGGCCTCTGGAGGGTGTGCAAAGTCCACACACCACACATGGGTCAGTGATTTCTTCCTGCTTGTAAGGCTAACAGTGGTTGACTCGCATAGTGAACGCTTCATTCGATAGTCAATATAGGTGTGCCGAGGCTCCCAAAACATGCCAGCGCACTGCAGTTTGAAAATAGGAAATGAGCAATGTCTGGTGAGACCATTAGTTTGTTTCACAGAAGGTTGATCCATATACAAAAGAGAAGCACAAAGTGACTTTGACCCAAATATTGGCTTCTCAGTTTTAAAGTGGCCTTGGCTCCCTGAGGGAGACAGAAATGCATAGCCCCAGGAATCATGCAATGTTTGTACAGACTGGTTGTGAGCAACTTAAAACAAGTTGAGGGGAAAAAACCCAAAGCCATTTTAAAATTCTGAATACTCAATAAGTATTAAATAAAAGAAAGATTAGAAATGTGAACATTACTTTTTTCCAGGTTTTTAAAGATATAACAGATAAAAACTATGTATGTTCAAGGTGTGCAATGCAATTTGATATACACATATATGATATATTGATTACCATAATCAAGTTAATGAACATATCCAGCACCTCACCTAGTACCATTGTATATGTGTGCATGCAAAGGACACTTCAGATATCTTTCATCAGTTATTTTCTTGTTTAGTTTTGTTTTGTTTTGGTACTGGGGATTGAACCCAGGGGCACTTAACCACTTAGCCACAACCCCAGCCCTTTTTAAATATTTTTTAAATTTAGAGACAAGGTCTCACTAAGTTGCTTAGGGCTTCACTAATTTGCTGAGCCTGGCTTTGAGCTCACAATCCTCTGCTTCATCCTCCCAAGCTGCTAGAATTGCAGGTGTCCACCACGGCGCCCGGCTCTTTCATAAATTTTCAAGTAAATAGTAAAGTGATAACTATAGTCACCATGCAGCACATTAGATCCTTAGAACCAATCTACTTATAACTGAAAATATGTGCCTTTTGACCAACATCTTTCCATTTCCCCCACGTCAGCCCATGGAAACCCACATTCCACTCTCTCCTTTTATGAGTCCAAATTTTTAGATACTACATTTGTGAGAGCATCTGTCTTATTTCACTTAGCATAATGTACTCCAGCTTTATCCACGTCATAGCAAACGTCAGGATCTCCTTTTTATGGCTGAATAATTTTCCTCTGTGTGTACATACATTTCTTCATCCATTCATCCATCGATGAACTCATGTGTTTAAATATTACATTAAAAAGTCAAATGTTTGCCAATGTTTCTTTATTTTTAGATGAGTTGAAAAATGTGAATTTAAAGCAGGCATAGGAGAAGCTTTTCAAGCTACATTCTAGAATTGAAAAATTTGTACCACACGAATAGAACTCTGATACGACCAACATTCAGCATTGTATTGTAGTTGCCAAAGAGAAACTGAAATCCAAAATTTATTCACGAGTAATATGCATGTTATTAAAGACTAAAAATAAATCTAAAATTTGATTTTCCACTACTTCTCCCAAAGAGCCCTTTCCCAAAGGCTTTTGTTTCACAGAAGGTTGATCCACATACACAATGGAAGCACAAAGGCTTTTCATTCCCCTCTGAGGTGCAGCAGGCCTGATTTTGCCTCTTCGTGGCAGCAGATTCCCCTTTGCAGCCTCTTCAACTCCATTTCTAGCTTTTTCTTTAGCTCCTAAGAGCCTTAATTTCTGCTTTGATTTCCCTAATGTAGTGAAAGATTTTGATAAGCCAAGGAAGACCAGAGAGTGAGCTTAAATGTACCAAGTGGAGGTTTTAGCTGTGTCCAGCAGAGTGGGTTGGTCTCCAGTGGGCACCTCTGTCTCCCTTCTCTTTTTTTTTTAAATTTTTTTATTCTAATTAGGTATACATGACTCCCTCCTCTTCTTAATCAAGGTCAGAATTATCCTCAAGTGACAGGCCTAACAATGTCAACAGGAAACGGACAGCTCTGTCTCCTGTGGGGAGTCATGACCCCTGCTGTAGGAATTAGCAGTGATGTCAACTTTAAATTCACTCCGAGGGGCCTAGCAGAAGAGCGTCCAGTGTGGATGTGGCCATTCTCTCTGAGGTTCTGATCACACGTGGGCACAGTAAAGCTGAAAGCTTTAATGCGGAATCATTGTAAACGGGGGACCTTCTGTTCTGCTGAAGCTACTTGTGAAACCAAGACATTTCTGCTTGAGTCCATCTCATTTGATGCACTTCTGAGGCTCACTTGAGCTCTTCTATCATTAGCAGTGATCTCCTATGAACAGCTTGCGAAAAAATAACCACCTTCTTCAGAAGTAAAACAATAAAATGAGCATTTTTGTTTCCCAAAACTCCCAGCAGTTATCTTAGGAATATTTATTTTCATGGCAGGATAGTGAGTCTGCTAAAGATGAAAGATCTTTCCAAAGTCAGAAATGAACAGTGCTCAGAACAGCTAAGTGTCAGGCAAGCTGGCTCCCAAGTTCCAGATAAGAGTCTAAGCATTTCTTTCCACTATGGGAAGCACAGGAAAGAGTCTTGCTCCCTAAATTTGCACAATGACCTTTCACCAAGAGTAGTTGTCCAATGATGAATGGTCTGCACTCTAGCTTGTGAGAGCAACGTTTTCTAAAATGTCTGGAAACAAGCCTTTGAAAGGCTCTTGCTTTCTACCTTATTCTTTTTTAATAACTTGTATTTATTTTTATGTGGTGCTGAGGATTCAACCCAGTGCCTCACCCATGCTAGGCAAGTGCTCTACCACTGAGCTACAATCACAGGCCCTCTTTCTTATTCTTTAATATTTCTAACTACCTTGGGAAACTTGATGACCTCCAGAACAGCCTCCTGAAGCCTTCCCCTCGTCCCTATCATTCCCTTGTTCCACTCATCACCACTCTTGCAGATTCCTGTTCAGATGGGTCGGCCAAGGTTCAAATGTCTTTTCTCCCAGGGCGGCTGTTCTATCTCTGGAAAATACCTTAGTTTCTGGTGCGTCACTCTTTCCTGCATAGATAACATGGCCCTATCTATCTCCTGTCTCTGTGTTAACCATGTGTCTGATGGACATTTCAGGCTTAGGATGATGGTCTAAGATAAGCGTGTTAAAAATAATTCCCCACACATTTTCTTTCATTATTATCTCACAGAAAGGGCTGATGGTCCCAGAGAAATTAGTTTCAACAACTCTAATAAGCTCTTTTTTCCAACCACCATTTATTTTCTGAGGACTTTGAACTACTTACTTTCAATAGCATCCAAGGATATTCAAAAAATTTATTCTGCTAGCCTTTAATTAATCTGTGATAGAAAAGCATACTGGATGAGGATTCCTAAGTCCAGCTCTTCTCCACTATCCCATTCTCTAGCTCTGTACTGCCAGCAATGGGCAGGAATTGTCTTCCAGAAATCTCAAGAACAAAGAGCCAGTGGGGTCATCTTGCTCCTTTGCCACCTGGTCACACTCCACACCAGTCCTCGCTAGTGCGGGTTTCAGTGCAGGGATGACTCAGGCGAAGGCTGGCAAGCGTGATGCCTGAGCACACATCCAGCCAGAAAAGCAGGTGTGTTTCTCTTCTTGCAGATATCCCTTATAATTTTATAATGAATATTTTGGTGTCTTTCCCTCTAAACATTAGAAAGAGGAGAAAATAGCTTCTCTCTGAAAACACTGCATAAAGGTGCTCAAATCACAAAGTTACCTTTTAATAACTCACCTTTGCTGCTAACCTGCCCTAAGACATTTTATTTCTGTGTCTTTGATTGCATTTTGGCATTTGCTTTCATTTAGTGTGATTAAATATCTTTATCTTTATGCATTCTCAATTTTCTGTTTTCCCAAGACCTTTACGACTTCCAAATTATAAAAGAATATTCTTATATTTTCTCCCTAACTTAAGTTTCTTAACTTTCAATTTAGACATTAAATTCAAGTAGACTTAATTTTGTGTGGTATGAGATAGAGATTGAATCATATTTTCTCCAACATCATGTTCACAGACTTTGTGAATACCTCTTTCTCAAGAACAATTGTGGCTAAAATGGATTTGCTAATTTTTGCATTTCTAACACTGTTTAGCAACTTCCTATCAGCTACAGAGATATTGACATAATTGGAAGATAAGTGGCTTCCAAAAGAGAGCAACACAAAAAATACATATTTCTCACTATGTTAGTCAATACTCTGGGGTTATGATGGTATCTTTATTCTTGATGTAATTTTCCAGATTTATCCTTGGGTGAGGAGGACACAGTATAATATCATCTTAAGTGATCAGCAAGTGCAATTTGCAAAGTAAAAAAGCACTCTGGTGACCTCTGGGTGCCTCCAAACTCATTCAGTTTCTTTGAGTGAAAGCCAATGCAGAGTTGTAAAATGTCCCCGATATTTAGAGCAAGGGAGACAGGCATGGTGCACCACATGCTCATGAGACTTTGAAGTCCCTCTTATTCAGTGACTTCTCCAGGGAGGGAGTAATAAGGGCTTTTTAACCTCAGGCAATAAAATGAATTATTAGATAGAAACATTTTGGTAGAGGATAAACTTTAGTTTATACTTTGTCAAAGAAATTATGTTAGCATTCCAGCTACTGCATAATAAATAATCACCATTTCAAAGGACTTTCTTTCCATAAAGAGCTTTTTTCTAGACATGAAGACAAAGCACTTATTTATAAAACATTAAATGACGACACAAGAAGATAAATGCTATGACAGTGATGGGTACAGAGGCTGGGATTACAAAAAGCATCTTCACAGGAAAGGGGGAAAGTCTGAGCTCTAAAAGATTGGGATGCAGAGCAGAGAGAGGAGAGTACCTTGGGGCAGGGGACAGCAGGAACAGAGCAAGCAGGCCAAAATTCACTGCTGTCATCGTTTTATTTGATTTTGCTTCTCAAAGTCAAATGTGCAATTAAAACACCATATTTTTTTTGGGAAAGTGTGTTTGAAAAATTTAAGCTTAATTTATTTTTGTTCTAAGAATATTGATATCTTTGAAGATTTCTTTCTTTTCTTGAAATGTTCTCTCTTTCAAATTATTTTGAAAGCACATAAAATATAACTAAAAGATATCATTTGTAGAAATCTAAAATAGTTTTGAACCATTCCAAAGAACAGATCATCTCTGAATATATTATTTGACAGACAAGTCTATTGAGCATCAGGTATTAGCAAAAGCAGCTTAAAAAGAAAGCACTGGAGTCAAAAAAAACACTGAGGTGGATTTGCCTAAAAGGCAAGGATAGAGGCAGCAGTCAATAAAAAGTTGCCATGTTTATTCGCCGCACATAATGCTTTGAATGGGTACCAGAGTTGTTCTCATACCTCCATCAGCAAAGTTTCTTTAGGTTTTGAATTGCCTGCGTTCTTTGCTCTCAGTATCTAAGTGATTTTCTACCTTGGTAATGCATTCTTTTCTCACTTTCAGAGCTCCTGGCACCTGGCTGAACCCTTTGCCATATCCTGGCTTTTATACCCTCCTTTCCTCCATCCCCCTCCCCAGCCCAGGCACCTCCCCACCTCCTCTTTGTCTCCTTCAACACTCTTGTCTCCACGCCAATTCTAGTACTTGGAACCACTTTACAATATATGTACAACTTTCCCCACCCCCAGCTCCCTTTAGAGAGTCTCTTGGGAAGAAAGTGCCCTGCAAACATTGCAGGCCAACAGCCTGTGCTGGGCCCTTCCCCTCGTTTTGTACTGGTTCATGCCGTTAGGCTGAATTGATCAGGGAGGCATGAATAATTCTTTTCCTCGGGTGCCCTAGGAACACTTAAGGTGCCATGTAATTCATGCAAAATCACCATGGGAGAATTCTCTCTCCTGAGCTGTTTTGTCCTGTACCCCTGGGGACATGTCAGTTTCAAGAATAGTCCTGTGCCTCACAATTCCACTGTCAGTTCTCCCTTTGGAAATACCTGCTTTATTGACTTTTGGAAACCCAGCAGTCTCTTACAGTTTTCCCTCAAGTGAAATACCCAGGTGCAAAGGTTAATGGGAGAAGCTTATAGCTGACTTCATAGGGCTCGTCCCAGAGATGTATGCACAAGCAAACAGTCCAAGGGCATTAGTGAGATGACTGCAGGCCTGGGCCTTTAGTTCAAGATTTAAATCTTTTGTGAGGTTTGGCCGGCTAAGCTTGGCTTTTTAAATTCTCCCCTCAAACCAAATTGCATCTGCCCTGTGTTGGCAATTATCACAGTATCTCTTACCCTTTGTCAGAAAGTTTCCAGGGAAAATAAAATGTGTAGTAGAAATCTTCAGGGTTTCAACTAGAACCGTAGAAACCATTCATGTTTTCTTATTCAGAACGAGTGAATAGAAAAATCAAAAAGACTTGCTTTAGTCCATAATGAAGAACGTTTTCAGTTTAAAGCTATCGAAAAATACATTGTGATCTTGTGGTATTTTTCTTTCTTTCTTGAAGCCTGAAAATGTTTTATAAATGAATTCCAAATCATTAAATGACGAATGAAGTGTTCCTGTGCTCTGTTCAACCATTCTTCCTTTCTGGACAGACACCAGTCACTCTGAACAAAAGATCCCATTCAGAGGGGAGGAGGGAAAAGTTAGGATAGTTATTTGCCTAATGGCCTAGAGCCTCTTCCTTATGTTGATTCACTTTTTTAGTTTTTTTTTTCTTTTCTTTTGGTGTTGTTGCTATAACAAAATACTTAAGACTGAGAAATTTATAAATAGTAGAGGTTTATTGGGCTCATGATTCTAAACAATGGGAAGTCTAACAGCACAGTGCCAGCATGAGATGAGGGACTTCTTGCTGCATCACCTCATGGCAGAAATCACATGGGAGACTGAGTGAGCATGCTGGCTCAGCTCCCTCTGCCTTTTATAGTGACGCTAATGACACCATGAGGTCTCACATCATCACCTTATCCAATCCTAATTACCTCCCAAAGGCCCAACCTCCAAATGCCATCAACATATGACTTTGTGGATTAAGTTTCCAACACAGGAACTTTGGAGGACTCTATCAACCAAGGCAGTCCACCTTCATTCAAGAGCCCCTGTTCCTCTGAAGCTCAGAACATCTAGCTATCAGTCATGCTCTATGTTGTCTACTGATTCCTGGCCAATTCTATTCATACCTTGATTACTTTAGCACCTGATCTACCATCCGTCTCTCAACTTGTTATAGTTTATATATGAGATGTCCTCCAAAAGCTCATGTGTGAGATCATGCAAAAACGTTCAGAGGTAAAATGATTAGATTATGAGCTATAACCTCATCAGTGGGTTAATCCACTAATATGGATTAACTGAGTAGTAACAGCACGCAGGTAGAGTGTGGCTGGAGAAAGTAGGTTATTGGCAGTTTATACTTTGTCCCTGGTGAGTGGGGCACTCCCGGCTTCCTGGCTGCCACGTCCTGAGCTGCTGTTCTTCACTATGCACTTCTGCCATGATGTTCTCACCTCAGGCCTAAAGTTATGGAGCCAGCCAACGATGGGTTAAACTTCTTAGTCAGAATAAACTGTTTCTCCTCTGTGTTTTTCCCATCAGGCTTTTGGTGTAGCAATGAAAAAGCTGACTAGAATACTACCTCTCTTTTTAATCCTGATCAGTGATGCCAGTTGGAAAGTACATCTAGAACCTCATACTGTCTTTTTAATTCTAATAACCATTCAGCGTACATTCTATCACTTAAATCCTATGTCTGGGCATCATCAAATAAAAAATGTGCTTCAATCCATAAATACTCAGCATACCTCTCATCTTAAAAATCAAATCCCTCCCTGGATCCTCTAACTATCATTGAAGATTTCCTTGCAGCCAAACTACTTTTAATAGTATTCTGGATTTGCCAGTCCCTTCCATTACTTGTTTTTACCCCCAATTCCTTGCAATATGGCATCCACCTCTCTGCCAAAGGTATACCCACTGGTGTAATCCAATGGCTTCATTCAAGGTACCAGCTAATTTGTTTTGGAACCATTCTAAAGCACTTTATAGTGTAGTCCTTTCTACTTCTCTATACCTGACCGAATATTTCTTCATCTTTCCAGACATCTCTCTCTGCCATCTCTCCTTGCCTCTTTCATAAAGTCTTTTTAAATATTGATTATTTCAGGGTTCTAAGATTCCCTTCATTTTTCCTATGGTGTTTATTTGAAATGACCTTCTCTGATCCCAGCATTTAGTTAATATGTTTATTTATTTATTTTTTTAAAAAATATTTTGTTTAGTTTTAGATGAACACAATATCTTTATTTATTTATTTTTATGTGGTGCTGAGGATCGAACCCAGTGCCTCACGTATGCGAGGCAAGCGCTCAACCGCGGAGCCATAACCCCAGCCCCAGTTAATATGTTTATATGCAAATCGCTTTCAAATCTATATCCTAACCTCTTCTTCAAGTTTCAGACTCATCCTAACTATAATAATCTTCTTGATATCTCCACCCATTTATCCCACCAAGACTTCATTCTCGTGAGAAAGCTCAACATGCTCGAAAGAGAACTCATCACCTTCCTAAAAATGCACCCCACAGCCCTACGTGTTCGAATGGGTTAGTGGTCATAACCAGGACCAAAAAGAGAGAGAGAGAGAGAGAGAGAGAGAGAGAGAGAGAGAGAGGGAAGATTATTTTCACTTTTCCCTCTTCTTCAACCCTTACCTCCAAGAAATCTTTACTCATATTTGCCTCGAATGACTGTCTTGTGCGTAGTATATGTTTAATAAACTCTAAAGATATTAAAAACAAATTTCCACACTAGAATTGTTAATGAAAACAAGATCAATGTAGATTGCCTAAAGCTTAACATGCAACATGCTTACAGATTAATTTAGTCATAAATCTACCTGTGATGAATAGCAAACACTATAGTTGATGCTGTGCTAATGAGCTTTTCATTGCTGTAACCAAAATACCTGACAAGAGCAACTTAGAGGAGGGAAAGTTTATTTGGGCTCATGGTTTCAGAAGATCAGTCCATTCCCAGACTGAGTCTATTACTTGGGGCCCAGGGTGAGGCAGCATGCCATGCTGGAGGGGCATGTTGGAGGGAAGCTGCTCACCTCATGGCAGCCAGAAAGCAGAGAGGGAGGGAAGGGAGAAGGGGCCACAGGGAAGAACAACCCTTCCAGGGTATACTCCCAGTGACTCACTTTTCCAGGCACACCCAACCTGCCTACAGTTACCACCCAGTCCAGTCAAACTAGGATGGGTTGTTTAGGTCACAGCTCTCACAGTCCAATCATTTTACCTCTGAGTATTCTTGCATTAATGCAGGGGCTTTGCGAGGGGAACCTCATATCCAAACCACAAGAGATGCTAATATCATCTTAAATCTTTCCTCTTTAGGGAAGTAGTGAAACATTTCTTCCAGTCTCTGCATTCTGCAAAATGCCTCTTTTGTTTTATTGCCTGGAACTGACTTCAGACTATCTGTCCTGTGTTGTGTTAGTTTTATACTTCTTCTATTCCGTAAAGTCTTCGCCAATCTGTGGTGGTGGTGAAGGGGGATTTTACATCTTGCATGGTTTTCTCCCTGGAAAACTTTTAAGCTGAGTGTAGTTGTTTGTGAACTTAAAAAGGCTTATTCAGGAATAAGAAATCATGTATTCCAAAGAGTGGCAGGGCTCAGAGGTCAGGGAAGGTGAATTGCCTATGGAACCGTCAGCCACTTGCAATAGCTTTCTCCATCAACAGGCAGAAGTTGTGGGGCAAAGCAGTGAAAGAGGAGAAGGCATATTTATCAAGGACTGAAGGTGGACAAGGCAATTAAGTAAACAAATAAGAACTGAAATTATTAAAAGTGAAGGTTAGTGAGGCTGTTGGGGACATCAGTAGTTAGCAAAGCCTAAAGACTCTTTTGTCAACTTCCCTAGAGGATTCAAGCAAAGAATCTGGGGTCCAGTGAGGTTCTAAGACTGTGATTCCTTAGCAAACCAGGTTGTGCTGGTCATTGAGTTGCCAATACGAGCTTGATACTTAAAAGGGTGAGAAAGAAGACAGTCCTCAAAGACACACTAAACGTCTAAATGCATTTGAGTTGTGACAAGGTGATGGCATAGTCACCAATACAAACCTGTATTTTCATACAGAATTCCTCTCCAGAGACTGGCAAACTCCAAACTTCCAAATAAGTTTCCCCAACACATGGGGCTTATTAAAGGCCCTCCACTTCCCTCAGCAGGGAGCTAAGTTGCATTTAAATATTAACATGAGCTGCTTTCCATAATGTATACTAAATGGGCTTGCCCATGTGTTGGAGTGATATCAGCCATCCCCACACCAGTCTGCAGAGGCTCAGAATCATCACATGCTAGGAAGATGAAAACAGTGGGATTCTTATATCTCGGGAAAAGTGGATAGACTCATCCACTCCAGCTAACAGAGGAGTTGTGTATTTGCCCCGAATTGAGTACTCTTAAAGAATCTCTAGATCTTAAAGAATCTCTGATCTTCTCTAGGACATTTACCTATACATTATTTTCAATATATATGAAGAGAAAATGCATGGAAACATGTCAGATAGGTTCCATAGTGATGCTGTGATAAAACTCTGCTACTTTATGGATCTGCTCAGAGACCCAAAAATGTGCACCACCCAAAAAATGATCTATAGTGAAACATCTTCCTTTTCTGCTCTTGCCAGGCATAAAAACTTCTTCATAAAACCCAAGTCTTCCAACTAATAAGTAAAGGCATGCTTTATTAAAAAGCAAGGATCAAGACAGTGACATTTCAGCATTGATTTTACAAGGTTCCATGAAATACCCCTCCCCATTTCTTTGTACTGGCTACATACAATTGTTCTCTTTTCTTGACTGTGAGGGCAGTTCTGACACCTGCCCACCCCACATATGCTGCTGGAAGCCAAGACTCTAAAACCCTTGCTGACAAAGAAGATAAATTGTCCATCTGCTACTCTTCTGTCTGTGAGAAATATTCATATAAAAATAATGATTTGATGAGATTCAAAGACCCCTTCTCCCTGTTTGAACATGCCACATGCCATTAAAGCTAAAAGAATTTCACAGGATTTCTTATAGGAAAGGAAGAATTTTTTAATGCTCTCTGTCTGGAAAGAGAAACAAATATAGGGTTAGAAAAATTGGTTCAAAATTGATTCTGAATTATTGGCTGTATGAACTTGTGCTAAGTACTTCAACCTCCAGGTATGACATTTCCTTGCCCATTTAAATAGGATGAGTGTATTGAGTCCTCCTCTGGTCCCTTCCCTGCTGAAGTTTGAGATTCCTAACAGTTATTCACAGCACTAAGAAACTGGTCTTTCTTCTTCTGTGCAATGTTAGCAGGAAGATATACTTAGGAAGACCCAAAGGTATGACCCTTCTGCTTCATTATGGACCAAATGTTGGTGTCCTCCCCAAATTCTTATTATGAGAGACAACACAGCACATTCTTTCTCCCTCTCCCATTCCCTTCTCACCATGTGAGGACACAGCAAGAAGGTGACAATCTGCAGCCCAAAGAGAGCACCTTCATCAGACACATCCTACTAGCACTTTGATCTTGGACTCCTAGTCGCCAGAACTATAAAAAAGTTGATTTCTGCTGTTTAAATCACCCAGCCTATGGTATTTTGTTATGACAGCCTGAGTGGATTAATACACATATGAAAATACATATATTTTTAGAAACTATTAAAGCTCAATCCTTGATTATAACCTTGATTCTGAAGATTAGATCCAGGGTCCGACTAGATTCATGCCAATTCTATATTATTAACACTTTGGATTCAATACTTTTTGTCAAATACTTAAAAATAAAACTTTTCTATGCTTCTCAGAAGCAGTAAACTGTTTAAAAATGAGCTCAAGTGGTCAATTGCTTTTCAATAAAAGTGCCAAGATCATGCACTGAAGAAAGCACAGTCTTTTCAACAAATGTTTTAGGTAAAATTGGATATCCAAATGCAAAAGAATTAATATGAGTCACTCTTACCTTCCTACAGAAAAATTAACTCAAAATAGATCAAAGGCCTAAACTTAAGAGCCAAAACACTGAAACACCTAGACTAACATATGAGAAAATCTTTATGACATTGGATCCAGCAATGATTTCTTGGATAGGATACCAAAAATAACCAATTAAAAACTTTGGAACATCAAAGGACACTATCAAAAGACTGAATAAAGTGGATTTCAAACCAAAGTTAATCAGAGGGGACCAAGAAATTCCTTTCATACTGCTTTGGGGAAGTATACATCAACAAGACATAACAGTCATAAATATTTATGCCTCAAACAATGGAACATCTATATACATCATACTAACCCTTCTCAATTTCAAGAATCAAATTAGACCACAACATAATAATACTGAGTGACCTTAACACAGCTCTCTCAACACTAGATAGATCTTCCAAAGAAAAACTAAACAAAGAAGCTATAGAACTAAGAAATGCAATTAATAATTTAGACTTAACAGATATAAATAGAATATTTCATCCATCAATGAATGAATACACTTTCTTCTCATCAGCAAATGAATTATTTTCTAAAATAGACCACATCTTAGGCCATAAAGCAATGCTTAGCAAATATTTTTAAAAAAGAGGTAATAGTTTGCATTCTATCAGATCTTAATGGAATCAAAGTAGAGATCAATGACATAATAAAGCACAGAAGCTACTCTGGAGACTAATAATACACTACTGAATGATCAATGGATAGTAGAAGAAATCAGAGATGAATTAAAAAAATACTTAGAGGTAAATAATAGTGACACAACATATCAAAATGTCTGGGACACTATGAAAGTGGTTCTAAGAAAAAAGTACATATCACTGAGCTCATTCATTAAAAGAATAGAAAGTCACCAAATAAATAACCTAACATTCATCTCAAGGCCCTGGCAAAAGAAAAACAGATCAACACCAAAAACAGTAGAACACAGGAAATAATTAAAATCAGCAGAAATCAATGAAATTGAACCAAACAACAACAAAAATTCACAAAATCAACAAAACAAAATTTAGTTCTTTGAAAAAATCAATAAGATTGATAAAGCTTTAGCCATAAAGCTTTATCTTTTCTTCAACCAAAAGAAAGAGGGAGAAAAACCTCGTATTTCTAAAATTTGTGATGAAAAAAAGAAATATCTCCACAGACACCATTGAAATACAGAGGAAAATCAGAAACTATTTTGAAAACTTATACTCCAAAAAAATAAAAAATCTTGAAGACATTGAAAAATTTCTAGAGATGTATGATCTACACAAATTGACTCAAGAGGACATAGAAAATTTAAACAGATCAATTTCAAGCAGTGAAATTGAAGATGCCATCAAAAGCCTACCAACAAAGAAAAGCCTAGGATCAGACGAATTCTTAGCTGAGTTCTCCAAGAACTTCAAAGAAGAATTAACACAAATACGCCTCAAAATATTCCATGAAATGGTAAAAGAGGGAACCCTTTCAAACTCATTCTATGATGCTAGTATCACCCTGATACCAAAACCAAAGACACAGCAAGGAAAAAAACTTCAGACCAATAATCCTAATGAACATAGATGCAAAAATTCTTAATAAAATATTGGCAAATTGCATACAAAAACATAATTAAAAGATAGATCACCATGATCAACTGGGGTTCATTCCAGGAATGCAAGGTTGGTTTGACATAAGGAAATCAATAAATGTAATTCATCACATCAACAGACTTAAAGACAAGAATCACATGATTATCTCAATAGATGAAGAAAAAGCATTTGACAAAATACAGCATTCATATGTGTTCAAAACACCAGAAAAACTAGTGATAATAAGAACATATCTCAGCACTGTAAAAGCTATCTATGTTAAACCAAAGCCAACCTCATTCTAAATGGAGAGAAATTTAAAATCTTCCCTCTAAAAACTGTAACAAGACAAGGATGCCCTCTTTCAACACTTTTATTAAACATAGTCCTTGAATCTCTAGTGAGAGCAATTGAGTAAAAGAAAGAAATTAAAGGGATACAAATAGGGGGAAAAAGTTCAAATTATTCCTATTTGCTGACATGATCTTATACTTAGAAGACCCAAAAAACTACTAGAACTCATAAATGAATTCAGCAAAGAAGCAATATATAAAATTAACACCTATAAATCAGTTGTGTTCCTATATGCCAATGATGAATCAGTCAAAAGGGAAATTAAGAAAACTATCACATTCACAACAGCTTAAAACAAACAAACAAACAAAACCTGGAAAACAATGTAACAAAAGAGAAAATCTCTACATTGAAAACTACAGAACACTAAAGACAGAAATTGAAGACCTCAGAAAATGGAAAAATCTCCCATGTTCTTGGATAGGCAGAATTAATATTTTTAACATGACCACACTACCAAAAGTGTTATAGAGATTTCATGCAATTCCTATTAAAATCTCAATGATGTTCTTCATAGAAATTAAAAAAAGCAGTCACGTAAGTCATTTGTGTAGGAGCACTCTCCATACCTTCAAGCCCTCCCTCCCATCTTTCCCCACTCTATGCTAATAGACTGTGCTCTTGACAGAGATCACCCCTTTGTTTGTAACCTTTGGACCTGATTGGTCCAGGAGTGTATTTAAGTTTCTGCACTTTCTGGAATAAACGGTGTTTCTGCGTCTCACTGGGGCTGAGTTGTTTCTTACCTACACTCAGGGGTCTGGATGCAGTGGTCCCATGAATCGCCACCATCCAGAGAGACCCCATATCATCTTCCTCCCCAGAGACCCCTTTCCTCGTTTCTCTGGACCCCAACTTGTTGAAAGGACCCATTCAGCGTGAACCCCGTAAAGCAATAAATGGTGCCCATGTGCTCTTGGGTTTCTCTTCTCTTCCTTGGTCAGTAAGAATTTGTGGCGGTTTCCCTGTCTGTCTTGCTGGTGAAGGTAACACCAGCCTTTTTGTCATTGTCTTCTCTATGTCTCTTTGTCTTTGTGTGATAAAGTTAGGTCAGGGAATATGTACATTCTGTCATGTAGACTTAGGAACAAACTTCCTCAACAAGGCTGCAAGAAGTAATATCAAAAATCAATAAATGGGATAGTATCACACTAAAAAGCTTCTTTAAAACAAAGGAAATAATCAAGAGTGCAAAGAGAAAGCCTACAGAATGGGAGAAAACCTTTGCCATGTGCACCTTAGAAACAGTATTAATCTTCAGGATATATAAAGAACTCAAGAAACTTATGCAAAAAAAAAACCCCAAATAATAAATAGGCAAAGGAAAAGACACTTCACAGCAAAAGAAACACAAATGATCAACAAATATATGAGAAAATGTTCAACATCTCTAGCAATTAGAGAAACGCAAATTAAAACTACACAGATTTTATCTCACTCAGAAGGGCAATAATCAAGAATACAACTGACAATGTTGGTGGAAAATGTTCAACATCTCTAGCAACTAGAGAAATGCAAATTAAAACTACACAGATTTTATCTCACTCAGAAGGGTAATAATCAAGAATACAAGTGACAATGTTGGTGTGGAGAAAAGGGTACACTCATATGCTGCTTATGGAACTGCAAGTTGGTGCAGCCACTCTTGGAAGCAGCATGGAGATTCCTCAGAAAACTTGGAATGGAACCACCATTTGACCCAGTTATCCCACTCCTTGGTATATACCTGAAGGACTAAAAACAGCATCATACTTTAGTGACACAGCCACATCAATGTTTACAGCAGCTCAATTCACAGTAGTTTAGCTAAATAACCAACGTAGGTGCCCTTCAACAAGGAGGGTAAAGAATGAATGAGTAAAGAAAATGTAATATAAAAATACAATATTGGTTGGTGAGCCATAAAAAAGGAATGACTTTCTAACATTTTCCAGATATGGATGGATCTGGAGACTGTTATGCTAAGCAAAGTAAGCCAATCCCCAAGCACTAAAAGTTAAATGTTCTATCTGATGTATGGATGCTAACACTAAGCAAAAGGGGACACGGAGAATAAAGTTCAGTGGATAAGATAAAGGGAAATAAAGGGAAAAGAGGAGTCATGAATAGGAAAGACAGCGGAATGCATCAGATGTAACTTTCCTGTGTTCATATGTGAATACAGCACAGTGAATCTCTACATCATGTACAACCACAAGACTGGGATCCTAATTAGAATAAGATATACTCCATATTTGTATAAATAAGTCAAATTATACTCTGTTATCATGTATAACTAAAAAGAATAAAAACAACAAACAGTAAACACTAAAAAAAACTCTGAAAAGTCAGCTTGCAGAAGGGAGACAATATTCACAAATCTTATACTTGATAAAAAACTAATATCTGAAATAAACAAAGAACTCCTACCAGAACATTTGTGCACACACAAAACAAAACAAACAACTCAATTTCAAAAGTTTAAAAGACTTGAAGAGACAGTTTCAAAGGAAGATATTCAAATTACCATCAGGTACATGTAACGTTGCATAATGAGTTATTAGAAAACTGCAAATCAAAACCACAATGAGATATTATCTCACATCCATCAGGATGACTATAATGAAATAAGTTCTTGGACAATAATAACTATTGTCAAACATGAAAAAATTGGAACACTTGTGTATTGTTGACGAGAATATAAAATTATGCAGCCACCATGGCAAATAGTTTGGTAGTTATTCAAAAAGTTAAATGTAAAATTAACATGATGAGTTGGTAATTTCTTTTCACAAAAAAATTGAAAACAGGGACTCAAATAAGCCATATTTACAGCATGTTATTCATGGTAGCAAAAGAGTGGAAAAAATTCAAACATGCTTCAAAAGATGAATAAACAAAATGTTATACACATATAATTGGATATTATTCAGCTATAAATAATACAAATCTGATGCAGATCACAACATGGAAGATTCTTGAAAGCATTTTGCTCAATGACACAAGTCAGACACTAAAAGACAAATATGATTTTACTTACTTGAGCTATCAAGAATAAGTGAATCCAGAGATACAGAAAGGAGAATAGAAGCTACCAGGGGCTGGAGAAGGCAGAAATGGAAATTCACTGTTTGATGGTCACAGAGTTTCTGTTTGGGATACTGAAAAATTTCTGGAAATGAGTAATGGTGTCATTGTAGAACATTGTAAATGCCACTGAATTGAACATTGAAAATAGTAAATGCTATATTATGTATACTTCGCATAAATTTTAAATGCATTATAAATTATGCCATTCTATCTCTGTGCTAATTTTAAATGCATTATAAATTATGCCATTCTATCTCTCTATCTAACCCTAGGACTCTAGTAACAGGCTCCTAAATGGTGTTCTAATTCTCCCTTTGTCTTCATAGCATCAAATTTCCACTCAGCAGCCACAGAGAGTTTTAAACAGACTTTGCTTTTCAGAGCAATTATAATTTGACAGGAAAATTGAACAGAAGGTACAGAGATTTTCCATATTCTCCTTCACCCACACACCATAACCTATCCTGCTGTGAATGTCTCCCACCAGAAGAGCATATTTATTATAACCAATGGATCTACATCAACACATCCTCATTGCCCAGAATCCATGTTTACACTGGGGTTCACTGCTGTTGTTGTACATTGCATTGGACAACTGTATAATGACAACAGTGTCACGGACAGTAGTTTAGTTGCCTTAAACATTTTCTGTATTCCTCCTATTTTCCTTCCTTACCCCTAACTCCTGGAAATCACTGATCTTTTTACTGTCTTCATAGTTTTGCCTTTTCCAAAGTGTCATACTATTGGAGTTATATAGAATATAGCCTTTCCTTATTGGCTTCTTTTACTCTTTTAATTTGAAAGATACATTTACATTTATTCCATGTCTTTCATGGTTTTACAGGTTTTTTTCCTTTTCTTTTCTTTTTTTTTTTTGTTTTTTGGTGCCAGGGATTGAACTCAGGGGCACTCGACCACTGAGCCACATCCCCAGCCCTATTTTGTGTTTTATGTAGAGACAGGGTCTCACTGAGTTGCTTAACACCTCGCCATTGCTGAGGCTGGCTTTGAACTTGCAATTCTCCTGTCTCAGCCTCCCAAACTGCTGGGATTACAGGTGTGCACCAGCATGCTGGCTTGTTTTTGTTGTTGTTTTAACCACTGTCTGGTATTATACTATCTGGATGAACCGCAGTTTTCTATATACATACTGAAGGAAATCTTGGTTGCTTCTAATTTGGGGGAATTGAGAATAAATCTTCTGTGAGCATCTGCCCTTAGGCCTTTGTATGAACATAAGTTTTCAACTCCCTTGGGTAAATACCTAAAAGCAAGAATGTTGGGCCCTATGGGGTGATGACTGTTACCTCATATGGTCCAAGAATTCTTTGGGAGCTTGGTTGTCAGTTTGACTTGATTGATAATATTAGTAAAGCATAATTTGGGTGTGTCTGTGAGGGTGTTTCCAGAGAAGATTGTTGTGTGGGGACAATCTTCTAGGGGGAAAGAACTACCCTGTATGTGGTAATTGCACCTAACAAGCTGCAGTCCCAGACTGAATGAAAGAACAGAAGAAGAGAGAAGCTCACATGCATACACACTTGGTCCTTCAGCAGAAGCATTTTTATTTTTCATGCTCCTGAGGAAGAATATGAAGAATCAGACTCCAGATTCTTCAGCATTTGAAAGTGGAGTTGTACCAGCGCCTCAACAGGGCCTTTCTGAACTTTAGCCTTAGACTGGTGTTGTATCATTGGTCCTTCTAATTCTGGGGCGCCAGCTTCTTGGACTGAGTGACTACTGTTTTCCCAACTCTCCCACCTACAGAAAGCCATCATGGGCCTATCCAGCCTCTGACTATATAATATAGTCTAGTAAATCCTCTTTTATAATTGTGATGTGTATGTAAATATAAATATATATTCTATTACCCTGGAAAAGTCTAATATATATGGTAAGAGTATGTTTAGTTTTGTAAGAAACTGCCAACTCTTTACCAACAATGAATAAGAGTTCTTGTTGCTCTACATCCTTTCCAGAATTTGGTGTTGGCAATGTTCTGAATTTTGGTCATTTTTATAGGTACATAATGGTATCCCATTGCTTTAATTCACATTTCCATAATAACATATGATGTGGAAGTCAGGCGTGGTAACGCAAGCCTATAATCCCAGCACTTAGGGAGGCTGAGACAGGAGAATCGTGAGTTCAAAGCCAATCTCAGCAATAGTGAGGTGCTAAGCAACTCAGTGAGACCCTGTCTCTACATAAAACACAAAAAATAGGGCTGGGGATGTGGCTCAGTGGTCGAGTGCCCCTGAGTTCAATCTCCAGTACCAAAAATAAATAAATAAATAAATAACATATGATGTGGATCTTCTTTTCATATGCTCATTTACCATCCATACATCTTCTTTGGCGAAATGGGTTAAGGTCTTTGACCTCATTAAATCATGTTGTCTGGTCTTATTGTTGTGTGTGTTAGTTCCTTTTCCATTGATATAACAAAATACCTGAGGATGGATAATATATAAAGAGAAGATATTTTATTAGCTCACAATTCCAGAGATCTAAGAGCATGGCACTGACTTCTCTTGAGCTCTGGTGAAGGCCTCCTTAGCTGCATCACAACATGGAACATGGCATCATGATGTGACAGAAGGAGTAATCATATGGCAAGACAGAAAGTCAGAGAAATTCAGGGGTCAGACTTGCTCTTTTATAATAAACAACTCTTATGGGAATTATAATTGCTCTATAAGACCATCATTAATCCCTTTTGATGGTAGTCCCCCCAGTGATCTATTCACTTTCCACTAGGCCTCACCTCTTAGAGGTTCTATCACTTCTCACATCCCACACTGGAGATAAAGCTCCCAACACATGAATTCTTGGAGAACAAACTACATCCAAACTATATCATTGAGTTTTAAGAGTTTTTGTACAGGCAACAAAAGAAAAAATAGATTAATGAGATTACATCAAAATAAAAATCTTTTGCTCATCAAAGGAAGCAATCAACAGAGAAAAGAGGTGGAATGGGAGAAAAAAATTGCAAACTATACATCTGATAAGGAGCTATTGTACAAAATATATAAGTAACTTAAGCAACTCAATTATAAGGAAACAACCCAATTAAAAATAAGAAAAGCATTTAAACAGACATTTCTCCAAAAAAGGCATAAATTACTAACAGGGGTATGAAACAATGCTCATCACTAATTATCAGAAAAATATAAATTAAAACCACAAGGAACTATCACTTCATACCTGTTAGAATGACAAATATCAAAAGAAAAATAATAAGTTTTGGAGAGGATGTTGAGAAAAGGGAACTCCTGCTCACTTTTGGTGAGAATGAAAATTGCTATAGCCATTATGGAAAACTGTATGGAGGTTCCTCAAAAAAATAGAAAAATGATTACTATATAATTTAATAATCTTATCTCTGTGTATATATCCAAAAGAAATGAAATCAGTACTTTGGAGAGATATCTACACTTCCTAATTTACTAGTTATGGTTGAAGATATGGTTCATCAACACATGAGTGGTTAAATAAAATGTGGTATATATACACAATGGAATATTGCTATAGAAAGAATGAGATTCTGCCATTTTGTACAACATGGATGAACTTGCAAGATATTATGTTAAGTAAAATAAGCCTGACACAGAACAACAAATAAAGCATGATCTCATTCATATGTGGGATAAAAAAAAAGTTGATCTCATAGAAATTAAGAATGGGGGCTACCAGGGGCTGGGGTCATTGGGAGATGTTGGTCAGAGGATACATAATTCAGCTAGCTAGTTCAAGAGCTCTACTGTGAACATGGTATAGTAGTTAATAATATACTATATTCTTGAAAAATACTGAGTGGATATTAAGTACTTTCCCCACAAAAAATAATTACTGTGTAAGATACTGAATATATTAACTAGCTAGATTTAGTCAATCCATGGTATGTATGTGTAAATGTATGTGTGTGTGTATATATGTATATATATGAATATGTATATTTTACATCATCATATTGTACATAATACATATGTAAATTTTCTGTTAAAGAGAATAAAATTTTAAAGTATTAAAAATTGAAATTTTAAAAATAAATATTTTTCTGTTTTCCTTTAGACTATAAACCCCATGAGAGCAGGGACTTTGTCTATTTTGTTTACTGTTGCATTTTCACAATAGATGCTCAATAAATATATGCCAAATACATAAATCCTTTTTAAAGTGAGCTAAAGCTCACCCTAGCCTGGTAATTATAGTTTACAAGGTAACAGCTCCCAACTCTACCCTTTCTGTATAATTATAAGCATTGTGATTTTTCTCTTCTTTTTTCTTTCTTTACAAAGTAACAGCTCCCAACTCTACCCTTTCTGTATAATTATAAGCATTGTTATTTTTCTCTTCTTTAGATCTTAAAAACATATTTGATTCTCCCCACCCTGCCCCACAAAAAAATGTATATAGTAACTGCTTCATTTCTAATGTACTCTCCCTGCTTTCTGATACCCCAAGTTTTTGAAAAGAGTGCTGCTAGGGTTTGAACATTTGTCTCCTCCAAAACTCACATTCAAACTTCATTGCAGTTGTGATGGAGTTGGGAAGTAGGATCTTTAAGAGGTATTTAGGTCTTCATTTGGGTTAATGCTGTAACTATCGGAGTGAAGTAGTGAAAAAAGAGCATGCTCAGCCCCTTTCCCTTTCTCATATTTGCAGGATCGAGGCTTGTGATGGCTTCTGCCATGTTAGGATGCAAAAAGAAGGCCCTCACCAGGAGTGACTTCTTGTTCTTGGGCTTTCAAGCCAGTAGAATAGTGAATCAAATAAAATTCTGTCTTACCTTTCTAGGTTTGAAATATTCAGCTACAGCAGTAGGAATGGATATAAAAAATTTTTAAAAATGGATAAAGCCAAATGCATCTACCCAATTTAATGCTTTGTCATTGGCTTCTTTCTTGGTCAGAGAACTGAAGTGGGTGATGCAAAGTTACAACAATCTCCTCCTAATCCTCATTCTTTTCCTTCGTCCCTTTGCGGGCTCTCTGGTGCTAACTGACTCTTCCATCTTGAAAGTGTATTCCCATTGGTTTCTGATATGGTTTGAATTTTCTTCCTGGCTCTGAGCATGTTTGTTCTCTTTGCTCTTTCATCTTCTTGCACCTGCTCTTTTTCCAGAAGATGGATCCAAACCACCTTTTCTCACTTTATGCATGCTCTAGCAAGTGTTATCCAATCCCCAGGTTATTCATCATGTCTCCTGTTTCACATCTATCTTGGTAACTCACTACTGTATTTTCAAATTGATGCACAAAAGCACTTTTTGTTCTGGTTCTGAGGATTGAACCCAAGGCCTTGCACATGATAGGTAAGCGTTCTTCCACTCAGCCACATCCCCAGCACAACCACACTAATTTTTCATCTTTTTATTTTCCAAATTTGATCCTTCCACTTCCACTACCTCACGGCCATGTCATTCACAGGTTTTCCCAAGCTGGAAACATCAGTGTCATTTACGACTCCCCACTTACATCTAAATTACTCAACAATTCTTGTTAATTCTAACAGAAATTTATCTGCATAATTAGTTCTCTTATTTCCACATAGATCTCTTTATAGGCTAGATTCCTATCAGCTCTCATCAGAATTATTGCAATATTCCTGTAAATTGGCTTCTTATTGGCTAGTTCCTGTTCAGAAGACACCTCACACAGTTCAAATAAAACCTTCACAAAAAACTTCTGCTCCAGCAAACACTTGCAAAGCACCAATTGCTCTTATCTTTTCTGTTTACTGTGATACTTGACACTGGAGACATTAGAGCAGAAAATATCTGACTTAATGCTATATATTGTTTGCATTGCCCACCTTATAAGGGCAAAAGTGCTGCTGTCCTTAAAAGATCACATGTCCCACTGAACTAGCAGCCTGCCCTCCTCTCCTTATAAGGAAAACCTCCTGGTTCAGTGGGAATTTTTGCCCTTATAAGGAAATGAGCAGAGCGGGCTGCTCATTCAGTGGGCCTTGTGTCCCTTATAAGGGGAGCAGGTCAAGCTCCTGATTCACTGTGCCCCTGTCCACTTATGATCATCTTCTCTTTCATCTAATCGACTTTTTATGTAAAATATTTTATTTCTATCCCTTTCATTTTAGGTATATCCTACAGGTATTTCTCTGTAGTTCCCCCGGGCATTATTCTCCCTCACTCTCCTTTCTGTCTCTCAGCTGTTTCTTGGTCTCACCTCTTGGTCCTGTTCTTCCAATAATCCTTCTACCTTTCTGTGGTTCACCAACCTTCTGCTCTTCTCTATTTACCTTGACCTATGACCATCTTCATAGGCCAGGTTTCCGGATCTGAATTCAACTACCTACTTGGATGACTCAAGGTAGAACCTTGGAATCAGCATGTTACAAAAGACCTTCTCGTTTTGGTGGCCCTGTCTAAGCTGATAGGGATTGATCATCTCTGCTACATGGATCAACATCATTGGTCCCACTCACGGGCTGGTTAAGGAGCTTTACATGAGAGTTACAGAGTGAAGGAGACTCCAAATGCTATTGTTACTGATGGGACAAAATTTTTGTTCTTCAGGAAATCTTTCTCTTTTCTGGATAATTTCATTTTGAGTTTTTCACTTTTCTGCACAATGGGTGTAATGAGAAGGTCTAAGGCTTTTCCCTTGGTTTTGGAAATGACATTTCCCCCTAACTTGCTTTCTCACAAACTTTAGAAACCAAACAGGATACAAAGTGAAACCTAAGTTAAGGGAAACTTGGATTAGATACCACAGATGTGTCCATAGCCTGGTTCCAAGTTGAGCAAATGAAACCCTGGGGATCAAAAGGGTCTAACCCAACTCATAAGGTGAGAGAACAAGCACCAAGCTGCCTAGAGTAAATTTGTTGCAGGATTTTTCAACCTCAGCACTACCAACGTTTGGAGCCAGATAATTCCTTGTCATGAGAGGCAGTCCCAGACATCACAGGGTGTTCAGCAGCACATTTATCCTCTACTCAGTGGACACCAGTGGCTCCTCTTGCCCCCCGTATGACAACTGACACACTTCTAAACATTGTTGAATACCTCTGTGGAAGTTAAAACTGACTTGATTGGGGAACCGTCAATTTATTTAAAATGCTTTTGGACCTCCAGGTGGAATCCGTGGTTACATGAGAGAGCTGTCAAAGGCTCTACTAGATAGATGAATCTTGCTTTTGGATTTACTTCTTTTTCTATGCAGCCTTGACAAATATCTTGTTTGAATTACCCTGAGAATTTGGAATTGGGATCACTCAGAGTCATCAAATTTGAAAAACAATTTAATTCTGAAGATCATGATCACAGTGAGGATCCAATACTATTATGGACAAAGCAAGGTTGTTATACTGGGAGGAGGTCAGGATTTCTCTAGGATGGGAACAGGGGCTAATAGAGTATTTTATGCCAGAGCCAGGATGAGTTTTGGCTTGGTGCTGTTGGGCCCTAGGGGAGCTGGTGTTCTCTAGTCTTGGATCCCTTTCCCTTCTTTCTCCTATTTCTCACCCTGTGCTGGCCTCATACTCCAGAAGCAATCAAGTTTCCTTCCTGTGGCTGTAAGGAAAGAGATGTCTTGAAAAGGATACTTGTTCTGTTATTAGAGACATGAAGGATAACAATTGACTGGATAATTAAAAACCACTAATTAAAAGTAAACATTTTTGGAAGAGCCTGTGGACTGTAGCATGTGTGTGCATCATGGAAATCATACTTTGAAGTACCAACAACAGTGGCATGGCTAAGCAAGCCCTTGCTTTCTAATGGGGATGGCATGGTTTAAATTCTTAGAAGCATCTTCATAGCCAAGTAAATGGTTTCTCTAATCAGTGTTCAGCATCTTTGTTGTAGGAGCAGAGAATGTTTGGATTAATCTGATGTTTAGATTAATCCAAAATGAGGTTTTACAGGGCAAGTAAGAATGATGGATTCTATAAAACCAAGACCTAAAACTTTGGAGAAATTCCTAGTATATATATTAATCACCTGTTTAAAAGTAGTATTTGAAATTATTTGCCAGTCATAGCCAACATCAAACTCAATACTCTGGTGATAGGAAATGAGGGGTCAAAAGAAAATATAAAGAAATAGTAACTTATTTTAAAATCAAGCAGGAAAATAGAGCCTGAGTAACCAAGCAGGAACCAGTTCCTTAGCCCATTTATTGATTAGCCCATTTATTGATTATTTGGCTTTTTTTGGTGTTAATATTTTTGAGTTCTTTGTATATCTTGGAGATTAGTGCTCTATCTGAGGTGCATGTGGTAAAGATTTTTTCCCATTCCTCAGGCTCTCTCGTCACATTTTGGATTGTTTCCTTTGCTGAGAAGAAACTTTTTAGTTTGAATTCATCCCATTTGTTGATTCTTGATTTTACTTCTTGTGCTTTAGGAGTCTGGTTAAGGAAGTCAAGTCCTAAGCCAACATGATGAAGATTTGGTCCTACTTTTTCCTCTATGAGGTGCAGGATCTCTGCTCTAGTACCAAAGTCTTTGATCTACTTTGAGTTGATTTTTGTGCAGGGTGAGAGATACAGGTTTAATTTCATTTTGCTAGTTTTCCTAGCATTTCCACTTTTCCTAGCACCATTTGTTGAAGAGGCTATCTTTTCTCCAATGTATGTTTTTGGCACCTTTGTCTAGTATGAGGTAACTGTATTTATGTGGGTTAGTCTTTGTGTCTTCTATTTTGTACCATTGGTCTACATGTCTATCGATCAACAAACATATGAAAAAGTGTTCATCTCCAGCAAATAGAGAAATGCAAATCAAAAATACTCTAAGATTTTTATCTCACTCCAGTTCAAATGGCAATTATCAAGAATATAAGCAATAACAAGTGTTGGCAAGAATGTGGGGGAAAAGGTATACTCACGCATTGTTGATGGGACTTCAAATTGGTGCAACCAGTATGGAAATTCCTCAGAAAACTTGTAATGGAACCACCATTTGACCCAGCCATCCCACTCCTCAATTTATACTCAAAGGACTTAAAATCAGCATAGTATAGTTGATGAAGCCATATACATGTTTATAACAAATCAATTCACAATAGCTAGGCTATGGAACCAACCTAAATGCCCTTCAATAGATGAATGGATAAAGAAACTGTGGTACATATACACAGTGGAATATTACTCCGCCTTAAAGAAGAATGAAATTATGGCATTTGCAGGTAAATGGATGGAACTAGAAAATATCATGTTAAGTGAAATAAGCCAATCCCAGAGAACTAAAGGCCAAATTTTTTCCCTGAAAAGCAGACACTGATCCATAGTTGGGGGTTGGGGGAGATAGGGAAGAATAAAGGAACTTTGGATTGGGAATAGTGGAGTGAGGGGAGGACTGGGGCTGTGGGAGATGGGAAGGAGGGTAGAATGAGACAGACATTATTACTCTATATATATATACCTATATATATGTATGATTATGCTAGTGGTGTGACTCTGCACCATGGACAGCCAGAAGAATGAGAAGTTGTGTTCCATTTGTATACAACATGTCAAAATGCATTCTGCTGTCATGTATAACTAATCAGCACAAATTTTTTAAAAATTTTAAAAGAACCAGAGAAATGACCATTGTCTATTCCAGTGTTTTGGAGAATACTGGAATGTTCCAGGAGTCATTATCTGAGAAAAGGCAGAATGTGTCAAGTTGGTGGGGCACCCCTCCCTGGTCACACAAATAGAGAAACATAATGTCACTTGATTTTGAATTACAAAGTGATAGTCTCTAGACATCTAGCATGACAGAGAGAAGAATTAAGATCATCAGCCCCAGAAGCAATCAATTTGGGTTTCAACCTCTGTTCTGGGCATTTACTGCTTTGTGATCCTTGATATAACATGCAATCTTGCTGTTCTTCAAGCCTCTCCCTATCAAATGGAGATGATCATAGTATCACTCATAGGGAAGATGTAGAACTTAAACTGAGTTAAGATATATTAAGACACTTGGTCCACGATAAGTGAACTATCAGTGTTATTACCACTCATTGACAAGCACTCTCTGAAATGTGTTAAAAGATAATTTTATTTACTTATATATTTTTG
Organism: Xerus rutilus; assembly: GCA_028644305.1. Lineage (NCBI taxonomy): Eukaryota > Metazoa > Chordata > Mammalia > Rodentia > Sciuridae > Xerus > Xerus rutilus. Next base: position 11,171,703 of record CM053405.1, on the reverse strand, counting down.
GTACCAAGGATTGAACCCAGGGGCACCAAACCACTGAGCCACATCCCTAGCCCTTTTTTATATTTTATTTTGAGGCAGGATCTTGCTAAGGTTACTCACGGCCTCACCAAGTTTCTGAGGCTGGCTTTAAACCTGTGATCCTCCTCCTCCTCAGCCTTCCAAGCCACTGGGATTACAGGCATGCACCATTGTACCAGGCATAAGAGATATTTTTAAATTAAAAAATTATATAAAACATATTTTGAATATGTGTTAAAAACTTATTGAACTCATTAAGTAATGAAGGAAACAGGTAGATTATAACCATTTCAAGGAGAGATCAATAAAGCACATAGTTACATGAAGTAAAGAAATGCCGAAAAGAATATGTAAGTGGAGGCAAAGCTAACTTTTCCTGCAGAGAAGGTTATCAATTGAACCTGTACCAGAAAGGACAGAATTTGCATGTTTTTGATAAACACTGTTTGTACTGCTATAGAATTATTTTCATAGAGTTGGATCATCTGGATGGGAACATCTTAGGTCTAGACAATGTGTAGTTTTACATTCAGTCACAATCTTCCCCTATGAAGTGAATATTTCCTTGGTCTACTGATCCTTTCTGATATAGTAAACATTTACTTAAGCCTGCTTAAGCCTGTGGCTCAAAATATTTGCTTGAGTTTACAGCTCAGAACAGCTAATATGAAAATTGTAGATCAGGTAGAAGTTTTTGGAACACTAGGTTTCTGAGGAACTGATCTCAAATCATTGTGCTTACATTTTATGTTACTGCACTGGTCGTCTTTGTTTCTAGGATTCACTTGGGGGCTTCTATACTTTTTTTTTTTTGGTACCAGGGATTGAACTCAGGGGCACTCGACCACTGAGCCACATCCCTAACCCTATTCTGTGTTTTATTTAGAGACAGGGTCTCACTGAGTTGCTTAGCACCTCACTTTTGCTGAGACTGGCTTTGAACTTACAATCCTCCTGCCTCAGCCTCCCCAGCCACTGGGATTGCAGGCGTGCGCCACCGCACCTGGCTCCATACATTTTTTAAAAGCACCACTTAGAAACGCTGGGATATTAGTTAGTGTCAAAACAAGCTGGGATTTTGAAAATATGGGTTACATGGGTGACTTTTTTATGAGATCTTTTTTATTCCCTCACTTCCCTCATTTGTCTCATTCTTCAGATGTTACACCAGAGGATGCACATAGGAAAAGGCATCTCCGTTGCAACTAAGGGAAAATGCTAAAATCAAGACAAATGGGACAGGGTTCATACTGCCTATGCTTATTTGCCTGTCTTTAATTTAGAAAAAAAGACTTTTGTTTCTAATGCCTGGCTCAGCCCGATTTGATAAGGAGCTTCAGAGGTATTTGAGGCCATGGTCAGTCATTAATGGTATCCATTTTCCAAGGACTATAGCAAAAGATCTGGTCAAACAGGGATACTAAGCCAATCAATGGCCACTTCTGAGAATGAATTGTGAAATAAATGCCACGCACAGTAATCCAGTGACTTGAGAGGCAGAGGGAGGAGGATCACAAGTTTAAGGACAGCTTCAGAAACTTAGCAAGGGCCTAAGTAATTTAGTGAGACCCTGTCTCAAAACTGAAAAAGGCCTGGGGATGTAGCTCAGTGGTAGAAATCCCCTGGGTTCTACAGAAAAGAGAGACAGAGAGAACAGGCAGCTCTGAGGAGGAGCTGAAGATTAAAATGTGCTCAGAGAGAAAAGCAATCAGCAAATTTGTGATCCGTAGGGACTAAGAATGGTTTTCAGTTAGAAGGAGGCAAAATCTAAGTATAAGTGGAATGGAGAAAGCTATAGACCAGGAGATAAGGAAGCCAGTGAGTCACGGAAGGAGAGCAGAGGTGGGAAATGCAGGCAACAGTCACATAAATGCTGAGAACTACAATGCAGATTGGTGAACTCCTCTTCGGAGACTGGTGAACCCATGGCTCTGCCCAGATTCTGGCAGGCAGAGCTGGACCTCGGTTGCTATCAGGACCCATTCCAGTCGTTGCCTCTCCACATTACGTGAACCACTTTATCTCCTACTCCTCTCCTTCACCTTAAGCAACAGAAATGTATCTTCTCACAGTTCTGGAGGCTTGAAGTCTGAAGCCCAGGTGCCACAGAGGTGTGCACTGTCCAACAGCACTAGGAGAGAGCTGTTGCTCTTCCTTGCTCCTCTAACTTCTGGTATTTTCCAACAATTGTTGGCACTCCCTGGCTTGTAGCTGCAGCCAAGGGCATGGCCAGCTTCCCACTGTGCATCTTCATGCCTCCTTCCTTCTCTGTCTTTCTTACAAGAATACCAGTCATATTACATTGACTCCCACCCTGGTGACCTCATTTGAACTTGATTACCTCTGAAAGCCAGTTTCCAAATAAGGCCACATTAGGAGGCACGGAGAACTAGCACTTTTACATACCTTTTTTGGAAACGAGGGATAGGGAGTAGAGGAGAACATAATTCAACCTAAAAAATGCTCTAGTGAATACATTTGAATAAATTAATCTATACATCCTTAAAGTAATTCTCCCATGACTCTGATCCTATATATAAAATTTAAGGATATCTCTCTGTCCTGTGAATCTAAAATAACATAACTTTTAAATTGCAATTTTAATAAATAATTTTATTGTAAGCCCTGGACCCTGTCAGCATATCTATGTCTATATCTATCACTCTTTGGCTGTGAATGAAGAAATCTCAGTTTACCTATGGATAGAAAATGGTAGGGCCTATGTTTGTGAATGCAGTTATTTTGTCATATGTCCAAACAAGAGGTAGCCCAGGAGTTACACAAGCTATAAACTAAAAGCTGAAGAAGACCAGTTGTCAAGTATAGACACAAAGACATTTTCTTAAGCAAATACATCAGTAATTGCTGAGAGAAAATAGATGCATACTCACATCAGGATGATCTTATGCTGTAAGTATAGTCATCCCTGTCAAGAAGAGGCCAACCTTTCCAATAATTTCTCTGCATTCCTAACTTGTGAGAGCAGCAGGAAAACACAAGAAGAGGAAGATTAGGTGCAGAAAGTATCCATGCACATGAAATGCATTTTCTTGTTTTGTCTCAAGGTATTTTCTTGAGACACTGTTCTTGTCTTCCATGCAGATGTCTGATTGTATTATGCTCTCTTCCTAATGTCAGCTTCTATTTCCAACTACCTAAGAGATATTTCAGACATCTTAAAATACTTCTAACTCCCTATCTCAAAAACATTCATTTCCTCATCCCCACCAACTCACTCTTACTTCCACTGCTAAATTCTTAATTTCAATATTACTTAACTGCTATTCCATTTAAAAATATTGACATTATATGGGAATCATTTCCTTTCTATCCACTCCATGTGGATGAACTAAATTTCCCTTTTAAATTGGTTTTCTTACTTGGGTTCTTCCTTTCCACTATTTCCTAATAAATATCTGCCATTTACTGGGTTTTTGGTAAGTGATGGTTGCTGTGCTAATATCTCATCAAAAACTACCACTTTATGTAGTAATAAAACATGCCACACTTCAAAGTATACGTGATTATTCCTTCAATTCCTGGTAGTTATAATAGAAGAGTAAAGGAGATATTCAAGAAAATCTCCCTGAAAGTGGTTCATGCAAAAGGTGAAAATTTGAAAGTATGATTTTAAGAGAATAAAACCAAGAGCATCAATTCTTGAAGTCCAATGCCTTCGCTTCTGGAAGAAAGAAGAGAGAAAACATGAGAAGTCAGGTTTTAAAAAAAATAGAAGAGAAATTTCTGAAGCCAAATAAAGGGAAATTGCTGCAAGCGTAAATACATCTTAGAAAACCAAGCATAAAGAGAGATTCCACAAAGTTCCCAGAAATGGAAAAACACTTCAACTACAAAGAATTGTGCACCAGGTTCCCACCACCAACACCAACCCTTTGATGACAGTGAACCAATGTCCTGAAAAGTATTGAAAGGAAAAAATATTTTTTCATCAAGAAATTTTTTCCCAGTCTAACTTCTACTTATTCATTATTCTGGGAAGACAGATTGGAGATGTTTTCATGTATATAAAATCCCAGAAATTTTGCTTCCTATATACTGACTTTGAGAATGTGCTCTGTCTCAGAGTGATCAAAAAAGGGAGGGGTAAAAAAAAGTTAAGGGGGAATGATTCCTGGGATTTGAGATTTTCTTGATAATTCAGAGACACTCAAGACTGTGAAAAGGAGACAATACACATACACAAACAAAGGAAAGACAGCCAAAAACTCTAAGAAAAATGAAAAGTAACAAGAAAAAAAATGTATTTCTCAGATCTTCAATGAATTATATTTATATCATTTATAATTCAGTTTCTGTATATTTTCACCATTTTTAGGCAACTCTGAAAAGGCAAAGAAAGGAGAAGCTAGCTATTTTATCTATTGTGTGCTACTACAGCAGAATACTAAAGACTAGATGATTCACAATGAACAGAAGTCTATTGGCCACTATTCTGGAAACCGGGACGTTCAAGATCAAGGTGGCAGCCTCTGGCACGGGCCTTACTGCTGCATGATGGTGTGGCTGGAGGCAGAAGAACAAGAATGTAAAAGAAGGAAGCCACTCCCACAGGTTCTTTTTATAATGGTATCAATCTTTGTATAAGGCGAAACCCTCATGACCTAAATACCTCCCATTAGGCCCAACATCCCAATAAAGTCACATTGAGGGTAAAGTTTTCAACACTTAAATTCTAGGGACACATTCAAACTATAGTATTAATGATAGTTTTTTAAAAGTAGGTAAATGTTTCAATCTTGTATATTTAGAAGTTAGAAATAAGGAAGCAGAAGAGGCGAAAGAAATATCTACTAATATTTTCACTTTTAAAACAGAAGACATAATACATATGGCTTATAACTGATGAAATGAGACATAAAGAAAAAGTATTACTTTATATTTTACGGATGACTAATATACTTAGATGTGATATAACTATCGAAAAGGAGAGATGATCTATGAGAGTTTATTCTTTATTTCAATTATCAATTAATCGATATCATCTAAAATTTGTAGATCAATAAATCATGTTATGAAAGTATATGTTTATAGATTTAGAGGTGAACAACATAGGAAGGAAAACCAGAAACAAATCTTAAAAAACTTAAAAGTAGTTTCCTCTCGTGAGTATATGCTGCACAAGAACATTAGCTGAACTTGTATATAATTTTAAAGTTATTTTTATATTTTATCTTATTCATTCAAAAATATGCCTTGAGTATGTACAATTATCAGGCATTGTGCTAGTCTTAGGAAGAGAGCAATGAACAAAAAAATACAAGAAACCAGAACCCCCTTTCTTTTTATTTATTTATTTTTATTAGTTGTTGATGGAACTTTATTTTTATTTATTTATTTACAGGTGGTGCTGGGAATTGAACACAGTTCTTCACATGTGCTAGGCAAGTGCTCTACCACTAAGCCACAGCATCAGCCCAGGATCTCCTTTCCTTATGAAACTTATATGCTAATGGAATACTTTATATCATCAACTGGAGTACATGAAAATATCTACCTAAGTAACCTTTAATAATGTTATTGTTCAAGTATGGAGTGTCCTCCAAAATCTCATGTGTGACAATGCAAATGAAACCCAAAACTAAGTGGGAGTAGCTACTCTCATATCTGACAAAGCAGACTTCAACCAAAACCAGACAAAGAATGTTACTTCATACTGGTAAAGGGAATAATTCAACAAGAAGATATAACAATAATATACATTCATGCCCCAACTGTGGGTGTCACTAATTACATAAAAGAGACATTACTCAAATTGAAGCCTCAGGGCTCAGTACAATAATACTGGGTGATTTCAACATACCTGTCTCACCATTAGATGGGACATACAGACTTAAACTTGGCAAAGACTCTTAGGTCTGAAAAATACTAATGATACTAAAAATACTAGTAAGTCTAATCAAATAGACTTAATAGACATCTACAGAATATTTCATCCAACAATAGCCGCATATACTTTCTTCAGTGGCTCATACAACTTTCTATAAAATAGACCATACTTTAGGCCACAAAGCAACTCTTTTTTTAAAAAATTTTTTTAGTTGTTTATGGATCTTTATTATATTCATTTATTATTTATATGTGGTGCTGAGGATCGAACCCAGTGCCTCATGCATGCTAGGCAAACGTTCTACCACTGAGCTACAGCCCCAGCCCCACAAAGCAACTCTTAGTAAATATAAAATAATTGATATAATTCCTTGTATCCTATCAGATTATAACAGTATGAAATTAGAAATCAATACACACACACAAAAAACATATAGAAACTATATAAATATAGGGAGATCAAACAATACACTTTTGTGTGTGTGTGTGTGTGTGTGTGTGTGTGGTGCTAGGAATTAAACCCAAGGCCTTGTGCATGCAAGGCAAGCACTCTACTAACTGAGGTATATCCTCAGCCCCAACAATACATTTTGAATGAAAGATGAATGACAGAAGAAATTAAGGGAGAAATTTAAAAATTCTTAGACTTAAATGAGATTAGTAATGTAACATATCAGAACTTCTAACACACTATGAATACAGTTCTAAAAGGAGAGTTTATAGCTATGAGTGTCCAGATATGAAAATCAGAAAAATACCAAAAAACAACCTAATGATGCATTTCAAGGCCCTTGAAAAAAGAAGAAACTAATTCCAAAACCAGTAACTGGATGGAAATAATTAAGACTATATGATCGATGGGATTCTACAACCAGAAGAATAAGAAATTATACTCCATCTATGTGTGATGTATCAAAGTACATTCTACTGTCATTCACAACTAATTAGAACAAATAAGAAAAAAGAGTAGAGCCAAAATAAATGAAATTGAGAATAAAAAAACAATAGAAGATAAACGAGACCAATAAACCCTGAGCTAAATTAGCCAAAAGAAAAAGAAAGAAAACCCAAATTAATAAAATTAGAGATGAAAAATGAGAAGTCACCCCAGACATCACAAAAATACAGTCATCTTTAAGGATTATTACAAAAATTTTTACTCAGATTAGAAAGCCTAGAAGTAATGGATATATTTCTAAACAAATGTGATCTGCCAAAACTGAAGCAAGAGGACATAGAAAATCTAAAGAGATCAATAACTAGCCATGAGATAAAAGCAGTAAAATAAACAGCCTTCCAACAAAGAAAAGCCCAGGACAAGATGGATTCTCAGTTGAATTCTACCAACCTTTAAAGAAAAACAAATGTCAATACTCCTCTAATTGTTCCATGAAATATAAAGGAATGGAGCACTTCCAAATTTAATCTATAAAGTTAGTATCACATTCATACCCAATCTAGATAAGGACACATCAAGGAAAGCAAACTACAGACCAATATCTCTGATAAACTCAAATTAAGTAAACTCAAAGATACTTAATAAAATATTAGCAAATCATGTTCAACAACATATTAAGATGATTATACACCATAAACAACTTGATTTTATTCCAGAGATGCAAGGATGGTTTAAGGTATGAAAATCAATAAATGTAATTAAGCTCATAAATAGAATTAAGAACAAAAATCACTTGTCGTCTCAACAGATGCAGAGAAGGCCTTTGAAAAAATTCAGCACCTATTCATGATAAAAAACACTGAAGAAACTAGGGATAGAAGGAACCTACCTCAACATCATAAAGGCAAAATATGAAAAACCCAAAGCAAACCTCATAGTAAATGATGAAAACTGAAAGTATTTTCTTTAAAATCTGGAACAACACAAGGATGTCCACTCTTACCACTCTTGTTTAATATAGTACTAAAAATTCTAGCCAGCAAAATTAGGCAAGAGAAGTTAATAAAAGGGATAAAAATAGGAAAGGAAGAAGTCAAATTATCACTGTTTGCAGATGATGTGATCCTATACCTAGAAGATCCAAAGAACTTCATCCACCAAAAGATTGTTAGAGCTAATAAAAAAATTTGGCAAAGTAGTAAGTTATAAAATCAACATACAAAAATCAACAGTTTTCCTATATACCTACAACAGATCTGCTGAGAAAGAAATTAGGAAAACAATTCATTCACAAGAGCTTAAAAAAAAAAAAAACCCTAGGAATAAATCTAACCAAGGAGATAAAAGACCTCTACAATGAAAACTACAGAACAATGAAAAATACATTAGAAGATGGATATACCTCCCACATTCAAGGATAGAAAGAATTAATATTGCTAAAAAATGGCCATACTACCAAAAGCAGTACACGGATTCAGTATAATCCCCATCAAAGTACTAATGACATTCTTCATAGAACTAGGGAAAAAGTCCTAAAATTTATTTGAAAGAAGAAAAGAATAAAAAATCCAGAATAGCCAAAGCCATTCTAAGCCAAAAAAAGCAAAAAGCAAAAGCAAGCCATCACAATACTTGACTTTGAATTATACTACAAAGCTACACTAACAAAAACTGCATTGTTCTGGCATAAAAATAGACACAGACCAATGGTAAAGAATAGAAGACACAGAGACAAACCAACACATCTGCAGTCATCTGATCCTTGACACAGTTGCAAAAATCATACATTACAGAAAAAACAAGCTTTTAAACAAATGGTGCTTGGAAAACTTGTCTATATATAGAAGAAAGAAACTAGACCTTTATCTCTCACCTTGCACAAAAATCAACTCACATGACCTAGGAATTACATGCAGAAACTACACAACTCCTAGAAGAAAATGTAGTGCCGACACTCCAGCATATAGACACAGGAAAGACTTTCTCAATAGGACCCCTAAGATTCAGGAAATAATGCCAAGAGTTAATAAATCAGATGCGATAAAATTTAAAAACTCCTGCACAGTAAAGGAAACAATTAGGAATGTGAAGACAGAACCTACAGAATGGGAGAAAATCTTTGCCAGCTACTCTTCTGACAGAGGATTAATATACAGAGAATATATAAAGAACTCAACAACCTATGTACCCCAAAATCAAATACCTTAATTAATAAATTAATGGGCACAAGAGTTAAACAGACACTTATCAAAAGAAGAATACAAATGGTCAGCAAATATATGAAAAAAGTTCAGTGTCATTAGCAATTAGGGAAATTCCAATCAAAACTATACTGAGATTTCATCTCACACTAGTCAGAATGGCAGTCATCATAAATACAACTAAAAACAAAGGCTGGAGAGGATATGGAGGAAAAGGAACACTTTTACACTGTTGGTTTTGATTGTAAATTATGACAACCACTATGGAAATCAGTATGGAGGTTCCTCAAAAGGCTACCATATGACCCAGCTATACCACTCCTTGGTATTTATGCTGAAAAATTAAAGTCATCATAATACAGTGACACATATATACCCATGTTTATAGTAGCCCAATTTACAATATCCAAACTATGAACCAGCCCAGATCTATCAATGAGTGAATGAATAAATAAAATACGGTGTGTATGCACAATGGAGTTTTATTTACTCATAAAAATAAAAATATGTCATTTGCAGGAAAATGAATGGAACTAGAGACCATTATGTTAAGTAAAATAAGTTGAACTCAGAAGATTAAGGGTCGTATCTTTTTTTCATATGCAGAAACTAAAGAGGAAAAGATAGGGGCAGATCTCATAAAAATCAAAAGGAGACCAGTGGAGAAAGGGGATCAAGGGGTCGGGGAGGCTGCTGGGGCATGATATTGGCCAAATTATACAGTTACATTGTATTTTATGCGAGTACAAATATGTAAATAAATCCCCTCAGTATGTACAACTATAATGCACCAATTAACAAATGTGAGGGAAAAAAAAGCAACTAGACTGCTAAAACATTGCTCCTTCTCAAACTTATTTGAAATCTTCTCAGATTCACATCTGGATTTAATAACATAATAAGATTTTTTAAATATGAAGGGCTTCAGATTTTTATGTTTTAATTGTAAAACTAGATCAGCTACTCAAATCATAGAAATATAATAATTTTGTGTTAATTATGATTTCATGCCAGTAAAGTTGTTGAAAGAAAAAAAAAGAATTTTTGGAGGTGAAATTATTAGGCTTTAATCCAATCAGTGAATTGATCCACTGATGTGGATTCACTTGATGGGAACTATAGGTAGGTAGGGTGTGGTTGGAGGAGGTGGATCCCTGGGGGCATGCCTTTGGGGTTTATATTTTGTCCCTAGTGCAAAGAGTACTCTGTCGCCTCTCCTCTCTCCTCTCCCTCTTCTCTCCTCCCCTCTCCTCTCCTCCTTCTCCTCTCTCTCTCTCTCTCTCTCCTTCCTCCCTTGCCAGTTGCCATGCCCAGAGCTGCTTTCCTCCACCGTGTTCAGCAATAATGCTCTGCCTCACCTGGGCCCCAGAGCTGTGAAATCGGCTAATCATGGATTTAACCTCTGAAAATCATGAACCAAAACAAAACTTTCCTCTTTTAACTTGTTTTGTTGGGTCTTTTGGTCACAGTGATGAAAAAGCTTACTAAAACAAATGGGGAAAGATATGTAAAGAGCCACAGGATTCAGAGTCCAAAGAACCTGAGTAAAATCTTGATCCTATTCTTCATGAGCTAGAAAATTAAAACAAAAAAATTCCATTGCTTGAGGTTTGTTTTTTTGTTTCTGAACCTCATTTTCTGTAAAAGGACAATGACGATGTCCATGTTGAAAGTTGCTATGAACATTAAAAATACAGTTTCTGGCATGTTGTATGCCCAACATGGCATCTGTTGTCACAAGACCCACCAATCAATCTGCTGTCCTCTAATTCAAGTCCATTTACTTTTTTTACGTTCTGTATTTTCAGGTATTTGTTCTATGTTTATCAAGGTGCCAACTTATAAGCAGAGAAACCAAAGTGAGAGGTTGGCGAGGGAGAAAAATACATTATCTGAGAGGGAGGAGTCATGATGAAGTTCTGGGCTCTTGTCTGGGCTCAGTCCCCATGTGTCCTGGGGATAAATCACTTCTCCCTCTGAGAAAGGATTTAAAGGACATGAGCATGTTTCATAAACTATAAAAGTAGCATCTGGGGGAGAGGGCTGAAGAGAATAGCAGCTGAGTGTTTACGTGAAGAGTTTATTAATTATAGAGGGTTAATTGTTTTCTTATTATTCTTTCCCAATATTACTCTCCTTTTAGCAAGAATCTGGATTCCACAGGTGATAAATCTCTTAAGGAAACAGGGCTAATACCAGTGAAATTTCAGACCCTGGAGTCAGTCACCCCTAGGACATTTGGGGGAACAGGTTGTCATTTCAAGACCTTCAAACTGATTCTGATAGCAATTCAACCTTGACCTGGGATCCACTGAACATGTGCAAGAGGAGCACAGAACTGGCTCTGGTAATGTCTTTTCAAGGTCACACACTTCTTTCCAAATGTTTGGGGTTCAATAAAATTCCAGATGTATTTGGCTCTGAACAATTTTATTTTATTTTTAAACCCATGTGTGTTTTAAAGAAAATTTCATACATATGTTTTTGCTTCATTTACACTTCAATCATTTAAAAATTGGTTTATTTCATAGTTATTTAATGTTCAAGAAGTTTTTATAAATGAATGTTTAAAAGTACTTAAAAAAAAACACACTAAAAAATAGGCCAAATAACAGGAGGCTGTGGTTTGCCAAAAGTAAATAATGTTATACACCCAAAGTTTCCATCTTGAGTTCAACCACCAAACCTGTCAACTGTGTTGTGTCTAAAGAAGCTTTAACAAGACAGATTTTCCTCTCCAAAATAAGCAGAAAGCACCAGGTGAAAATAAACTTAAAATAACTAACAAAATATAGTACCCACATTCACAAGTGCAAACATATAAACTGATTTGTACGTAGATACTTGCTACATAGCATGGGATCGGGAAGAATATTTACGTTCTTCCATTGTTGAGTGACTATGTGTCAGTGATCTAGTTTAAACGCATCTCAATTTCCTGCTGAAGGACATGGAGCAACAAGATCTGCCCTACATATACCAACATGTTGAAGATATAGTCAAGGAGCATTCTGGGTATCACAGCCCTTTGAAGAATATGAAGTGATATATGATTGTATCATAGCTAACATCCAGTAATAAAAATGCATGATCATTACCATGGATCCAAGAATTCTGCAAAAATGTCAACATTTGCTAATTTCACTGTTAAGTGAGAAAAATATATAAAAATCTGAATTCAGGTGCTTTGTTTCTTTAATATATAATCATCAGTTTTATAATGCTCTGACATTTATTCACCTCCTATTTTTTTCTTGGCCCAGTGGCAGTTAAGGAAGTGTTTTTAGAATTTTAACATTGCAAAGTAGCCATAAATATCCATTAAATATTTATGATGTGAAAGCCCCTTTAAAGTACATTATCTTATGTAATCCTTACTTAATCCTGTTAAATAGATAGCATGATCCTCAATTTATAGGTGAGGGAATGAAAAGAAACTAGTTCAAGGTCACATGAATGGGTAAAACAGCACTCAAACAAATGTAGTTTAGGGGCTCCAGATCTTTTTATTTCCTTTAATGAAATTGTTTCTCATTTCTCAAAATGTACAGAAAAATTCACTAAAATAGTATTCTTCTTCCCAGAATACATGAGAAAGGTAATAAAAATAAATAAAACAACTATTTTTAATGCTTTCCTGGCTCAACCTTTGCTTGCCTTGAATGAGTGGCTATTTACAGTGTATCTTTAAGTATTAAATTAAACCTTAAGTATTCAGTTAAACACTACTATGATATAATCAACAAATGAAATTTCATTGTTTCTATAATGTTGGGATTTATAACCTTTCTTTACCTCAGTAGACCTAAGCTATTTCATTTTCTTCAGTTTTCAATGTGCAATCTTGCTGTTGACATTACATCATAACATTTTCTAGAGCAGATGAGCCACCTAAGTCTGGTTGTCATATTCGCTCAAAGCCTGCAATGCATTTGTATCTGCAGCCCACATGCAGTTACTGGCTTCTACAAGTCACGATTTGTTAAAAAAGAGCCCTGTGTCAGCCAGCTTTTCTGGCATAATAAATGACCTCACTACCTAATAGCTTAAAGAAACATTTATTTTGTCCCTGGTTTCATGGATCCGCAGAGCAATTCTGATCAGGGCTGGATTGGCTGGTCTCTGATGGGATGCTTCTCTGTGTGTGACCAATCTGGCTCAACAGGTTGGTCTAGCGTGGCTTCAATGGGACATTTGGCAATTGGCATTTGTGGTCCAGAGTGTCGAGTGTAACTGGGTTGCTGTGTCTTTCATCAACTGGCAGTCTAACCCAGGCTGCTTCTTCATATAGGAGTCTTGGTTCCCAGAGAGGAAGCTTGGGACTTGTGCACTCTGAATTCCAATGCATTTTACTGGTCATAGCAAGTCACTGTCATGGCTCAGATTCAAGGGTGAGGGAAATAGACATAACCTTCCACAGGAGGAGCTATAAAATAAGTGATTTTTACTATTTATCTCAAATTTTCTCATTCATTTCCCAATTTTATTATTGCCTCCAAAACTCTAGTCTGTTGGTTCAGCTGCCACTCAACCATGCTAGCATAGGGGCTGGCTAGTATAAATGAGAAAGTAGAATGCCCAAGTGAGTCACACATGGTCCAAGCCCTAAAAAATCCAATAATGTGTTGGAGGAGATTGAAGATACAGCAGATTTCTCTTGCCTCCCAGAGGGATCAAGCTACCTTGTAACTAACTTCATCCATATAATTCTAAGAAACAACTTGGCAATCAGGACTCTGAATTTTGTAAAGGTTTGTCACCCACCCCAGTGAATAGAGAACATTAAAGTCAGGGAAATTTAGAGTAAAGCTTCTGACTTGCCAACAAACAAGACATCATCTATACAGTGGAATCTTTGAATATCAAAGGAAAGAGGCATTCATTCTAAACCCTAAACACCACCTACCTCAGCTCCCTCCTCCCTGCCCTGTGCTAATGGCAACGGCAGTGGTTCTTTTCCCACCCCCACTTCCCTACCTGTATCATTTCCTGATGGAGAGCATCCCCTGATATGGAACACATCAACACTGCCATGATGCTTGGAGATGTAGAAATGATGGCACCAGTACAACAAATGAGTCCCAGGCTCCACCCACAACATCCTACCCCTTCCCAAAGTTTTCTGGTGTACTGTGATGGGAGACTATGATCTTGAGTGATTTTTGGAAACCGAGAGTCCTCAGCCCCATCCTAATCATCTTTCTCTTAAAATACGTTAAATTGAGCAGCAGGAGTGGGAGAGGCCGAGGTCAGAAAAGGAGACAGCAGCTTTAAGCCACTAAAGAAAGCACTCTTGATTTCCATTGTATGTGACCTGGAGGCTACTCGAGGGTCAACAAATGCTTTGCACACATAGAGCTCTTTAATCTCATGGATTAAAGAGATTTCTGCTTTGGAGACTCCTCAACTCCACAGCTACAGTGCCTTTGGTCTAGGGTCTCAGGACTTGCTGTCCACTGTCATGACAAATATCCCTTCCTTGTCTACCACTTAAAGAGTAAGCAAAAGCCAAAACAACCATCCAAGAGACTTATTTTAATTCTACCTCTTGAGCTCAGATTATCAACATTCATCAGCAGGTGAAATAATGGAAGACTCATATACTACCAGTTGGGTGAGAGTATTTGCTACTAGATTTTAGGGTATCTGCTCAGATTCTCTAACCAGGGCTACAAGGCCTTCCTTCTTTCTCTTCCAGAAAAAACATGTCTCTGTCAGCATCTCATGTTCATCATCAAAAATCTCCATCAACTGTGAAGGGTTTGAAATTATAATCACACATGAAAGCTAAGAAAGTAGCCTGCCATAATTTCACAGGCACTAGCAACAGATATAAGCTTCCTGAGGCAGAGACAAAAATCCTTTACTGCTCATAGATCAGCATACAGTATAAGCTGTTTGTATTGTTTTCCGTTGGTCCCAAGATCCCACTAGGGTATTGGAAAGCAGCCCAGGAGAATAATGCACATATAGTGAGTCGCATCAGAGCTAAGGACTCCAAGCTCAGGGAAACCAAGTATTTTATAATTGGCTGGAAGCAATCCTGCCCACTTTTACCCCAGAGTGTGATATTAACTTTTATTTTACTGAACAGTGTTGGGACAATTCTCTCTATTTCTACATACCTTAGAAACAGTTATCAGAGACACAGCCTTTCTATGGACTATCTTTTCAAAGATGCACCAAACCACATCCCTTTTTTCCACCAAAATAGTGATAGAAAAACTTTCTCTGAAACCTAAGGTTATTACAGGGTATTCTCTCATTATGGATCATATTCTCAGTTTGTAGCTTTTTGGATTCCTCAATAAACAGGTTAAGGCACACACTCAAATGAAGTACATGCTTTAAAATCCAAAAAAGGCTGACCAGATCCTGTGCTTCCCTTATTAGAGGAGCCAACAAACTGTCATTCACCTTGGAAAAGTGATCTTGATATTCCACAGACTGCTGGATTCCCAGAAATCTTCCTGAGGTAGCAGACTCTTGGATTTGTATGGAAGTTTTTCCCACCCCCTGGCCATGATGTATCTTACCAAGAGTTGTGTTTATTTCCTGCTCTCTAGATCCAGTCAGCATGGCAGCTTACATGCAAAGGGTCAATGTGCAGTCCTGTGGAATGGAGAGGTGACTAGGCTCCCTGGGGGTTAGGATATGACAGAGGCCTGAAGAGTTCATGCAGTTGGAGCTTGGTCAGTGTAAACGTGCTGCTGACCGGGTCAGGTGAAACCAGTCTCTTGCAACATACACTCAGGCATAACCCAAACCTACTTAAACCTACTATCTCCTTACCCATATCTGAATAGGCAAATATTGATGCAAAATGACAAAAATCAAGTTTGCTGAATGTGTTTCAATTTTATGACCACAATTCTCAAATGGGGATCATTTTCAATTTCCTCTGCTCACTGTATCCACATCTCAGGGCACTGGGCATTGTTGATGCCTCCTTGAAACACACTCATCTCTAAGCATGTTCCCTAAACTTTGTGTATCCATTGTGTGCTCATTCTTTCTACTTGCATATTTCAAAGATATCTCAAATTTAATGAGCCCTTATCTCTATTCCTATTCAAATTTTCCTAGGCCCTAATATTTGTCTAATTAATGAATAGCACTACCATCAACTCAGTCATTTCAGCCCTACACCTAGGCACCATACTTTGTTATTCTCTTTTCCAAACATCAAGCTATTTTTTTAATAAATTATATTACTAGTTATCTAAAATACACTCAGAATTTCATTGCCTCTCTTTCCTAGTCTAATAAACATTATCTCTTGCCAGAATCACTACAAGAACCTCTTGACACAGCACCAAAGGTTATTTTCTCTAGTAAAATAAGGAGTTTTATTTTTAAAAAATATATAGGAAATATGTATCCTTTTAAATTTTTTAATTTGTGTTAATTAGTTATACATGACAGTAGAATGTATTTATGCACTTTGATATATCATACATAAATAGAGTATAATTTCTCATTTTTCTGATTGTTGCAGAATCACATCAGTCATGCAGTCACATATGTACATACGGTGATAATGTCTGTTTCATTTTACTGTTCTTCCTATTCCCATATCTCCTCCTCTCCCTTCACTCCTTCTACCTAATCTAAAGTAACTCTGTTCTTTCCTAGGCATTCCCCCACACTTATTGAATTAACATCTGCATGTCAGAGAAAACATTTTGGCCTTTTGTTTGGGGGATTAGCTTATTTTGCTTAGCATGATATTCTTCAGCTCCATCCATTTACCAGAAAATGCCATAATTTCATTCTTCTTTAAGGATGAGTCTTGTTCCCCTTTTCTGAGCTAATAGAAACTTCTGAGCTGCTGAGCCCTAAAAGACTGAGAGATAGTTACTATTGACTGTTACCAGTTTCATCCAGCCCCTTTCTGGTATATCACATATCTTACATATAGTAGCTTATCAAATATAGAATCACACAATCTCAAAAAATTAGGGAGACCTTCAAGACAATCGTAACTGTAGCCTAATCTCTCAGATTATGTTAAGAGGCTCAGAGTGTTTAGGAAATTCTTTTATGACATTAATTCTTTTTTGAGCTAATAGTCCTGTTCAAACTACAGATACACCAGGACCTTCTGTTCGATGCTGTTTATCCTACTCCAAAAAGTGATACTGCCCATTGTGTGAGTGTGTGTGATCTCACGATCATACCATCTCTGTTCTCGCCACCTGGGCTAATTGTTATGGCTCTTGGGTTGCACTCTGTATGAAAATGACATACATTGAAAAGATAAGCATTTTAGGTACAACTAAATATTAAAATCTCTGGCTATTTTCATTGTGCCTATCTCAATATCTCTCAGATTTACTTAGATATCTCAAGTTTACTTAGAACTGTGAGAACTTTGTATAAATAAGGATATCCTTACAAGGAACCTTCGGTATTTCTTACTCAGATAGTCTACCATGTTCCAAACCACCCAGAAACTCTTCTTTTCCTGACACTAGTATTGCCCAAATACTAGGCAACGTGTCTTGAAAGCACTTCAAATGCTGACTGTAGCCGACTCTGGTTTCTTTCTTATTTGTGTGAAGTTTCTGACTGCTTGCTTATTTTATCCCAACATATGGACTAAATTACATCTTCCCTTAAATATGTGATTTAAATCACCTTTCCTGCCCAGCACTTTGTCAAGATTTTAGCCACCTGTAGGAACCTAAAATGATTACATGCTAAAAATACTATGCTCCATGCCAATCCCAACTTCTGCTCTTAAGCCTGAGGCTGGGTAACTCCACAACTCAACATTTCAACAAACATTTATTAACTATTTGAAAGGTACTATGTAAGTTATTCTCAGGAATGCAGACTTGAATTTCAACCTTCATTTTCTGAAGGTTCACCATCTGGTGAATACATACATGTTTGATACCACCTGAGGTTGACGGTGGCACATGCCATGGTAGAGGCACGACTTGAGTTTGGGAATTTGGATAAGGCGGTCAAAAACACATAGCAGGTCACATGTGATGATGAGGTCACAAGACCAGCAAGGTATGTCTGGGGATGGAAGAACTTCCTACATCTCTGATGTGAAGGTCTGTTTATGTGCGTTCAAAACCAGGGTGCAAGGCTAGAAAAGCAGCTAGAGAACAGTAACATCCTTGGAATTTCAGCATTTCATTGTGGCCCCTGTTCTGATTCCAACTGTGACTCACTCAACTTCTGTGCAGGAAGGTTTTCCCACCAGGCCTGGGGACAGGAGAGTACATGTGGAGGGTAATTTAAAGTAGAAAACATCTGACAACAAAATGCTGATAAGTTGGTACAGAAAATGTCCCTTGTGTGTGCACCCAACACAATGCTCAGCACCTACTATACTTTTTGTGATAACAATTCCTCAGTTTCCCTCAGCCAATGCAGAGCAAGGGCTCTTTATTTCACTTGGGTGCAGGGATGAGCTTCTGTGACTCCCATCAAAACAATGTGTTCTCCTAACTGAAATGATTTGTCTGCAATGGGCTTGTTGGGAGTTTCTAGAAGAGAAAGAATATTCCTACTGGAATTGAACTCAGAGGCTAGCATTGACAGGCACAGAGTATGTGCTCACTGCATGTATGTTTAAAGCATCATTTGTCCCTCAAGAAAAGAAGTCTGAAAATGGAATTAACACTATCAGGGAGAAGGAAAAACGGGAAACTGATGAAACTGTTTGAGCCCTGAATCAAGCCTTACTTCAAACTTTTGTGAATTAAAGACTCATCATTTATGAAGTAGGAAATCCTAAAAATGCAAGAAAGAGTCTCTAGTTCAGGGACTGAGCTTCAAACAAGGGTCCACTTGTATCACCCAGCTATTGTCACAATAACACTATATACCAAACTATTCCCAAATTCAGTGGCTTAAAATAGTATTCATTTCTACTTGCTTATATTTGTATGAGTTAGCTGGAGGACAGCTGAAATGGGCCAGGATCAGCAGTGCAGCTTTGCTTTAATCTGTGTGTTTGTTCCAGACTGATCACTTTGGATTTGATTCAGGTCAGCTCCATGCTTGTTTGTTGTGGCCCCCATACTCAGGTAGCAGCTCCTCTTGGGAAATCCTCAGTGATGTTACAAATGTAAGAGGACAGGCCCTGGCACATGAGTAAGGTGCAAGCCTCTGCTGCTGCCACAGCCACTAGCTTCCTTTCAGCAAAACAAGATGCTGGGCTGAGCCCCAAATCATGATTCAGACACATATTTCAGGTATGTGACATCAAAGCAAAACTCACCTGGCCAAGTCTAATACCAGCAGAAAAAACGATCGATATTCTCCATAGAATGTGAGGAGTAGATTTTTTTTCTAATAAAAATGTATTCTAATGCAATATTCTCACTAAGCCTATAGGGATGTGTTAAGAACTAGACAATATCTCAGAAAACAAAGAGTCCTTCCAGAGGCCACCATAAGTTAAGTCCCCATTGAATACTACTGCCTTGAATGCCAAGTGATGATTCCCAAATGTGTATCTTGATGTGAAAGTGACAGACGGATATACTACCAAGTGACAAGGTTGACTAGTGACAGAGGGATATACTACCAAGTGACAAGGTCGACTAGGAACTTGGAAGTACTGAGCTGTAATTTTCCTTTTTTTAAAATTTGTTTTATTCAGGCTTATATGTTAACAGTGCAATTTGATTCATTGTACATAGATAGAGGAGAACATATCAATTCTCTAGTTGTAAGTTGTATAGAATCACAACATATATGCAGTCATACATAAACTTAGGGTTATTATGACCATCATATTCCACCACCTTTGCTGTCCCCATGCCCCCTCCCGCCTTACACACTGTGAACAGAGATCCACCATTGTTCTCATGTCCTTCCTCACATTATGGATCAGCATCCACTTATCAACGAGTACATTTGGCATTTTGTTTTCTGAAATTGGCTTACTTCACTTAGCATGATATTCTCCAACTCCATCCATTTACCTGCAAATGCCATAATTTTATTCTCTCTTATTGTTGAGTAATATTCCATTGTGTATATATACCACAGTTTCTTTATCCAGTCATCTATCGAAGGGCATCTTGGTTGGTTCCACAGTTTAGCTATTGTGAATTGAGCTGCTATAAACATTGAAGTGGCTGTAGCACTGAAGTACGCTGTTTTTAAGTCTTCTGGGTATAGACCTAGGAGTGGGATAGCAGGCTCAAATGGTGGTTCCATTCCAAGTTTTCTAAGGAAT
>CM053405.1:11121559-11151030 GCA_028644305.1 Xerus rutilus | reverse complement strand
TAACTGTATGTAAGTGGGTTCATCTCTGTGTCTTCTCTTCTATACCATTGGCCTACATGTCTATTTTGGTGCCATTACCATGCTGTTTTTGTTACTATAGCTTTGTAGTATAATCTGGGGTCTGGTATTGTGATGCCTCCTGCTTCACTCATCTTGCTAAGGATTGCTTTGGCTATTCTGGGTCTCTTATTCTTCCAAATGATTTTCATGATTGCCTTTTCTATTTCTATAAGGAATGATGTTGGGATTTTAATTGGGATTGCATTGAATCTATATATCGCTTTGGATAGTATGACCATTTTGACAATATTGATTCTGTCTATCCAGGAGTATGGGAGATTATTCCATCTTCTAAGGTCTTCTTCAATTTCTTTCTTCAGTGTCTTGTAGTTTGCATTGTAGAGGTCTTTCACTTCTTTTGTTAAATTGATTCCCAAGTATTTTATATTTTTTTTGAGGCTTCAGTGAATGGGATAGTTTCCCTAATCTCTCTTTCAGAGGGTTTATCACTGATGTATAGAAATGCAATTGATTTGTGAGTGTTGATTTTATATCCTACTTTGCTGAACTCATTTATTAGTTTTAAAAGTTTTCTGGTAGAATTTTTTGGATCCTCTAGGTATAGAATCATGTCGTCTGCAAATAATGATAGTTTGAGTTCCTCTTTTCCAATTCGTATCCCTTTAATTTCTTTTGTCTGTCTAATTGCTCTGGCTAGTGTTACAAGGTCTATGTCGAATAGCAGTGGTGACAGAGGGCATCTCTGTCTAGTTCCCATTTTCAGAAAGAATGATTCCAATTTTTCTCCATTAGGATGATGTTGGCCTTGGGTTTAGCAGAGATAGCTTTTACAAAGTTGAGATATGTTCCTTCTATCCCAAGTTTTTCTAGTGTTTTGAGCATAAAAGGGTGTTGTATTTTGTCAAATGCCTTGTCTGCATTGATTGATAAAATCATGATTCTTATCTTTAAGTCTACTGATGTAATGTATTACATTAATTGATTTCCGTATGTTAAACCAACCTTGCATCCCTGGAATGACCCCCACTTGATCATGGTGCACTATTTTTTTGATATGTTTTTGTATGCAATTTGCCAGAATTTTATTGAGAATTTTTGCCTCTATGTTCATCAGGGATATTGGTCTGAAGTTTTCTTTCTTGGATGTGTTTCTGTCTGGTTTTGGAATCAGGGTGATACTTGCCTCATAGAATGAGTTTGGAAGGGTTCCCTCATTTTCTATTTCATGAAATAGTTTGAGGAGAATTGGTATCATTTCTTCTTTGAAGGTCCTGTAGAACTCAGCTGAGAATCCATCTGGACCTGGGCTTTTCTTGGTTGGCAGGCTCTTGATGGTATCTTCTATTTCCTTGCTTGAAATTGATCTGTTTAAGTTGTGTATGTCCTCTTGGTTCAGTTTGGGTAGGTCATATGCCTTTAGAAATTTGTCAGTGTCTTCGGGGTTTTCTATTTTACTGGAGTATAGATTTTCAAAATAGTTTCTAATTATCCTCTGTATTTCAGTAGTGTCTGTTGTGATATTTCCTTTTTCATTGCGAATTTTAGTAATTTGGGTTTTCTCCCACCTTCTTTTTGTTAGGGTGGCAAGGGTTTGTCAATTTTGTTTATTTTTTCAAAGAACCAGCTTTTTGTTTTGTCAATTTTTTGAATTGTTTCTTTTGTTTCAATTTCATTGATTTCAGTCCTAATTTTGATTATTTCCTGTCTTCTACTTCTTTTGGTGTTAATTTGTTCTTCCTTTTCTAAGGCTTTGAGTCAAAGAGTCAATTCCTTTATTTGTTGACTTTTACTTCTTCTGATGAATGAGTTTAGTGCTATGAACTTTCCTCTTAGCACTGCCTTCATGGCGTCCCAAAGATTTTGATATGTTGTATCGTAGTTTTCATTTGCTTCTAAAATTTTTTTTATCTCTTCCTTGATGTCTTCTGTTATCCATGCATCATTCAATAGCATATTATTTAGTTTCCAGGTGATGGAATAGTTTCTGTTTTTTACTCTGTCATTGATTTGTAATTTTATTCCATTCTGGTCAGATAGGATGGCGGATAGAATCTCTATTTTTTTTTGTATTTGCTAAGACTGACTTTGTGACATAACATATGATCTATTTTGGAAAACGATCTATATGCTGCTGAGAAAAAAGTGTATTCATTCGTTGATGGACAGAACACTCTATATATGTCTGTTAAGTCTAAATTATTGATAGTTTCATTGAGATCTATGGTTTCTGTATTAGGTGTTTGTTTGGAAGGTTTATCCAATGGTGAGAGAGCTAAGTTAAAGTCTCCAAGTATTATTGTGTTGTGGTCTATCTGATTCTTGTATTCGAGAAGAATTTGTTTGATATATGTAGAAGCTCCATTATTTGGGGCATAGATATTTATGATTGTTATGTCTTGTTGATGTATGATTCCCTTAAGAAGTATGAAATGACCTTCTTTATCTCTTTTCACCATCTTTGTTTTGAAGTCCACTTTATTCGATAGGAGGATGGAAACTCCTGCTTGTTTGCGGGGTCCATGTGAGTGATATGTTTTTTCCCACCCTTTCACTTTCAGTCTGTGGATGTCTTTTCCTGTGAGATGAGTCTCTTGAAGACAGCATATTGTTGGGTCTTTTTTTTAATCCAGTCTGTCAGTGTATGTCTTTTAATTGGTGCATTTAGGCCATTTACATTCAGGGTTATTATTGAGATATGAATTGTAATTCCGGTCATTTTGGTTTGTTTTGGGTTTTTAACTTGAATTGTTTTCTCTTTTGAATGGTCTTTCCTCTAGTGTAGTTCCTCTCTTTGTAAGTTTTCATTGTTGGTTATCATTTCCTCCTCATGGAATATTTTGCCAAGAATGCTGTGTAGTGCAGGCTTTGTTGCTGTAAATTCTTTTAACTTTTGTTTATCATGGAAAGTTTTTATTTCGTCATCAAATCTGAAGCTCAGTTTTGCTGGATATAGGATTCTTGGTTGGCATCCATTGTCTTTTAGGGTTTGGAATATGTTATTCCATGATCTCGTGGCTTTTAGTGCCTGGGTTGAAAAATCTGCTGTGGGCCTCTTCATGCTGGGGTCTCTGGAGTCCACTCTTACCCTGGGTGTGCCTTCCTCTGTGGCTGGTAGCAATCAGACTCTGCTTAACCCTTAGTTAGACACCCGTGGAGTTTCCTGAGGATGGATCTGGGCCCTCTAACCTCTTGCCGGACCCCAGGATCTCTGGAGCTGAACTGGGGCAAACCCAGGCTGCCCTTGGATGTGGCTGCCTCACGCTGGTGTCTCTGGAGCAACTCTTGCCCTGAATTTGAGCTCTTCAGTGTCTAGAGGTAGCAGACCCTGGTCTGCGTTTGGCTGGACAACCATGGAGGTTCCTGTGGGTGGATCAGGGCTTTCTGCAGCTCCTGCCGGTCCCCAGGAACTCTGGAGCAGAACTCCTGAGCTGTAATTTTCTCGGAGAAAATTTGTACATTGAAAAGAAAGAGGCCATGGACCTTAATTTGTATAAATACTACATTAAACAGAGATAGAGAAGCACCCAATCAAGAAAAAGAGAGAAGCAATAATTAGATGGCCAAGAGACCCCAGGGAAGGAACTAGTAGGAGAAAAAGATGAGTGAAATACTTGAAGTAGCTGTTGAAGATTAAAGTATTACAGACTTTGAAAAGCTCAGAGAAAAATAAGAACTCAGAAAATGACATCCTTAGTATTTGAAATGTAGGTTATTAGTGTTATTAGTGTCCTTTAAGAGAACAGCTATGTAGCAATTTGGGGTCAAAAACCAAATTATAAAGCACAAGAGGAAAAATTGGTGTCAAAGAAGTAAATAGCCATTGGTAACATTTTAGAGCATTTTCTCCTAGACATTTTCTTCTATCTTCACTTACAAACACACTGTATTTGGCTTCTAAAATTATATCATAAAAATGTTTCTGTCATTAGAAATTATTTTAAAATGCTATTATTTTTCAATTACAGACTATATTTGTGACATGAAACTCATTATTTAAGCATTTTCTTATGGAAGGTCAATTAAATTTCCATTGTCCAACTAATGTATAATCATATATGCCTTGTTAAAAAGTAGCTCATATTTCTGTCATTTCTTTACAAAAGATCTCTGAAAAATTAATTATTTGACTAGCATTTACAAATTTGTTGATGACTCAACACATCATAAAATTCCCGAACCAATTTTAACTCCCACCAAGTAAAGATTCTCCAAGTGCTGTTCATTAGTATTAAGCATTTTAAATCTTAAAATGTACTTTATTTAATATGAAAAAATCAAATTTTTGTAACTTATTGTAGTCTTTTATAATTTTAAATATTACTTATATATTGGTTTTTAAATTTTCTTCTGTTAATTATGTTTTTTACCCATTTTTGCATTGAGACATTTCATTCAATAAGTTACAAAATAGATCAAATAAATATTAATGATGTCCCCTCTTGTCATATTTCATACAAACCTTTGACTGAGTACATGAATCAGCTGTTGCTATAGTAATGCTGTGTAACAAACAGTTCCCATACTCAGTGGCTTCACTGCTCCTGACATATAAAAATGCCCATAGGCTGTAGCACTCTTCCTTCCACTCTGACTAGCATTTCATGTAGTATATAAAATCATATGGCAAACTCAAGGTCAATAGGGCAAAGAAATATACTTTGTCTGCTTTCATAGGAAGTATTCCTAAATCACATGACAGAGAATGTGGATATTATACTTATGAGGAGGGAATGAAAAATTGGAGATCTCTTCTGCTCCATCAGAGATTTTATTTGCTTTGGGGGTTAAATGTTAGCATTTTAATTAAGGCCAAACTATTATTTTGTGAATTCATTCATCACATTTATGCATTTTTAAATGAAATTCTTTGAAATATTCTAAAAATCATAGGTTTAATTTCTCTTTAAAATAATATTTAATAAGTAGAAGACCCACAAAAACATTTCTAAGTATGTGAATATTTTAATCAATTTCCAGTATTAATGTAGTCTAGTCAGAATATATAGTATGTGTAATTTGTGCTTTGTGGAATTGCTTACTCTTATAATTTCATTTGTGAAGTATTATATGAGAATTTTTATAACTGTAGTATGTATATTTAAAGAAAATAAATAATTTAAGCACGATAAAAAGAATCTATGATTATCTCTTTCTATAAATAGCATCATTCAAATCCAATGTTCTTATTTTTTTATTTTAATTCCCTTTAGTGTCTCAAAACTTTGATGTTCACAGGATTATCTTTCTTTATTTTCAAGTGTGTTTCTATAGGAATCTCAGGAAATGTGGTAAAAGCTAGGTCACCACACTTCCATGAACTGGAATTCAGTTTGCTTTTTAAGGAAAGTTTTGTTTCCCACGTACTCTATGTCATTTGTCTCTGAATGTAAGAAAAATGTTGGTCTTTGAAAACTCATTTGAAATTGACAATTGCCAGGTAATATTTACACCATTTCTCTTCATGATCCTAATAGGTTTTAAACTATCATATATTACATTTAGAAACAAAATGGTATGGGTTTGTCATCTAGCTACAGGATGGTTTGTCACAGACCAAGTGAATTGTTGAGACATTTTAGCTCAGGTTCAATAAGTTCCTACATTATGCACTAGAATTTTTGCCCAAGGGGCACTTACTTAATTACAAAATAAATTTTACTCCACATTAGGGCATATTAAGCTACACCAATAAGCAAATTAACCCTTTGTGTTAGTTAGCTTTGTGTCACTGGGCAAAATACCTGAAAGAAATCAACTTACAGGACAAAAGATTAATTTTGGTTCATGGTTTCAGAGGTTTCAGTCCAGGGTCACTTGGTCCACTGTCTCAACAGCATCAAGACAGCACTTCCTGAAGTACTCCAGAAGCATGAGGGGACACTGCTGCATTAGGAATCAGACTTTCAACACATGAGCTTCTGGAGGATACTTAGGATCCAATCTGTAACACACACTTTTTTTTCCTTTTAGATAATGGTTTAGTTCATTATTTAATGCTATTTTGGCAGGCAGAAACTTGTTTGCTTTGTCTTCTGTTAGCATACCAGCACCCTAGAGAAAACAAAATGTCCAAATGGCATCTGAGGCCTATGAACCCACACATCTCCCTTGGTTCTGGTTTGGATCTGGGCTGTCTCCCTAAAAGCTATGTGTTCAAAGCATAGTCAACAATGTAAAAAGGCTCAGAAGTAGGGATTTTAGGCAAGGATTGAATCACAAGGACCTGACTTCATTGGTGGGTTAATATGTTGGGTAGCTGAATGGAATAAGGGAGGTGGGACATAGTTAGAAGAGGTTGATTATTGGGGATGTGTCCTTGGAGATTACATCCATACTTGACTGTTCCCAGCCCCACTCTTAATTCTGGCTGTGGTGAGAAGAGCAGCTTTGCTCCAGCACACTCTTCCACCATGCTCTGCCTTTCCTCAGAACCAAAGGAATGGAGACAGTGGCCTATTGATGGATCCCTCTTAAACTATGAGCCAAAAGAAACTGTTCCTCCTCTATATTGTTCTTGTCAGGTATTTTTTGTCACAGCAATGCAAAACTACCTAACACACCCTTCTCTCAAACTTTGATCTTTATATACACTTCTTATTTGGTTGTGAGAGGTGGGGAGAGGACATAGTAATTTTGCAAATTGTTCAAATCCTTTAAAAGCACCTACAGAGTACCAGGCACTGTACTAGCCACTGGGGACAGATGGGTGAATAAGGAAGACAAAATCCCTTCCCCACATGTAATTTTCATTTCATACAAAGTTAAAATTAAGTGAAGAAAACACTTTAATAGTGTTGTCATAAGAGATAATCATAAAGGGATGGTGTTTATGTTGACATTAGATATTATGGTTTAGATATGAAGTGTCCCCCAAAATCTCATGTGTGAGACAATGCAAGAATGTTCAGAGGTGAAATGATGAGGTTATGAGATATGTAACCTAATTATTGGATTAATCCACACATATGAATTAACTGAGTGTTAACAGTAGGCAGGTAGAGTGTGGCTGGAGGTTACAAGGGGCTTGGGGCTTATATTTTGTCCCTGGTAAGTGGAGCTTTCTCTCTCTGCTTTCTGACTCTCATGTCCTGAGCTGATTTCATCTGCTACGTCCTTCCACCATGATGTTCTGCCCCATCTTTGGCCCAGAGCTGTGGAATCTGCCTGTCATGGACTGAACCTCTGAAACACTGAGCCAAAACAAGCTTTTCCTCCATGAATTGTTATTGGCAAGTCTTAGTTACAATGACGAAAAGCTTACTAAAATATCAACCAGGCAGGAAACAATCAGTGCCTCTGAAATGTTTCATTGCAATAAGAAATTACACTGGTTGAATGGTGGGTTTTATTGTTACTACCTGTTGTTTATGTCGTGTCTTGTGTGGGTCTGCCGACAAGCTGGGGTCCCAGAGGATGAAAGTATGGGGTCCTAGGAAGGATGGTATGGGGTCCTGTGGGACCAAGTATGGGGTGAACAGTCACAGAGTCACTTCACCCAAACTGCAGGGGTTGGTAAGACTGCTCTGCTGGAGCAAGATGCAGAACCCATTTATTCCAGGAAGTCTAACAGCTTATGAATGGTCCTCAGACCAATCATGGCCCTGAGGTTACAGCCAATGGGGTACTGCTCTCTGTCAGGTGCACAGTCTATCAGCATAGAGTGGAACAAGGGAGAGGGGAGGCACCGAATGTAGAGAGTGCTCCTATATTTCCCCTTTTTACTTTTATTTTAAGGTCAGTGGGGCCTGTGGGGCCCATAAGCAAGCATTTTGGAGGGATCTATGATAATTCTCTCATGGGAATCATTCTGCTGGATTTCAATGAGACTGCCTGTCTGCCATTTTTCAGAGCATCTTACCCGTCATTGACTAACCAGTCCTTGTGAATGAGAGGGGTGGGGCAAAGACTGTGCCTGTCTTAGGTGGTGCCCACTTTTCAGAACATCTTACCTGCTATTGACTAACCAGCCCGTGTGAATGTGCCCTGAGATGAGTTCTCTCCTAAGAGAAGGGGTAATGGGGTTGGGTGAAGTTGGAAGGGAAGGGGTTTTGGGGCTAGGGTTGGCCAAAGTTGTGAAACCCTGTGTTTTCAGTGAATATGGGGTGGGCAAGCTTCTTACATGTTCTTGAGGGCTGCAATCCATAAAGTGGGAATTTTCTTGTGTTCCTGTGATTCTTTAATGATATGAACTAAGAGAGCTTGTTTAGTTTCTACTTTGGTTTTATAAATTTGACAAAGAGAAGGACCAGAAGAAGGCTTAGAACCTGAGCCCTATGATAACCCAATTGGATGGATCTAACAGAGCTGATAATTTATTTCACACCTTTTGAAGAATAGAAGGGTCAAAGAAAACATTAACTTTGGTTTAGGTACTGACAGAAGGGGCTTCTTTCTTCAGGTGGGGAGTTATGTTGTCTTCTCGAGAGAGGCTTGGACAAATATTCCTGGTTGGGATCCAAAGGGGCTTAGACTCTGTGTGTGGGAGGGGGAGACACAAGCATATCCTTGCCTTTGTGTGAGCAGTGGGTCTGGGCCCTTCCATTGGAGTGTCAAGGAATCCTTCCATTGTACTGAGGGAAGGCGGGTAGGGAAGGTAAATGGACCCCAGTGTTGGATTGCTGCATTGAGGCCTTGTTTGTCAAAAGTGAGATAGTTAAGGGTAAATAATGCATCCAACAATCTCAAAGAAGGGTCTTTTCCGGTAGAATCAATTTTCTGAAGCATCTCCTTTAGAGTGCAATTGGTTCCTTCAATGACCCCTTGTCCATGGGGGTTATAGGGAACTCCTTTGGTGTGGGAAACTCCCCAGGAAGTTAAAAATTCCTTCAACCTGAAGGAGACCATGGGACACTGATGAATAGCATTGCTTGCTTCCAAGCCTTAATCACATGGGTTGCTTTTTCCCTTGTGAGGGCAGTAGCACAAGGGAGGAATAAGTGTCAATTATCACATGTACAAATTTAAGTTTCCCGAAAGTAGGGATATGAGTGACATCCATCTGTCAGAGGGAGTTGGCTGTCAGCCAATGGTGGTTGACTCCCTGTGGTTGGAGTGGGCCCAATGGTAACACTGAGTCACAAGAGGAGCATGTATCGATGAGATGTTTGCATTGTTGGATTGGAATTTTAGGCAATAGGTGATGAAGACTATCTGCTGAGAGGTGAAACCTCTGGTGTAAGGCTCTAGCTTGTTCTAGAGTGGACATCATGACTTTAGGCTGACTTAAAGTTTGCCAATAGAGGCATTCCCCTCTGATAGGAAGCCAGGCAACCCAGAATGGGAGTGAATGTGCATAATATACCATGGTTGTTGTCTTACTTCTAGTATAACCTTCAGGGTAGCCATAGGCTGATTGAGAGGACAGTCTCTGGGCCTAAATGTGGAAGAAGCAACGGAAGAGCAGACCTTGATGGCATACATGCTATCAGAGATTATGTTAAGGGGAATGATCTGATATCTTTCCAGCACCAGGGTAAGTGCAGTCAATTCAGCTACTTGTACAGAATCAGAGTGCCTTTGGACAAATTGATCTTCCCAGGTGAGTTGCTGAATGAGGGCATCTTGGCCTGGGCCAAAATTTACTTTCTTTTTAACAGCCTGGATGACACGAGCCAAGAAATCAGGAAACCATTTATCAGGATATTGAATAAGATTTTTAAAAAGTTCCTGAGGAGTGGAAGGGCTCAAATTATGTAGCACTCTAATGGCACTGGCCTTGACTAGCTCAAAGTAAATAAGATTGCTAATAAGAGCCTAAGGCTAGGGGGATGTAAAGTCACCCCTACCCAATAGCATATCCATGGAAAAATTAAGACCTTGTGTTATATTGTGATGAGCCCGTTCTTCTACAAATTCTAGGTAAGAGGCCTTCTATTGAAGGTATTGGGAAGTGGAGGGGACTGCCTTGAGAAGGGAAAACCAATCAAAGGGAGTTTGGAGAGAGGAGGACCAGTACTCCAGAAGTTGAAGAAAAAAGGGAGAAGAGGGGCCAGCATCTTGACAGGTCTTGTGTAGCTAGTGAGCTCGGAGACCGAAGTGGGAATCCAGAGGTGGACATTGCCATCGGCCTGGAGATTAACCATATAAGCGTGGGTCATGTATGTGGTGTCGGGCGAAAAAGGTTGGAAGGAGAGAGATGAGTGAGCAGGTTGCAGGCAGAGGAAGCAAAGTAGGGAGGAGGAGGGACAACTCCAGGGGCACTGAAGGCAGGGCGGGTCAAATAGGAGGGGGGTTGGAGGGAGGGGAACCTCCAGGAAGAGAGTGTTCATAGGAAGTTGAGGACAATGATCAGGGCTATGTGATTGGTTTTGGGGGGTGTTGTGGGGCTGCCTCACTGAAGTTGTCTTCATCCTCCATGAAGGAGGAGAGGACCCAGGAGAGTAGATTTCCCATGGTGAAGAAGTGGGGACGGGAGATGTTAAAGTGAAAGTAAATAGTAATGTTCGAATCAGCAACTGGGATGCAGACCCGTGTATGAGCTCTCTGCGAAAGCCCATGTGATTGCATGCTTTGCAACTGCGCAGTGACCGACCTGGACAGGTGGGCAGCAACGACCCAGAGCTGTGGGACCCAGGGCAGCTCACGCGGGAAGCGTGGCCAGAGGAGATGCAGGCGCAGGGCACCCGGTACCTTCCCCTCTCCCTGCCAGGAGCGCCACACCTCACAGCAACACTCTCGCATACTTCTCCGCACCACAGAGTCCCGCAGTTTACCACCCGGGTGCAGCTGGGAGCATGCCTTCTTCCGCCAGGGTGGGCACAGGCACTACTGGGTAACGCAGATCTGAGAGACATCGGGCTCACTGGGTGGCGGCAGCAGGGGGCCTCTGGAAAGAGAAGGAGGAGCGAGGAGAAGCAGGACAGCCTGTGTGGAGGGGCCACACACAGGAAAATTTCCCAAAAGTAGGAGGAAACGCTAGTGAAAAGAAACTGAAAACAAAAAGGACAGGAAAAAAACCGCACAAAGACAAACAGACACAGGGAACAATCACAAAAAGGCTGGTGTTACCTTCACCAGCAAGACAAGAAAGACAGGGGACTGCCATAAATTCACTTACTGAGGGGTTGAGCAAGCCCTAGAGCATGTGGGTGCCAAAATGTTGCTTATGTCATGCCTTGCATGGGTCTGCTGATGAGCTGGGGTCCTGGGGGACGAAAGTATGGAGTCCTAGGAAGGACGGTATGGGGTCCTGTGGGACCAAGTATGGGGTGGACGGTCACACAGTCACCTCACCCAGACTCCGGGGGTTGGTAGAATGGTCTGCTGTAGTGAGACACAGAACCCGTTTATTCCAGGAAGTGTAAAACCTTATGAACCATCCTTGGACCAATCATGGACCCGAGGTTACAGCCAATGGGGTACCGCTCTGTGTCAGGTGCGCAGTCCATCAGCATAGGGTGGGCAATGGGAGAGGGGAGGTGCTGGAGGTATGGAGAGTGCTCCTACAACTACCAATTCCAGGTAGCACTTGTATCCAGATATACCCTTAGTGAATTTTATGATTGTTGAGAGAAACTGCAAGTTCTTAAAGGGTATTGGGTAGAAGAAAGGAATGGTGCTGGGCCCAGTGGCATATGCCTATAATCCTAGTGATTCCAGAGGCTGAGGCAAAAGGATCACAAGTTCAAAGCCAGCCTCAGCAAATCAGTGAGGCCTAAGCAACTTAGTAAGACACTGACTCTAAATTTAAAATATATGAAAAAAGGATGGGGATGTGGCTCAGTGATTAAGTGGAAAGAAAGAAAGAAGGGGAGAGAGGGGGAGAGAGAGAGAGAGAGAGAGAGAGAGAGGAGGGAGGGAGAAAGGAAGGAAGAAAAGAAAGGAAAAGAAAGAAAAAAGAAAGAGAGAGAAAAAGAAAGAAAGAAAGAAAGAAAGAAAGAAAGAAAGAAAGAAAGAAAGAAAGAAAGAAAGAAAGAAAGAAAGAAAGAAAAGAATTATAATGTATTGTCAAGAACTGGGACAAAATGGGATTACTTAAAGTGCTGAAAAAGTGCCATTTCACATCACTCTTCACAGATTGCAATTTTGAAAAAGTCTACTCTCTTGGGCCATGGAGGTGGGTGACTCCATCCAGCTCTCTTCCCAGTTGAAGTTCTGTAGTTCTTTTAGATGAACAGAAATGGTACGTAGGCTAGAGAGAGCAATGAGTAATAGCCCTGAACCTTTTTATAGTTTACATTGTACAATGTGAAATGCATGGCTTTTACTATAAAAAAGCCCATTTATTTTCATTTGGTATCTTTCATACAAGCGGATCACTTGAAATTTCCAAATTTAGTATCTGCATTATGATCCACATGACTGATGAAAAACTTAGGTTCAGCAGAATAAGTGACTTATTCAAAATTTTAGATTGGGAGAGGATAAGACTTGTACTCAGATTTTTGAATCTATCTGAGCTTGTCTTCCTACAATATCATATGTCCTTATGAGATGAGCTATATAACTCATTTGTCTGATACACATGGCAAAAAAAACAATAAGGCAATAAAACCAATGGAATTACCTGTATTTGTTGCTTGACTCAGAGAAGAAATTCAAATATTTTGGAGAGATCTACATTTCCTTAGAAACAAAAGAAAAGATGAGTTCCTTTTTTTTTTTTAAGGGACAATAAAGGATATATTAAATAGTAACTTTATTTGTAAACTGTATGGAAAAGCCAATCAAATAACATGCTTTTTTAATGCAGTGTTTTTAAAATTTTTTTATTTGTTCTTTTTTAGTTATATATGACAGTAAAATGTATTTTGACATATCGTACATACATGGAGTATAACTTCCCATTTTTGTAGTTGTGCATGATGTGGAGTTATATAGATCATGTGTTCACATATGAACATAGGAAAGTTATATCTGATTCATTCTACTGTCTTTCCCATTCCCATACCTCCTTTATTCCCCCCACCACCCCGTCCACTCCCCTGAACCTCTGCTCCTCCCTGCCTCCTGCCTATTGTTAGTCAGCATCCACATATCAGAAAGGATATTTGGCCTTTAGATTTTTGGGATTGGCTTATTTTGCATGGCATGATATTCTCCAACTCTATCCATTTGCCAGCAAATGCCATAATTTATTCTTCTTTATGGCTAATATTCCATTGTGTATATGCACTACATTTTCTTTATCTGTTTATCTGTTGAGGGACACCTAGGTTAGTTCCATAGCTTAGCTATTGTGAATTGAGCTGCTATAAGGATTGAGGTGGCCACGTCACTAGAGTATGCTGATTTTAAGTCCTTTGAGACTTAAAACCAAGGAGTGGGATAGCTGAGTCAAATAGTGGTTCCATTCCAAGTTTTCTGAGGAATCTCCATGCTGTTTCCATAGTGGTTGCATGAATTTGCAGGACCACCAGCAATATATGAGCTGATTTTTCTCCACATCTTCACCATTTATTGTTGCTTATATTCTTGAGAATTGACATTCTGACTGGAGTGAGATAAATCTCAGTGTAGTTTTAATTTGCATTTCTCTAATTGCTAGAGATGTTGGTCATTTTTTCATAAATTTGTTGACTGATGCTATTTCTTCTGTGAAGTATCTGTTCAGCTCCTTTGCCCATTTATTGATTGGGTTATTCGTTTTTTTGGTGTTAAGTTTTTTGAGCTCTTTATATATCCTGGAGATGAGTGCTCTATCTGAGGTGCAGGTGGCAAAGAGTTTCTCCTATTCCATAGGCTCTCTTCACATTCCTCATTGTTTCGTTTGCTGTGAAGAAGCTTCTTAGTTCGATACCATCCCCTTTATTGATTCTTCATTTTACTTCTTGTGCTTGAAGAGTCTTGCTGAGGAATTCAATGCCTAAGATGACAAGATGGAGATTTGAGCCTACTTTTACTTCTAGTAGGCACAGAGTCTCTGGTATAATGCCTAGGTCCTTGATCCACTTTGAGTTGAGTTTTATTATATAGTGTTTTTTGAGGAATCTAATACAGTGTGGTCCACCCATAACTTTAATGCAAGGATGGTTCTTTGGCAGCCTGAAAAATAACAGCTTCAAATATAAGATTTATTATGTGAGCAGCTTAAAGGAGCTGATCTGTCATAACTATGGATGGATTTTCTAGTATCTGATTATAGCACAGTGTGATTACAATGAGAATGCTCTGTGCTTTAGACATCAGAGGTAAAGGAGCTGGTAAAGTTCTGAAATTACATGTGCTAGGTTGTGTTTTCACTACCTACAAGTCTGCCTAAGCCACATGAGCAAGGGTATTAGCACCTGGTGAATTTGTGACCCAGCTGAAATGTAGCATCACAAGGTAGAGCTGCAGCAGGATATAGTGGCTCCTGACAATCTATTTCTCCTTGTATATGATAAATCTGGAGCCTAACATAAAAACTGACAGTAAAATTTGCTAGTTTCTCTCACAGAAAGAGGAGGACATTTTAACTATTCTACGTCCTTTGCAGAGATACCACAGATAACATTCTCCTTTAAAAGGTACATTAATTTTGACAATATTAACATTTCCATTTCAAATCAAGTGCCTATATAGGGCAATCTTACTCCTATGCTGAAATGTTTTCTAAACACAAAGTGTGATTACATTGATTTGACATTTTCTCAGCAATATGTTTAACATATACACAAGTGAAAGGATTTTTTAAGTCAATTCACATAAGTTATATTACTAATAACATCTTCCCAGCATTTAGAATGTCTGCAGAGTCTCAATTCCAATACACTTTGTCAACTGAAATAATAAATAAAGCTTACCCCACAGTAACAATTCTATGCTAACTAAACATTTTGACTGTTCTTTGTTTATGCTGTATTAAATTTACTGTCTTACACTTAGGCATTTTCCCCCCTAATGGTCCAACTTAAGCTGCAGAACCAATTTGGATCATTTTACTGTCTCTCTACCCTCAAGCTTCCAGCTTCTTCCTGAATTAAAATTACACTCTTTAAAATTCTCAGAAATATATGTTACTCACAGATCTCTCCCCTGCACAAAGGTGAGCCAGGCTCTGCCTAGTCCTTGGTTTACACAGAAGCATGAGTCTGAAACTCAAGGGTGCCATCTATGGGGATTTACCTGAATGGTACTTGGTACTTTATTGATTCCCAGGTAGGACATTACCAGTGTTAGCTAATTGTCCATAATACAAATGTTTGGGATTCAAGTTAGAAATAGACAGATATAAACTTGATATGTGAATACTAAATAATTTATAAGTAAGTTTTAAGATATCTTTTTAAAAAAACGGCAGTGAGAATAGGCAAGAATTCTGCTTCTGGTTATGAAGAAAAAAAGCATTATCAGATTTACCCTCCCACATAAGCAACTAAAACACTGATCAAAATATATTATAAAACCATTTTCTGGCATTGGAAAACTAAAATTAAAGTATGATGATACTTGAGAAATGAGATATATGCCCAGCAAATCCTACATTTGCTTTATTCTGACTGCAGGCACTTTTCTCACCATGTTACAGGAAAGCTGGACACATGCAAACAAAGAAAAAAAGGATGAGGAGAAGGGAAGAACCCTGGGCATTTGAGTCAGATGAAATCTTTTGTGTTGGAATATTTGAGAGGAAGAGGTGCACAGAGAGAGTCCTGGAGTCTGCACAGATGTCACACTTGAATTCTTGGACACTACATTGTGCCTGCATGGGGAAAGAGTACATGCCACCTAGGAGGAAGTATGTAGTGGACTGAAAATTGCACAGAGATAGAGATCATACAGTGATCAAAGATGTATGGATTCCAGTCCAGCCAGAGTAGAAAGATGTTACTGAGAAAGTTAGGCATTTAGTGTGGACCCAGAAAAGATGAGGCTTTGGGATTCAGGAGCATGCCCTAGAGAAAGAATGAATCTCAGCCCAGCACAGTGGTGCGTGCCTGGAATCCCAGCACTTTGGGAGGCTGAAACAGGAGAATCGCAAGTTCCAAGCCAGCCTCAGCAACTTGCAAGGCACTAAGCAACTCAGTGAGACCCTGTCTCTACATAAAACACAAAATAGGGTTGGGGATGTGGCTCAGTAGTTGAGTGCCCCTAAGTTCAATCCCCAGTACCAACAACAACAACAAAAAGAACGAATCTCTAGAGAAAAGATCAAAGCAAATATGGGTCTCCTTTAACATAGCATAAACCAAGTCAGATAAGATCAAGAGGATGTTCCAGTAATTTAATCACTGACAAAACAAAACTTAACACTTATTCAAGGTAGACAACTATCCCAAACACTGTACAAGAAAACATTCACAGTGTTCAGCATGAAGAATAAAAATAAGTATGTAAATGGAAACAAGGAAAATGAGACTGACAATCAAGAGAACAAAACAGTCTATAGAAATAGACCCTAAAATGACCACAGTATTATAATTGCAGACAGAACATTAAAACTCTTAAACATGTTCAAAGACTAAGTATAAATATGAACATAATGAGATGACAAAGTAAATATGACTGGAGTAATACTAACTATAAATAAAAATTAAATGAAAATTCTAGAATAGGATAGTACAATATCCAAAAATTAAAAAGGCACTAAATGGGATTAAGAATAGATTGTGGGAATTCTAGTTGCAGGCTGGTAGCACAGGGAGCTCTGTGGACTCAATCCTCAAAGAAACAAAGTGTTTTAGTCATACTTTTTGTTTCTGTGACCAAAAGACCTGACAAGAGTCAGGTTTGGGCTCACCGTTTCAGATGTCTCAGTCTATAGACAGGAAACTCCATTCCTTGGGGCCTGAAGTGAGGCAAAACATTACTGCAGAAGGGTGCCATGGAGGAAAGCAACTGGGAATATAGCATCAGGAAGCAGAGAGGAAGTGGGGGGCTCTCCTCACCACAGCAAAATATAAGCCCCAAAGGCAAGCCCTCAATGACCCATCTCCTCCAGCCACATTCTACCCACCTAAAGGTACCACCCACTTAATCCTTATTAGGGGATTAATGCACTGATTAAGTTAAAATTCTCATAACCTGATCATTTAACCTCTAAACTTTCTTGTATTGTCTCACACATGAGCTTTTGAGGAGACACCTCATATGTAAACCATAACACAAAGATAACAGGTAAAAATTACTAGAGAAACCAGAGCATTGAAAGTCTTGGGAAAATGTTCTAATGGCATTCAGCAAATAAAAACCATTCAAGAAAATCTACTAAAACTCCCTAGAGCAGTGAGGTATGTGGTGTTCGAACCACACCCACCACCCTTCCCTCACTCCTTATAGCTAAGTATGGTGGAGACTCTCTCCAGGTGGGTGAGTTTCTTGGTCCTTGAGGTCCCAGTTTAAGACTGCAGTATCTTCCCAGGTGGGGAATGCTGCCAGAATTTTCCTTCACTTTGAAATATATGTCACAGAGGCTGAATTCCAGACAACAGTTGATGAGAGCTCAGAGACCTTTTCTTGCACCAAGACCCCACTTGCAGGCAGAGGTTCAACCTTAGGTACAACATGTCATCTCAAGATGACTATGTGCATCTCAGGTGACTATATTCATGTCCAAAGAGATCATGTGCATCTCAGGCAATGGTGTGCATGCCTCTCAAGTGATGGTGTGCATCCCAGGAGACAATGTATAACCTAGGTGTTGATATGCAATCTAAAATGACAGTGCACTTGTGTCCAAGCCTGTGCTTTCTAAACAGCAACATCAGAAGCTTCCTGCTGCAAAGTAATTTTTTTTTGTACAAGGGATTGAATTCAGGAGTACTCAACCACTGAGCCACATCCCTAGCCCTATTTTTGTATTTTGTTTAGAGACAGGGTCTCATTGAGTTTCTTAGTGCCTCACCATTGCTGAGGCTGGCTTTGAACTTGCAATTTTCCTGTCTCAGCCTCTCAAAGTACTGGGATTTCAAGAGTGTGCTACCGCACCTGGCTCCTGCTGCAAGGTAATTGACTTCACTAAAATAGCCCAGCCAATAAATACAAAACAAAGTGCTAATAGTTTTTAGTGGATTCTTTATGAACTTGTATATAAACACTTATGTCTTCTACAAACAGAACATTACTTGTCCACCTTAACAGGTGCAAAGTAAAAAATAGCATGCAATTATCTGGGTATCTTTTGTAAAATACATTTTACAAAAAAACAACATTCATTCATGGTAAAAACTCATAGCAACATGGAAATAGAAGGGGAGTTTACAACCTAATAAAGAGCATCTATGAACATCATAGTCATTGGTGACATTGAAATTTCTCCTTAAAATAAGGAATAAAGCAAAGATGTTCCCTCTCATAATTCTTATCCAGTTTTGAACTGGAGGTCCTAGCCAGTGCCATGTAACACAAAAAAAACAAGTAAATGGAAAGAGAAAAATTCAAACTCTTTATTCAAAGGCAACCTGATGATTTATGTGAAACCCTAAGTGATCTCAAATTTTACTACTGAAAAACACATTTGTCAAGACCATAGAAGGTTAACGTATAAATATTTTTTCTATACATATTAGAAAATGATTACAAAATTTGTTTTAATTAATTTTTAAAAGAGTGTCATAAAGATTTTCCAGGAGCACATAGAGTCCACAAATGTACCAGGTTTCTGCAGGTGCAGCAAGATACTTCTGTCACTTAACATGCTGAAGTCAGAGAAGTAGGTGGGATGGTTCACTGCAGGCATCCAGCAAGAAAACCTTGCTCCTGGAGTAGTCTCTGTGGGCCATTGCCGGGGGCGGGGGGGGGAGCTTTATTGAGCCCCAGCTCCAGGAAGATTTTTCCCATTCTTGCATCATTACAACATGCAACCTGCTGAGAGGTAAGAAAGACTGGAGACAATAAAGTCTGCTCCAAAAGCTCAGTCTAAAAATGGTTGCTGAAACAACAAACAGATACATTTTTGGTGAAAGAATCTTGAAGTGTCAGTTTATGTCATTGGAAAAAGTGCATAAAGAACTTTTAAAAGACTTGCATGGATCCATTTTCAAAAATGTTATATACCATTGATGGAATGATATAAGAAGAAGTGATACTTTCACAAAAGCTCAGAATGAAGAGGGAATTTCAAAGCAAAGAAAAAATTGGAAGAAAATAGCTAAACCAGAAATAGATTATGATTTCCCTTCAATGGTCTTACCAAAAAGTCGGGGGAAAAGTCTTAAGCAGAGGTCTTTAGCACACTATGAATAACCATGCTTTCCCCCAAAAGATAAACAGTTTAAGCATTCTAAGCACCCTACGATAGCCAGGGTAACACAGCAGTTTTTATGCCAATGCTTTGGGAGATGTGAAAATCATGAATGGCTGAGGTGAACAGTGATGCTGAAATAGCTTTTAAAAAGCTCATAATTTGTAATTCCAGCACTTTGGGAGGCTGAGACAGGAGAATCGTGAGTTCACAGCCAGCCTTAGCAAAGGCAAGGTGCTAAGCAACTCAATGAGACCCTGTCTCTACATAAAAGACAGGGGATGTGGGGATGTGGCTGAGTGGTCAAGTTCCCCTGAGTTCAACCCCCAGTACCAAAAAAAAAAAAAAAAAGAAGCTCATAATTGTTGTGTAAAAAGAAAAGAGATCCTACTACTTACACATCAGGGGAACCAAGCTGAAGAAGAAGCCACCTCTATGTATTGCCATGAATTCTTAATATATTCTGCACAGTATTTCTTCTGAAATGTGATGATTTTGTCATTAGGACTGATTATGTTTTCCAGGTGCAATGAAATGTAAGCATTTTTTCCATTCCACATATTTTTAACTCTAGGCTCAATATTCCTGACAAATACATTTGTTTCATATTTTTCTAAATCTAAAAATATTATTTTCTCTAAAAGAAGGTGCCTTTTAATTTGTTTTTAAAACAAATATTAGGAAGATTATAGAATCAAACATTAGAGATGGCCACTAAATATTAAGTAAAAGAACGTGTTCAAAATATACAACTCTTAAAAACAGAAGGGAGATCAGTGGAGCAGGGGAAGGAGATAGTGAGAGAGGGAAGAGAGGCAGGAAAAGGGAGAAACTGTGGAATGAAATTGACCAAACTATATTATGTACATATATGAACATACCACAGTGAGTTTGATCTTTATGGATATCTACAGAGCACCAATTGAAAAACTATAAGTTAATAGGAGGACCTATAGTAAAGTAGAGGAAGGGAAACCAAGAAAGGGAGGCAGGGAGGCAGAGAAGAAAACAGGAAGTACTGCGGGCTGAAATGGAGCAAATTATATTCTATGCATGTATGAATGTCAAAATGAACTCTAATATCATGTAGAACTATAATGACTTAATAAAAACATAAAAATAAAATAAAAATACAGGTAACTATATGTCCAGGTGCAAAATGGTTTTAATTTCATCTAACATTATGTGGCACAAGACTGGTTATTCAAACTACCAGATATTTTAATAACTGATATTTAAAACAAGATTTCTTTACATTAGACCACTTCTCATATTAAGTAATGGTGTTATAAAATGGCAGCATCTACAAAATAAACTATTACCCTGGAAAGAACTATATTCTAACTCTCAAATGAATTCAATGTGGAGGAAAAAGAACACCTTTAAAAGGAAAAACTCGAATGTATGAAATGCTTCTAATGATATGCAATTTAGTGGTCTTCTTGAGAGTTTATCTACAGTGAGCTTTTTCAGAATGGAAATGCAAAATGTAGGAAAGTAAAATATCCTAAAGTAAACTCCCAAACTGGAAATGTGATGTACAGAACTGTTACACCATAAGTAATATGAAATACTGGTGTCAAATTGCTTGGACACTTGTTTTTAAAACACTTGTTAAAGAAATACATTAAAATTACATTAAAATGTTTTGGTGCCATTCAAAACTGTTATGAAAAAACTCTGGTTTTGAACAATGATAGACTATAACACCAGAGAAATCTGCTTTGAATTTTGAAAGCCTTTTCTCCCTAAAGCAACTGCGTTTTGAATATGCAGCATCAAAAAATGCAGTCTAAGATGATTCAGAAATACTGAAAAGTAAAGCAATCATCTTCCTTTGTTTTGTTATGTTTTCCTAATAAGGTTAAATTCCCCTTCAACACTCACTCTTCATCAAAACAATTTTTGGTTTTTTTGGTAATATGGACAAATTACTTCATTCCACATCTGTCATTTCTATTCCATTACTTTCTTTAACACACACCACTGAACCCAAAGCTTTCTCTGAAGGAGATCCCATGTCAGTCCCTTCAATCCTTGTAAAGTGCTCTGGGTTTGTGTCTTCTAATCTTATTTTGCTGGTATTTTAAAATAACTGAGTCAATGGTTCCAACTAGTTCCCAGCTGGCATTCAATGATCACCCACGTTTGAACCCATGCACATAGCCATCAGGGCAGCAGATTTACTGGGTAGAAATCCCAGTGGGATGGCTGAAGAATTTTCAAGGGAATTTGCAGGTACCTTTTAAAGTAGTGGAAACATTTTCTCAACTTGATTGCACTCCCTTGGTGACCATGGAGGGAAGGAAATTTTTACTTTCTTGTGTTAGAATAGACCTGGCAGAACAGGAGTTACTTCCTCAAACATAAGCCACTTTTGATATGCACAGGACCTTCAGAGGAGTGCAGTGGAAAGCTACTGTCTATATCATCTAGATACGCAGGCTCATTCCACAGAGCAGCCCAGGATGCGACCTGAAGCCTCCTGCAAAAGAGGACAAATGGTTGTGCCAGGAGCTGCTGCAAAACAGTCCTAGGCAGTATCCAGTTCACAGAAGGTGGGTCCAGAACGATGCCTGATGCCTGGGAAAAGTGGCACAAAGCCACCACCACAAAGCAGCAGGGGTTCTAAAGCTGAGGGAAGGTGGCACAGCTGAAATGTGACCATCAGTGGTTTTTGAAATAGAAATAAATTGTTGGCCTGAAGAAAGAA
The DNA here is from genome assembly GCA_028644305.1 of Xerus rutilus. Lineage (NCBI taxonomy): Eukaryota > Metazoa > Chordata > Mammalia > Rodentia > Sciuridae > Xerus > Xerus rutilus. Next base: position 11,129,194 of record CM053405.1, on the reverse strand, counting down.
GGGAAGTGGCAAATGATTTTAGCTTGCCTACTCTTACTGAAACACAAACTTGCTTTCCAGCTCACGGTGGCAAGGCTTGTGCTACTGTCTATCCCACTGAGTCTCTTCTTTCCTTTGCAGGTTTCGTAGCTGCCACTGTTAGTTACAGGTTTTAGTACCAAACTGCCATCCCTGTTGTGACTGCCAATCCTGCTTGACATCTCTATGTCCTATGTGGGGTCTAATCAAGCAGTGTGCATTTAACCAATAAGACTACGTAAGAATTCGACAACAGATGGTTAATTTGGAAAGCTAAATTTAAATAAGGAATGAGAAAGTTTTTAAAATATTAATACAGATTCACTTATGTGTTGATGGTTTATTTTTACCAATAATATTTGTTTTGAATGGGTTAGCATGGATCAATAACTATCATTGTGTAATATTGTATCAATGTGAATTACATCTCAAGACTTAAACAATGTCCAACAAATAAACTTTTTCTACACATTCTTGGAAGACCACTGGGACTTAGAAATCTTGAAATAAAAGAGTACAATTTTGTCTTCTCAACTAGAAAATACAGCATCAAAAATATAATGCTTAGGTATAGATTTACCCAGATGCATGATCTTTCTACTGAAAGCTACAAAATATTGCTGAAATTAATAAGATTTACGGCTAGAAAATAATATTGCTTACATGTCTAATGTACTGAAATTGATCTATAGACTCAATAAATTACAGGAAATAATTTTAAGCCAATTCTAAAATCTATATGGACATGAAAAAGATCTGGAATAGCAGGAGCTATTTTGAAAGAGATAAGAACACAAATTTCAGGACTTATGCTCCCAATTTAAAGTCTTGTAACAAAGCTACAACAATCAAGGCCGAGTAAGCTTGGCAAGATGACAACAGATGAGTGAGTCGGAATAGATGGCCGAATACATATGTGGTGAATTGATTTGTAGGAACAATGTCAAATCCACTAAATGGGAAAATCTTTTCGACAAATATTGGAGCAAGCAGATGAATATATGAAAAAACTATCTCAAGTCCTGTGTAACTATAGGCCAAATGTTACAGGGAAAAAAAAAAAACTGAAAAACTTCTGAGAGAAAACAGCAGGAATAACTGAATGGATTTTAGGTAAGGAAAGATTTCTTAGGGACACAAAAAATATGAACCATTATTTCAGTAAGCTTTTTCACCACTATGATCAAAACACCTGACAAGAACAATTTTAGATAAGGAAGTATTTATCGGGGCCTCACGGTTTCAGATGTCTCAGTCTATAGCTGGTCGACTCCTTTGCTCTGGGCTGGAGTTGAGGCAGAACATAATGGCAGAAGAGTGTGGTGAAGGAAACGGCTCAGGACATAACAGGAAGAAGAGAGAGACTCTCATTCTGTAAAGACAAAATATAAACCCCCAAAATGTGCCCCTAGTGAACTAGCTTCTCCTGTTACACCCCACCTGCTTACTGATTAGGTTAAGGCTCTAATAACCCAATCCCTTTACCTCTAAATGTTCTTGCATTGTCTTATATATGAGTTTCTGGAGGACAACTCTTGCCTAAACTATAACAGTCATAAAAAAAATAAACCGAATATTTAAATTTAAATTTCTCTTCTTCAAGAACTACTAAGAAAGATAATGAACAGCCACATCATATTTTGGCAGGAAATTATCATCCACACATCATCTGTCTATCTTGTATGTATCTAGCATCTATTTCCAGAATTTATTTTTAAAAAGCTTACAACTCATTAATAGAGTCTAATATAGAATATGGAGTCTATACCCAAAATAGATTTTAAAGTACTTTGTAATAATTTCTACAATAATCTGACAGTTTTATGAAAGAAGAAGTGCTAGACAGGCAAGGAGTGAGCTGAAAATATAGAAGGCTACTATAGTTTTTTGGTATCTGAAGTCATAGACATTTTTCATCAATTATTCTGAAAGTGTGAATAATGTCCCCAAGAGTATTAACAGAAAAAATATTTAGAAAATGAATCACAACCCATTCAAGTAAATTTCCAAATTAGCCAGAAATGAAAAAGTAGAAAGTCTACTAAGAGGAAAGCAGAGGCACCTGGGTCCCAAGACGGCAATGTTGCTACCGTGTCCTGGAAAAAGGCATATCTTCCCTAGGCCTAATTTTCCTTTTGTAAAATATGAAAACTGGACAACAGAACCCCTAATTCCAAATCTAAATGCCTGTGATTTATTCAGACATTCATTTATCTTATTTACTCATCAGACATTTATTGGTATCTACTGTCAGTATTTGCCAGACTATTGCTACACAGATAATAAAAAATCTCTACACTTAATTGAATCAGTTCAGTTGAAGAGGCACATATAAACAATTAAAGATATTTATAAACTTCTAAAGGAATTCAGACCCAACCATTGGCCAAGCGGGAGCTTGAAGTGCTTGGCACATGGAACAGTAGCGTCTCTTGCAGAAGCACTGTAGTGTGGGACACTCCAAGGGATGTGGAGAGTAAAGGGAGGGTGAAGATGGCCCAGAAGTTGTGCTCCATGCCAAGAAGCTTGGACTTCATTCTTGAAGTCTTTCAGAATTCTCAACATTGCATTTCTTCTTCTTTCAAACAAACATGTTTGAGAAAAAAAATTATCTAGAAGTAGACTGGATTGATTACAGATTTTTTTTGGTAGTTTTTTGATGAATATGTTCTTGAAATACTTTTTAAAAATTTACCATGTGTTAGTTAGCTTTGCATCGCTTTGGCCAAAAGACCCAACAAGAACAACTTAGAGAAGTTTATTTTGACTTGCAGTTTCTGAGGTTCAGTCCATGGTTGGCTGACTCCATAACTATGTAGGTTCCAAGGTGAGAAAAAAACATCATGACAGAAAGTTGTGACAGAGGAAAGCTGCCCAGTTCATGACAGCCAGGAAGCAGACTGTGCTTGAGTACAAGAAGACAGGGATAATATAATCCCCAAAGGCTTGCCCTGGTGACCTGCTTCCTCAAACCATGTTCTACCTGCCTACCGTTACCACCCATTAAGCCATTCAAATGGATTAACCCGCTGATTATGTCACAGCTTAATAACCTAATCATTTCACCTCAACATTCCTGCATTGTCTCATGCATGAGATTTTAGGGGATGCTTCATATTCAAACTATAAGCAACCATAATGAATTTAACTCATTTTGAGATACTGGTGGCCTTCCCTGTTTGTGTGTTCTGCATTTGTGGATTCAATCAACTGTGGATTGAAAATATTTGGGAAAAAATGCATCTGTACTGAACATGTACAGTATTTTTAATTGTCTTTATTCCCTAAACAATACAGTATAACAACAATTTATATAACACTTATCTTAGGTGTATTAGTATTCTAGAGACTATTTAGATTACACGGGAGGATATGCATAGATTATAGGCAAATATGGCATAATTTTTTACAAGGGACTTGAGCATTCTTGGATTTTGGTATCCATGGTGGTCTTAGAACAAATTGCCTGTAGATATTGAATGATGATTGTATTTTATTTCAATCTTGGAAATATTTTTTCTGTCCTTTTGTATCTACAGAGTGTCACTCATACCACAATGAAACACTATCAGAAATATAGAATTTTTCCAGACAGTTTTACTAAAAGACATTGAGAAGAGTTAGTTTATCTAACCAAAGAAAAAATAAACATTATCTGCCTGCTGAAAATGGCTGTCATTCTCATTTCCTTTTTCTTTTGTAATGCGGTGGAATGTGAAGTTCAAGTGAGATAGAAATAGATTTATAATAATGATGTTTTTAAAAGGCATAAACATATAATCTGATTTGCAATGATTTTCTCAAAACAAAACCAGTTCTTCTATGCTCATGTATGTTGGCAGCATCACAGTATGTTAAACTAGCAGAAAATTCAGCCATGTGACATTGGGGACACCAACATAATAAATATGAGCTGGCTCAGTATTTGAGCACTCCAATTGAATTTTCTTCTATTTTATTATTGCTGAACCACTTGAGCTATATTCCACAATATATAGTATATTTACTTATAGTCTATTTATAGGCTATTGTATTTTAACATAATGCTGCAGATAAACACTTATTTAGGCTTGTATTTTGAGATACGTGAATATATTTTCAATGTTCATATCATACAATTTCACAAAGTCTTTGCTATAGGCAAATACAGTAGTAAAGATGGTATCAAGTGGGATTTGGTCAGAAAACTGAATACCATGATAGGTACTTTAAGCAGGAATGGTTCATTACAGGGAATTAAAGTCTTACATTATTGCATATTGCAAGGTCAGAAAAGCTGAAAAGGCTATCAAAAAAACCCAGAAAGCAGAAGAACCTCAATAAGCTCCCACCAATCATCCATGCTGCCAGAGCACTGAAAGAGGACACCTGAAGGCCACTGGCAAGACTCCATATCTGCCATCTGCAGATGCCCAGCTGCTCCCGGAGAAGGATGGCTTCTCCATGTCTTCCTCTTCCAAATATCACACAAATGCCTCTCATTGGCAGAATTTAAATCACATCCCTACTGGCCAGTAAATCTGCTTCCAATCTGTCAAGCTGTGTGATATAAGACAGAGTTTGAAAGAACAGGTTCACACTATGTACTAAGAGACAGTATCTAGCTCGGTTCTCCAGATGTGTATGTATAAATTTTCAAGCAACAACAATATATTTTTTACTAATCTATCAGAACTTGCCCTCAATCTAATGAAGATGTGCTCAATCTCTTTCTCAAAAGGCAAGACACAAAACCCTCATTCAATTTCTACCTCTGGATATTAGTTTTTCTGTCTCAGTCACAATTCTTACCTGATGACTTATAATTTGTAATTTTCAGACTGAGATAGAAACTTAATGACTAACAATACTCCTTCTGTAAGCTGGTAGAAGAGGAAGGCAAGAAAGAATAGCTTCTGCATATATATATATATATATATATATATCTTTTATTCGTCTATCATACATAAAATGTATAAAGGAGGAATATAAGCATAGCTAGCAAAATTCTTCTGTAACTGACCAGAAAGCTGGTCTTAGTTCAGAATCTGCCTCTTCCACCCACATCACATTGTGTTTGTCCTTGGTACCTAGGTGGATGTAGTCCTTTGCCTGGCAGAGAACGCCAAAGCTTCATTTCCTAGTAGTCCAAGTTAATTGCTCCTTGCCTCCTTTGGGAAACTCTGAATTTCACTAACAGTATTAGAAGAACTAAGAGGCACACCTGGACAGTCCCCATGCATTCTTGGCACACTTCTCCTTCTCTGATGATAACATCAGCCCTGTTTTATTTTCTCTTAATTATCAGGATCAGTAACCCCTGTTAGTGCAGTATCCCTCTTCCTGGCTTGTTATTTCAGTGGTATTGGAAGCTCAATGAGTCCAAGTTGCAATCTGAACTCCAAGTTCAATGGGATGTACCCCCTGGTTAAAAACAAAAACAAAACAACAACAAAAAATACTTTTCTTGTATGTAAACCAAGATCTCAGAACCACAGAGCCCAAAGGTATGAGAACAGAAAGCATAAATCTTGAGAGTAGCTCAGTAAGTGAAAAGATTGAGCAGAGTCATGTCTACTTCGTGATTTCCTGCTATTGGAGAAAGAGTGCCATTTCATGTTCACAGGCGTAAACATTTGGTTTAGATTGTACAAGGTATTATCTCCCAGCTGGCATAAAACTTAGTCTTCATTAGGTTATTCCATCTTCCTATCAGGGTAGCTTTCATCATTATAAAATTAATTTCTTGGTATGGAGTAATGGATTCCTTATTGTCATGATAGTGAATAAAGTATCATTAAATCTGTAGATGACAGTTCCAGCAGGAGCACGAGAAGCAGGGAAGGTTAATCCATAGCAAGAAGAAATACTGGTTGAAATGAAGACATAACTACTCCCTGCATCATAAAAGAGCGTCAATGCCATCAGCCTGATGTTGGAGGGCTGGTTAGCTGCTCTGGAAAAGGGGTTCAGAGTTGGCCTCTGCTGCTGACAAACCAGACACTCAGTGGTGATCACAGCCAGATCATAACTGGTTAGAGGAGGCCCATGTTTTTGATCCTGGTAATAACCTCAGTCCTATTACCATGACAGGGCTATTTAGTTCATGGATCTATACAATAAGCACTGAGAAGGCTGGGAGATGATGCTGATTGACATTCACATTTCATTAGCATTGTCACGATGGAAAATAAATATTTTCATCTTTCCTTTTGGTACCAGGGATTGAATCCAGGAGTACTTAACCACTGAGCCACATCCTAGCCCTTTTTTGTATTTTATTTAGAAACAGGGTCTCACTGAACTGCTTAGGGCCTCACTAAGTTGCTGAAGCTGGCTTCGAACTTGAGATCTTCCTGCCTCAGCTTCCTGAGCGACTGGGATTACAGGCATGCACCACCACACCCAGTGGAAAATTTTTTCATAGTCCCTATACATTCTGATAGCTTCATTCATATACCTTCTTGTTACTTATCCTCTAGAATAATTCCTTCCACCATCTAGCCAAACTATTAGGTGCTACTCACGAATTAGTACAGAACTTTATCTCTCCTCTCATGCATAATGAAAAACAAGCTAGTTGGAGTTCTTTCCACAGGAAGTGTTTCTCTTCTCCTGAGGAAGCTGTGAAGCGGCAGCTTAGGAAGGGCAACTAAAGGAAACCAAGAGCAATGGCTTGTCTCCCTAGTCAACTGGTCATAGGAAACTCTCCATGAGGGCTGAGTGTGAGTTGAGGGAGAAGTGGCCATACATTAGGAATAGATTCAAGGTGAATGCGAGTCATCAAAACACCAAAATGCTCATATCCTCCATGCATGCAACTTCCCCTTTATAAAAACTGCTTCCATATGGGTTCATCATATGACTTCATGTATCAGAAAAAGCATTTTATGGACATGTGATGAGGTAAAGGTAGTGTCCCAATCAGTCCCTAAGATGACCTTGTAGCAAACCAGGAAAAAGCTTTGTGCAGGAGAGAGTTCTGCCCTAAAATCTCAGCAGTCTTTTTTTTTTTTTTTTTGCATTCATGTGAATATTTTATACTTTATTTTTTTTCTCAAAAGTTGCATTTTAATACATGTTATCAAACATAACAGAAAAAAACAAACTTTCAGAAGCTGTACACACTGTTCACTGAAAACATTTATTGAGGCAAATAGAAAAAAAATTGTTACAATCATAATTTTTCTAACTTTGCACAAAATTATAAGCAGATAACATTCTTCATATTAAACATCTTTATATGCACTTTCAATGAACAGTATATATATATATATATATATTTATATATATTTTTTATCAACCATCTTTATTATACCCATTCCCCTTTCCTGCCCCCCGCCTCCCCCATGTCGCGTCCAGTGTTTCTCTATTTCTCTTATGTTTCCCATTCCCACCTCCCTTATTCATCAGCATCCATTAATCAGAGACACCATTCAGCATTTGGTTTTTTGGGATTGACTTACTTCACTTAGCATAATGCTTTCCAGTTCCATCCATTTGCCTGCAAATGCCATAATTTTATTCTCTTTTATTGCTGAATAATATTCCATTGTGTATATGTACCACAGTTTCTTTATCCATTCATCTATTGAAGGACATCTGGGTTGCTTCCACAGTTTTGCAATTGTGAATTGT
>CM053405.1:11061647-11121459 GCA_028644305.1 Xerus rutilus | reverse complement strand
CAATGAATCACTAACAGGAGATTGCTCGTGACCCTCTACAGCATTCCTGTCTGCACCATAGCCAACTCAGGCTCTATTTGGATCTTTGCATTATAAGATGCAGTCAGCAGAGTGGTTTGGACAAGTTGGAAGCTTTAAAGAATGCTTAGTAAGTGGATCAGAGCAGCAGATTCAAATATATTAGAGGTTGCCTCCAAAATCCAAAGAGGCCTCCAAAATTAAAAGCATTTCATGTTATCCTTAGGGGTTGGGAGTAACAAGATTAAGAAAATTGTCTCTTTGACTGTTATATCTCAACCAATCCAAGACCACTATGCCAAAAGAAAAATTCATTGAAATGGAAAGACACTGAGTTTTAATGGGATCATTTCCCAATATCTCATCAAGGGATCTATAGTATTTCCTACATTTTGCTCATCAGCATGTTCCTATCACTATAGTGGATAATCTAAATGTTTTGTGGGTCAGTGACATAATCAATATCTTGTGGATTCAATTTTGACACTCCTTAGAAAACAAACACAGATCAGAGACAGGTCAGTTAAACTGTACTGCTATTCCTATAAGGTAAAAAACAAATTGCCTCTAATTTTCTTTATTTATTAGTATAGATAAAAAGACATTTTCTGTATCAGTGGTTGAATACAAGGTCCAGAAGTTACTGCAGTTGAAGTGAAAATCTGCTTAGGTTTAAAATGATCCACTCATTTTCTAATATCCATCTGTCTTTTTCATAGGTCAATTACGTGTCTTATTTTGTAATGTAATAGGACTCAACTCTCTGGCCTTTCTCAATGCTTTTATGTGATATTAGTCTCTGCAATTCCCCCAGAGAGGTGTTATTGATTTTTGTCTATTTTTTGGTAGTGGGTGTAAGAATTACACACCCTGCCTCCATAAGAGAGTTCTTCCACTTGTAAACTGTGTCTAAATCATTTAGGCAATCAGGAACAGAAAACGTAACCACTGTGGTTTTGCAGGTCTACTGGGATCACTCAGAAACAGACTTGAGTCAAAACCTAATTGACTTTCCATAAGTCTCTTCACTAGTGGGACAGAGGTGGATTCCAGTTTCCCATTTCAGCTCAAGGCAATTGTCCACTAAATCTCTGAAAGTCCTAATAACCCCATTAATCCAGTTCACATCACAGTCTCAATGATCACCACTGAAACGAAACTGTTTTTTGCACTAAATTCCCCCAGTTTTCCCCAGTATTTAATTGCTGCTGATGGCTTTTGGTACTCTGTGATATCCTATTCCTCTTCTAAGTATAGGAGCCCATTTCCTTGATGGTATCTATCAGCATCATCCCTGATGTGTAACGAGAAATAACCATGAATCCTTTAAGGATGTTTTGTTCCCCTCATCAGTTCATTTCCCCAGATTCTTTGGAAAGAAGTAACCTTGAGATTATTTTTTAAGAAAAATTTTTTTAGTTGTTGATGAACCTTTATTTTATCAGTTTATTTATATGCAGTGCTGAGAATCAAACCCAGTGCCTCACACATGCTAGACAAGTGCTTTACCACTGAGCCACAACCTCAGCCCAACCTCTAGAGTCTTGTGAGATACATGGTAACTAATGAATTGATTGTACCTGATAAATTTATTCCAACAATCTTGTTTTCATAAGCCGTTGGATTTCATTCTCTTTGTTGTACCTAGGAAGTTCTTATTTCTTAACTTTATTCAGTGTAGAAAAACTGTGAGACCTAGTGTCCATCAACCAACTGTTAGAACTATTCCTGATTATTTGAACTACTACATTAAATCCAGAATCTCTGATGTGTCCAAAGGCATCAATCATTCTGATACATTTGAAAGCTAGATTCCTTATTCCTTGTTTTTTTTTTATTACTTAGAATCCATTTCTCACACATATCCCCCAAGCTCTTCTTAATATAAAGTACCTCAAATCTTATAGTTCTTTGAAATGTTGCTCTCTACTGTTGGCTCTGAATTTTTGCATAAATCCTTCCCATTCAGTGCTAAGTCTCGGCTACAGTCAGCATCTCCATATCAGTCATGGAGGGTCATCAAGCAAGAGAGCAGTGATTGAAGAAGTAGCTCATCAGTGGCTGCTGCTTCCGAAAAGAGAAACTTAGTGATACTTAGAGATCAAAATAGTCATAGGAGCCGGGCGCGGTGGCGCAAGCCTGTAATCCCAGCACTTAGGGAGGCTGAGATAGGAGAATCGCGAGTTCAAAGCCAGCCTCAGCAATGGCGAGGTGCTAAGCAACTCAGTGAGACCCTGTCTCTACATAAAACACAAAATAGGACTGGGGATGTGGCTCAGCGGTCCAGTGCCCCTAAGTTCAATCCCCAGTACCAAAAAAAAAAAATAGTCATAGGGATCCATCCCAGAGTTACCATTCCAGTTCTCAGGATCTCAATCTTGCTTAGTCCTTATTTTCACATAATAGACCTGGTAAAACTGCAAAATTAATCATGTTTAATTTCTATCACCTAGAAAATTAAATCTTGAATCTGACTTTTGGATACTGTTATGGTGTAGATATGAGTTGTCTCCCAAAAGCTCATGTGTAAGACGGTACAAGAAAGTTTAGAGGTGAAATGACAGGGTTATGAGAGCCTTAACCTAATCAATTTATCCCCTGATAGGGATTAACTGGATGGTAACTGTAGGCAGGTAGGGTTAGAAGAGGTAGGTCATTGTGGGCATATCTTAAGGGTTTATATTTTGTCATGGTGAGGAGATCTCTCTCTCTCTCTCTCCCCCTCCTCCCTCCATTTCTCCCTCCCTCCCTCCCTCCCTCTCTCCTTCCTAGTGCCCTGTTCCCAGCTGCTTTCCTCTGCCATACACTTCTGCCATGATGTTCTGCCTCACCTCAGGTCTGTAGCAATGAAGTCAGCCATCAATGAACTGAAACCTCTGAAACTGTGAGCCCCAAATAAACTTTGCTCCTCTATCATTGTTCTTGTCAGATATTTTGGTCACAGCAGCAAAAAATGCTAACTAAAATAGATACCTGGTTAATAGATATTTTCCAGATAGACACAGAAGCTCTCTGTTTGATTGGCAAACTTGTCATTACCTGACAAGCTCTCCATTGTAATAAACAACCTAAACATGCCAAAGTCTGTATAATAATCAGCTTCGTTGTAATATTGTATTGGAAGAGCCATTTGGACTTTCCTTTAAATAGTCACACAAGAATGCTATTTTCAGCAAATGTTTTTTTTCTGCCGGTTGTGAACTGCCAATAGCCCAGTTCTTATTGGCCATGAGATCATTACTGCTTTTAAATTTAATCTGTATCCAAGAGGTTCAGACAGGAATTTGGAATCACTGTGGACAATTCTGGGATTGGAGGCTTGCACAGTCAGTGAGAAGGCTACAGGAGTGAAGATCAGGGAAGCTGCTACCAGCAGAATATCAGAAATTCTGGGATCCCAAACAGCAGTCACTGGATGAGCTCAGATGCTTGTAGCACTGCATAGGTGGTGGCAATAGGTGATGAAGAAGTCACTGGCAACATCCCATAGCCACTTATCATGGTAGAATAGAAATGTCCTCTCTTCTGTTCCCCAAATCTCCCTGAGAACCTCTTAATGACAGAATCTTAATGAGACCAGGGGATTTGGGGCTTTACACATCTGCAATGTGCAAAGGCTTAGAAGGCAACAGTAGGACTGAGTTCAGCATAGAGTGTCTAACACAATGACCATGGGAAAAACCAAGTCTCAAGAGTTGAGCCTTTCAGAGCATCTCAAGCCAAAGGATCTAACTGCAATCAAATGTAATCAAATTCTATCAATTCTAATAGGTGAATCTGAGCAAGATTCCTAATCCTTTTAAACTTTCTTTTCTTCCTCTATACTTGCAGTTCATTATAATGCAATTTCCTTAATTTTGTTGAGAAAATTTAATCTCCATATAAAGAACCTGAAACAAAAGTAAGCAATTATTTTTTAATAATTCAATATAATATTTTTGGTTATACTACTGTTTTATATCCAAATGTGTTTCTGTGCACATGATGCTTTATATCTTAATGAAAAGGCAATTTTATAGCTAGGAATAGCTTTATTTAAATGATATTACAGACATTAAAAAATAAGCTATAAATTAGAGAAGTTGAGCTATATTGAAATTAAATATTATATCTATAACAACACAGATAAATTCAGGCCATCTGTCTTGTGACACTTATTTTATTTACAAATAAAGATTAGTAATAAGAAAAGCATGGTATTTTTGTGAAACCATTAATTTGTAATGCTTTGCCTTGAAAAACAATACCATATGTATCATGAAAAATTATACATACATTTAAAATCAGAATTTTAAAAGTCATTAACTTTGATCACACTAATTTAAGGTATTATATTTCCTTCAATGCACCTCTCTTGAAAAATTAATTCTATTTATTCTAATGGCAAATTATATATCTTCAGGTGTATTATTAAAACCTAGATTAACAAGTGAGATTTTATATTTTTACCTTTGTAAAGAAGGCTTACTGATGTTACATTTTTTATATTGGGAAACTTCTCATTTTATTATTCATCTGATAATGTGAATTAGTCATCATCAAGTTGTAAACAGAATTAAATGCTTTATAGCTTTGTTCATTTTTTTCTTATGTTTAAAAGTTTATTTTTTAATTAGAATAGTCATCCAAAATGAAAAGGAGCAAATGGATGCATGTAAATAATTGCATAATAAACTTTTACAGTCAGCTATTTAATTATTCTTCTTTTCTAATTTAAGCTTATTTTCTCTACTTACATGCTATAAAAGTTGAATAGGAAAACTACTTTTCAGTGTAATGGATTTTTTTCTTTAAGAAAGAGACAATAAAGCACAAAATATTATTTCCTGAAGGTGACAGTTTTGAGTGGAGGAGATGTCACTTACTGATAATAAAATGCCCTTATTTCCTACTTGAATATATTGTGTTCTTACTCTGATGATATCAGACCACATTGTGAACTAGAAAGATGTATTTCAATATGAGATTGTACAGAGATAAAGATAAAACTTTATAAATGGTGGTCTTAGGATATACTATAATGTCTAAATAATATATCGTCAACAAACTAGAAAGGGACATACGCTCTTAGAGAAGTGCAATGCTAATTGGCAGAACTCTTCATTTTAAGATAGAAGTCACGCCTGGAAAGGTCAGTCTCCGTCCTTACACAATAGATACAGAAAATTAACCATATGGGTGTGTCCTAACATAGGGAAAGGGTCCCAGAATTGACAATGAGTTCTTTTAATAATTCCAAGACGAATGTGTCTTGTTTCTCCAACTAGAACATACATTTTGGGTGTGCAGATACCTTTTTTTAATACTTCTTGACATAGTCTAAAATCAGATCCATTTGTCATGTTTATTCCCAACACCTTGTATGTATTAGTGTAAAATGAAGAGAGAAGCCAGTCTCCAAGTTAAGAGGATGGGATAATCATAAAAAGGCCTTCTGCCATGTGCTCCAACTCTCCCACTCCATTATATATATCCAAAGGAAATGAACTGAGTATACAAAAGAGATACCTATATACCCATGCACTATTCACCACAACTAAGACATGGAATCTGGCTAGGTACCATCAACAAATGATGAATAAATAAAATTTGATACACACATACAATGGAATATTATTCAGCCATAAAGAAGAATTCTTGCAGCAAAATAGAATGGGAAGACTTACAAGTTAAGCAGAATAAACAAACATGGGCAGACACATATCACATGTTCTCTCATATGTGAAAACTACAAAAACAAGTTGACCTAAAAGTAGAAAAGGGCTTTTAGGGAATGAGAAGAGTGCTGAGGTAGCATTGGGGTGGGGTAGAAGAAGGATGCATGGCCATGATCAATGCACAATATCTGCACATACAGAAGTTCCACAGTGAACCCCATTAATTTGCACATTAACGAATGTGCTAATAATAATAATTTTAAAAATTTGATTGTCAAAAAGTAAAAGAAAATTTTAAAATAAGTGAATAACAAACTTAATTTAGTTAAAAGGCTCACTGATGAGGTGTCTCAGCGAAGAGAGTGCTGATTCTGTCCCACCTCCTGAGGGATGAGAGGGGTCTGGCACTTGTGTTCATCAGGGTAATCAACCTCAATTGCCATGACAGACAAGTCTGAGGAACTTGACCTATGAGAGGTTTATTTCTCCCATAAGATCAGTGCAAGTGCCCTTGACCTCTTTTATCCTTTCCCTATACCATAGTGATCCTCCTAAGTTACCGCAGCCAGGAAAGAGAGAATTTTGAGGGATATACTTAAGAACCAGGCCCAGAAATGACTTAAATCACTCTGTATCCCAGTAGCCAGAACCCAATACAACTTCAAGGGAGGCTAGGGGATTGGAGAGGCAGAGAGAACTGCTCAGTGAACCCTGATAAAAACACAACAGGCATCAATTCCCAATTCTCCATGCTCCTGAAAGAACATTAGTGAGAATGGTATGATATTTCTCTCCTCCCACCTCACTCTTGGATAAGATAATGACAGTTTGTTTTGGATTTGCCCTTAGGAGATTCCATGCCCACTAACTCTTTCCTCCCACTCAGGAAGGTGGATGAGTGGGACTCCTCAGGCACCTTACACGCTCTGTCAGTTGCTGGAATGGCACAGTATGCTCTGCCCATCAGCTTACCCAGTACCACTGCCTCTCAAGATGTCTTCATGCCATCGTCTTCCAGTCTAGCAGCAATGCCACTGGCTTGTGAGTGCATCACCTACCAAGCTTCTTTTCTCCATAGCTGCTGAAAGGCTGCCATTTATTCAGTAATTTTCTGTGCCAGGCAATGAACCTGAGTGGCAGGGAGGTATCTGCTTTTTCTCCATAGCGATAGTGCAAGAATGTGTCCTACCATTACCTTGGGCCATTTTGGTGACTGATTACTTTCAAATCCCAGACATGGGCAAAAATAAATTCAATCCCCTTCTTCCTGCCTGTTACGGCATGAGAAGTACAACACTCCTTTCCTTGCAGATTTATAAGCCAGTCCTCTCTACTCTCTTTCCAATCTTCTAAGTCAACTCAGCAATTCTGAAAACCTGTCTTTCTCATGCTTCCCTATTATCTTAGAGATTTTGATAGCAAATTTGTTTGAAATTTTGTGCTTTTTTTCCCTAAGGACATTGCTACAATGGCTATAAAAATCAAGTTCATAGCAAAGCCTAGGATTTTTGTTTTGAATTTACTTGAAAGCATTAATTTATATCATATTAAGATGAGGTTTTCCATTTTTAAAATAAAAGCTCTTAATGATGCTTCAGATGCTTTCCATTTCCTCTATTTTAGCATCTGTTATCTCTATGCAGGGTAATTACACAGGAGAGGGTATGATTGAAGAATTTAAATTTGGTAACTGTTATGCTTTGGCTATTAGGTGAAGTGATTGGATTGTGAGAGCTATACCCAGTCAGAGACCATGATCCAAGTCACCACTCTCCATACCCCACCAGAGCCTTGTATGGTGTAAGAATACTTTAATAGCTTGTATTTGATTGAGTAGACCAGTTGTGATTACTAGAGTGCTACGATTTGAATATATCCCTCAAAATCAGTGTTGGAAATTAAATTTCCCATTCATCAATGTTGGGAGGTGGAGCTTAGTGGGACGTGTTTGGGCCATGAGAGCTCCACCCGGATGAACGGATAGTGATGAGTATAAAGAGGCCTGAGGATGCAAGTCCCATCTCTTGCTGTCTCTCCATTGATGGGTTCCACCATTGATCCCCCAGAAAGTATGTCCTCACCAGGCACAACCTCTTGATCCTATACTCCACTGCCTACAGAACATTAAAAAATAAATTTCCATTCTTTATAGATTGCCCAGTCTGTGATATTTTGTTGTAGCAGCACAAAACTAAGATATAGATCATTAATGATTTCAAGTAATATATGTTTTCTTCCTTTTCCCTTTTGCCCACACTTTATATAGGGAAGAATTGAAGATTTGTCTTAACCCATTCAGATGCATGTGTGCAAATATCATATGTACTTTTAAAAAATAAAATGGAGAGGAGGAACCAGTCCCTTTTTCATCATTCAGAGTTTTTAAAAAGTATAATGTTTCACATTTTAACAAAAACCAGAGCTGGTCCCAAGTGTAATGAAAATGGCTTAGATTTCAAAGAGACAAAATGGTTTTCAAATGATTTTTCTTCTGGCCCTGTCAATCAACTGAAGTCCAACTTGTCCCACAAGTTAATTTTCAAATGCAGAATGATATGAAAGTGTGGATGTAGAAGTTATCTTGAACTTCTCCCTTTCTGTAATTCTGTTTCCAAGTCCTGTAAATTCTACTTCTTAACATCTCCTGAGCCCTTTCCCACCACCACTTTCTTATTGCAAAACTTAACCACATTTCAGTGCTGACTCTTCTTCCGGTTTCATTTCTGTCCCATTTAGCCTCAGTTTTATTTCCAACATGATTTCTCTAAAATCACATAAGTGTTCTGCTTAAAATATCTCAGTGTGCCCAACAAAACTGTGCAGTGGGTTTCCTAGTAAGATGTTCCTAGAGTCCAAGGCATTCCATAGCCCTAAATAACAGTGCTAGCTGGGCGCGGTGGCTCAAGCCTGTAATCCCAGCACTTAGGGAGGCTGAGACAAGAGAATCACGAGTTCAAAGCCAGCCTCAGCAATGGCGAGGTGCTAAGCAACTCAGTGAGACCCTGTCTCTACATAAAAAACACAAAATAGGGCTGGGGATGTGGCTCAGTGGTCGAGTGCCCCTGAGTTCAATCTCCAGTACCAAAAAAAAAAAAGTGCTAGCTGAAGCTGTAGGAGCAGGGAAGGCAAGTCCATAGACATCCCTGTGAGGATGAACTGCTGATCTTTCCCACGTGGGAAAGACCTAGTGTAGCTGACTTGTGTCAAGTGGCTGATTGTTCCTGTGAAAAATAGTGCCATATCAGATCTCACCAATATGTTTTGTTGCTGGTCCAGTGGCAGCAGGAGCTAGTTCAGCCTTGGTCATTGGGAATCCTTCCAGGCTTCTGGCTCACACATGACCTCCATCTCGGCTCCGACGGCAACTCTGTTCATCTTCCCAGGGTACTAACTCTTATCTAGCTATTAATGAAGACTCTTCAACATTTACCTATGTGGCCATTTTCTCCTTGGTTGTTCAGACATTCTTCTGTGATGGATGTGCTCTGAGGGACAAAAACAGATGCAAAAAATCTTTCTTGTGTGCCCACTCTCATACATCTATGCACATGTCTCTACTCCAGACCTTCTTGTCTCTGATATTACAGGCTTTGTATTTCCAGGAAAAAAGGAAGGATTTTGGCTTAATTTCTGGCTCTCAAGCAAGGCTTGGTGGTACTGACCTGCAGTTTCAGCTACTTGGGAGGCCAAGGTAGGAGGATTGCTTGAACCTGTGAATTCAAGGCTAGTCTAGCAATATAGTGAAACCTCTTCTCAAAAAAACACACACAAGAAAAACTTCTCTGTTTGCCTCTGCTCTGCTCTTATCTCTTAAGCATCAAACCAGGAATTGACACCTCCAAAGGAGGATCCCCACAATTCTTTCTCCACAAAATCCATGTCCCAGGAGATCTGCGCTTCCCTCTTTGGTAAGCACCTAATGTTCAAACTGCAATGATAATTGTCCCTGATTTGTCTGTATATCCGATTGGGGATGTACCAATAAACACATATGTGAATGTACACACACATGAACACAAACACACACATCCCTTAAGTTCTAATCATGGCAATGGAAAAGATGCACAATAATGTTTGTGAATTGACTATCTTCTGAACTATCAAAATTTCATCAATTATTATGGGGAACTATAGTGCTAGGGTCACTCTAGGTTTTCCATAAGAATTTAATAAGGTGACCACATGAAATAAAATGTGCTTTGCTTCATGAAATTTTACATATCGACTATTTTGATAGTCCAATGAAGAAATATGCACAAATTATATATCACATCTCTTAATCTTTACAGAGTAGAAAATCAATACATATTTGTTAATTAATTGTTCTATATATGAAAACACATTTTTCATTCATTTAGATTTCTACTTAATCTTAATTTGGTCATCAGCATTTTATTGCATAATAAATTATTACTCATACATCCTTTTTACTAGTAATAGGGGAAAATTGCTGAAAATTTTAAGAAATAAATTTTAAAACCTGAATTTCTCTGATGTCCTGAGCTTAAATTCTGTTATGACTTTTCTGATCATGTCTATATTTTTTTAATTGACACATTATCTCTTTGTAAGTGAGCTCATTAGACAACCATCCTAGTTCTGAGGTCAGCCCAGAATACAACAGAGAGGGTGGATTAGACCATCAACGTTTATTTCTCACAGTTCTGAGGACTAGACGGACAAGGTCAAGGTCTTGGAAGATTCTGTCTAGTGAAGGCTCCCTTCCTGGCTCCTAGATATCATCTTTTTATGTGTCTGCAAATTGTGGAAGGAGGGTTGAGAGCTCTCTGGAGTCCATTTTATAAGGGCACTGGTCCTATTGATGAGAGCTCCAGCCTCATGACCTAACTGCTTCCCCAAAGCCCTGCCTCTTAATACCATCACTTGGGATTAGGATTTTAACATATGAATTTGATATAAACTACTAAGCTCATGGCAGCAACCTAAAGTAAAATTATTGTTTTTCCTGGGTAACACAATACTCAGTGATGAGACATTTAGAGACTATACCATAATTTTCAAGATCATATGATAATTATACAGAATCATATTAGTTGCATTTGTCAATGGTAAAGGTTTCTGTGTATCTATGTGATTCTTTTAGCTAAGAGCATCACCTCTGAGCAAAGGAATAAATAAAGGAGAAGATCTTGAGTACTAATATCTCACTCACCTTTCATAACTTAAATCCCAGACTCTCCACAAAGCTTCTCTGAATGCCCTCACCTTCTCACATCTCTACTCTAAAGGTCTTCATAATAGAAGTACCTGGGGTCACTTTACACAGCCACAGATACTGTTGGGAATTACTCTTCAGATTCATCTCAAAATCCTCAATGGCTCCTCAAGCATGCATCCCTGTGTGGAGGCATCTATTTGATGTCCCACTTCATTGTAGACTCTCTCCCAATTTACTTAAGAAGGAGGAGTTCTACCCAGGTTGGTAAAACCCCTGGGTAACAAAAACAAAAGAATAGTCCAAAGTAGATTTCTCTGAATGGCAGCTGAGTTTCCAACTTTGAAGACATTCAAAGAATTGAGGAGCAAGGCTGTAATAAAAACACTATATATGACCATCAACTTGTGAGAACAGTTTTTCCTACTTTGCATCCACATAATTTATAACAAGAAGTAGAACTGATGCTACATTTTGTGTCACTCTAGTAATATGTAACTGGTAGCCTTGGAACTGAATTAATTTTTTAAAAGCATTCACATTCAGCTCATCAAAGGATGCAGTGATAACAAAAATTTTACATTTCAAGTTTTAAAATGATGTCTTAAACTCTGTAATATATTTATATTGTTTTGTTAAATTATAAACTGAAATTGAAAATATTAAAATATTTTCAAAACATTGAAAATAAAATTGACACTACTAATATTTTCAGTGACAATCCTGAAGACGTTTTATTAACTTTAGGGACAGTAACAAAAAACAAGAATATCTCATATTTTAAATTTGCATCTATAATTCTGCTGCAGAGCAGTAGCACAAAGTGGCCAACTTTCAAACCAAGCATATTACCTTAGGAAGACAACCTGCAGGGAAAGTGGAAGGAAAGTGTAGGGAGAAAAAATGTAGACTTTCAGTTTCTCCATAAAGAGTTTTTTCCTGTTTTGTTTAAATGGACGATATGGTTACCAAATCAATATATAATTAAAATTCTTTTAGGTATATTTCAAAGAGTGACCAACTTGTTTTTATCTAAAATGTAAATATTTGCAGTGTTTTAGAAATTACAACCTTTGCCAATATTTAAACATTTGGCTTTATTTTTAGCTTTCAGTTTAAGAAGTATCTTCAGGATGAAAAATTTTATAAAGATCTTCAGGAGATATTTGAATTAAAATGTTTCAAATTACTATGCGAATGTCCTATGACATATATTGTTCACATAAACACTCATTCTAGATTGAAAGTCATATGGTTGTTGTTCATTATATTGTGGGTATAATATGTTTGCTGTACTTTGAACTCTTGGAAGGATCCCTATGCAAGCCATGGGCAGGGCTCTTGGTGGGGTAGTGCACTCACTGATCTATGTTTTCAGGAAAAACAAACACAGGCCGAGCCAAGTAGGGCTTAATTAAGCCTCTGTCATGCAGCACCTCATTGGACTTAGGTGTCTTTTTCTCTTTTAGTTCTGATGTCTTTTCCAACTTCCAAGCATTGCCCTGGAAATTTCATCACCTGCTTCTCTCTCCTCTCCTGTATTTAAGTTCTTTTAATATCTTTCTAATATTTCATGCATCCTCTGCTCAGTGAACCACCATTCCCACTAAGAAGGCATCATTAATCAGTGAAGACCCTCCCAACGAGCATGCACACAACCCACGAATCCATTTTACCTTATGTTCTATTCAGTCACTGTCGAGTGATACAAGTTACTCCTTGACCAGGTGCAGTGGTGCACACCTGTAATCCCAGGGAATGGGAATGCAGGAGGAATCACAAGTTCAAAGCCAGCCTCAGCAATTTAGTGAGACCTTGTCCCAAAATTAAAAATTAAAAGGGCTGGGGATATGGCTCAGCAGTTAAGCAACCCTGAGTTCAATTCCCAGTGGAAAAGAAAAAGAAAAGTTACCATTTTAGTTGAGGCTATACATTTTTTCCCTATTCTCTACTTCATGTTTATAGAATTTCTCTAGTTTGGTATTAATCTTTTTCCCCAGTCTCAGAGTTGGAGCTTCTTGTTAGCATTTACTGTTAGCACTCTTCTAAGTTATTTCCAGCTAAAAATATCACCCTAATTAGCCTTAGAATATTTGGATATGCTTTTATTAGTAGTGTAGTTTTCTGTTCTGTAAGCTGAAGTATATGATCACTACAATGATATAGGAAAAAAAATAACCTTCAGAATTGCAGCATCATTCAAAAGACTGATTTCTGAACAGCCAAAGAGTTCAAAAAATGGTAATGGGAGGAGAAAGTCACGGGGAAATAGAAATGATCATTTTTCTATTTCATTTAAAATATACTGTCTTAAAGACACCAAGTGTACAATGGAGGAAGGTTTGTGAACTGGTGGTCAGGCTGATATATACTTCCAAAAAAAAAAAACTTGGTTGAAGTCTGTATTTCTGGAAACTTAAAATATTTTTCAGAAACAGTAACGATTCTCTACAATGTCTTTTATATGCAAAACATTATTTTATTTATTTATTTATTGTTACCAGGAATTGAACTCAGGGGCACTCGACCACTGAGCCACATCCCCAGCCCTATTTTGTGTTTTATGTAGAGACAGGGTCTCACTGAGTTGCTTAGCACCTTGCCATTGCTGAGGCTGGCTTTGAACTCGCGATTCTCCTGTCTCAGTCTCCCTAAGTGCTGGGATTACCAGATGTGTGCCACCATGCCCAGCATAAAATACATTCTTTTTTTAAAATTATTATTCTATTTAAGTATACATGATAGCAGCATGCATTTTGATTCATTGTACACAGATGGAGCACAACTTTTCATTTCTCTGGTTGTACGTGATGTAGAATCACATCATATATGCAGTCATACATGAAGCTAGGGCTCTGATGTCCATCTCATTCCACCATCTTTACTGTCTCCATGCCTCCTCCCCCCGCTTTGACAAAAGTTCCTCCATTCTTCCCATGTCCTCTCCTCCATTATGGATCAGCATCCACTTATCAGAGAAAATATTCGGCCTTTGGCTTTTTGAGATTGGCTTACTTCACTTGGCATGATATTCTTCAACTCCATCCATTTACCTGCAAATGCCATAATTTTATTCCCTTTTAATGCTCAGTAATATCCCATTGTGTATATATACCACAGTTTCTTTATCCAGTCATCTATTGAAGGGCATCTAGGTTGGTTCCACAGTTTGACTATTGTGAATTTAGCTACTATAAACATTGAAGCAGCTGCGTCACTATAGTTTGCTGTTTTTAAGTCTTTTGGATGTAGACCGAGGAGTGGGATAGCTGGGTCAAATGGTGGTTTCATTCCAAGCTTTCTAAGGAATCTCCATACTGCTTTCCAGATTGGTTGTACCAATTTACAGTTTCACCAGCAATGTATGAGTGTGCCTTTTTCCCCACAACCTCGCCAACACTTATTGTTGTTTGTATTCTTGATAATTGCCATTCTGACTGGCATGAGATGAAATCTTAGCGTAGTACAAAACACATTCTTAAAAGCTCTTTGAGTGTGGTAAAAATAAAGATTTCACTTGAGATTATTAATAGTTATTCAAATAATAGCATCAGAACTAGAAGTCTATTTCTGAATGTTTAAGGGTAACAACTGTCTTTACTAGGGACAGGGAAATATTCTGGATACTGGAGTTTTTTATTAAAGTCTACTTCACTTGGATACTTGAAAAAATCTAGTCACATTCCTTTCATTGGGTCTGGGGATATAGCTCAGTTGGTAGTATGCTTGCTTCGCATGCACAAGACCCTGGGTTCAATCCTCAGTATTACAAAAAGAAAAAAAAATCTTACATTGGCTTTTCTGTTTGAATCCTAATAGTTAAATGTAGAAGGATTTTTTTTTCAGTGCAGTAAACCTGTGTGAGCTGAAAAGTAAGATTCTAGGAGCTCACAGCCTAGGTGTGCAGACACACCTACTAGCATCTGCTCAGGAGCAAGTTCTCCATTATTTTGTTCTGTTTTGTTTTGTTTCATAAATTTTATTTGTTCTTTTT
The DNA here is from genome assembly GCA_028644305.1 of Xerus rutilus. Lineage (NCBI taxonomy): Eukaryota > Metazoa > Chordata > Mammalia > Rodentia > Sciuridae > Xerus > Xerus rutilus. The sequence goes on along the minus strand of CM053405.1, from coordinate 11,106,614 downwards.
AGTTATCCATGACAGTAGAGTATATTTTGATGTATTTATACAAACATGAAGTATGTCTTATTCTAATTAGGCTCCCAGTCTTGAGAATGTTCATGATGTGGAGATTCACTATGGTATATTCATATATATAAATAGAAAATAATGTTAGATTTATTCCATTTTCTTTCCTATTCTTATGCTCCCTACCTTCCTTTAATTCTCTTTTGTCTAATCTGAACTTCTATTCTTCTTGCCCTTGTTGTGAGTTATATTATTAGAATAAGAAAGTCCTTTTTATTTGTATTTTAACATATTTTTATATGATAAATAGATGTTTGATATTGTCAGGTTACTTTTCTAAAACTATTGAGAAGATATGACTTTGATTTATTAAAGTGACAGCTATCATTTCTCTTTTTTCTCTGTTAACCACCCTGTGTTCCGGCCTGAATCTCACTTGCCTTGGCACATCATCTTTTGATCAGTGCTGGATTCGGTTTTCTGCTATTTTGCAGAAATTTTTCTGCTATTTTGCTATTTTGCAGATAATTTTTCCTTGTTTTCATGTTTTTCTTCTGATTTGGATCAAGATGATGTTTCCCTCATAGAATGAATTGAATATGGTGTCCTCTTCCCACGTCTCTGGATTGATTGACACTTTGGAGTCTTTTAGCTGCACCTCTGTAGTAGTTATCTCTAGATGGTTGACAAGGGTCCCTGTCTCCAAGGGGTTATGCCTTTGTACAGTCCCTTCTCTTCTCTGATATTTTGGTGTGCCCTCGCATCTGTATTTTTGAAAAGCTACCGATGCACATGGATTGTCATGTGCATTCTGGATTGATTTTAGGAACTGTGAGCATTCAGAAGTGGAACCCTCCCCACCATGTGCCTGCTGAGGCGGTTCTCCATTGTTTTTAAAAACTTGGTAATGGGAGTGACAATTCCCATCTGAAAGTGTTTAAGGATTTAATTAGAAGATGCTGATTGTTCTCTGTTAAGTGGATAATCATCTATAATGGTGGGGGAGATGAAGGAACTTTGGATTGTGCAGAGGGAAGTGAGGGGAGGGGAGGGGTGGAGGGAGGGGAAGGACTGTAGAATGAGATGGACATTATTACCCTATACATGTATATAGGACATTATTACCCTATACATGTTCAGCCAGAGGAAGAAGTTGTGTGCCATTTGTTTACAATGTCTCAAAATGCATTCTACTGTCCTGTATAACAAATTAGAACAAATTAAAAAATAAAACTAAAAAAAGAAGATGCACGTAAAGTGCTTAGCACATTTCAAAATTGTTATGATACATGAATCACCTGGGCAAGTAAAAACTTGCAGTTCCCCCAAGTAAGGCCTTCATTGGCTACATCCCAGAGATGGAAAACTATGTTGCCATTTAAAGTTATATTAAGGATGAATATTTAATGACCTATCAGCTTTTTACCTCAGGTTCTTTTTCTATTTGTTCTTTCTAGATACAGGTTATTTTTAAATAGAATTTATAAGCATGATAATGCACAGCCTGGTAATGGAATATGGGTTTTAGGGAGAGGAAGGAGCAAAAACGTCTGAATTGAGCAATGGTGTCATTAAAGGTGCCCTTTACTGAGGAAGAAAAGAGAGGAGTAGCAAGTTGGTAAGGAAAATATTCCATTCCATTATGGAAACACTGACATTTAATACTTCAAAGTGGGTCACAGAAGAGACCACAGCTACAACGCTTTCCTTCAAAGTGTGTCATGCAAAGGGCTAACACCACTAATAACTTTCAGCTGGAAGTGGAATAGAGTTTGGGCAGCCTGGACCCAGCACTTTGGTTCCCTGGTTAGCCCCCCAACGTCCATATCCAAGCTGACTCTTCTTAGCTTCCTGAACTTAGGCTGCTTCATTAGGCAGCTTGGCCCTTAGGGTATTCCTCTGTACGATGCAGGTGATAATAAGGTACCTGCTCAGAGAGCTCTTGTTGCAAAACACTTGGACCAATGATCCTGTACCAGGGCAGTTTTGTCCCCCACAGTCATTTGGGAATATCTGTGTATGTATATTTTTGTTGTCACTTTGGGGCATGACATGTAATTCCAATTGAGTGGGTAAAGGCCAGGGATGCAGCTAGACACTCTACTATGCACAGGACAACCTCCTCTGACCCTATCAAAGCCAAAGCTGAGAAGTCTTGGCTTCATATAATAAGATCAAACAATGTTAACTGTCAGGACCATTTTCTCAGTCCATATACCTCTGGATTTCCTTTTCTTCTCTGCTAATATTATCAAAGCACAATTCTTATAATGTGAGTTCTGTCTTTGAAATAGTCCTTATCTGTGTTCAGCAAATAATTTCATTCTTTGTCCTACATATAAAGCACTCTCTCATCACTCCCCAGAAAGAAAACTATAATCCCCTCCTGGGGAGTAGAATGCAGTCCTCCCCATCAGTCCCACTCAGACTTGGCACTAACCAATCTGGCCTCTGTGGACTAAAGAAATCAATCATCTGCATCCCCTCTGCACACACCCCCATTTGGAAACCTGACTCTACTTCTCAAGCTCTTTGTGAGAATGGACTCTTGATTTGCTTGGCTGTTAGTTTTTTCCCCCAATTCATCATGGACTGATATTTTAAAAAATTTAATAAAAATGAATTCTGTAAAATCTGAAATGGGAAATACAAGGATGATTTTTTTTAGTTGTAGATGGACACAATACCTTTATTTTATTTATTTGTTTTTGTGTGGTGCTGAGGATCAAACCCAGTGCCTCCCACGTGCCAGGCAAGGGCTCTACCACTGAGCCACAACCCCAGCCCCCATGGATGATTTTTTTGTTTGTTTGTTACCAGGGATTGAACTCAGGGGTACTCAACCACTGAGCCACATCCTCAGCCCTATTTTGTGTTTTTATTTTAGAGACAGGAGCTCACTGAGTTGCTTAGCACCTCGCCATTGCTGAGGTTGGCTTTGAACTCGTGATTCTCCTGTCTCAGCCCTCAAAGTGCTAGGATTACAGGTGTGCACCACTGCGCCTGGCCCAAGGATGATCTTTAGTTATTAGATTCAACAGTAACAAAATTACATTTCCATAATGATACTAAACAGCACAAAAAGCAAAAAAAAAAAAAACTCACAAAATTATTCACTGCTCATTGAAAGGACGTGTATGGAAGATTAATTTAAAGAATTAATATGACAGTGGTCATGTGTAAAACCATAATGTTTATATTAAAAATCCTTATGTGCTTGCTTCTGGTTTGTTGGTTTTTGAAATTAAAGTTGGTTGACGACCACCCCTGTTGGAGGATAAAATCTAAACTTGCTACAAATGATTGTTCTAATACTCCTGAATGGCAGGGGCATAACTGTCTCAGTGAGGTAAACTGATGTCTCAGTGTTGATGTAAACAGAGAAAGCAATCTTAACCTATCTTTAACAAGCTCAAGACACTCATTTTTAACTTTTACCTAAAGTGAAACAAGTAGTATATTTTTCAAAATCCACCTTTAGTCTTCCTTCTGTGTTCATTGTTAGTAATTTATCCAGTAAGGATAGAGGGAATTTTAAATTATCTTTCCACAAAAGAAATGGATTTTTCTATGGAAAACAAACCTCAAGATGTTCTATCGCTTGTTCAACATGTGGCTTCACAAGTCACTGAGGATAGAGGAAAAGAGAGAGCTTACCTGTGGAAGGATTATGGGTCAGACTTGCCCGCATTTTTTTGGCAGACATGAGCCATGTAGGTTCACCTAGATAAGCACAATAGAACCCCTCAGTTATTTCAGGCCCACTCACACATGCACCCTGGTAGATCGAGAGCCAGGTGCTCTGGGGTTGCATATAGGGACCACTAATCCAAATTGGATTGAAAGACGAGGGAAGGCTTCCTGAAGGAGGTGGCATTCTGGAGGAATTAGTTGCTGGTTGTTACGGACTGAATGTTCTTGTCCCACCTCCCAAATTCACATGTTGAAGCCCTAATCCCCAATGTGAGGGATATTTGGAGGTGGGCCTTTGGGAGATGATTAAGTTAGATGGGATCATGAGGGCAGGACCCCCATGATGAGATTAGAGTCCTTGTAAGAAAGGGAAGAGAGACCAGAGCTCTCTTTCTACCATGTGAGGACTTAATTAGAAGGTGGCCACCTACAAGCCAGAAAGTAAGCCCTCATGGGGATTCAATCTGCCAGCACTTTCACCTTGAGCTCTCAGACCCCAGAACTGTGTCCATTGTTCAGCCACCTGGCCTGTGGTTATTCTGTTATAGCAGCCAGAGCAGACTAACACAGTGGTCACGTGTAGGAAATGGGCAGGGATGTGGGGTGTGATGTGTGTATCAATTCCTTGTGTCCTGAGTGAGTGATACAGTATCTCTGAGATTCCTTTTCCACAGTCACAAGTGTCCCCTGAGACCTGAATTAGAAAGTGCATTTCAACATTCTCAGAAAGTAGAGGGAACACATATACACACACATACAACACACGGGTAGGGATTAATATGAGAATGGTGTGACACATATTCCATATGCTATCAACATGTGATTCTCATTGTACAACAAAGTAAACAAATTTTCCCCTTTACTGCAAAACTGGGCAACTGCCTGCTTTTTTCTCAAGTTTAATGTGTTCGTGTTAGTAAATATTCATATATTCAGGTCAAATATGATTAAGCCATGTCCTAATTGTGGAGTCCAAACCTGCAGAAAGAATTAAAACTCTTGTCTTTTATCAAACATGTTTATATAACTTTGCAGGTATGAGTCTTTACGCTGCCTCTGGTAAGCAGCCATGTTTTATTGAGTTATTTGGCAGTTTTTCCTCAAGGAGGCAGGAGCTGAACATCAACCATATCAAGATAAATTGTGTGGCTATCAACTCTTTTGAGACTTAGCAAACTGTTTCAATAAGTCTAAACTCTACTTGACATTCGTTACTTTTTCATTTCACTGAAGTTTCTATTGGCTTTCCCTTCTAACACTATTTTCAACTCTAGAAATTATGTTCTGGTAAGTGAATTTGTAAGAATGAGAAAATCTTTCAGGATCAATTGAACTAGACATAGTGAACCTCCCAGTTGCTTGTTGTGTTTGAAATAAAAGGTCATTTTGCTCAAAACCTGAAGTTTTCTGCAAGTGATAACATTTTGGTCACCACAGTAAAAATGTGTTGACCAAGAAGTGTGCAATGACTCACAAAGGTCCTTAGTACTGCATGCATTCAATAATAAGTTTTTAGTTAAAAGAGTGAAATGTGTTTAGTAATATATAGGTAATAGAAACATGTTATAGCTTAAGATTTGGACTTGGATGTTATTTCCTCACATTGGAGTGGGCTTCTAAAAAGTGTATTTGGGTTTGGATATTAGGTACTTAGGGGAATTCTATTTAAGCTGCAGATTGTGTCCATGGATGTATATCAAACACGGCTTCCTGAGGAAGAGCTCCACCAAAGGCACTGCTCATATTCTATTTCCTACTGTAAACAGGAGAATCTTAGTTTTAATAGATAGAACCTGCCAAGAATTCTAGATAGATAGAACTATATAGAAATAGAAAGGGAATTTAATAGATAGAACTGGACCAGGAACATTTATGTTAATGATACTAGATAGGTTGCCTAAACCTAACGCTTCACAGAGGTAAATAAAGGAATTCATCCAAAGTAACCAACCTCACACTCTAAGGAAACTACAATCAGTTGATTAAGTGCAGTTTAAAGGTATGCTGACATTCTGGAATATTGAGGAATGTATTGTTAATTGCTGGTATTTCCTTCCAATCCTCAGTTTTCCATTTAGACCCATGGGCTGGTGTTCTGCACCCCTGCCCTGCAGAAGGGGAGTTCCAGCAGAGAGCGGAAATGCAAGAGAAGCCGATCTGGGTTTTGTGCTCAGAAAAAGGCATGAAAATACATTTGGATGAGTCTATGGAAACATTCTGCCCTACATTCTCCCTTATCCCTTTGCTATAAACTAGGGAAAAATATCTTTCTTATCCTTAGAAAGACCAGAAGAACAGTGTGAGAGGTATGTGGGTCTCTAGGAGGAGGAGAAGACGCTGCCGCACTCGCTTCTCACTTACCTGCAGCAGAGACGGTCTGCATGGTCGTTTCCAGAGATATCTGAGGAGGTGGCCGGACCCACAGTAATAATGACTGGAGGAGCACCTAAGCATGTGAGGTCCTTGAAAAACACAGGGCAGCCATGCCCTTGGGTGGAGCATGAGCAGATGTAAAGTCCCAAGGAAGGCTCTGGATGTAGCTTCATTCCTACAGCAAGCCCAGGAATGGCCTGAAATAACTGATTGAAGAGCAGAGCTGGGAGTCTTCCAGTGAGGCTGAAGGGTGAGTCAGCATAACCTTGGTTGGCCCTCCAAGAACCAGACAGGATAATGGAATCAAGGACCAGAGAGGACAACAGAACCAAGGACCAGCTAGGACAAAAAAATAGGGCAAAGACTAAGGCAGCCCGGTGGGTAGGAGACCATTTTCTTGCCCCCACGCCTAATGAAGAACATAACTCAGTCCTGAGAGCATGGAGATATAGATTTGGAGAAAAAATATAAAAGTGGAGAAAGAAACTTGAATTGTCTGAGGTTAAATGTTCACTATCTGATGAACTGAGAGAGGGAGGAATCCAAACAGAATGAACTTCATTTATTAAAAAATAATGGAGCAGGGCGTGGTGGTGCATCCCTGTAATCCCAAACAATTGGGAGGCAGAGGCAGGAGGATTGCAAGTTTAAAGCCAGCCTCAGCAACTTAGCAAGGCCCTAAGTAACTTAACAAGACCCTGTCTCTAAATAAAATAATAATAATAATAAATTGCCGGGGATGTGGCTCAGTGGTTCAGTGCCTCTAGGTTCAATCCCTGGTACCAAAAAAAAAAGAAAAAAGAAAAGAAAAGAAAAGAAAAGAAAAGAAAGAAAGAAAGAAAGAAAGAAAGAAAGAAAGAAAGAAAGAAAGAAAGAAAGAAAGAGAGAGAGAGAGAGAGAGAGAAAGAAAGAAAGAAAGAAAGAGAGAAAGAAAGAAAGAGAGAGAAGGGAAATTATATTACAGAGCTTGTGAGTGGTATGAAATTCAAATCTACCTGCTTAAGATTATAAGTCTTTTCAAAATCAGCCCTCTTCATGAAGGAGCACAGTGTAACTATTACTGGAGCTAAAGGAGTGTTGGTTGTCTCTGGGTCCCTGCTCGGAGTGGCCTGGGCTGTTCTCATTACATGTGGATGGTATGAAATGGCCACCTCCCTTTTGGAGCCTGTGTTCTGAAATCTCAGTCAACATGGCCCACCACATACCCTCCAAGTGCATCATTTAAGGACGGAACCTTTGCCAGCTGATTTCAGTGGAAGGCTTTGCTTTCAACCTAAATTCTATGCAAAATCCTGGCACTGGCTTCCCTTTCTCCTTGCGTTTCTCTCTGATCTCAGGTTTTTGTGTCTTCCAGCAGCTTCGTTCCATCTCTTTGCGGGAACCTGTGCTCCCTCTGGCAGCTGCGATCTCTCGGTAGGTTCATCAGTCTTCTGCAGGCTGAAGACTGGTGAGAGCATGGATTTTTAAACTCTTTTGGCAGAAGGAGTCACTTCCTGCTCAGAGAAAGAGATGAAAGCGAGCCTCACACTGTGCAGAATCACCGACACCATGACACTTCCTTCAAAGCCCTGCTCAGCACCCCACCCACCGCAGCAGCACAGAGCTTCACTGCCCCAGGCCCTCTTGACCTTGGCCTATGAGCTCCGTTGACCTTATCTGGTGTCATATCCACTCTAGTAAAGGGTATTTCCATAAAGCTGGATACTCAGTTTCACATTCTTCAAGTTCAGATGTATTATTGAATTTCCCACTGTTTAACAAAAGACACCTTAATTTAGTATGTGCAACACCCATTAAAAAATAACTGCCCTAAAATCTCAAGTGAGAATCATTCCCTGGAGTTTTCAGGAAAACTTTTCCGGAAAAAGTATAAGTTATAGTCACTAATATTGGAACACAAAGACACCTATGTTCCTTGTTCTACAGCTTGACTTTAAGTCATGACAAGTTGAAGAGGCATTTCAGAATTTGTTTCTTATTTCCTTCATTTGTAGGAAAAACCCCATGGAATATCTGGCATGGTGTGAACAACTGAAGGAAACTGAAAATTTATAACTATGGCAAGGGTCCTCAGGAGAAATAAAGACACCTGGGTTTCATGCCAGAGTCACCCAGGTAGACCTTCCTTTCTCCTTTCTTACAGGACTGCTGCCCACGGGGAACTGGGAGTTAGCACTAGATATTTTCACTGCTTTGGAGCTTTAATTTCATTACCCTCTCTCTCCTTGTTGCTCAAGATCACAGCAGTGCCTGATATATTGGCAGTGTTCAGCATGTGTTTGAAATATGGCTGAAGTGAAGAAGGCACACTCAGTGTAGCCTGTCTCCCCCTGGGTCCTAGGTGGACAGCCTAGCACTTGCAAGAAGCACCCAGAGCACACCTGCCCTTCATTCAGAAAGGATGTGTTCAGGTAGAAGGGAAAGCGCTGGTCCTGAGTGACATCATTTTAAACCAGCCTCCCTGGAGGTAAAAAGGATGTCTCACTCTGCTGGATGGCAGACCACCCCAGTCACTGCATATCACCAGTACACCAGTCTCTGACCCTGTCATTCTGTATGGGATCCCATGATGACGGAAGGTCCAGGAACATAGACTTAGGACCCTGAGTGGAGATGGCAGAAGAGACCCTGTTGCTGGTTTCCACTGGAGGCACTCCCTCCATTTAAGCTGTTTGCTTCGGACTCCCAAGGTCCACCAGACAACTGTAAAATGGACTGTATGGCTGTAAGTAAAGCCAGATTTAGACACAGCCAGGAAGGCAGTTTCTAGAACCATAAACCTAAAAGAGATTTAACCAGTTGGAAAAAATGACTCCTACAAACCCTTCTCTGTGATCTCGAGATTTAAAGGACATTTGACTGGTTCTCTACTGTAGCTGCTCCCCACTTCCGTTTTGTGGGATGGGTCCTACAAACTGGGGACCGGGGATGGCTTGGTAGGACCATGAGCAGGAAATTGAGTGCACCTGCAGTCTTCCTATTTCTCCCATGAAGAGTTTGACCTCTGATAAATGTAAATAGTTTTTTTTAAAGTTGTGTTTAAAAGGCATTTATTAACTTACTAAATTCAACCTATCTAGGGTATCCCCTTGCTGTAACTTCACAGATATTACTTTTATTTAAATTTTTAACATTTTGTTCATCATGACTTGGGTTTGGAGGCATCAACATTTATTTTTTAATATATTGCTTCAAGGTTGGGGGTGTAACTCAGATACAGGGCAAATGCTTATCCTGTGTGAAGCTATGTTTCAATCCCCAGCAACAAAAAAATAAATAAAATAAAATATGGCATCAAGATAACATATTGTGTTGCTTCAAATTATTGAGGGGTTTTTCTTTTTGTCTTCTCTTGAATTTTCCAACTGTATTAGCTTCTTGGGTATGCATGTCAAATCACCACAAACTAGTTAGCTTTAAAATAATAGAAATGTTCTCTCACAGTTCTGGGAGCCAGAAGTCCAAAATCATGGTGTTGGCAGGACCACACTCCATACAAAGCCTCTAGGAGAGAATCTTGCCTTGCTTGCTCCTGGTGTTCTTGCCCAGCTCCAGTCTCTGCCTCTACCTTGGCAGGGCCTCCTTCCTGTGCCTCTGTGTACCACCTTGTTCTCTGCTTCTCCCTAAGTAGGATGCCTACTACCCTAAATCCAGGATGATCTCAGCTGGAGACTTTGGATCACATTTGCAAAGATCTTTTAACAAATAAGATCATACTCACAGGTTCCAGCAGTTAAGACCTGGACATATATTTGGGGGGCCATTGTTTCACCCCACTGCACCACTAAAGACAAGGACCTCATGGGTGATCCCCTAGTCTTGGCCTTGTCACCGGCACATGTGTCCCTCATGGATTCTGTTTCATCACTGGACTCATGACTGGTCCTTTTAGGTATGTGCAATGAGGAGACAGGGGACAACATGCCCAAAAAGAGTAGGGACTTTCTGTGACCAGATCCCACCCACACAGAGAGAGTCTGGAAAACATAAATATGACAGCAATTTTCTACATTGAAGATTTTCATAAGGGTCTTGAAAGTTCCTTGTAAAGAAGTTCATCAAACTTCTTTCCTACAGTGACTGATCTTTTGGGTTTTGTTACATACAAGTTTATTCGTCCCTTGACTTCTTTCAGTATTTGCTGTATTTATATATATGTAAAAATATTGATTTCTTTTTGTTAAAACCACAGCTGCATGGCTGTCGTAAACTGAAATTCTTAGAGCATGATCTTCTTCCGATGATCGTGGGAAAGAGTGAGCTACTCTAAAAACACACATGCACACACTGCTTGAAGCCATATGGAGGTTTAATTCATGCAAATAGAGCTTAGTTTCTTCCCAATTTCTCACAAGGCACTGTCTGCATCAGAAAGACTTTTTTTACCTTAGTAGGATAGGTTGGGATGAGCCTCCCTCAGACTAAAGGTCTGCCCCCTGGCCTTGGCTCTGGGACACCTACACCCTTTATTACCACCACAATGGCATCAAGGCTCCATAAAACATGAATAAGGACCTGTCAATTCTGTTAAACCACTTACTTTATTTTAACATAAAATACTAGATCAGACAAACCTATGTGTGGATTTCCACATTAGACAAATTATAAGTGTTCTCTCCAAAAAAGTGTACAAATTCATGTTTGAGTAAACTTCTCCTCTTCAGTATGTTTAAAAATTGGCATCATGTGAGAAAATTATTTGCAGATTGCTAGACAGGGTGAATAATCTGACACCATATGGAGACTATTTATGAACCACAGCGATTTCCACACTGTTGATCATGTGTAAGATAAACAATGTAACTGAAGTGAATTATTACTTTTCCATTATTATCTTGGTATATTACATTTAATGTTTAAATTGAGAGAAACAGTTTGTGAGCTTCTCTTATATGCATCTTGCTATTCATTAGTTAAGGGGGAATTATTTGTGTTTGCTATTTTCTGACTGTAACACAAAACATGTTTTCCTCGTCCTCAGTGCCAACTGATATTTCATAGAGAAGGGGATTAAATATCAGAGCATTTAGTAAATAGCAACTTCTACTGGTGTATGTCAGTCTTAGAGAACCCATCAAGAGGAAGAAGGATTCAAGCAAAGGTCAGCATGAGTGCAGGTGTAGATGACAGGTACAGAAAATGTGAATTCCATTTTAACATGAATATATTTCTTCCAGGCTAGATCCTTAAGTCCTGTGGATGAGAGGAGAGGATGTCAATGAAAATTGAAAGAACTTTTGGGATACAACAGAAGTAGTAGCTACTAAACCACCTGAAAATGTTTTAAATCTGCTCCGTCTCCACCAGGTTCGATTCTATGGGGTGGCCTGATCTGGAGTGTTTTCATGGCACCCTAACTCCTCTGTGCTCCAGAGGACCCACACACACTCAGACTTCACATACAGACTCATCTTTCCAAAATGCAGATCGAATCCTGTCGCATCACTGAGTGGCACTTTTAAGTAACTCCCTACAGAATGAAGTCCTCATCCACAGCCTGGTTCCTGGGGCTGCTCATGCTCAGAGTCAACCCACCTCCCCAGTCTGCCTCTTCCTCCTCTGCACAGAGTGCATGGTCTGCCACTCAGCAGTAGGATGAAGGACTAATGATCTGGAACTGGTGAAGAGAAGTGAGAGAGAATAGGCTTCCTCCCAACCCTGAGTCACCTGGGGCTTCGGAGGAGCAGCTCCTACACTGTTTGAGGAGGGCTAAGGAGGCCAGTAGGGTCAGCGCTCAATCAGATCTGGAGTTTTTCACGACACATACTCAACTCTTTCAAAAGCTTACCCCGCGTGCTTTCTTGCTTTTCCTAAATACATATTTGAAAGATTGCAGGTGTCCAATTACTCTCCACATAGAGACAAAAATTCAATATTGATTGATTGAACTCATTTAAGTTGCAGCTACTGGCATAAGAACTAAGAAATCGAAGATGAATTACAACACAGCCCCTGCGCTGATCATGGAGATCATAGTTAGGGCCCTTAGGAGCTTGGAGTTTTCCATGAGAAATTCAGTGACTACAGGAAATGCTGGCTTAATATTTCCTGTCAGCCTCATTTGTGGCCAAGGAGAGAGAAGATTGGGTATGATGAAAAGAAACATGTCCTGAAACAAGTTGTAATGAACGAAGCCTGGGTAGAGGGATGAGCGAGACAGAAGGCTTCTGCAGTGGGGTGAAAGACAGGCGCATACAGCAGGTCATCAGTGGAGGGCTGAGCCTGCCTTGGCCTTTTCTCTGCAGTAGAGCCCTTTTTACATAAATTTCTACTTCAAAGAAAAGGTTTTTAACCATTTGGACCTTGATTTCCAAAACCCTTACAATTAGACACTTGGTTCATTTGAGCTGCTATAACCAAATACCCTAGATTGGGTGACTTATAAACAAAAGAAACTTATTTATCATGGTTCTGGAAACTAGAAGTCCAAGATTAGGGTGCCTGCATGGTCAGGTCTTGGTGAGAACCCTCTTCCACGGTGCACACTGCATACTTCCTGCTCTACTCATATGGCAGAGAAGGCCAGAGAGCTCTTGGCCTCTTTGTATGAGTATAACCTCATTCAGGAGGGCTCCACCTTCATGACTTAATCACCTCCTAAAGTCCTCCCCTCCCTGTTCCATCACCTTGGGAGTTAGAATTTTTTTTAAATATATATATATATATATATATATATATATTTTTAGTTGTAGATGGACACAATGTCTTTATTTTATTGCTTTGTATGTGGTGCTGAGGATCAAACCCAGGGCCTCACGCATGCGAGGCAAGCGCTCTACCGCTGAGCTACAATCCCAGTCCCAAAGATTTCTGCTTTTTTTTGGGTGGTGCTGGGGATTGAACCCAAGGCCTTGTGCATGGGAGGCAAGCACTTTAACAACTCAGCTATATCCCCAGTTGGGAGTTAGAATTTTAACATTAGAATTCAGAATGGATATGAGCGTTTGGACCACAGCACACCCAGGAGATGGAGATGGGGGGCAATTAAAAGCTATCTCTGAGACCTTTTGGTTCTCCTTGCATGTTTTTAAGTGAAAGTCTTTCTTATATGTAATAAAGTGAGAAAGAGACAAGTAGTGTCAGTTGTCAACAATACCACACAAATCAGCCCACCCCCAAACCCAGTAGCCTGATGTAGCATTTACTTTTCTCAATCACAGATCAGAGGATTGACTGACTTGGCTTTGCTTTTGGCTAAATTTTGACTGCATTTGGCCTTATATGAGAGTTCTTGCTATCTCATCATCTCATTTGAAGACGTACACTGAAGAATCCATAGCTAGCGGGGGCAAACCCTTCTAATAGTAATGTTGCATGTGCTCATGTTCCATTGGCCAAAGCAAGATGTGAAGCCAAGTCCAAAGCCAGTGGGGATGGGAAATACACTCCATGTACCTGGGAAAGGGAAGTTAGTGAAGAGCTGTGGAGCAAAGCTCTATGCCATCACATCAGGTGAGGTACAATCCTTTGTAATTACTGTGGTTTGCATAGCAACTCAGTGTCACAGACATGGTCTCCCAATGTCCTTCCTATATATGCACTTCATTCTATGCTACCATAGGTCATAATTTGAGTTGCCATCATTGGACCTCATGGCATGAATCACTGGTATCCTATTTTCCCCAAAACAAGGTTATTCAAGCCCTTACCCAATATTATAAGCAACTCAATCTTAGAAACAAATTCTTGGGTTCTGTTTCCTGAAGCTACTCCTGGTACCAATTATACTGGCAGACATGGAAAATAATGTTATTCCTTATTTGTTTATAATACTTTTGAGAGACCAATCTGAATATCCAGGTTGGGATATTCAGCTAAAGGAGAGAATTGATGTCTAAAGGAGATATTTTAGTGAGCCCAGCTAAAGGAGAGAACTGATACCGTTTTTACAACATACTCAAACTTTCTATCAGTACTATTACTCAAAATGTATGTTAATATGCTTGGCATTATTCTCCTCTCAGGATCTTTTTAACAAATATTGAAAATCCCCAAGATTGTTAGGAGTTTAAAGACACAAGTTTCATATTATACAGATTCTGTAGATTTAGTGCTGCATAAAAAATATGTTCGTGAGGAACTGTGAAATGGAATGTTATATAAAAACATAGTAATCATTGAGAAAACTGATCCATTTATGTCAGTCATAGTGGAGGGTCACTGGTAAAGATGATCAACATATCATCTCTATGAAAAGAAACAATAGTAGATTCAGGGAACTTTGCAGGAAAAACTAAAGAGATCTGGAAACTCACCCACAGAGATCCTAATCATTCTTGGCTTCAAGAGAAAAAAACAAAAATAAAACATAGGCTCAAAAACTCCTTTAGATTATCAGCTGAACAGTTCATTTTTTTTAATCACATCCTAGATTTTAAAAATTGATGCAATATATGTCTCCTACCTGGGACTTTAACATCAAAACAATGCTTCTTACCCAAGGAGGTAAACTGGTAGTGACAACAGAGGTGATCTGCTGATGTAAATCTGATAACTACATTTTAATGATGAGGAGACACTTGTGTCCACCTTAAATCCATCATTTGCTTGTTCTTACAGCCTGAATAACGTTCAAAGTCTTCAAATATATGCACATGCAACAAAAGACATTACATTATCATCTGCAAGGTGATAAACTCATTGCACTTAGCATTGAAATTACTATTTTTAAGGAAAAAAGTTTTGGAATGGCTTTGGAGCATGATTCATGTGCCAGTCAGCAGAGTTTTTACTGCTTTATACCATGCCATGTCCTGGAGGCACTTGAGGGGTCCTGTTCTGTCCTGACCCTACCTTCAGATAAAGACAGAAGTGCTTACATTACCCAGGAGCTTGCAGGGCTGGGGTGAAAATGTTTATAATGTTTATAATGTTTCACACTCAGGCATGGGCATGATGGATTTGGAAATTCTGTCTGGCGAGAGAGTAGACATATACTCCAGGGCTAGGTAATCACATGTGACTAGGCACTTTTGCAACTTTTCCAGACAGCTTCTCTCAACAAGTATTTTAAGGATCTGCAATGAAACCCTTACAAAGAGATGACTTACAAAGCAGATGAAGGACAGTTTAGAAACTGTTTTCCAAATATTGCTTAATTTTAATTTTGAATCTCCCTTCAGCCGGATGGCAGAAAACAAATTCATCTTCCTTAGGGTTAATCCTGGGATGACTATGAATCCTGGTTTACCTGGGACATTACTGGTTTACTCCTGCATAATTATAAGTACCTAATTATAAGTGCTCCTAAATGTGTCGTGGTGTCTATATTTGGTCACAATATTTGGTGAATTGCCTCTCCAGGCCTCAGGTCATCACAAAGTTCCAAGAGGCAGATGAACTTTGGTGTAGGAGTCGTGGAGAAGGGTCTGACCATTGAATCACTCAGGAATCCACCAAAAGGCCCATGATTTTGTCCTGTGAGGGTAGTCAGACCTGAGGGCTGGGACTTTGCCACCTCCCTACAGGTAGGATAAGTAACATCATTCTAAGTGTGCCCATATCCTGATGCAGAGATGCTGACATTACCCTCTGGGGTTTGCTTCTTCCCTGACACAACACAAAGAAATTTAGCTTAGTCCATGTGGTCTGCAGCCTGATACTCACACTCACCTTGCCTGTGGAATGAATCTAGTGATAGGCACTGCCAAGCAACAAATATGTCACTTCCACCATGAGGCTGAAGAGAAGTCTGCTTCCACCTTTGGATACACCCTCTCTTGCTCTCCTGTTTGCTCACTGATGGAAACTGGCTGCCATGTTGCGATCTAATTTATAGAAAGACCCATGGGAAAGAGAATGGTCAGGAGGACCTGGGACCCTTAGTCCAACTGCATTTAAGGTTCTGACTCCTCCCAGAAATTGTGTGAATGAGCTTGGAGGCTGATCATCCCCCATTCAAGATATGAGATGATTGCAGCTATGACCAATGCCTTCACTGAAGCTGGGTGGGAGATTCTGAGCAGAGGACTTCACTGAGACAGATTTAGATCCTGACATACTGAAACTGTGAGATAATTAACCATTGTTGGTTTTAACCGCTAAGCTTTAGGGTAATTTGTTTCATATCAATAGGTAACTAATACAGCTCCCTCTGGTCTGGGGTCCCCTATACCCATGTTGGCTCTTACTGATGCCAGGAATTAGAAAATTTCTCCTTTAATCACCATGTTTTTTATTTTCTGTATTCTAATGTTTGACATTTCTAACCCTGGAGGGACTGCTGGTCCCAGCATTAGCTGATGCCTAGAGACAGTAAACAACTTGCCTACAAGTGTGTTTGGCAAATACTCATTGAACAATCAGGAGCACACACCTCAACCACAGTTCTTATTGCCTCTTACACTCTAAGTCACTACCACCTGCCTAATTACCACCAAGGTTAATTGCAGGTAACTAGGAGTATAGCTCCATGCCTCAGAATCTGCTAGGATTATTCAAACTAGCCATTATAATCTGCCTACCTGCCTTACTTGTTTCTTCATGCATGAGCCATAATAAAGACTCTTGTCCTACCTCCCTACCTCCCTCTGTCTCCTGACCAGCCCTGATGCCTCCTTATGTGGCCCTCCATGGCAGATCATGGAAACTGTGAATAACAATCTGTCATCTGCTGAACTATTGGCCTTACTATACCTCAGATTTCTACCAATATACTATATTTTAAAGACTTATTTTTTTCTTTTCTCCAACCAGGTCATCTTCTATAGTTTTGTAGGTTTTGAGGGAAGCTTCACTTTTATTTCTGCTTCTAGTTAAATGTTTGTCATTTGTCTGGACACTTTACTATTTATTTGTTTCCTTAACTACTGAATTTCAGAGGCCTTAGATCTTTTTGTCTCTTAGACCTTCCTGTGGGTCTAATCTTTGAATGTAAAAAGGGAGAAAAGGAAGCATGATGTGCAACCTGCAGAAATTAATACCACAAAATATTCTGCCATAGCTGAGTGTCTTCTTTCAGGAAAGTGGATCTTCTTCAAAGACAATCCTGAGAAGACCCTGGCTGGAGCTCAAGGAGAACTCATATGGCAAAAAATATGGGGGGGAGGAGAGTAATCCAAATTAATTTCAGTAAATTAATCAAAATGCATAGACAGTATGATTTCTGCATGTAGATTTTATTTTTAAAAGAGCTAGTTTTTACATGGGGGCAGGAAAGATGGTGGAATGAGATGGACATCAATGCCCGAGGTATATGTATGACTGCACATATGGTGCAACTGTACATCATGTACAACCAGAGAAATCAAAAATTGTGTTCCATGTGTGTACAATGAATCAAAATGCATTCTGCTGTCATGTACATCTAATTAGAATAAATAAATTTTTAAAATGAGCTAGTTTCTTCTGTGTTATAGTTCTGGGAAGAAGCCCATGATTAAAAGTAAATGCCACCACTAGTGTTGATTTCTGAATAGCAAAAAACTAAAAAAAATGCTCTTGGTTATAAAATTAGAAGAAAGAAACACTAAAAGTCTATTCTAAATGCATGTGTTCCTCTTGCTCTCTCTCTCGCTCTCTCTCTCGCTCTCTCTCTCTCTCCCTGCCCTACATAAACTTATGTTGAGTAGTTCATTTAATAGAAGACTTCTTGAAACCATAGCCCATGTGGTAAGGTTTGTTTTACATGGGTCACTAATGTGGAAGGCTTTGATACCTTATGTTGAAAGTAGTGCAGTCAATTAATAACATGAGTGTGAACTTGGCATAGCATCCAGTTTACCCTCAGAAGAAAGCTGTCAGAGTCCAAATACTGGTTTCTAAATAAAATACAATGTTATGTTCTCTGACTTGAAGTAAAAGCATGTTGCTTTAATTCATGAAACATAAACTGAAAATGCTATCTCTTTTTAGCCCTCTTTTTTGTCTTAAAGCACTCCTAGGTATAAGTAAATTCAGAAACCTAAGAATGGTGCTTCCTCACTCTCTGCTGAGATATGCATGCTCATTTTGCTCAATCTCTGTATCAATATGTGATGAGTTATGCTTCAGTAACAACTCAGAAATCTTAGCTGCTGCCAAAGCAAAAAAGAAGGAGGAGGAGGAGGAGAAGGAGAGGGGCAGGGGGAGGGGAAGAGGGAGGGAGAGGAAGAGAAGAGAAGAAAGGAAAAGGTTTATTTGTCCCTCACACTGAACATACAACAAGGTTTGGCAGTAGTATCAGGTTCTGCATAATGGCTCAGTGATTCAGGCTGATCAGACAGTCATATTTTAAATTTTGCTTGTTTCAAAGAGAGAAAACATTGTAGAAGATCTTGACCCTGCAAATAAATACTCCAATTTACACTTCATTGCCTAGTGCTAGCCTTATGGCCCCACTAATGCATGTCAGGGCCAGAAATTCAATCTTTGTGAGTCTAGAGGAGAAAGCAACTGAATTTTGGAGGGTTGTCCTAATGATTATCACAGGGCCTTTTAAGAAAACTGACTTGAATCACACACAGACCAGACTCTGCTGTCTTGCCTGTAGGGTAAATTCCATTGCTTCACAAAGGCTCTGGCCACTTTTCTTTCATCTCCTTCATTTAATCCTTATTTCTTCTTTGTTTCCTCATTCTAGAATCCTCTCTTCATGCATTGAATTTTGGGGGCTGCTGTCCATCTAGTCAAGTGTTTATCACACTTAGGTGTGCATAATAATCACCTGGAAGGGTTTTAAAAATGAGTTATACCTGAGTCCCACCCAAAACCAATTAAATCAGGACTTTTTGGGTATGGCAGAAGCCCACAGTCATCTGTTCTTTTTAAGTCTCCAATTAGTCAAATGTACAACAGAGTTGATAAGCATTGGACTGACACCTTTAATTAATAACCTTTGTGTCTGCCTCAGCATCAGTTTATCAGGGAAAACTCAAGAGTCACACACCAAGTCCCTGGATTCAGGCTTCACATGTTGAAGTAAGAGGAACTCTGCCTTCTGACCTCATAGTGAAGGAAAATCACACATCCTGCCAGATGGTCTTCTTTGTTCTTCTTCCTGCCACCATACAAGGCTGCCAGAAAATATCATTCCTACAAATGGGAGAAGATATAGAACCAACTGCTTGAAACTAGAAATAGAGCCATCCTATTCTAGTTATCTATTGCTACGTAAAAATCATCCCTAAATATAGAAGTTTAAAATAATGAGTATTTCTTTTCTGACAAATATGCTGTTACTCTATGTGGTACAATCCTGGTGGCTGACCTGGGGCTGTACCAATCAGATGGCCCACAGTTCCCCCATATGGCTGGCAAGCTGGTGATGACTATCAGCTCCTCTCCTCAGGACAGCTTTGCACTTCCTCATTACAGAGTGTCTGGGTTCCAAAAGGGAGAACTGTAAGGGAGAGAATCTCAAAAGAATCAGAGTGAATTGTCATTGCCCCTTATGATGTAGATGTCACATACTGTCCCTCTGGGCTAACTCAGAGAGACACTTTTGTTGCCATATTCAAAATCAGAAAGGTTTTCCTCGGCTTTCTTCCAGGAGTTTTACAGTTTGAGGACTTATGGTTAAGTCTTTAATTCATTTTGAGTTGGTTTTTCATGTAATGTATGATAGAGGTCCAATTTTGTTCTTTCACATGTGGATATCCAGTTTTCTCATCACCATTTGTTAAAGAGACTATCCTTTCCCTACTGTGTATTCTTGGCACTCTTGTCAAATATCAGTCAACCACATATGAATGGATTTATTTCTGGACTCTCTCTCTATTTTGTGTTCTTGATGTATATATCTGTCTCTCTATAAGTGCTACACTATTTTATTGTAGCTTTGTAATATACATTTAAATCAGAAGTGTGATGCCTCTGGCTGGCTTTGTTGTACTTGTTCAATATTGCTTTGAGTATTCTCAATTTTCTGTGATTATGTATGAATTTTAAGATTTTTTTCTATTTATGTGGAAAATACCATTAGGGTTTTCATACAAATACAGTGAATCTGCAGATAACTTTGAGCAGTGTGGACATTTTAACAATATTAAATCTTTTAATCCATGAACATGGGATGTCTTTCATTTATTTGTGTCTTTTTAAACTTTCTTTCACTAATATTTTATAGTTTTCGATGTTTAAGTTTTTCAGCTCTTGGTTAAAGGTATTTCTAAGTATTTTATTGTTTTAATACTATTATTTCATTATTTTTGATGATTTCAGTGTATCAGGATTTCACGTCTTTTGTTAAGCTTATTCCTAAGTATTTTATTATCATTTTTCTTGTGGTCAGAAAGAATGTTTATTAAGATTTCAAGTGATTATTTTACATAAATACACATTTATCCAAATGGAGTAAAATTCAGAGAGGCTATAATTTTAAAGCATCTATATGTAGTAAAACATTTTACAAAATCATACAGAAAATTTATTTGACATGTGTTTCATATAGCAATGGCAAGAACAAGTATCTTGCAATGAAATAAAAAGGAAATATTAATGAAAATATTTGGGTTGAAATATTTATATACTTCAATATTAAAAAGTGAAAATTGAAGGGCATCTAGATTGGTTCCACAATTTAGCTATTGTGAATTGAGCTGCTATAAACAATGATGTGGCTGCATCACTGTAATATACTGATTTTGATGGTATAGCAGCTCACTTCTATAGATGAATGGATAAAGAAACTGTGGTATATATACACAATGGAATGTTACTCAGCATTAAAAGAGAATAAAATTATGGCATTGGCAGGTAAATGGATGGAGTTGGAGAATATCATGCAAAGCAAAGTAAGACAATCCCAAAAAAGCAAAGGCTGAATGTTGATAAGAGAATGCTGATCCATAATGGGGGTGGGGGCATGGGAAGAATGGAGGAAATTTGGGCAAAGGGGAGGAAGGAGAGAGGAGAGAGTATGGGGGCAAGAAAGATGGTGGAGTGAGATGGACATCATTACCCTATGTTCATGTATGACTGCACATATGGTGCGACTCTACATTGTGAACAACCAGAGAAATGAAAAGTTGTGCTCCATTTGTATATAATGAATCAAAATGCATTCTACAGTCATGTATACTTAATTAGAATAAATAAATAAACACATACATAAATGAATAAATAAATATTGATAATTCCTACTTTTGGCAATTTTGCTGAATAACCAGATACTTTAGTGCCAAAAAAGAGTTTTCTAAACTAATAATATTATGATACACAGAAAAATGTCAATTAAATGTGTCAACATTTATATATTGATTAGTCATAAAATATAATTTTAAAGAAGATGATATGTAATTTTATGGAAAAATAGAACAATATTAAAATAAATAATTCTTAGGGAAAATTCTGGTGATGGAGTTATACAGAAAATGACTAAAAAACTGATTAAGTTAGTGGAATGTGTTCCAGGAACAACTATTCTACTCCTGCTGTTTTTAGTCTTCAGATGATTAGTATAAAGTTTTATTTTAATATAATGCACATGGTTACATTACTTTTTTCTTCATATAATTTTATTTTTAAAAAATATTTTTGTGAATAGGATTATATGTCAGACTATCAGTATAATAGAATCAATGTGGGATTCAGTAAACAAATACTTCAAAAGTTATATTATTGAAATTATTTTACTATTTCCTTTTAACTCTTAAAGTATCTCTATATGATAAATCATACAGTCATCTTGTTAGCAGTTAATAATGTAATCAGTTATTTTTTAAAAATTTAGTGAGGGGGCTGAGGTTATGGCGCAGTGGTAGTGTGCTCGCCTTGCATGCCGGAAGCACTGGGTTCAATCCTCAGCACCACGCAAAAAAAAGAAAATAAAGATATTCTGTCCACCTACAGCTAAAAAATAAATATTAAAAAAAAATTTAGTGAGAATATTCTTTCCATTAGACTTGGTATGGTGCACATACAATTTACAATTGCATCCAAATAATCTGTGATACTTTAATCATCAGCTTCAGCTGCAGAAGGTATAAATATTTCATATATTACTCTTGGGCAACAGAGCTATTAGAACATTTCCTTTCTGTTCAAAAACTGCAATTCCTTTCCTTTTCCTGTATTCAGACTCTGTCCTCCTGCACATAAAGTAACATTCTGTCTCTCAGTTCTCTTGTTTTTCATCTACAGATTTGAAATATATCACAATAACCTGCCATTTTTGCAAAAATATCAATTGTTGAGCCCTAACCCCTAACTCAGTAAATCTGAACTACAACCCAGGAATTAACATTTTGGATAGGCTCTCTAGATGGTTCAGGTGCTGTTTTATCATTGGAAGACAAGGGACCACAGTTTGAGAAATACAACTTTAGTTTCATATCAAAGGGAGTGTGTCTGTTTCTCTAGGTTATCTCCGTGCCCCTCCTTTTGGGGGGGGGGGTGCATAGGTTACATTTTCAGTGCTGTGAGTGAAATACCTACCAAGGATAAATTAGAGGAGAAGAGGTTTACTTCAGGCTCACAGTCTCAGAGGTTTCTGCCCATGGTCAGCCAACTCCACTGCTCTGGGTCCAAGATGAGGCAGAACATTATGGCAGAAGGGTGTGGAGGAGAAAGGCTGCTCAGGTTGGGGCAACCAGGAAGCAGAGGGAGAAAGCAAGAAAGGAACCAGGGCCAAGATGTGATCCCTAAAGAAATGCTTCCAGTGACCTACTTTCTCAAGCCACACCTTACCTGACCACAGTTACCACCTAATAATAACCCACTGATTAGGTTACAGCTTTCATAATATAATCATTTAACCTCTGAACATTCCTGCATTGCCACATGAGCTTTTCAGGAGGCATCTCATATTTAAACCATGATGGTGGTGCTAGAGATCAAGCCCTCTCTCTCATTTCTTATAAAACCATCAGGATTCAATTATGGAGGCTCTACACTAATGACCTTTTCCAATTCTGATCACTTCCCAAAGGTCCCACCTCTAAACACCATAGTCAGATTAAGTTTGACCTTCTGAATACCATAAAATTGTGATTTGTGGGATTAACTTCCTGCCTGAGTTCAAGAGAGACAAACCATATGCAGACTATAGCAGTGGCATTTCACTGCCTGATGGATTGAGTCCAAAGTCCTTAGCAATATGTACAAGAAGTATCACTGAAATGGCCAGTAATTGGATTTTTCCCATCTCCTTTGCACCCGTATTCAAGCTCCATCTGCTTGGTCTGTGCTTGGTCACACGCGCTATTTCTATCCCCATTGTATGTACACACAACCTCCAGAGAACTCAAAACATGGCAAAGCTTATCAAACCCGCAAGGCTGTTATACATCCTGGAAATCCCTTTTAAATCTCTCCCTGGTCACCCTAAATGTGGCTTGCCTAAAATGAATTTGCAATCTCAGGCAAGCAGAACTGCTATTCCCCCTCGTTATTTTCCACCCAGTTGCCCTTTAACTGACAATGCTGTAAATCAAATGAACTCCTTTACCAGAAAGTGGACCTACAGGACACCGAAAAAGGAAGTAGGCCTTCACCTGCTGGAAACTTGATCTTGAATTTCCCAGACTCCAAACTTTGAGAAATAAATTAGTATTATTTATAAGCTACCTTATCTTTCATATTCTATTACAGCAGCCTGAATGGACCAAAGTACCCTTTCTGCAGGGACAGTTAAGTTGGTAGGTTTTATGACTGCTCTGTCTGCGCTGGCTGAACTACCATGCTGACAAAGCTGGGAGTTAGGACCCTGGGAATAGGGCCACACACTCATTCAGTTCTCAACCAAGGTCCAGTAGTTTTCATGAATAAGCCCTTCTCAGTTGGTTGCATGCTTTTGATCAGATGCAAGAGTGCTGAAAATATGATTGTTTTTGTCCACTTTGTCCACCTTTAGAGTTGCTTTTCAGGGAGAGGATTTGAATAGCCAGAGTCAGGACCACCTCTATAGCAGAGCTTAAAGCCCCTGAACTCTTCAGAACAGCTTTTACACACATGCATACACACATCCTGCACTCCCTTGTGTGTGACTATATGATACTATCGATCATCAGTGAAGCGTGGGTTTGAAATTAATGTTTCCTCTGGTAGTGGAGATGGGCCACACAGAAACATTCACCCTCTTTCCCTCCTTGCAATCAGTATGACCCATTCACACAGTAACTGTTACAGGCAAGAAGCATGATCTGATTCTTTAGTACAAAACTCAAAGACCCCTCACTCTTCCACCTCCTTATAATTAGTAGCACATTCTAATGCCTGAACTACAAAGTGTCACCAGCTCACATATGAATTTAAAGGCACTAAAACTGTACAGCTTGAAGTTTAACAAACCCTCTGGAGGTTTCTGGAGCTTCTAGGGTGCTTTGAAATATTTTCCCTCCAAAAAACTTCACAAGCTCACACTAAAAACATACTGAGAAAGTTTCAACAAAATAAGAGTAAAGGATTGTTTAGACATAAAACACTCAAATCTTTTTCATGTATTGTCTAAACTGATCTGATTAGCTCATGAGAATAATTCCAAACTCCTGCCAGAACATAACAGGTTTTCTACATAGGTCTAGTTGGAAAGAGAAGGAAAAACTACATACAGCTGTTCCAAGGCTGGGAAATGCTGTGCAGATCTGACAGCAGCTGTTTGCATGCCAAATAGTTCCAGAAATTTCTAATTAAATCCAGCTCAGGAGAAACTTTATGATCTGCATCACATGATTTCTGTCTGTATCTGGGATGTTTTTTCTCCCCTTTTTGAAAATCCTTCCAACAGAGTTTGCCTATTTGCTTAATCTCAGAGCTAATTAATCTAAAGGCAAAAATAGTATTTTATACCTTGAGGTTAGAACCCCCATAGGAGTCAAATGCCAAAGTTCCCAGAAGGGAGATGCTCAATCTATTGACTGTAATAAACCAACAGTGGGTGTGATTGGAGTGAGAGCTGTTCCCCTCCTTTACCGCCTTCCCACCCAGTGTCTCTACTTCAATAAGTGAATGGCATGTACATTTGTGGGTTTTTTTTTCAACTTTGGTTCATAACTCCTAACTAATCATAACAATACAATGATACAATACTTAATCAGCACTTTCATGCATTTTTTATGTATGATTTAAAGCAACCATATGAAGGTGGCTGCAAGATATTATTATCCCCATTTTATTAATCATAGTGTTGACACTCTCAAAGACTAAGTGATTCCTGATAAATATTTGTTCGTATAGCTTTTACTTGTCAGGTCAGCACTTGAAAACAGACTTTCTAGTCCCAAGGTCACTGCTGTTCCACTTGACCCACTCCCTCCCTCAGGTCATTACCTGGCTGATATAACAGTCTCTTCCTACATTCATGTGGTACCATTTTGCCCAAGAGTACTTATATATTCTGCAGGAAAGTTATTGATATTTTTGTACATATGTATATGACTCTAATTATATTTTTTCTTCACCCAACAGAAATGTGATGTGTGTAGATTAGGTCCAGGTAAGGCTTGATAGCAGGCTTGAGTGTGCATTATTAGTAGGGAATATGAATTTAGCCATCAATATTTAAAATTATGTATTCTTTCCTAAATTGTACAAGATTCTCATCTCTCTGGTACACAAGTTCCAGAAATCAACCTAAAAAAATTTACATCTTCAAAATCCCTTGGGCCAAAGGACAAAAGGAATGTAAGCCTTGCTGAAATAGAAATCTGGCTGTGAATAAGATTTTCATTAAGGTAAACAAAATAACAGCCCCACGGCCCTTTGACATGTTTATTCAGACTATTAATGCTTGTTTCCATGCAACACCACATTCCTAGACTATTGGTAAGTGTGTGAGGGGCCTGTGAACACTTTTGCTCCATTATTAATGAGTTCAACCAACATGAACAGGGTATGATGGAAGCATTTGTTAGCTTACTTGATTGTTTTCTGAGTTTATTACTCAAGATAACTAATGTTCATTGTTGTAAGAGATAAACCAAAAAATCAGTGACATAATACCTCCCTTTGAACTCTATTTTTTGATCATAAAAAGTACCATGGAATTCAAGCAGCTCTGGGGTATGTTTTAGGGACCCAAACTTCTTTTAAACAATAAGCCTAGAAATAGCATATATTATTTCCATGCACATGACATTGGCTAGCTTCTTAGCTCCATACATCAGCAAGAGATATAGGGGAATGTAGTCTTCCTGAATTTCTATGAAAAGGAAAGGGTATGGGAAACAGAATATTCTGGTAATGCATATGTTTCTGCAACCACATTACTCTAGAAACCCAAAATAGTCTATTCTGGAGAGGCATAATAATCTCAGGAGAGTGTCTTTACAAACCCTGTCAACCAGGAAAGATTATTAGCTTTAGAGGGGTTTCTCTGATCATGGATTCAGAATCTAGAGGCCCCTACCTATAAGTACTGGGAAGGGCAGGAGAGTAGCAGGAAGAGGGTATTGAACAGGATGGAGCTGAGGGAGGCTGAGCTCTATGGTCCTGTCATCTCAATTTCAAAAGCTAATAAAGACTTTCTGCCAAAGATATGTACACACATACACACACACCTATATATGCATATATGTATATGTACATATGTATGCATGTATACATGTAAATATAAATGCATATGAGTATTCCTGCTGAACTGACCTGAACAAACTAGGGGAAGCTTTTGCCACATAGTTGGGATGTCATCTTGGAATCGTAATTATCTAGGGAACTCCAGATTTCCACAAAAGACTGTTCATGTGCAACAGTGTCCAAAGGGATTGATTGATCTAAGAAATTCTGTCCCTTATAGCATTGTCTATTTTGTTTTGTAAAACAGACTCATATTCTTATATGTAGTAATTCATCATTAAATGCTCTTCTCAAAATTCTCCAAGAAAGGCTACCTGATTGTAGCCTGATTGTACTTATCCCATGGTCCATTTTAGTTACCTTTACTTCATGTCTACATAACCATCATTTCATCATTGTTAGAACTGATGATTGTATTGAATTCAATTGTTTCAAAACTTATAAAATCAAGCTGTACAGGTCAGTCCCAGAACTTATAGAACTAAAATGCTTTGTTTTGTTTGTTTTGTCTTAATTTCTTCTTTTAGAAGACACAATCAGCATTAGACATGTGTATATCCTGCCCTGTGTCATAATACCAAACTTCCAGAATGCATTGAAGAGTGAAGTGCAGGTGAAATACGTCATATTGAGTTCCCAGTCATACATATTATTCTGTTTAGCTGCTTAACTTTTAAAATTTGGGGACATCAGACTTTTAAGAAATATCATATGCATTTAGACTTTGAAATAAATTGAATCAGGCCTGTTCATTCTCAGCAGATCTGTTCATATATTCACTATACATAATTCTTTCCCCAAAGGTAGCACAATGTATATGAACCTAATAGAAACAGGATTTGTTTCATACAAAATGCACTCCACACCACGTTGACACATATAAGATTGGATGTTCTCTCATCTCAGAAATGTTTCTTACTCTGTGGCAGATAAGCATGTCAAGAGAAAATATTTCATCAATATGCATAGGCTGTACATTTCTTGTTTGCAGTGGAACCCATTCCCTGTGAAGACAATGCAGTGTATCTGGGAATTTTGAATTTATCATAGACAAACTGGAAATGATTAATAAAGTGAGTAGCTGTATACATTGTCCACTTTCAAGAGTACAGTGTCTCTTTTGGCTTGTACAACCATCTTAGAAGCATCAGAAAAGAAGTGATGTTTAAATTTTTTTTGCATAATCATTCAATTTGACATAGAATATATTAAAAATGAGCATAACGATATGAATATAGAGCAGAGCCTCATTTTCAAAGCCTTCTGTATGGAACACATTTTACTGTTAGAAATATATCCCATGGTCAGAGAAATTGTGAGTGTTTGAATACTTTAAATTGAACAGATTTCTTTTATTGAGGGATTTTCAGAGCTCTTAATAAACTTTGTACATTGAGACTCTCCCAGATGTATGGTCTCCAAATGCTGTATTTCCTAAACTTACTTGGCTATTTAAACTTGTTTGGCAAACCTCTTTAACATCTTAAGTCATACCAGTGTTCTATAAAACAGTCTAAGAAAATTTCAGAAGAGACTAAAGCTCCCTTTTGTCTTTCCTAGAAAATACATACTTTCTGTAATGACAGTGTTGAAGGAATTCAGTGGTAAGAAGAAAGAAATCAGAGCCCACTAGTTCAAGGTGAAAGAGCTGTGTGCACACAGCAAAAACTTACTGAGCTGTTGCAATGGAGTACCAGTGCTGTGTGTCTGTTTAAAAGTAAATATGAAATTTAAAATAATTTCATTGAAAGATAATCCGAACTTTAAGAGGTAAAGTAACAAAATAATTACATGGGAACTTCAAACATATATCCTAGTCACAACTCCCATTTATTCATTTTACAAATAGAGAGTACCGAGCATAGGCCAGGCATTAAGGTACTTATCAAGACAGGGGAGGGCAGGAAAAATGGTGGAATGAGATGAACATCATTACCCTAGGTTCATGTATGACTGCACATACAGTGCAACCACATCATGTACAAACAGGGAAATGAAAAGTTGTGCTCCATTTGTGTACAGTGAATCAAAATGCATTCTGCTGTCATGTATCACTAATTAGAATGAATTTTTTAAAAAAGGAATACAGCAGAGAGAAGACACCCATTGTTTCCTCCATTACAAGGCTCTTAGGGTTCCAGCATAAATGTATATGCATATGTATGTATATATGCATGTATGTAATATTTTACATTTACCACAATACAGAGACAATTATAATTACCTACAGTTAGAAAAATGTGGCCGGGCATGGTGGCTCACGCTTGTAATCCCAGCACTTAGGGAGGCTGAAACAGGAGAATCGCGAGTTCAAAGCCAGCCTCAGCAACAGCGAGGTGCTAAGCAATTCAGTGAGACCCTGTCTCTACATAAAACACAAAATAGGGCTGGGGATGTGGCTCAGTGGCCGAGTACCCCTGAGTTCACTCTTCAGTACCAAAAAAAAAAAAAAGAAAAGAAAAATGTGTTAAAAGTGAACATTTCCTACAATGGCATTACACATATAATTCAATATACAGATGATTAAATGTTTTCTCCTACAATCTTTTAAAATACACATATGGTCTCTCTAAACAATTGTTTCACTTAAAACCCAAAATGACATTTTTATCTCAAGTTTCTTTTGAGTTTACAAAACAGCTTTTTGCAGGTTTCCCCTAGACACTTTCTATCCAAGCAACCATGACGCTATTATGTTTAGGAAATGTCACAATATTCCTGCCACGCCATAAAGGAACTGCATTACTATACTATCTCCAGGCAGAGGCATACATTTTCCAAACAAAACATGAGCTAATCTAAAAGCCTTTCTTCAATATGTAAACTTTCTGTGTTTTCCTTGCTTTCCAGGTTAGATGTGGGGCCAAGGAGATTACGACGTGAATGGACTGCACCTCGGTTCTATAATATAGGAAACTCATCTTTTTTTCATCAGGTCAAAGGATAAAGTGGGGAAAGCAGATGAAGTGGGTTGAATTTTTTTCCTTCTTTCCAATTTACACCACTCCCCTTCGCTAATACTCCCTTTAAGGCTTTGGGACCAGAAACAGAAGGGAAGCAAAGAACAGGAGCAGTGATGAGGGAAGGTGCCAAGGTGTGTTTGGAACAGCAGGATACAGGCATTGGCCAGAGGGCCCAGGCATGGGCATGTCAGGCTGAGGTGGGGGTTGCAAAGAAAGCATCTCTAGAACATGAGGAATTTCTTCATCGATCCTCTTATTTCTATTGATGTCTTCACTTAGAGCAACTACTAAATCTGCCTTTAGTGCAATAAAGGCACGAGAGGCAGATTGTTCATGGTCTCTGACCATGTCCCTATATGTCAGCTAGTTCATGGTCTCTGGCCGTGTCCCTATATGTCAGCTAGTTCATGGTCTCTGGCCGTGTGTTTCTGTGTTCACCCTCTTGGCTCTGCGGTTAACTCTGTCTTGACCAAGATAATACAGCATCTGCTTCCTGCTTCATGGTGTCTGTCATCTCCAGTGCTACAGTCTCTCTTCTCACACCAGAGCCTGCAATCTAGAGATCTGTACGTAAAGTCTGGCATGCAGATGGGTTTTTGTTGGGCTTGGCTTTTTCTCCTCCTTAAATGAAAACAATAATAAGAATCAAGATATTTCACATAAAATGCAAGCTCCTGGCTTCCTTTGAAGAACTGAAATATCTCCCAATCCTGGCCTCAATATTCCACATGATACAACTTGCTGGGGCTGAGAAGACTGAGCATTTCAATGTCATGTAAGTCCTACCACTTGCACAACATCTGCAGATATGCCCAAGGCAGATCAGCTTCATTCATGGAAACCACCTGCTTGACCCCATGTAGGCAGTAATTACCTGTTTCAATGAAAACTGCAGTTCTGCATATGGAGATGACCTCATCAAAATCATTTCCCCTCTTAAAAGCTCATTCAGCCACAGATGTCCTGGTCCTTATCTCCCCAACACTCTCTAGGACCTCAATGCATCAACTATTTCTTCTTTTTTATTTCACCATTTGCTTCTTTATTAATTCTCTTCTAGACACAGGGAAAACAATTTTTACCATATTAAACAAAACAAAGCACTTTACTCAACATTTCGTTTTCCTGAAGTTACTGCCCTTCCGCTTAGAGCAGAAAACATTCCTAAAAGAATAATTGTACCTTGCTACCTTGCTTTTTGCTGTTCTGCACCCACCATCCACCTTCAAACCACCGTAATTGGGCCCCAGCAGACTTTGGAAACTACTTTCACTAAATTCGCCAGCGGTCTCCCATTTCTGAGTCCAACAAACTTTTTTTTCTTTTTTTCTCATATTAACCCTGCTGCAATATCTGGCATGGATGACTACTGACATCTATTTTGAAATTCTGTTCTTTCCTAGATTCCAAGGCAGGACTGTCTCCTTGTTTTTATTCTTATCTTTAAGTTCTCATTTTTCAATTTCATTGAAGATTTAAAACCTTTTCAAAAAATTAACATAAGACAATAAATTCTTTTTAAAAGATATCTCATGTATTTAGTCAGTGAAATACTAAATTCTTTCTGTATGTATTTCCTACTTCTTTCAATACTCCTTTGTGTAAGACCTAATGACATCACCCGGCCTGGCTCATTGATGCTTAATGAATGTTAAGGAACTGAGTGAATGACAAGGTATCTAATGAACATCTGAACAGCCCTACTTAGACCACCCACAGTTCCCCCTCCTCTGTATCTCACACTCAATGTATTTCACTCAAGACTTCACTCTTGACCATTTACTCCACTTTGACTCTGCTTCCAAAGGTCTTGTCTTAGAGAATGAAAACAACGTCTCCCCAATCATCAGAAACTCAAAATCTGAGTACTACTTAGTTTCCTGCATCTCCTCCACATCTAATTGATCAAACTATCCAGTTAATTTGCCTCCTAAATAATCTCTAACACTCCCTTTCCAAGATACTCGTGGTAATAGCACCTACCATCCCATGTAGGATGAGCACAAGGGCCATTCCCTGGCTTCCAGCCCTTTCCAGTCCATTCTGCACCAAGCCATTGAGCACTCACTTTCCATTTCTCTCTCGCTCTGTTCTTTGTCTTGCTCAAAGTTCCCCAGCTCTCCTTGTGGTATACAACAGAATGTGTCTCCTTCATCAGGCATATATGGCTCTTGGTGATTTGCTCTTTGCTTATTTGTCCAGTCTTCTATCCATCCCTCCTCTCCTAATATACTGCATATTTCCCTTTTAAAGTGATAGCAGTTCTTGGCCCTTCCCCTTCTTCGTGAATCCTTCTTCTTCATGAATTTTACAGAGACAATACAACAATGCTAGTCAAGAATTCACGTATAGCTTCTAGACTATACAAAAAAGTAGTCCAGAAACCACAGAGTAATCTCGATTGACTACATGCATTCCACTGCATATAATTTAAAGCTATGTGATAATCAAGTCAATAACATTGTGCCTTGAGAACACAGAAAATAACCATATTAATCCTCTATTAAATAGTTTCTCTTCCCCATTTATACATATCCACTGTGAGATCACACATTCGTATATAGAACAAAGATGATGGAAGGCACCTTGATTTGTCTCAAGAGAAGAGAACATCAGATATGATTAAAATCTAGGTGATGAGAACATATTTCATTTAAAAGCATAGCTTTTGGATTATCTTAACATTTCCCCACTGAACTGTGTCTTGGGTTTATTAAAATTGGATATTTTTTCTAACATTTTCTTACATTTAGGTCTTTTTTTCTTCCTTTGCAAAAACAAAATGGATAACAACTACTTCAATTTAAATTCATGTTAGCTTACTCTGTTAAGGAGCCTTAAGGTTAAAATACTCAAATTTCCATCCTACTTAGAGATAGGAATAGCCATGTGACAGTTCCAGGCAATTACATGTTCCTGGAAGACAGTAGAAGAAATTTCCAAGACAGCTTTTTTGAAAAAAACTATAGAAAGTTACTGCCCTATTTTGCCCCTACTGACCTATTTTGTCCCTTTAGCTTTTCCGTCCTCTCTTTTGCTGCCAAAAACAGAGAAGAAATGCTCAGAGGCCGCGCTGCCATCTTCTTTCCACACTAAAATCAAATGCTTTTGCTAATGATAACACAGCAGAAAGGTAAAAGGACCCTGGCCCTGGTGACATCCATAAGCAGCTTATGTGAACTCTGAACTCAACTGTTGGGGACTTACTATCTTGTGAGATAAACCTCCTGCTGGGAAACAACCACGTGGGGTTTTCTGTATTTGCAAATGAGGTCATTCTTGATACAAATGTTTTTATGCCAGGAACACTTTTCATCTATATGGCAGAATATGAGAGGATATATTTCAGAATTTATCACCGCGGTCTTCTTTATACTTCTTTGGAAAATAGAGGAACGGAACTGAAAGAACTTAAAAAATCTTTAAGACCACTTCTTCATTTTAGAACTCAGGAAATTAAAACCCAAAATGATGTAGAGATTTATTCAAGACCTCTTGACTGTTGAAGCATGAACAAGGTTTTGCTATCCTAAATTCTACCCTAGTATGCTTCCCTGTCTCTAAAAAGAGATTTTTTTTTTTTTTTTGTATCTGAAACTACTGAAATCCTTTTGAGAGCCTTTCACCAATTTACCATTAATATACTCTGACAGACCCAAGGTTACAATGCGAGATGGAACCTTATGAAAAAGATAAGAATTATTAAGCACATAAGGAAAATTACAAATGATCTCAATATTTTTAAAGTTTACAGAAGAATGAGGCAGGACTTAATTATCTATAGTATAAGATAATCTCTATCAGGGCACAGGTGTTTTCTGCTTTGATCTTCTCTTAGTGCCTGGAACAACTCTAGGTGTGTTGAGGATATATCAAAAGTATTGATTAAATGAAAGAATAATAAAGGAAAGATGAAGAACCAGACATCACATAATTTTCATGGAACTAAGGAAAAAGATCTTTCTAGCATGTAAAACATGTTAGGCTGGTTACAGTGGAGGGCATTTATGACAGTGAGTAATTGCATATGTTGACCATGAGAAGATTGCAAAAATAATCAGAAAGGAAGGGAGATTAATTGCAAGTGATCATTAATTATACACATACTGGACTGCTCAACAGTAAATGACACACAGCACCTCATGGATTAAAATCTTCAAAACGCTGTGGGAAAATAGCCGTTAACTAAGAATTCCATACATGACTAAATTTTCATTCAAAATCAAAGACAAAAATAAAGATGCTTTCCAACAAAAAAGAGATAATATGCAATAACATATAATACAATAAAAAACCCATAATGAACAAAAAATAATTCTACCAGGAAGATGAAAGTGAGGTAAGGAAATAAAATTATAAACACATGATTAGAGCTAAACACTGTTTCTAACAATAATAACAACATGTGATTTTTAGAACTTTAAAATAATGCACTAGATAGAAATAATATTTAAGAAGTTATTGGTTAGCTCTAAACTATTCTAAAGTCCTGGTATTATGTGAGAAGAGTATAAAGATAATTATTAACTTTAGATTGTGTTAAACCAATTATCCATATTAACATTTTAAGGACAACCATTAAAATGCTAGAAATTCAATATACAATATGCAGGAAAATAAAGAGAAAAATGATTTTTAAAAATCAGCATTAAACATCAAACTAACTTAACCACATCCCCATATTTGAAAAATTTAAAATCACATTTTAAATGAGTGATACCTCAAAGAAAAAATATGATAGAAACATTAAGATATTTAAAACTATAATAATGAAAAACAACACAACAAACTTGTGAGATATAGCTAAGCTATTAAGTAAAATCTTATGCTGATATTTAAGAATTTAAATTAATTAATTAAATTCATTACTGCTGATAAGAAAAAGTACAATAAAAGGCTAAGTATTCACAACACAGATATTAGTGAAAAAACAAAGGATTAATTTGAGGTATTTAGGGGGGAAAAGCAAAAAAGATCCATTTTTTTAACAGCAAATACAAATTTAATAGCAACATCCAATAAAGCTAACACAAGTCCTCTGAAAAGACCAGTAAAATTTTAAAAGTAGAAAATATGAATATGCATTAACCTTGAAAACTCAACAAAATATACAAATTCTTGGAAAATATAAATCAGCAAAACTGAATCAAGATAAAAGAACCCAAGTAGCGTTATTACCTTTAAATAAATTGAATCAATAGTTAGAAATATACTCGTCATAGCCAGGCACAGTGGTGCACACCTATAATTGCAATGATTCAGAAGGCTGAGGCAGGAAAACCACAAGTCCAAAGCCAGCCTGAGCAGTTTAGGGAGACCCTGTCTCAAAATTTAAAAACCAAAAAGAAAAGAAAAAGATTGGAGTATAGCTCAGTGGTATAGTGCACCCAGGTTAAATCCCCGGTATGATAAAAAGGGAGAGAAAGAAAAAAAGCAAGGTAGGAAGGAAGGAAAGAAATATACCTTCCAGACACTGCCAAGCCCAGAAGCAAGCAAGTTCTATCAAATATTCCAGAAGAAATCATTTCTTTTCTTTTTTTTTTTTTTTGCTACCAGGGATTGAACTCAGGGGTACTTGACCACTGAGCCACATCCCCAGCCCTATTTTTTGTGTTTTATTTAGAGACAGGATTTCACTGAGTTGCTTAGCACCTCACCATTGCTGAGGCTGGCTTTGAACTCATGATTCTCCTGTCTCAGCCTCCCAAAGTGCTGGGATTACAAGCGTGCACCACAGCACCCCGCAAGAAGAAATCATTTCAATGCTATAAAAACTTTTCCAAAGAAGTTAAAGAATGCTCATCGTATTTAATGAGATTTGCATAACCTTGATACCAAAACTAGGTAAGCATAAACTACAAAATTACTAAAAGTCAAAATCATGAAAAAAAAATAATTTTAGTTGCTGTATGTGGCAGTATATAACAAATAAAAACTGTTGCTTGGAGACAGCCCTCCAAGCAGGACACAGCAAGGCTTTTCCCATGCTTGGCCACATGTGGGGAGAGGAGGAGAGGGCCCGGTTGTAGGGAGAGGTTGAGCGCGTACCACTCAGGAAGCCCCAAATCACTTTCTTGTGTTTTATCCCAAACTACTTGTTGTGAGTGTCCTCTGTCCACTTTAAAATTAAGAAAACTGAAACTCAGCAAGGAGAAATGATCTTTGCAAGTTAGAGATAAGCAAATGTCAATTCTCTAATTCCAAATATTGTTATTTCCCTTATAACAGTCCTATATTGGTAAAGGTTGAGTAAATGGCTCTCTAGGGTTTGAAAAAAAGAAAAGAAAGAAAGATTCTCACTTGTAGCATTTCTTGATTTCTGTGGTCTAAATCCTTCCAGGGCTAATTGTGAGGGGCCACCTGCTGTCCTTGAACAGGGACTTGAGAACAGATGTACACCAATGGCTCTGTGGGCTGTGCAGCCTGGCTCAGCACACCACCGCCCAAGCAATCCTCGTTCTGGAGCCCTAGTGCCTCCTTTTATCCATTTCTTCTAGTTGACTGAAGATGACTTCACTGTTTCAATAATCCACAAACATCATGTATTTAATACATACTTATCAATCACCTATACTATGTTAGTAATTTTTCTTCAAACTACAAATACAGCAATAAAAAAACAAAAATAAATTAATAGAAACAAAGTCTTGCCCTCTGACCACATACACAGTAGGAGGAACACAGAAACTACAAAAGTAAGTTATATACTGTATCAGAAGATGCTAATTGCTTAGTAGAAAACCTAGCAGGAAGTTTGGACAAGAAAAGCTGGATATAGTGAGCAGTTTTAACAGTGTAGGCAAGGTAAATGGTATTGGAACAAAGGTTTGATGGGGTAAAGAATCCAGGCTTATAAATATTTGGTAAGGAGACTTCCCGGCCTAAAGAAGAGCATCTTTTCATCTGAAAAGAAGTGAGGTATTAGCCCACTCTGGTGTATCCACTGACAGCAAGGAAGCAAGTATGGCCAGAGCGGGTCCTGTCAAGTATAAGAAGGACATGAGCTCAGAGAGGTAACAGAGATACATGTCATCTCAGGCCTTGAGAACCTGAGGGTCTTTGCTTTTGTTTGGAATGAAGTTTGCATAACTTCTTATCATTTTTTCCTATATATCATGTGCCATTTCAATTTACAATTCATTTCTCCCTTCATTTGAGGAAAGCCTTCCATATAATACCACTATACATATTTGTCTATTAGTTCAGTCCCCTAAGTAGAGGAAACCAATTATACCTATGTTGGATCATTTCTGCCCTACATATTATCTCATTTCTCATCTTTTTCTTCTGAATTCAATATGATTATCTCAGGGATTTTCTCTTTCTCGCTACTTACCTAGTTATTATTGGTAGCATTGTTATTGAAACTATTATTTCCTATTTTATTTGTTATTAGTAATTTGGGTTTTCTCTCTATCTTTGTCAGCTTGGCTAAGAGTATATCAATTTTGTTTATTTTTCAAAGAACCAATTTTTGTTTTTAAATCTATTGTTTCAATTTTATTAAATTTGTCTCTGATTTTAATTATTTCCTGTCTTCTACTGCTTTTTTGTGTTGTTTTGTTTTGTTTTGTTTTGCTTTGTTTTTGGTACTGGGGATTGAACTCAGGGGCATTCAACCACTGAGCCACATCCTCAGCCCCATTTTTGTGTTTTATTTAGAGACAGGGTCTCATTGAGTTGTTTAGCACCTCACCATTGCTGAGGATGGCTTTGAACTTGCAATTCTCCTATCTTAGCGTCCCAACGTGCTGGGATTACAGGTGTGCGCTACTGTGCCTAGCTCTTCTATTGCTTTTGGTGCTGGTTTGTTCTTCTTTTTCTAGAGCTTTGAGATGTAAAGGTAGGCTATTTATTTGGTGATTTTCTATTCTTTTAATGAATGAGCTCAATGCAATGAACTTTCCTCTTAGAACTGCCTTCATAGTGTCCCATAATTTGATATGTTGTCTTACTGTTCTCATTTGCCTCCAAGTATTTTTTTAATTTTATTCCTGATTTCTTCAGCTATTCATTGGTCTTAATTGTTATTAGTAAAATTTTATTCCTTTCCCTTTCTGATTAACTTGGTTACTCTGCAATGTTGTTCTCCTTCTCAATTTTGTCTTTTCATTCTATAATTTCCATTTTTACATTATTGTATGTTTTTAACAGATTTTATCTATAGGGCCTATTTCATTCAATTTTCTCTGACACCTGTGAGATATCTGCTTCTTTCCCTTGGTTGGTGTTTTCTTCCACATTAAGTCCATTTTATGCTTCCTGCTCCTTTCTCCCTCCCTCCTTCCTCCTTTCCATCCTTTTCCTCCCTTCTTGCTTTTCTCTTTCTTTCATTTGTCCTTTTAAATACTTTGTTGCATAACTGCTATGCCATTGTTTCCTACCTTGCCTAAGCCAGGTATGAAGCCCTTCTGTGAGCTCCAGTATCACCTGGATGAATTCTCTTCCATTCCCTTTTCACTTGCTATTGGATCTATTGTCTTTACCCACTTGAGCAACACTCTGGACTCTAAGACCTTCCCTCTATTTCCCTTTAAAGTCTTACCTATAAATCTATACCAGCAAGAGCCTAGCTGATTGCATACAATCATCAAAGGGACCTGGACTCTGCCTTCTCTCCCAAAATTCCACCAAAAATTCTGTGAAAGGGCTCACTCTACCCACCAGGAGCATAGGCCATATCCCTTCCCCCAGTTCCACATAGCACCTGGAAACCATAAACCCTGACCATCTCTCCTCCTTTGCAGTGGTCCTATCATGGTATGGAGGTGCTATATATATAAGGATTTTTCTAAACTTTCCATGAGGATTCCTTCTCATTTCATTGACCCACATCGCTTCAAATCAAAGAATGTTAATATTCAGAAGATTTTATTGATTGTAATTCTTTCATTGGTACTGCTTCTGTCTGTTGGCCAGGCTGTTGCTTAAATCTATGGAGAACTATTTTGAGTTCTTTTATCAACCGCCACTTTTAGAAGTGTTTACCACAAAATTAGTTATATTTCGTAGTTTGTTTATTGGTAGTAAACTTCTGGCTGCTTTGCTGTTGTTGTTAGTTTTAAAATTTTTATTTGGTTAGATACTAGAAAAATGTTTGTGGTTCTGAATTATTATACCACCAAAACCCAGATATTTCTCAATTTTTATCACTAAAAATACAACAAAAATGATAATATACTACATAATAACTACTGTGTGTATCACCAATAATTGAGAGATTATTAGAAATGATAGCTTCATAATTGCTTTTATTATCACCATAAAAGAACATGAATAATAAAGAACAAAGCATTACTTCTCAAATAACTTGAGCTTATACAATAAATAATTTGGGGTGATTGGATGTATAGTGTGATAACAAATAACACTCTGTTGTACATTTGATATTTGCTAAGAAAGAATAGATCTTAAGTATTCTCACCACAAATAAAAAAGGCAACTATGTGAGATGTTAGATGTGTAAATTAACTTGATTGTGGTTGTAATCATTGCACAGCTTTTACACATATCAAATCATCATGCTGTAAACCTTAAATATATACATATTTTGGTCAATTATACCTCAGTGAAGCTGGTAAAATAGAAAAATAATAGAATTGTTCCACAAGTCTATATCCTATTTGTTCAGAAGACTCTCGTGCTCAGGACTTGGGATGTGGATGTTCTGGGCCCCTATAACTCACAAAAGAGATAAGTAATTGTTTACTGATAGGCCTCTTCTATTTCCCCTCAGTTACACCCCAAAGGACATTTGGCATAATAATCTCCCTCCTCATTTTCAAGTGTAATGTTGTAAACAGACATTGCAAATCCATCCTGGCTAGCTGATAGCTTCCAAGATTCATGAAAATGTGTATTGGTCTGCTCGACTTCTCAAGGGTTTCTCTTAACAGTTGATGAAAAGAGACAAAGGAATAGAAGTATGTAAATAGGCTTCTCCAGGGAAAAAGAAGTATTTATTGAATTCAACCTATTGAATAATTTTTCTCAACATCACCCAAAACATTGAGGACTTTCCTAAGGGGTTTGGAACGTATCTCCATGGGTCATTCTTCCTGGTCAATAAATGGTCTCTAGTGGTCTAGTCTTGAGTACATTCACCTTGAATACAAGTCATTTGAACTCACACTATTTGGTGATCTGACTAATATCTGTTTAGTATTCTTGGCATTGGTGGACATCTTTCCGGGATAAGAGTCACAAAATGAGCTATTTCCTAATCAGAAACATACTACAATAACCCTAGTTCTAAGTGCTCAATATTATCTTAGGTCATATACTAAGTGACAAGGCTAACACCTCTCCAAGGCACATCTGATACAGGGCTCAATGGAGAACAGATGTGCAAATCATACTGGGTTCCAGAAAGCTCTAGACTGTGCCCTTCAAGGTGGGAGGATCTGCTTGTCTGGTAAGCAGTGGAAAGATCCTTTGTGGATTAAGATTTTTCTTTTCTCTTAAAGGATGAATGGATCTTATAAGCCCCAAGGATTCAATAAAAATCTTTACAGCTTTAGTACAGCACAGTGTCCATCAGCCAATTCTGTGATTTTACTGTGTTTGTCTTTTGCAGAAATCCATGTGAAACCTCAAATGTTCCTTTTACGAGTTCTTTTGTTACACACACATGTTTTTGGTTAAATTGGTGGTGGTTGAATCTGGAAAAGATATCTGTAATTAGACTCTGATATTTGAAGTTTAAAGGGGAGGGGTGGATAGCACATTTTCTATCAACTTTTCCTTACAAACAACTTACTCTACCTTCAAGGACTGTGACCCAACTGAGCAGCTACTAGAATCTTCCAGAGGAAAATTTTGCTTATAGCCATATTGCCAGAAAAACAGAAGACTTCTAAAGGTTTCAAAAACTTTGTTTCTGTCCTCAAAACTCAAGTGAGTTCTCATTAAACAATAATTCATACCTTTTTATAGTGTGTTAGCTTTCAAAAGTCACATGCATAATTAAATCTGTTCCCCAAGCCAGTTGTTTTACCTATGTATGTTGGGAACATCATCATCATCATCATTTTTTAATGAAGGAAGAGGACTAGAAAAATTATGTACACTTAGTTCTTGTTGAACTAAGAGAAAAAAAGTGAAAACTGAACATTTTGTCAGTTTTTCTCTGAGTCTTGACTCAGTTATACTGACACTTCTTTCTCAGTACCATATTTTGTCTAAAATCGATGAGGTAGTAAATGAATATCTCAGGTATTAGGCAAAAGTAAAGAGCATTATTCCCTACATCTTTGTCCTTAGCATGCCCTTTACATTTGATTTCTCAACTGCAAAATAATATTTAAATAATAAAAATCTAAATATACTCATGGGAGCATTTTATTCTATGGTTATATTTATAAAAGTTAAACACTGGCTATGGAAAACATTTACACTACTTTTTAA
Organism: Xerus rutilus; assembly: GCA_028644305.1. Taxonomy (NCBI): domain Eukaryota; kingdom Metazoa; phylum Chordata; class Mammalia; order Rodentia; family Sciuridae; genus Xerus; species Xerus rutilus. Next base: position 11,065,749 of record CM053405.1, on the reverse strand, counting down.
AAATATATGCAAAGTTGGTATCTGTTTGCCATTTGTATGAAATATTAAACTAAATTTTTAAAACAAGTAAACTATTCTTCTATTGAACTTCTTTTGTAAGTTGAGAAGAACTATGAGGTTAATAAAATTCACACCAGGATAAAAAAGAAATAGCTCTAGAAAAATTCTCAAAGCAATTGTTGATTTCAGAAATCCCCCAAGTTAATAGTTGCTTTTCTGATGAAATGCTAGATCCATTTAAGTGATACTTCTTTCCTCTTCCTGATTATTATTAGCCTTACAGGATGTTGTTGGCCCAGGTAGATATTTTTTGTGGATAACCTTTCTAGTTTAAAGCAATATTTTTTAACCTCATTGCCATTGATATTTGGGTGAGATCATTCTTTATTGTGGGGAGCTGTCTTGTGCATTGCAGAATATTGAGCAACATCCTGGACTCTACCCACTGAATATTATTGTACCCACAAACACATTTGAGACAATGAAAAAGTCTAGATATTACTAAATGTTCCCTTGGGGACAAAATCCTCCCCAGTTGAGACTACTGGCTTAAAGTATATAAAAATGCAATAGTCCTAATATTCACTAATTCTAATTCTAATAATCTAATATAAAGCTTCATATTTAATTCTCCAAACTTTAAATGGGCCTCCAATATATTCAAGGCATGGTTGGGGCTGCAATGATCAGTATTATAGGAAAATGCAATCCAAATGCAATCCAGGCAAAAAGAATCATAATATAAACAATGATTATGAAAGCAAAATATGGCAAACGACATAAAATATCTTTCTGCCACTTCGTGAAATTAAATTGATGTTCATGCCTAGAAAGAGAGTAGTCCACATGAAAAAAAATTGGCAATAATGGTAAAAACATAAATTACAACAAATGATAAGCAGGAACAAGTTTTTAGAATAGAAACATTCATCTATTTCAGTGCTTTTAAGCATCTTATAACATAACTTGCTTTTCATTTGATTTACCCATATTAGATGTCTCAAAAAGAATAGCACAAACTAAAATGTATGATTATCCTGAAAGATATTGCTATGTGTTCTCTCTTATGAAGAAAAAAATACTACCTTTCAAATTTCCAAAATATATAATAGCATGTGATGATCATAATCAAACCAATGTGATCAAAAAATCAAGTTTCAAAATAGAAACACTGTCTCATGAACTTACTTTAGATTCACCAAGATACAAAAGAAAATCTTAGAGTTGAAAAGTTTGGCCGTTTTACTAAAAAAAAAAAAAAACCATAACAATGACTGCATAGTCAATTTAGAAGAAAAACAACAGCAATGTGTTTTGGTCGCTCAAACAGATCCCTTACCGAAGCTAATCTCATTCTCAATGCAAACATAGCTCCACGGGTTGTTTGTAACATATAGCATTTTTATGTCCTAAATACGGGGATCAGAAAGTCACTCAAACTAAAATCTGCTAGCTAAAAGAACTGAACAGAAGAACAGGAGGCAAAGACACAAACCTGGATCAAACTATTTTCATTATTAATAATAATACCATTCGCTGTTCTGAGAGTTACTGTTTAGATCACTGGATCTTTAGCATAATTCTGTCACTGCTTACATTAATGATGGGTTGGTTATATTATATTTAACCAGAAAGACATGAAGACACCTTAATAATAGCTCCCTTCTTTCTCACTTGGATTCTAGAAAGTTGAAAATAGAAATGAGACCTAAAATTGAAATATCATCTGTGTTCACTGCTAGGATCCAGGTTCTAAGACATAGCTTTAGGTCTGCTGGCTGGGTGAAGCTGAGCTCAGAAGGCTCACAGAGTGATATTCTGAACTTCCCCGTCAGGTAACTCATTCCACATTCTCAGTTAGACGACATAAAGGGGTGCAGAAAGCCAGGAAAATCTCTCCTCATGCAAATCCAGAGTGGGGAAAGACCTGCCTCTCTGGCAGTCATAAAGTTAACTTCATTTATTTTTTTGATTCTCAAATGGATAAGAAACATCAGATCAAACTTTTTTGGACAATGAACAATAACATATTTATAAAATGCTACGATCAACCAAGTATTGATTCTATTTAATCCTCACAAATTTATTAGATGGTTTGTTATTAAATATCTTTTGAAGTTTTATGTCCTACCCATGGTCACACAGCTGGCAAGCCAGGCATCTATACCAGCTTGATGGGTTGCCAATCCAGGCTTCCTTCACTACAGATGAGATGTGCTGAGAATCTTGTGTCCTCTTGAAGTGGTCATGGACCAGCACTTGGAATGAAAGAAGATTAAAGGAAGTCATCACCAAGGTGCACTTTCTCTCAGGGACCTGTTGAACAAGAAAGCTTTAATGGAACAGAGAAAATGGAAGTCTTTCCACATCGAGGAACTGGCAGGGAACCATCAATGATCCTGCCACGATTTACCTATTTCAGAGGAAGACCTTGTAGAAGACAAAGCTGGTCAACCAGATTGCAAGTTCTTGTACGACAAGCTAAAATTTTTGCCTTTCTCAGTTTTTTGGGTGACTGATAGCCACTCTAGGATTTTTAGGTAAGGGAATAATATAAATATAATTTTCTACTTACTAAATGAATAAAGCATTATCTGTTTAGAGGAGTGTTGAAGAAGAAACCAGGGAGGGAGACCCAGGCAAGAGACTTCTAAGGGTCTGGTGACTGGTGTTATGTGGTCATGGGAAAAGAGGAAACTGAGCAGTTATGGAGGAAATAGATTGGGACCAGCTGGTTCTAGAGAATGAGGGCACAAAAGATGTTAGAGGCAACACAATTCCAATATCTGGGGTAGTTTATGCAGGAGGGACACAGATGTGGGGATGGGCTGTGGAGGGAGTACAGGATGAGCAAGAATCCAACCGATATGAGTTGTCTGAGGGATAAGCAAGTTACAATCTGCGTGGGGAAAATGGAAATGTGTGCCCATAGCTCAGAGGAGGGGCCAGGTGGGTGACTGAGGCCAATGGCACTTGGGCAGGGAGAGTGAATGTGAGGTGACAGAGTGAACCCTTTGTGCTGGAGAACTCTACAATCAAAGATTGAGAAGAAGCAAAATGAGGCAAGAAAAATGAGAAGAGTGGTGTAGACCCACAGAGCTCTGCTGGAAGGTCATGGGTGGACATGAGGAAGAGGGGGACGGGACTGTGAAGAAAAGTTCCAGACAGGAGTGTGGAAAAATGCAAAATGCCAGCTAAGACGAGCACCAAGAACAAGCCATTCGATGACCACTTTTCAGTCTGTCCTCCAAGTTCTGCCAGAGACTATTTCTCCACAATGCTTTCTAGGTTGGAGTCTAAGGTGTAATATTTCCCAGAAACTTCTTTTTTCTTTATTTTTTTTTAAAAAAGCTATTTTCTCTTTAATTTGCTATCAGTGTGTAGGTAGTTAACCAAAAGTCAAAACTATTTAGTCACTAAGATGAATTCATCTATTTTAAAGGGGAAAAAAATCTTTTAAACTTTTGTCCTACTTTTATTGGTTTTTATGTTTTCTGGAACTGAATGCATGACCTGAGAGTGGATAGAGAATGTGGAAGGAGAGTGCTATGAAGCATCTTTTGAGTGAAAGGCAGATGTCCTTAGAGTGTGGCAGATGAGACTGCAGAGCAAGTTCCTTCTCACAAGGAGAAGGCAGCAGCTTGGTGAGTGTTCTGCCAAAAATAGAGTGCTCTTGGAGTTTGCCTGTACCCTTGGAGACTGTGGGGCTGACCCTGAGCCAGCTCCTATTTTATGTTGTCATTTTTTATGACCTACTTAGATAATTTTTTTTACCTTATAAATTCATCCAGTAGCAAAAGTTTGACCACCTTCTGCTGTATTCATATAGCATTAGTAAAATACTGCATGTATTTTACTGTATGAGTTTTTTGGGGGAGGAAAAACTGTATTAAAACCTTTCCAATGAAGCCGGGCGCGGTGGCTCAAGCCTGTAATCCCAGCACTTAGGGAGGCTGAGACAGGAGAATCGCGAGTTCAAAGCCAGCCTCAGCAATGGCGAGGCGCTAAGCGAGCAACTCAGTGAGACCCTGTCTCTACATAAAACACAAAATAGGGCTGGGGATGTGGCTCAGTGGTCGAGTGCCCCTGAGTTCAATCCCCA
>CM053405.1:11049716-11061547 GCA_028644305.1 Xerus rutilus | reverse complement strand
CCTTTCCAATGAAGATGTACTTAGTAGAATATAACATATAAAATCCCTAAGGTAACTGAGTACACTAAAAAGAGTCATCACTCTTCCTAGGATAAGTCAATTAAAGGTTTTTAAAAATGGAATTAACAACCTTTTCCAAGAAGCTCATCATTTGCCAAGTCACAAACACAACAGTGCTGAGGAAATAAGTCACTTTATCTGATTTTGAAAGCTTTTAAATGCTTCATTGGGAGATAATAAAGAAAAATTGGGCCTAAGACTAGAGGAAATATGTAGATCAGACAAATCCACTGAGAGTTGCAGAGTTTGATCTTCTCTGCTCATGCCCAGATTCTGTAGCTTGCTAACTCCTTGGCTTGGGAGAGCCAGCTACTTACAAGTGCTCATTAAATACATCACTGATGTTTGTTAGTGTGTGTGTGTGCATGTGTGTATGAGTGTGTGAATGTGGGTGTGTGTGTGTATGAGTGTATGTATGTTTGTATTTATGAGTGTGTGTATGTTCGTAAGAGTGTGTCAGTGTGTTTGTATGAGTGTGTATGTATACGTATGTGTGTACCTGTATGTGTGTGTGTGTATGTTCATATGAGTGTGTGTCGGTGTGTTTCAGTGTGTATGTATGTGTGTGAGTGTGTATTTGTCTGTGTGTGTGTGCGTGTTTGTATGAGTGTGTAAGAGACGTTTTTCCCTTCTGTTGCATCATCAACTTGGCTTCTAGTCTTGAAATTCAAAACCTCATCTACCGATTGTTGCTGTATTTTTCTGCTCATATAATATAGCAGATTAAAAACTAAACCTGTGGGAAATGTGGAAATTAATCTTACTTGAAAAATAGTGATTAAAAAAGCACTCTGCTGAGCACTTCTAAAGTACAACTTGTCTAGAACAATGAAACAGAAGTAGAAAGAGTCGAACTCTTGAGAGATGTGGGTAATGTCATGAAAACAGCTGAAAATAGATGGAGGATGGAAACGGAGGAGTCACATGGAACCTGACCTTCTGTCGAAACATTCTGAATTCAGTGTCCCAACAACAAACCTACAGGACGGCAGTTTATGGTCCATTGCCTTTTAACATTTCATTGAGTGGAATTCCTTCAACACGTGTCAGTCAGTCGAATACCTACCAAACACACTCCAGTTGCTTTAGGAAATTCAAAAATAAGAGTTTTGGAAGTGTTTTTCTGTTGTGTTTTGTTTTTTTACCATCAAAAATCATTCAAAGAGTGGAGGATGGGAATAGGAAAGACAGTAGAATGGATCCGACATGACTTTCCTGTGTTCACACATGAACACACCAGCAGTGTGACCTCACGTCATGTACAACCACAAGAAGGGATCCTAATTAGAATAAGTTATGTTTCATGTATGTATAATGTGTCAAAATACACTCTACTGTAATATATACAGTAATATATATACTGTAATATATACAGTAGAGTAAAGGAACAAATAAAAAAAAAAGAAAACATTTCTTTCCAGCTAGTTGCACACACTTCAAAATTTATATGCCTTTTCATCTCCCCCCTTGATTTGTTGTGCTAATTCTTCTAGTGTTAAGTGTGTATTTCAAACCCTCTTATTCATAGATGTATAATAGTCAATCATTCATCAGCCTACTTGAGAGACAACAGCCTCCTCAGCAGCCTAGTGGCCTAGGGTGATCCTTGTTCTGTCTAAGGAAACAGTGTGACAGGGTGTGTGAGGAATACACAAAAACAAACAAATGAGGGAACAATACACACAATATTGAGAAGAATTCAAAGCACTTGAAATTGATATTAGAAATCCTAAGACTAAAGCTAAATAATTAAATATTGTTTATTGTCAGTGAAAGAAACTTAAATAAAACCTTGCTGCCAATAAACTTTCTTGAAGCTAAAAAAATGTATGTGTAACAAACAGCATTGTGTTCTTCTCCTGGTATTACATTATGAAACCATCGAGAGATTTCTCATCTCTTTTAAAAGACATGTTTTCTTGAGTGACAAATTTCCACAATTGCAAAATCAGCAGAGCCAGGATTGTATTCAAAAGATAGCTAGCTGAAATTGCAGTTTCTAAAAATCACTGCAGAGGTATAGAACTTTATTTTGAAAATTCTGAGAATTCTTCTAACTTACAGTAATAAAACCAAAGAGAAACAACCTTGTCTCCATCTCCAAGAGATCATTCATCTTCATGTGAGGTAACCACCTTACTCTCCAATGTCTATAACTCTGCCTGGACACTGGATCTAATTAAGAAATCTCTCCTTTCCTCCTGGGCAGGATTTCTGTCTCCAGTTGGCTTCTATTAACTACTTCAGGTTGCAACACAGAAAGCTTATTCCAACTCAACCACATATAAACAAGAGCTGAAGGTATCACTTGACTTATTGTAAAATAAATAAATAAATAATATTTCCTGGCATTATTTTAAGTGAGTTTATCTAATTCTACTTTATATTTCAGTGCTATATTCTTGACACAGGCTTGGGTTTTAGAAGTGGGTAGACAAATTAACGAATGGACAAATAAATATCATGTTTTCAAAGGCTTGATTAACTAGTCTAAGTACATTTGATCATTTATCATTATTTAGCACACTTAGTGTTGTTAAGTATATTATTCTTTTTTTTCCCCCGCTGGATTTTGAATATTTGTTTACTTTCATCTGAAATTTCTGCAGAAGACACACTCCTGGATGGTAGTATTGAAAACTCATTAGGTTGTAGAGACAAATGGGCGGAAAGCTGGGTCTGAGAGGTTTAGACTTTTTAGCCTTTAATTACACACCTAAAACAAATCTTCACCCACCCCACCAGCAAGCACTTTACCTCTAGAGGCGAAGGAAACCACAGGTATCAAAATAATGCTATGGCTGAGGACTAGTTGGGCAGCAGGAGCTGGGGGCAACCTCTTCTCGTTCTCAGCAGTGAGGACAGAGATCAAAGACCATGCAATATCCAAGTAAAGTTTCCCACCAAGGAGTTTCCTGCACATAACCTTCTTGTTTTAAAATAACTCACCTGAGAGCTGTAAAATAGCATCGCATTTCCTACATTGCTTTCCTGAATGTGAGCAGCGAGAGCACTGATCTTGAAAGGAAAAAAACAAGAAAATTTCTTAGGTTAGATGGAGCTGAATATAGGTAGCAAATTATGAAGGCTTACTAATTAAAGATGATTTTCCTTTAACAGAAACTGACTGTTAGCAGTTAACAGGGCTTGGGAATCTTGTTATGGAAATTTCTGTGGGAGCAAATGTATTTGGATTACTAGTATTGTGAATGTCTTTATTCCCAACCCCAGGAATCTATAGAGTGAGCAGAGGCAGGAAAGAGGAGCCCCACCCACCTCACCCCCATTTGCTCATCTTCATGGGAGATTGGCTTCTGAATTTTCTGATGACCCTTGATTTCAAGACACTAACAGACTTTTAAAACACAGCTTTATTTCCCTGTATGTTGATTTTTTTAAACCTAAAACTTTGTAATGTGAAATTAACAGAAAGAAGTAGTTACAATCATGAGTAAAACACTCCCTTCTAAAGGTCACTGACTTTTCTTTATGAAACGGAATGGACAGGCTGATTTTAGCAAGGAAATTGATGTTTATTTTTCCACTCAGACGTGTTCTCGTGTTTAGCTATTGCAATGATGGCTCTGTACATCAATGTAAAGGGCCTACTCTATCTTTATCAAAATAGAATCATTTTTCAAGAGATAGGTGGGGTCAGTACAGTTTGTCCTGAAACTGACACCCCTGACATCTGCCAACATCTGCATGCATTCAGATTTCCTGTCAAACAAAGAAATTTCTGGTTATAACCCTGGTTTATCATCGCCATGACTGTAAGAAAAGTTTGTTTTTACCCATGCAGTAGGTTTTAAAATATTTTCAAAGAATATTACAATTCATAATGCACTTCCCTATGACAAACGTATATCCATTTTGGATTTTCTGTTTAAAAGCTCATTTAAAATTTTTAAAAATTATTCTGTGTACTTAAAATGTGTTAGAATAAAAACAATAATTACACTTCAATTGTAAGGACATCAAAGAAAGATGGCCCTTTATATACTTACACCTAATACCTCCTTGTTTGTTTAATGAGTATACTTATCAACTGTTTCATTTGGTAAGCTGTTCTCACTCCAACCTGAGTGTTCCCTTAATTTAAGTCACATAAGGGGTCAGTACAAGAAAGTGATTTGAATTTAAATAACCCCATGGAGTTTATTTAGGATGTGTTTCAAGTGCAATGAATCCTCCTCTTCCATGAATGCGGACAGTCATTACCTGATGATCTCACTACATAATGGGAACTATGAAATAGTCAGCAAAATTTCCTTCAACCCTACAAGAAAAGAGTCCCATGACTTCATCACACTGACATATTCCAAGTATCCTAGAAGAATTTTAAAAATGGAAAAACAAACAAAAAAAATTGTACTTAACTTATCAACTTTGAAATAAGACAACTCAGTAAATACCCATTTTCTCAGAATACCCAAATAAAGTGGGAGAGGACACTAACTTTCCAAAATCAAGAGGAACATAGACATATAACAACTGTAATCAACAATAAGCATTTCTAGTAAGACTGTGTCCACAGTCATTTTATAAGTCCTAGTGGTATAAGCTATTCTATAATAAGGGAACTTCAAGGTCAACAGTTTAATTGCTTAGATGTTCCATTATTTAACAGCACACAAAGTTTCCTTCCCTTTCTGACATTCTTTAACAGACTTTTGGCATTCTCAGTTCCCTGTCACAAAAGCAAATTTAATTAGTGTCTATCCTTTCTCTTGCCTTTACTCTCCAGCATCAGAGGTGGTTAAAAGGTTCCTGAACCTAACCACCTCTAGTGAATTGACATGAAGGGAAATTGGTCATTAAAAGCCAATTTATTGGGGCAGAAGGTCTCTGCTGAAACAGCTTCCCTTTCTGGGTCACCTCAATTAGAAGTTAATTCCTCTGCATTACACCTAGTAGGCAATAATCCACTCTGGTTTGTAAATTGACATAAATCTGAACTGATGGACCTACTTCCCGTGTTCAGAAGGAGGTCAGGGGAACAATTACAGTGGCAGCCAACTCGATCTAATCTTTTCATCTTTAACAGAAAGTCTGCAGTAAATGCTAATTGGAAAAATATAATGCCTGACAAAGGAAGGCTTCTTGAGACTGTTTGCAGAGGCTCCTGTTCCAGTTCTCAGAGGCTCTGATGGGATTGCATATTAACAATTCAAAGTAGGAATCACAGTACCCCACTGGTGTGCAGAGCACCCACTCCAGTCCCTAGCCCAGCTGAGAGCCCGCTTTGGCAAGAACACGCCTTAGTTCTCAGATAGCACATGTTTTGTCCTAAGTTTCCATTATATTAAAAGGGATGGGGAGATAAATGTCAGCAAGAAGTTCAGAAGCCTTGTTCCCCATGAAAATATTAAATAAATGCCTAGAAGCCATTGAAAATAACTTTATAGGAACTCTAGAAATCAGTCAAAGATCTACAGCAGTAAAGCAAATTTCCAACCAAGCAGACAGAGTGAGTGAAATGGTGGCTTGCTCCCCAGTTACTTTCACAAACTAATGAGAGCACAGTGGAGCACACGGGCAGTGTTTTACCCTGTCTGCAGGCCATCAGAAGGATTGGTCTCTTTGTCCCCTAACTTGTAGTTTAGATGCTCCAGAGCGGCTGGGATGTCATGCTAGGGAAAGCCATATGAAACAGCAAGTATAGCTTTTGAAAACTGCAAGAAAACCATAGAACCATAGATGTCTGGGGTGAGATATTATTGAATGAAGAATTAAATAGAGCACCAGAGGCCATAAAATAAAAGCATGAGTGAGACTCTCAGGGAAATTAAGATATATAAAAGCATGTATAGGGAAATTGAAAAGAGTACATGCACAAGGTCAGGAAAATGCATACCTCAAAAAGCCTAGGAAGATCTCAAGTCTTCATGTTGGATTGATTAGTAAAAGTGTTCCTCTATAAGGACTGCAAAGACTGCAAGGATTGGAACAGGTGGCTGTTTTTTCAAATGTCCAGTCTTCAACAAAGGATCACAGAGTATACAGAAAAGCAGGACAACATAATTCTGAAGAAAAAATAAATCTGCAGAAACTATCTCTGAAGAAACCCAGGTATTGGACTTACTTGAAAAAAACTTTAAAATAACTATTTTAAATAAGCTCAAATAGTTAGGGGAAATATGGGCAAAGAACTTAAAGAAATCAAGAAAATGACATATGAACAAAATGAAAATATCAGGAAAGAAACATAAATTATAAAGAACCAAACACATTCTGGAGCTAAAAACTACAATAGCTAAATTGAAAAAAAAAATTCACTAGAGGGATTCACCAGCAGATTCTGATGGAAGAAATAGTCTATAAACCTGAAGACAGTTGATTTGAAATTAGTATTCAAATGAACAAAAGGAAAAGGGAATAAAAGTGGAAGGAGTCTAAGACACATGGGATGCCACCAAGGAGACAAGCATGCATGCTGTGAGAATCTGATGAGGAAAGAGAAAAAGGCAATGAATTTATCTGATCAAATAATGACCAAAAATTTCCTGAATATGAGGAAATACAACTAAAAGAAACCCAGTGGACTCCAAGGAGGATAAACTCAAAGAGGCCCACCCAGAGGTGTCATGGTTTGGATCTGGATTGTACCCCAAAGATCACGTGTTGGAGGCTTGGTCCCCATTGCAGCAATGTTCAGAGGTGGGCTTCTGGGAAGTGACTGGATCATGAGCAGCACTCTGACTGCATCCATGGATTAATGGGTTAATAACTGAATGGACTACTGTGAAGACCGTAGGTGGCGGGCACCAGTTGGAGGGAGTAAGTCTCTGGAGACACTCCCTGGAAGGGAATATCTTATCACTGGCCCCTGCTTCATGCCCCCACCCTCTGTTTCCTGACCCTCATGAGGGGCAGTTTTGCTCGGCTGTGCCCTCCTACCATGATGAGCTGCCTCACCACAGTATAAGAAACAACGCACCCAGCTGCCCTGGGACAGAATCTGCAGGAAACATGAGCCAAAATAAATCTTTCCTCCTCTAAGTTGATTTCCTCAGACATTTTGCTCTAGCAGAGGAAAGGTGCAAACATAATATGCAAGCTATTGAATGCTAAAGACAAGGTTAGAATTATGAAAGCAGCAAGAGAAAAGTGATTTATCACAAAACAGGGGATCACCCATAATGATCTGTGGATTTCTCAGTAGAAATCTTGCAGATCAGAAGGCAGTGGGAATACAGCTTTAAGTGTTGAAAGAAAGAAAAACAGTCAGTGGAAAATTCTGTATCTGATAAAACTGTATCCTTTAAAATTAGGGAGAAATGAAGATATCCCAGATAAGCAAAACTGATGGAGTTCAATACCACCAGAACTGCCCTACAAAAAGATATCTAAGGGAGTCCTTCAAGTTAAAACCAAAGAACACTGTGCAGTATAGTAACTCCAAGCCACATGACTACAGGAAGACCTTCTGAAGGTAAATGCACACGCAAATTTTAAAATCATTATTATTCTAATTTTGGTTCAGAGCTATACTTTTCTGCTCAAGATTTACAAGGCAAAAGCATAAAAGATAATCATAAATCTAAACGAATGAGCCAAGAACATACATAAAGGATGATTTGTGATATCAATAACAAAATCTCTCAGTAGAGTTTTTGTATATGTTTAAAGTTAAGTTGGTATAGCTATCACCTCATGATGGCACAGGTAATATCCACAATAAACAGAGAAAATATCTATGGAATATGCATAACAGGAAACGGGAAGGGAATCAAAGTGTCTTTATTAAAAAGTCAATGAAACACAAATGAGGCAGAAGTTGCTTAGAAAACAAAATGTTAATATATATTCTTTTTTTTTGGTACCAGAGATTGAATTCAGGTACACCCAACCACTAAGCCACATCCTCAGCCCTATTTTGTATTTTATTTAGAGACAGGGTGTCATTGAGTTGTTTAGTGCTTTGCTGTTGCTGAGGCTGGCTTTGAACTCACGATCATTCTGCCTCTTCCTCCCAAGCCACTGGGATTTTAGGCGTGCGCCACCATGCTCAGCTTCAATAGTACATTCTTACCTATCATAATTACTTTAAATATAAGAAAATTAAACAACTCAGTCAGTAGACACCAACTGGCAGAGAGGACTTTTTAAAATTATTCTAGATTTTTGTTTCCAAGACACTCACTTTAGAGATAAGCACATGCATACCTTGAAAACCAAAAGATATAAAATTACATTATGTGCAAATAACAATCAAGAGAGAGCAGGGGTGACTATAACAATATTAGACAAAAGAGACTCTCAGTGAAAAACTGTTAACAAATAAAATAGAGAATAGAGAATAGAGAATAAAGAAAATCAATGAAAAAAGATGGGTCTTTGAAAAGGTCGACAAAATCGACAAATTTTGAGCCAAATTGGTTAAGAAAAAAAGAAAGCAGTTTCAAAAAACTAAAATAAGAAATGAAAATGGGGACATTACTATTGATCTTACATAAATTAAAAGTATTAGAAGAGTATATTAAGAATAATTGTAAGATATTAGATGACTTGGATGAAATAGACAAATTCCTAGAAACACACAACCTACCAAGGCTGAATCACAAAAAAAATAGAGAATCTGAACAGGTTCATGATTAGTAAAGCAAGCAAAGAGATTGGATTTGTAATGAAAAACCTCCAAACAAAGAAAAGCCTAAGATCAGATGGCTTCACTAGTAATTTCCACCAAACGTTAACACTCATCACAATTAACATCCATCTTCCTCAAACTCCTCAAAAAAAAAAAAAAAAATTAAAGATGTAGAAACACACCCTGACTCTCTGAGGCCAGGATTACTCTGATACCAAACCCAGACAAAGACACTACAAGAAAATAAAACTACAAACCAATACCCTTAATTAATATTGATATAAAAATTCTTAATAAAATTCTAGTAAACCAAATGCTACAGTGCAGTAAAAAGATTATGCATCATGGCCAACAAAGCAGTAGTTACTCCTGGAATGCAAGGATGCTTCAACACATGAAAATCAATCAATGTAATGCAGCACATTAACAGAAGACAAAAATAAAGCACATGATCATCTAAGTCCATGCAGAAAAAGTGATAGGAAAAGATCTGATACTTTTTCATGGAAAGACCCAACTCTTAATGAACATAGAATATAATGAAACTTCTTCAACTCAATAAAGCCATATAAAAATCCCACAGCTAGCTTCCTTAAACATTGGTGAAAGACTAAAACCTTTTCCTTAAGATTAGAAAGAAGATAATGCCCACTTTTGCCACCTCTGTTCAATGAGGCAAAAGTTCTAGCCAGAGCAATTTCGCAAGAAAATATATTTATAAGGAATCCAAATGGAAAAAAATAAGAAAAACTCTTTCTGTTCATAGATGAAATGATAATATGTAGTAAACTCTAAATTTTCCAGAACACAACAAATCAAAGCTGGAGGATATAAAATCAACATACAAAAATGAGTTGCATTTCTACAACATAACAACGAATAATAATAATAAGGAAGAAAAATTAAAAACCAATTTCATTACAACAGCATCAAAAAGAATAAAATATTTAGGAGTAAAATTATTTAAGGAAGCAAAAGACTTGCACATGAAAATGGTAAAACACTGATGAAAGAAATTGAATAAGATATAAGTAAATGGAAAGACATCTACCTTCATGAATTAGAAAGCTTAATATTGTTAAGACGATGATACTATTAAATAAATTTACACATTCAATGAAATGCATATCAAAACCCCACTATTTTTGCAGATAGAAAAACTTGTTCTAAAATTCTTATGGAATCTCAAGAAACCTTGAATATCCAAGATAATCTTGAAAAAAGGGGGGAGGGGACAACATTGGAGGTCTCACACTAAGTGATTTCAAAATTTATTACATAGCTATAATGATCAAAATACTGTGGTACTGGCATAAAGACAGACAGGTAAACCAATGGAATAGAATACAGATCCCAAAAATAAGCCCTCAAACATAGGGCTAAATGATTTTTTTTTTGAAGCAGTAGGAGCCAGCAATCCTTTTCTAAATTTATTTTTAATTGGTTATTTCTAGTTGTAAAGAACATTCAGATTCATTTTGACATCATTATAAAATCATAGAGTATAAGTTGCTCTAATTCAGTCCCTAGCACTTCTCCATTCGCTTCCCTCCTCCCTCCCCCTGTTCCCTTCCCTCTCTTTTCCCAATCTTTCTGCTATTTACTTATGGTTGGCCAAATGAGTCTTGATGAGGATTCTGTCATGTTCAGTGAGGGAAATGACAGTTCTTTCAACACATGATGCTGGAGAAACTAGATAACCATATGAACATGAATGAAGTAGGTACCTTACATTCTCATGTGTAAAAATTAACTCAAAATGTATTAGAGACTTTAATGTAAAACTTAACACTTTAAAAATCCTACAAGAAAATACAGGGGAAAGACTTCTTGACATTGGACTGGGCAATGATATCTTATACATGAGAACAAAAACACAGGCAGCCAAAGCAGGGGAAATATAAACTGCATCAAAACTAAAATATTTTGTGCATCAAAATATACTGCTAATAGAGGGAAAGATAACCCACAGAAATACTTGCATATCCTATATCTATTAAGGGGTTAATATACAGAATGTATAAAGAACTCCTAAAACTACATGACAGAAAACCAACAGCCCAACTTGAAGATCAACCATAGACTTGAACAGACATTTCTTCAAAGAAAATACACAGTGTCCAAAAAACATGAAAAGATGTTCAAGTTCACCATCAATAAAGAAAATACATTTCAAAACCAAAGTAAGATTTCACTTCACATTCATTAGAAGGGGTTTATTTAAAACAAACAAAATACTAAATGTAAGCTAAGCTATGGAGAAATTGCGACTTTCATGCACTGTCAGAGGAAATGGGCAACAGTGGAGTCACTATGGAACAAAGTCTAATCATTCCTCAAAAAATTTAGAGTAGGCCAGGTGCAGTGGTACATGCCTGTAATCCCAGCAGCTTGGGAGGCTGAGGCAGGAGGATCACAAGTCCAAAGCCAGCCTCAGCAACTTAGCAAGGCCCTAAGTAATTTAATAAGACCCTGTGTCACATTAAAAAATGAAGTGTTGAGGATGTGGCTCAGTGGTTGAGTTCTCCTGGATTTAATCCCTGATATATTGTTGAGGGCAGGCTATCTGGGCCCGGGATCTGCCCCACCCTTTCAAGATGGCAACCTGGCTGTATGCCAGAAACTTGCAGTAAACAGGTGGACAACTTAAGGAAGTGCACAGCATTGGCTGGCGGTAACATCACTGTGCATGCTTGGCTCGTGGGCAATGCCTGCTCTGATACACACCTGTATTCTGCTCATGCATTCCCCTCGTGCTTGATAATGCTATTCCTGCTAATTGGTTGTAACTGCTCTGTAATCCTTCCTGCTGTATAAAAAGGAGATAGAAGGAGGCTGGGGGGAGAACAAGGAGAGAACGAGGGAGAACAAAAGAGAGATAAGGAAGGCAAGAAGAGCGCTCAACAAAAATAAAGATTGCTTTCTGAGAATAACGGCGTGATTATTGTCTCCTGCCGGCGGGCGACAATAATATATAAAAAAATACCAGCAACAATAAGTGCTGGCGAGGATGTGGAGAAAATGGTACACTTAAACATTGCTGGTGGGATTGCAAGTTGGTGCAACCAATCTGGAAAGCAGTATGGAGACTGCTTAAAAAACTCGGAATGGATCCACCGTTTGACCCAGCTATCCCACTCCTTGGCCTATACCCTAAAGACTTAAAAACAGCACACTA
>CM053405.1:10991785-11049216 GCA_028644305.1 Xerus rutilus | reverse complement strand
TTAGAAAAATTATGATTGTAACAATTTTTTTCTATTTGCCTCAACAAATGTTCTCAGTGCACAGTGTGTACAGCTTCTGAAAATTTGTTTTTTTCTGTTATGTTTGATAACATGTATTAAAATGCAATTTTTGAGAAAAAATAAAAATAAAAAATAAATAAATAAATAAATAAAATTAAAAAACAAAACAAAAAAAAAAACCAACTATGCCCTCTGTTCTCACTTGACATTTATTACCCTAGGTCTGTAGAGACGATTCCTTAGGAGTCATCCTTCCTGCTGCACATGCTCTGTGTTCACTCTCACCTCCCAAAAGGACTATTTCCTACTTTCTTCTTCCTCCTCACTCTTTGCCATTTCTTCCTACCCATACCTCTCAGTAGAGGAAAGTACCTCAGAGAAACTATGAAAAATGGAAATCTCTCCATTTTCCCTCCCAATCCACTTATCTTCCATAGTGTATACCTGGCTTGTTTCATTCTGCCCTGTTACTGTGGAGGGAATGTCTCTATTCTGTAAAGGCCAGCTCTTCCAACTACACTTGAGATCCATCGTCTCTCATCTTTGTTTTAAAAAATCTACAACACACACACAGATAATACATACATACACATATACATACAAATGAGTGTGCATGTATGCTATATCCCCTTGATGAAGTAACCCCTTTATCACTATATAAGAACCTTCTTTGTCTCATTTTACAGTTTTTGACTTGAAGTCTATTTTATCTAGTACAAGTATAGTTCCCTCTGTTCTCCTTTGGTGTCTGCATGTGTGAAATACCATTTTGCATCTTCAATCTATGTGTATCCTTAAAGGTGAAGTGAATCTCTTATAGGCAGCATATGTTAAGGTTGTGTATTTGATCCATCCTTCCATTCTGTGTCTTTTTGAGAGGAGAATTTAAATCACACCTAAAGTAGCTATTAATAGGATGCACTACTGCCGTTTTGGGAATGTGTTTTTGTTGTTCCATAGATCATTTGTTGTTCTTTCCTCCTTTACTCTCTTTTGTGATTAGGTATCTTTCTCCAGTGGTATGCTTGGATTCTTTACTTTTTATCTCTTGCATATCTACTATAGTTTTTTGTTTGTTTGTTTGTTTACTTTGAGACAGGGCCTTGCTATGTTGCCCTGGTTTCTCTCAAACTCCTGGCTCAAGTGGTGCTTGCTTTCACATCAGCCTTCCTGGTAGCTGGGACTACAGGTATGTGCCACTGCATCCAGCTCTAATACACACGTTTACTCTGCTATAATGAAGCTTACATAAGACATCTCACAGCTATTAAAGTCTATTTTGAGCTGATAACAACCTTACTTTGATTGCATGAAAATCCTTAATGCATTAAGTCCATCCCACCTCCACATTTTGTTCATGGTATTAAAGTTTACATTTTTTATATTCTATATCCTTTAAAGTATTACAGCTATTATTATCTGAATAATTTTGCCTTTTTACCTTCCTACTAAAGACATGAGTGACTGACACATTCTCACTTCATTTAACATCCCAGCAGCATCCATCATGTTGGCCACTCCACAGGTCTTGAATGTTTTCTTTTTTTGACTTCATAAGTGACTCCCTTAATACTCTGGTTTTTCTTATGCCCATATATTTTTTTTCCTCCTTTTCAGTTTTCTTTTATGAGTTTTTCTCCTCTGAAAGATAAAGAGATTATTGAGTGTTCCAGGACCTGGTTCTGGAAACTCTTTTCTTGTCAATCCACCTTCTCCGTTAAATGCCACATCTACATTAAAAACTGCAGAACAGAGTATTATGTACATTTAAAATAATCTTACCCAATGGTAAATAAATGCAGAAGTTCCTAATGTATCCAGGAGTCCTGAGAACTTGGAAAGTACAAAATCATCTCCCAGAAATGGCTCTTACTTGCTTTTCAGGAATACCTAAAGCAATCAGAATAACTAATATCTAGTGCACATGTTTTCTACCAACTCAGGGTTCTTACACAGTGACACTTCTGATAACGTATGTGATCATGTATATGAAGTTGTGTAAATGGGTGTGCTTGTATTTGTGAGTGTGTGCATCTCCTTAGAGAGTGTTCATAGTCTTTATCAGATTCTCTTTGGGGTTTAGGGTGATCTTCCGAAGCAGTTTAAGAATTATTTTACGGGTTTGAGCTGTTGCCACTGTGAGATTATCTTGGTGGCCACTGTTTATACCAAGTATTTCCTGAGTGAAATTCATTAGGTGTAAATTTTACTATGTGTGTTTTAGTACGTACATTTTACTTTTATGTGCCTATCTCTACTAATTGTTAATTATATAAATTGACAAAAGACTGATCTTCTTTTCTTTTTAATGCTCAGCTAATACAACTCCAATGAATTTAAAACCATCAGTTTTGCGTGGTGATCTTATATCCATACATCTTAAAAATTCCTTTAATTTTTTCTGGTACTTTTCAATAATGAATTATTTTGTTGGCAAAAAAAATGGTTTTTGCTTATAAAATCTTGACAATTTAATCTCAAAGATAAAATCTTGATGTGACAAAATCACTTCCGATAAACTTACTGAAACACTTGAAAAACATGTTGACTAAAATTTTAAAAAATGAAAATTAACAATTTTCTTTTATTTAAGTTTGATAATGGCTAATATTGGCATTGATGTAAAAAATTAGTTTTATATACTTCTGATGAGAGTGTAAATTGTTCTTTTTGTGAGGGCAATATTGCTAAGCAAATAAATATTTAGATACAAAATCTCTTTGATTCAGGAAACGTTTCTAAAGATGTCTATGAAATAGAATTCCTGAGAGATGGACATGATATGATATATGACTTTGTAGAGGAGATTACACCTGAGCTGAGACTTGAAGAATGATCAATAAAATTCTGCAAGCAGAGAATACTAGAATAAATAGATTTTGTGGGTTTTGTTTAGATAGATCAGCATGTTTAAAGTTTGGGAAATTTTTATTAAAAAACTAAAAAGCTAAAGAAGCACAATATGATTAACTAAAAAACCAAAAATAAATATGTATACTTCTTAGTGGTTGTAAATCCTACGTGTTTGCTGTGTGTGCTTAGAATTCTATAGATTTAAATAGCAGCAAACTAACCCTGTTTCAAGAGAATGGGTTTTATGTTGTATTTTTATTGTATATGTGCTTAACATATGAAACACCCATAGTAGCTAATTCAGTCCTCCCAACAACCCTATAGCTCCAGTTTTACAGATGTAGAAACTGAGCTCTGAGAGGTTAGGTGACTATCCAAGGTCACAGGCCAGTAAAGAAAAGCTACCATGATACTGTTCCTTCAAAAGGGAATATCAGGACAGCTCAAATCAAATTAGGCAAAAAGAAGAATTGATTGACCCATACCACTGGGCAAGGCCAGGAAAGATGGCTTCCACCAGCCATCAGCTTTACCATCTCCTGCAGCAGATCAGGCTTCTCTGGGCTGGGAGAAGTTCATAGGCATGTCTTCTCAGTTTTACCATGTGAGAGTAAAGACCACTGTTCTCTAAGTCATGCTAGAAAATCCTAAAGGAAATACCAAGCAGCCTGGTTTGTGTTTTATGCTCTGTAAGAGCATAAAAGGAGAAATTTGGTAGACCAGACTACCACTGGTCAGTGAAGAGATCTGAGTTGTCCTCAAATAGGAGAGGGTAGCAGGGAATTCAACAATAAGGGAAAGATGAGGAGAGGGGCTTCAGTCCTATGGCCCTTCCTCAGTCACACCTGCAGAAGAAATACCAGCCGCCCCCATAAAATGTCCTTGTAAATGCTTGGGACTTTGTACTTGAAGGGTTCTCTTCTGCTGCTTATCCTAGAGGCATGCCAGAGGACTTTCAAAAATAAGCTACATTTTTGCTACATATGGGTCTTTTTATTGAAAACAAAATATTTGCATAGAGCAAGCATGTAATAAGAGTGCAGCAGGGTTGGAACTTCTTTTATGGGTGGCAAAGAGCTCAGCAGGGGTTTGTGGCTGTTATGGCATTAATCACATAGTTTCTTTCAGTTCTGGTGTTGATTGGTACGTGGGAAGTGTTTAGAACCTTGTACAATCACCACTAATTTTTGCTGTAATATGTTCTGAATGTCATAAAAATTGAATCCGTTCTCTTGCTCACTTGTATGAGACCCACACAGATTTCATAAGAAGGTACCATGAGAAAAAAGCCATAGGGTCTGGGACTCCATTCTCCCCACTACATGACTCTCCTTTTGATTTTCAAAGTTAAAATAAGCTTATTGGTCTGGCCATTATTGAGATCTTTCTACTATAATGTTCCCTGAGGCATTTACATTCCCAAAATATATCTCCTTTACAGTAAACCTGTTTGAAAAATTATTTCAAGAAAAATTTCATCTCCTATCACACATTTCTTGACCCTTTGTATGTTAATTAAGTATTCATATTAAAATTTATATTTATATAAAATTTAAATAATAGTGAAAGCAAATAACAAATGACCAGATTTTGCATGTGTTACCATACAATGATTACTAATACAAAAATAAGGATTTAAGGAATAATAAAATTCCTGTGGACTATTAGAAATTGACTAAATCATGTTACTTTAATACAATGTATTTATTGTCAATACATAATTCTCAAATAACTAAAAGGATTGACTTATCAGATGATACAAATTTCAATATTCCAGATAAGAGAAGGTTTTCTATGGTTTTATTTCAAGACAATTAATTCTTTTTTCAAGAGTATTGCTCTGACAGTTAAAGGATTATACTTCATAACAACAAATAACTAGCTTCTTGTCTTAGTCTACTTTCTGTTGCTATGACAAAATACCACAGACAGGGTAATATGTAAAGAAAATAAGTATAATTGACTTATGGTTCTAGAGTCTAGCAAGTCCAAGAGCATGGTGCCAGCACTTGATGAGGGCTTTCTTGCCATGTCATAACACAGTGGAAGTGCAAGTGAGCATGGATGAGACAGAGAGAGAGCAAGAGGGGCCAAATTATAACCAACCCACTTAGAGTAACTAACCTACGCCCTTGATAATGACATTAGCCCATAAGGGCAGAGCCCTCATGATGTCATCACTTCTTATTAGGCTCCATCTTCCCATATTGTTGCATTGGGTATTAAGTTTCCAACACATAAACTTCAGGGACATATTCAAACCATAGCATTTGCCAAGGACCAAAATGGCAGAAATGAGCAAAGAGCAGAGTGCACAATCTACTCGACAGACTATTGGCCAACCCTGAGTGAGGTGCACATGTCAATCTACAGATCAGCAAAGGCAGAATTCACAGATGCCACCCAAGTACTTGAGAACAAGGTGGCTTTATATTTCATAATCATGGATCAAATTCCATCATTCCCATTTCTCGAGGCTCCACTATGTGTTAATACATTTATTTTTTGTTCCATCGTATTATCTATCCCTTTTAACCAAACTTGCTTGTACCAGTTTTGCTCAGAGAAGTGTCTCTTTTTCATCATCAAGGGATTGTGCCAGTTTAGACTCAAAGCCAGAGTTCTTCTCTCAACTGTTACTCTCTCATTCAGGATCTTATATCTAAAACCAAGGGAAAGACTCAAGTTTCTAGAATTGATCAGGTAAGAGCCCCTGTGAACTTATTCTGAGGTTTAAAAATCATGTAGGATCATCTTTGGCACACATAAAAAAGGACTCTACACCTATCAGGCAAATTTGTTCCAATGATCGATTTTTCATTTAGCTTTAGCCTTGGAGGTTTGATTCTGGTGGTCTTGGCACCTTCTTCCTCTGCATTAAGGGATTTAATCACAGTCCCAGACTGACAACCAATTTTCCTTTGTTTTTACATTTTGTTTTGCACACCTGTTTCATTTCCTGACAAAGGTCAGCAATCTCCAGTGAGCTCACTTCCCCAGCACCCTCCCTCTGAGTCCGTGACTCCACTTCAGGTGCTCTTTCAAGATCACCGTGTTTTCCAGTGTTTGGTGTTTCCCCAGCACCACCTCCAATTGCTTTCCCTGCCAATGTGCCTATTTGTTCCCTCTCGGAATCCAAGTAGTGACACAATCCTAATTATTTTCAGATGAACCTTAATGATGTCATTTTATTTGAGTACATGGCAAGGATTAAAAGCAAACCATATGAATCATATACTCATGCTTGAAATAAGGACCTAATGCAAATAAACTTCCAAATCCCTTTAACAACAAATTATATGTTGTATTTACTGCTGCTTTTGATAGTATAAACTTCCCAGTACACCATCCTCCCAAAGAGACATTTACAAAAGTTCTCTGGAAATGGATCATCCAACCACACCTCATGTGATGATGATTCAGGTAGGATCCCTCTCCTCACCAAGACACTGGTGTCTTGTGGAATACAGCCATTTCCCACTCACAGTGCATTTCCTTTCAAAAGAGTGATTGGCCTTGGAATCATGATTTCAGGAACATAACGGCAGTCCTTTATCCAGCAACCCTAATCCAAAGCCATAAATTGAAGTATGACATCATTAATAGTTTAGGTTTCATCAGACTTACAGAACTTGCTACAGAGTTGAAAAGCCTTTTAACTACCATTGTATCCAACATTATGATCCTAGTCGATGCACTCAGGTGGGGGATGGATGGGGAAGAAGAGTCACTCTTGGAAAATAATCATTGTTTTCAAATGTAGTTAGAAATTATGTGTTATACCTAGCTTATCCATTTAGAAAATCCCCCCAGATATGAAAAACTATTGAAACCCACAAAATCTATTAAATATTAGCTGGTCAGCTATATGATAAATAGAAAAACTTAATAGTTTTGTTTTATATTAGCAATAATCAGATAATACAATAAAATGAATGCATTTATAATAACAACAGTTAAGATAAAATGTATAGAAATTAACTTTATGAAAAATATTCAAGCTTGGTATAAAGAAAAATTTAATTTTACTTAAAGTCATAAAAAAGAATTGAAAAGATAGAAAAAAATTCATGTTCCAACAAAGACAATCTTGATATAAACTTGCCAACTCATCTGAAATGTATTCCATAAATTCAATACAATTTCAGTCAAGGTTCCAAAGGGTTTGTTCTGTTGGCAAATTGACCTGAAAGTTCATCAGAAAGATCTCATGCTCAGATTCAATGGTAATTACAGAGAATTAATCTGAGAGCATGATGACAGGATTATTAGATTTAACTGCTTCATGCAGCCATTTATGTGATAATTATGTAAGGAAAAACTTAAAATACTTTAATGAGACAGCCAGGGGTATAGAGAGAACAGATGTTTAAACCTAATGTTGTCTTTGTCTCTACTAAACCTTCCTCTCTGCCATTTCTCTGAGGAATCAATGAGTAATTCTTTATTCTTGATATTCATTTATTTATTTATTTATTTATTTTAGTACCAGAGATTAAATCCAGGGGCACTTAACCACGAAGCCATATCCCAAGCTCAAATAGATAGATAGATAGATAGATAGATAGATAGATAGATAGATAGATAGATAGATAGACATAGATAGATATAGAGAGAGATTTATATATAAGTGTTTGTTTAAGTTTGAGATAGTTTCTCACTAAAGTTATTCTTTATGATGTCTCTAGTTGTGATGCTCTTTTCTTAAATTTATTTTCAATACATTAAATTTACTCATAAAACATTCTACAAATGTACATTTTTTCCTTTTTAACCAAGTATAATAAAACATAACAGTTCCCAGAAACAGAATACTTGACATTTAATATTCAAAATCAAATTAAGCCGGGCATGGTGGCGCATGACTGTAATCCCAGCAGTTTGGGAGGCTGAGTCAGGAGGATCTCAAGTTTAAGCCAGCTTCAGGAAAAGCAAGGCACTAAGCAACTCAGTGAGACCCTGTCTTCTAAATAAACTACAAAATAGGGCTGGGGATGTGGATGAGTGGTCAAGTACCCCTGAGTTCAAACCCTGGTACCCCACCCCCCAAAAATAAATCAAACTAGCAGCATATTAAATATTTACAAAACTATATATTTCACCAAAAATATTTATAAAGTTACATGCAATTTTGTAGAATTGACAAAAGAATGGCTCAAAAATGGGAGAATATTCCTTCATTCCTAAAAAGAAAGCATGTCTGATAGAAGATGCGAAGGTTTCAGTCTCGGCACCATGTAGCTGTGACGCTCTTGACCTCACCTGTCTCTTCAAACCAGCCTCTTCAAAATTCTGCCTATCCCCGCTCTCCTGATGCTCCAAAACATTAGGAACCCTACTTTCTTTGCCTTTCACAGTGCTTCAGAATTGGCAGAGGCCTGCAATTGGCTTACAAGTCAAATTTAAATGACCACATACATTGTTTTGAGGTGGTACAGCCATAAAGACAGATGACATTAGCCTAACGATCCAATCTATGGTGTATTTCTGAAACCTCCTTGGGCCTCAATATTCTCACACTTAATAGGTTTTGTTGTGACAATTAAAACCAGTCTATTGAGGTATCATCTTGGGCTTGTGCTCAAAGATGTAGAAGGACTAAAAGGCAGCTTTCCTTTTGCCTCTAGAAGCTAGTTGGGCACTGCTTTGAGGTCTGAGTTTCTTGCCTTGGGATTTGGGATCTTAAAGATGAATACAGAAATTTCCAAGCACTCCTAACAGCCAAGCCCCTGAACGGTACCAGCACAGAAGCGAGAGATTTTGAGAATCCTTTTTTAGGTTTGGAGAGTAGTAAATGAGACTAGCCCCATGAGCAGTGGGACCAGCATCTGGTTTCCCGGTGGCTTAAAAAAGATGCAGAACCTTAAATGGAGAAAGCTGCACAATGCCATTAATTTTGAAACGGAGAAAATCAAAGTAAGGTCAAGGCCAGTGAACTCATCTCCAGATGTTCTGGCCTGGGACTCAGACATGATCCAAGGAAAAGGAACAGTCTCCATAAAACAACCGAGAGGGAATTTTCCATCAGCCGAGCGAGTGGGGATGGAGACTACATCACATTACTATAGAAAAAAATTGAAGCATGAAATTCCTTACATTCAAGTGTCATGGGATATAGTTTCATGCATGGTACATAAAAAAAAAATATTGAACATAATGTGTTCATCACAGTAGCAGGCACATATAAATGCTCACTGCATGCCAGTAATTATTATCCATTACCTGTATGCCATTCATAGCATGTCTTCTGTCAGTATCTATCAATCAGTACCCGTGCTGCCCCTTACGGCACCTGTTCCAGGTAAGCTGCCCCTCCTTCACGTCCACACTTGTGTGCTCACTGCTCTTCCCCTGTGGATTCCACTCCCTTCATGTACAGCACCGGGCTCCCTGCTCCCTGGTGTTCTATCTGCACCCATCCCTTAGAGCCATATTCCAAGCAAGCTTCCCACAGGACAAATTCCTTGAATAACCCTTGATATTCTCCCTGCGTCCGGGGCTAATTTATACAGTACTCGACATCGGCAGATGGTGACTATGCCTGCCCATGTCTCATCCCCTCATCATTCTCTTATACACCTGAACCTGTGACCCTGCCTGAAGGCTTTCCCTGGACAGCAGAACATACCGAACATGTGTGTGGGGCTGGAGGAGACACCAGAATGGCCCAGAGGCAAAGCAGTCCTCAACCAGAGACATGAGGACATGGAGAACAAATACTCTTTTTTTCCTTACAGTGTCACATGGGACAACTGAGTCTGTGCAGTTGGAAGTTCATCTCCATCTCCCTTATTATGGCATCCTTCCTTTCCCTCCCTCACATTCTCACATCCCAAGAGGCTTCGCCACCCCGAACACTACCTCCCTCCAACTTCTGGTCATTGGGTCTGCACCCTGGAGGCAGAACAGAAATGACGTCACCTCACAACTTTCTCATGTGATGCATGAGAAATAGTGATTTCCCTTTCTTTTTTAAAATATTTTTTATTTGTTCGAATTAGTTATACATGACAGTAGAATGCATTTTGACCCACCATACATAAATGGAGTATAACTTCTTATTTGTCTGGCTGTACGTGATGTAGAGTTACACAGGTCATGTAACTACATATGCACCCAGGGTAATAATGTCTGATTCATTCTACTGTCCTTCCTACTCTCAACCCCTCTCCTCCCTTCACTCCTCTTTACCTAATCTAAAGTAACTCAATTTTTCCCTAGCCCCTCTTCTATTGTGAATCAGCATCTGCATATGAGAGAAAACATTGGCCTTTGATTCTTTGAGATTGGTTTATTTCGCTTACCATGGTATTCTCTAGTTCCATCCATTTATCAGCAAATGCCATAATTTCATTCTTCTTTAAGGCCAAGTAATATTCCACTGTGTATGTATATCAGTTTCTTTATCCATTCATCTATTGAAGGGCATCTAGATTGGTTCCTTAATTTAGCTATTGTGAACTGAGCTGCTATAAAGATCCATATGGCTGTGTCACTGTAGCATGCTATTTTTAACTCCTTTGGGAATAAACCTAGGAGTGGGATGACTGGGGAAAACTTCCATTCCAAGTTTTCTGAGGAAATCTCCATACTGCTTTCCACAGTGGTTGCATCAATTTGCAGTCCTACCAGCAATGTATGAGTGTGCCTTTTTCCCCACATCCTCACCAACATTTATTATTGCTTGTATTCTTGATGATCACCATTCTGACTGGAGATGGAATCTCAGTATAGTTTTGACTTGCAGTTCTCTAATTGCTAGAGATGTTGAAAATTTTTTCATATATTTGTTGATCAGTTGTATTTCTTCTTCTGTGACATGTCTGTCCGGTTCCTTTGCCCATTTATTGATTGAGTTATTTGTGTTTTTGTGTTAAGTTTTTTGAATTATTTATATATTTTGAAGACTAATGCTTTATCTGAGGTGTGTGTGGTAAACATTTTTTCTCTTTCTGTTGGCTCTCTCTTCACATTATTGATTGTTTCTTTTGCTGAGAATAAGCTTTTTAGTTTGAATCCATCCCATTTATTGATTCTTGATTTACTTCTTGTGCTTTAGGAATCTTGCTAATTTTTGTCAGTTCCTAAACAGACAGAGTGGAGATTTGGGCCTACGTTTTCTTCTATTAGGTGCAGGGTCTTTGTCCTAGTGCCTAAGTCTTTGATCCACTTTGAGTTGCATTTTGTGCATGGTGATTGATAGGGATTTAATTTCATTTTGCTGCATATGGATTTCCAGTTTTCCTAGCACAATTTGTTAAAGAGGCTATCTTTTCTCCAATGAATGTTTTTGACACCTTTGTCTAGTATGAGGTAACTGTATTTGTGTGGGTTTGTCTCTGTGTCTTCTATTTTGTATCATTGGTCTACATATCTGTTTTGGTGACAATACCATGCCATTTTTGTTAGAATGGCTTCATAGTATAATTTAAGGTCTGGTATTGTGATACTTCTGGCTGCATTTTTCTTGCTAACGATTGCTTTGGCTATTCTGGATCTCTTTTTTTCCCAAATGAATTTTATGATTTGCTTTTTCTATTTCTATGAAAAATGCCATTGGGATTTTAACAGGAATTGCATTAAATCTGTATAATGCTTTCAGTAGTATGGCCATTTTGACAATGTTAATTCTGCCTATCCAAGAACATGAGAGATCTTTCCATCTTTTAAAGTCTTCTTCAATTTTTTTTTTAGTGCCCTGTAGTTTTCATTATAGAGGTCTTTCACTTCTTTTGTTAGATTGATACTCAAATATTTTAATTTTTTGAGGCTGTTGTTTATGAACAGGTAGTTTTCCTATTTTCTCTTTCAGTGGATTCATCACTGATGTATATAGGAACACATTTGATGTATGGGTGTTAATTTTATATCCTGCTACTTTGCTGAATTCATTTATTAGTTCTAGAATGTTTCTGGTGGCACTTTTTGGATCTTCTAAATATAGAATTATGTCACAGCAAATAGTGACACAATTTGAGTAATGCTTTCCCTTTTTTTAACTATTATCTTCCCGACAAGATTATAAACTCACCTGGTGCACAGTACGACTTATTTCTTTGCTGCTGTTCTGGGAACTATTTGTAACTGCAATGAGGTGAATACAGAAATCAAGAGTAAATAATTAGAGGTGTGGGAATGTAGCTCAGTGGTAGGGTAGAGCACTTGCCCAGTATGCATGAGGCCTGGGGTTTGATCCTTAGCACTGCAAAAAACAACAAAAAAAAAACAAGTGCTTAATTTTTATAACGATTTTCCATTGCTAACACTTCCAAGTGTGTGATTGGAAAGGCTGCCTATGAACAGATAAGCACAATCTTCAAGGTGCTGAAACATCAAGGGTAACTGGGACATCAGCTGATTTAAACCACCTTAAACAGTCCTGGGCATGGAACTCGTATGTGCAGTAATATTTAACTTTTTTTTTCCTAAGACATCTTAAGATAAATATGTGGTCAGCACAGTAGATACATGTCATTTTTATTTGCCATTGATTCTTACATGGATTTATCCCAGGATTGATCATTTTTTAATACACTTTGGATCAATTATGCACCAGACCTTACGAGTGTGAGCTTTACATGGTGGAAGCAGAAAGGTGAATAAAAGCAGAAATTGACAAATGCTGAGGTGCTAAAAGGATCTGGAAATACCAATGATGTCCTCTTGCCTGTCTTGCTTAAACTATCTATACTCTGCATCTTGCTCAGACTAGTGTTCGTCTGTGAGTGGATTTCAAAACAGTGACACTATAATTTGCCCTGTTCCTTTACTGTAAAATCTTAGAGGAATGTAAAATATTTGGAAGCCCCAATCCATTTTCAGCTATGTCCCCAGGGCAGGTATGGGGCAAATGGGAATGAAGCCAGACAACTCGTTTAAAGTCCAATACAATGTCACTGATCTAGCTATGACACAGTAGCCCTAGGTAATAGAATAAGAGGCATTCATTTAAGAGGCATTCATTCATCAATGGACCCAAAAATAAGTTCTCCTGAAATCCAAAACGGTCCATAAAAATCATGTGACCAAAATTGCTAGCTGCTGCTACACATTCAATTTTCCTTGATAACAGAATCTTTCATCTGTGGGATGTACTACAATGTGCCCAGCTATATAAACATCACTTGTCAATCTAGGTGTAGCTCATGACACATAGGAGGGAACCATTGGATGGTGCTCTTGAGAAAGCCCCTTTAAAAGAGTCTATCTTCCCATATGGAAGGCTCCTGTGGCCTTGTTCCTCCTCTTCCTGTTTGGAATGCAGATGTAATGGCACTCTTGAAAACTTTTGGTAAATATGAGGATAGAGCTCATACCTTAGGGTGGCAGTGTATCAACTATGATAGTGTATACCACTTCCAAAACTTAATAGCTTAAAACGAACTCACTTGTTGAACTCCATATCTGCAGTTTGGAAATTCAGTCTGGGCTACACTAGATGGTTCTTCTAATCTGAGGTAGTGTTGATTGGTCTTGACACTGTTCACTGTGCTTTAGTTAGCTGGGTTTTGAGAGTCAGTGTTAGGGTAGGCAAGACAATGGAAATCTCTCAGCTTTGGGTTTGCTCTTCAGCAAGCTGCAAAGTCCCAAGAGAAGCATACAAAACCTTTTGGGGCTCTTACTTGGGACTTATACATTGTCATTTCTGTCACATACTATTGGTCACTAGCCCAACTGAAATCATTGGGGAAGAAATAGACTTCCTCCTTTAAAAAAAAAAAAAAAAAAAAACCCTTTGACTGATTTAACCCAAGGTTTTCTTTGTGTTTTGTTACTAGAAGAGTCAGCAGAATTCCTAACTGATACAAACACTCTAAGAAGACAGATACTGGCTCCTTTTTGGAGGACAGAATTACGGCCCCAAAATTTTCCTTGCCTGCCAAGAAGCTAAAAAAAAATAAGTTCATGATTATTTTTCAAAAAATAAACAAATAGTAATCTTGCACACATTCCTCCATCACCCCAGTGACATTTAGTAGGAAGAGGAAGACAAAAAAAAAAAAACTTCTGTGGGATGGAATATACTCATATCCCCCAGTCAGAGCCCAGGCAGAGAGATAATGGCACAGTCATGTGAGGGTAATCGAAAAGAGTTTGATGAAAGGATTCATGTGAGAAGAGTGGGTACAGGAAAGGGAAACAACAAAGACTGGTGCAGTTTGGGGGCTCTGGGACTTGAAAGGCAGGGGCTTCACAGCTGCCTTTATGGCTAAAGAGGTAAAGGGAGCTGACAGAGCCCAAAAGCGGATGTCTGGGCACAAAGAACCACTGCTGAGATGGGGAATGTTCCTTTAGAAGGTGCAACCTACCCATGGGTCCTGTGGGCCACTTTCTGGGCAAATCAATGCCCTGTCACTCCATTGTATCTCTCCCCTCTTCTGCTGGTGCTTACTGCTGGGCAAACCAAATAGTCAGAAGGGTTGGGGGGCTTGGTGTGGTCTGTACATGTCAGTGTCTGAACATAAAAGCAGAAAGGAACTTCAAAAAGCATAGCCATTTTTGCAATCCACCAAGGGACCTCCCGTGGAATACTCTTTCCTGCATTCTTTTACAAATCTTATTATTACTTTTATTAGTTTGCTAAGGCAGTCATAACAAAGTATCACAAACAGGGTGGCTTAATCAAAAGACATTAATTTTTTCACAGTTCCAGAGGCTGAAGGTCAGCAGGTTTGGTTTCTCCTGGGGCTTCTCTCCTGGGCTTATAGATGGCCACCTTCTTGCTGTGTCTGCACATGGCCCTCCATCTTCTCCCTTATTAATATTATAAGAACAGGAGTCCTGTTGAATTAGCATCCCACTCCAACAATTTCATTTTACCTTAATTGCCTTCGTAAATGCCCGTCTCCATACACAGTCATATTGGAAATATGAGGGTACAGCTCATACCTTATTCATATTGGGGATTAGCCCTTCAAGCTATGAGTGACACAGTTCAGTCCACAACATTCCTGATGTCCTCTACTTCTGGTTTAATATGTAATGTAATTCTGGATAGATAAGAAGGGGCTGTTTCTTGCTGAGGAGTGATATCAACCAAATTATAATGTTACATTGTGTGCATGTACAAATAAGTAAACAATAAATCTCATCATTATGTACAATTGTAATGCACCCATAAAAAATGTGGGGAAAGGGGGTATCTGTATCTGAAGAAACAAGAAAGGTTTGAAATTCTAAACAGTACATTCATTCCAGGAAAACTTTTAAACTTTAAAGCTAAATATCTCTGCAAAAATAAAATTGTATTTGACATTTAATAACCAAAAAAGTGTCCTCACTATGATATACCAGAAGGTACACTGGAACCATGGCCTTCAATGGTTTAATGTTAACTTCTTTAGAGTGGTGCACCCAAAACACACTCCATCCATAGTATTGAATAGCAATTCAAAGCTGTATTCAAATCAGCATCTGTAAATCTAAAAGTTGTATAAAGCCTAGATTCTTTTGTTTAACACAAGAACCTCAAATTTTGACTCTTCTTCCTATAGGTAAAATAAATATATGATAAATGGGAAATGATGCTGATTCCTTATCTTAAAACAATGCATGTAAAATATTTTGTATCTTCCCTTGCAGTGTGCGACTTGGTACCAAGCACCCTGTGTTAGAGAGAGATGTAAGGAAATGCCATGCACAGATAGCAGAACTTCTGAAATGACCCTTGGGGTCATCAGGTGGTGAATCTGCCATCTGGCCCTGCCCACTGTCCTCAGAAGTGCACCTGTCCGTCCACCCAGAGGGTACATTTGCAAGTCAACAACTTCTTTCTATGGAGAATCCTCTCTCCTGGAAACCAAGGTTTTTCTGTTGGAGGTCTCTCTCCTGAAGGTGAATTTTTGCCTGGCTTACCTGCAACTCTCCTAATTCCAGCCTCTACTCATGCCACTTGGGTTGGTTCACAATAAAATTTCTCATTTTTCCTGCTGTTTGATGTGTGTGACTTGATTTTCTTCCTCAGACTTCTTGAGTTGGAAGCCCTAAAGACGTCCATTAAAAAATTATGGCTTTATACAAATAAACAATTATAGCTTTGACAATTCTTGAGTAAAATATAAAAATTACACTTCTAAAGCTTTAAGTTTCTTCTTTAAGGAGACTTTCAGGTAGAGCAAAACAGTAATCTCATCACTTTGAACACAGAAATTCTGGGGTCAACACAGTCTAGAATTATTAGAAAACTTAATATATCAATAAAATATCAATATCAACTATGCAAATATATGCAAATATTATCCATGAATGTGTATGTATATGCCCATGCATCATATATTTATACTTATATTTATGTATCACATATGTATGTGTGGTTTTAAGAAATGATTATTGACACATTACAACTAAATACAAACAAATGTTTAATAACTTAAAACATGCCAATATAAACTCTCAGGATTCTAGAAAAGTTCAATATTCACGAACTCCATCTCCTCTCATAGCCCCAGGATGGTGATCTTTATGGATTGGTCACTAGCTCAGTGGATCCTTCAGCTCAAATAGGATGACACCTGTATTAGTCAGTGTTTTTTGCTGCTGTAATTAAAAGACTTGACAAGAACAATTTTAGAGGAGGAAAAGTTTATTTGGGGTATCACGGTTTCAGAGGTCTCAATCCATAGACAGCAGGATCAATTCCTCAGGGATCGAGGTGGGTGGAACATCATGGCGGAAGAGTGTGTCAGAGGGAATCAGCTCACATGATGATCAGTAAGCAGAGAGACACTTCACTTGCAAAATACAAAATACATACCCTAAAGGCATGCTTCTGATGACTCATCTCCTCTAGCCACACCCTACTTACCCACTTTCGGTTTCCACTCATTAATCCCATCAGGGGATTCATTCACTGATGGGGTTAGGGCTCTCATAGCCCAATCATTTCTCCTCTAAACCTTCTTGCATTGTCTCACACATGAGCTTTTGGGGGACACCTCACATCCAAACCATAACAAAACCAAAACACTGCTAACAAAGAGGAGGTTAGTAAAATCACTTATTGCATGGATCCACATAGCCAGGTGGCTACCACGTAGGCAGAGCAGCAAGGAGATCAAGGGGTGAATAGTATATAAATGCTTTAAGGCTAGAATTAACATATCCATAAGGTATGCTACAGTCTCTGCTTGAGCCTATGCCAATTTGCACACCATCAAAAAAGTGTCTAAAATATTTTTAGGTCTTCCCCACAGGGCATATCTTTTAGCGTGTAAATGAATCTAAATGAGAGTCTACATTACTTTTGAGCAAGTGAGTATGATCAGATGTGCTTGCACTGGTTCCATTCTTCCTTGTTTGTCTTAAGCAAGGAATGTGAGGGGGGAAGGTCCTCTTGTCATTTATCTCAAGCACAGAGTGTGCAGTCCTTTTCTTTCAACAGTCACCAGCTTAAATTTAACCCTATATTCCTGTCTCAGATCATACAGGAAAAGAATTTCCTCTACACAAGGTTTCAACTTAAATTTAGGTTTGTAAGTATGAATATACTCAATATATGAGTAATCAGAAGACCCAATACACACATGATTTTCAACATAGACATTCTACATTCTAAATGAAAAATTAAAGAACTCAATTAAAGTATAAAATACTTATTTAGAAAGTAAATATTGCAAATGAAAGCAGTTGCCAGATACACTACCCACATATTTGAAGAGCTTAAGATCTTCAACAAATAAGAATTTAAACTCTTACACATAATCTGTAAGTTGTTGAAACATTTGTCATTATCTAGGGTCTATCAGTAGCCAGACATTTGTGTTGTATAACGGTTGCATTATTTCATGACACTATTGAAGTGTTTCAAAGATTCATTAATTCATTCATAAGGAATATTTATTGCACACCTAGTATATAAAAGATCTTTCAGTTTCAACAATGAAAAAATCATGATTCTTACTCTTTTCTAGCTTATAATCAAGAAGGACAATTTTTAAAAAATCAAAATGAACATGTAAATTATATGGTACATTAGAAGGTAAAAATTATGTTGAGAAAGAAAAATTATGCAATTCTACTGAGGTGCTGTAGTGTGAAGGAGGTTGAGAAAATCAGGCAGCAATCTTAAATAGGGTTACTACTAAAATGGTGATACTTAAGCAAAAAATGTGGAGTGAAGATGGTCATGTAGATATTCCTGAGATGACCATTTATGGAATTTGTCAAAGAAAGAGGCCTCTTAAATGCCAAAGCCCACCTATCACTAGCTTTTCCCTCAACTGTCAATTCTACCAATCTAGGTCCAGAATCTCTGCTGCAGTACCACATGGTACACAGCCATTTAGTGACTCCTGAGCTCTCATGTTAAGGAGTTGTTATTCCACTGTTGCGCCGTACAAGGATTTCTTGCATCCTCCAGACCACACGAACCTATCCAATAGGTCTTGGACTTTACCTATAGTAGGCAGGAAAATATAAGCCCAAGTTTGGGATTTACCCATTAGTTTCCTTGACACTCCAAGGGGACTCTAACCTCACAGGTGATCCAGAACATAATCTCCAAAGGATCAGCCCTCCACCTGACCTATGTTAACAGGAAAACTTCATAACTTTGTTTTGTTTCCATGTAAATTTGAACTTGCCCTGCAGGTTACAGGTTGATCATTATTCTTTAATTTCCACCTTTGACCACCTTTAGACAAGGTCAAGGGAAAGCACATTTTGAGACAGAACTAGTATACCAATATTCTATTCTCTGAAGGAGCTGATCTAATCACTTTTCTCAGCAGATAATCCAATGCCGCTCCTGGCCTGCCACATAGCCCATTGCTAGCCATTGTTGCAGTTCCATAGCTAGTTATCCCTCACCTGTTAAAGAAAGTTTATCACTAAGTACAGTGTGTGGCACTAGGAATAAACAGCTCAGCAGAGAATCAACGATCCTCCTCATCTCTTGGGTGTGCTAAAAGTCTTAATGGTAGAGAGAAGAGGATCTGTTTTCATGGACTAAATAAATTGATCCCTGATGAAATTAGGGACCTATACTTTTAATACTACTATATTTTGTCTATTGAAGCTCAAGGACCTCAGAACTACATAGCTCTACATCCCTTATTTCAGGATACAAGTTATATGTGGGCTTCTAGATGATACTCATTAATGTGACACTAAATGCTAAAGGAATATTATTTCTCTTGAATTGAAATACATAACAATTAAATATCAAGAATTGAAGATCTTTCTGATTGGTTTGCCTATGACAATGACCTAACCTAATAAACTATTATTTCCCCAAACGTAGTCTTATCCCTCAGTTAGCAAACTTAGTCCCAAGATTATGTTATGTTAAAAACAGTACTAGGATCTTAGAAACTATACCCAGAAGTAACATTTCCAAGGTGCAAGGTCACTCTTTTGGGAAACAACAAAAAAGTAGCTTTATCAAAGGTGTAATAGATATGGCACCCAGTGTGAAACCAAGTGGTATAATTTTTTCAAGAAATTATGATAATACTGAAATAAAACACTTGTTAAATATAAAAGAATGTTAATAAATGGTCCTAATGTTTTGTCTTTCAAAAAAAGTCAGGTATCTCTCATAACATGCTGAACAAAATGGAGGAATATGTATATGTAGAAAAAGTTATTTAAAAATCTAAGTGTCTCCAAAAATAGGTTGTAACCTTAGAACAATTGATGCCAAAAGAGGTATCAAAAAGGAAAATCACAGTACTTGCCAGAGCCCCTGCCAACCTGTGAGAGCCCAGGTTCAGGCCCAGGATCGCCTCCAGGGACCTCTGCAGAAGCTCAGCCAAGGTCTGGCCTAGGACCACACCCTGCTAATCCACCAACCCAAGCAGGAACACAGACTCAGGCTCAGGCCCACCTCCAGGGACTCTGTGGGAGCCCAGGCCTACGTGAGGCCCAGAAACACCCCTGGTTCTATGCCAGAGCCCTGCTGACCAACAGGAGCCCAGGACTGCCTCCAGAAATATCCATAGGAGCACAGGCCAAGGTCAGGCCCCACAGGCCTGTGTGAGAGCCCAGGCCCAGGACCTCCCCTGCACAGAGTGAAGGTCCATGTTGTCACCCCTTCCCACATCCATCTTGGGACACTGCAGCCATTGCCATATCCCTCCCCATGTAGTATCCTCTACCTTGAGACTGGACCTGGAGGCACCAACCAGCCACAGTTCAGCACACCACAGCACTGCATCCCCAATCAATCGGCCCAAAGCTATTGTAAGTCCCACCTTTTCAGCCCCATCTCTGAAAGTGTTTGCATCTATCTTGGGCCACCTCCTGTGCTGTCTTGAGTTATCTCCATTAACATTGCCACCATCTTTAGTTGCAGTAGCATCCACCTGGGGACACCTTCTGGGGACTGGAAGTGAACCCAAGGTGAGGTACACGTAATCTATAGAGTCACTACAAGATTATAGGATAGAAACCGCAATACCTCAGATCAGCACTGAAAGAAAGGAAGACACATAATCAACATGAAAAACAAGGGAAGAAAGTGCCCCAAACAAAACAAGATACTACAATAATAGAATCCATTGACAGCACAGTTGATGAAATATCAGAGAAAGAGTTCAGAATGCACATAATTAAAATGATCTGCAAATTAAAGAATGACTTAAGTGAGAAAATACAGGCAAAAATTGATCACTCCAATAAAGAGATGAGAGCAAATAAAGGCAACCACTGATCACACCAAAAAAGAGATAAGGTAGCAAATACAGGTACCAAAAGATTACTTCAAGAAAGAGCTAGGGTGTGGAAAAAAATCAGAAATTCTTGAAATAAAGGAAATAATAAACCAAATAAAAAAACTCAACAGAAAGCATCACCAACAGACTAGATCACTTGGAAGATAGAACCTCAGATAATGAAGACAAAATACACAATCTTGAAAGTAAATTTGACCACACAGTGAAGATGGTAAAAAACCATGAACAGAATATCCAAGAATTATGGAATAGCATCAAAAGACCAAATCTAAGATTTATCAGGATAGAAGAAGGCACAGAGTTGTAGGAGCACTCTCCACACTTTCCAATCCCTCTTTTCTATCCTTCCCAACTCTATGCTAATAGACTGTGCTCTTGCCAGAGTGCACCCTTTTGTGACCTTTGGATCTGATTGGTCCAAGAGTGCATATAAGCTTCTGTAGTTTCTGGAATAAACGGTGTTTTCTGCTCCTCACTCCGTTGTCCCTGTTTCTTGTCCTAGGTGTCTCTGCGTCTCGCTTGGGCAGAGCATATTTTTACCTACACCCTGGGGCCTGGGGAGATTGGCTCCATGGATCATCACCACCATCCAGAGAAACTCCATATCATCTTCCCTGGGACCCCTTCTTCTTTCCGTTTCTCTGGACCCCAACTCGTCGAGAAGCCACATGGCCCTTGCGCTCCCCCTTTATTAAAGTGATACAGAGTTTCAAACCAAAGGAATACACAATCTCTTCAATAAAATAATATCAGAAAATCTCCCAAACATGAAGAATGAATTGGAAAACCAAATACAAGAGGCTTACAGGACACAAAATGTACAAAATTACAACAGATCTACACCAAGGCACATTATAGTGAAAATGCCTAGCATACAGAATAAGAATAGAATTTTAAAGGCCACAAGAGAGAGGAATCAGATTACATATAGGAGGAGACCAATTCGGATCTCAGCAGACTTTTCAACCTAGACCCTAAGAGTCAGGACATCCTGGAACAACATATACCAAGCTTTGAAAGAAAATAGATGCCAACCAAGAATCTTATATCCAGCAAAATTGAGCTTCAGATTTGATGATGAAATAAAAACCTTCCATGATAAACAACAGTTAAAAGAATTTACAGTGTGAAAGCCTGACTACACAGCATTCTCTGCAAAATATATCATGAGGAGGAAATGATAATGAACAATGAAAGTATACAAAGAGAGGAACTACACTAAAGGAAAGGCCAATCAAAGGAGAAATCAAGTCAATATAAAAACCAAAAATTAACCAAAATGACCAGGATTACAAATCATATTTCACCAATAACCCTGAATGTGAATGGCCTAAGCTCATCAATTAAAAGACATAGACAGACTGGATCAAAAAAAAAAAAGGCCCAACAATATGCTGCCTTCAAGAGACTCATCTCACAGAAAAAGACATTCACAGACTAAGAGTGAAAGGGTGGGAAAAAACGCATTGCTCACATGGATTGTGTAAACAAGCAGGGGTTTCCATCCATCCTCATATCAAATAAAGTGAACTTCAAACCAAAGTTAGTGAAAAGGGATAAAGAAGGACAATTGATACTGCTTAAGGGACCCATACATCAACGAGACATAACAATTATAAATATCTATGCCCCAAACAATGAGGAATCTATGTATATCAAACAAACACTTCTTAACTACAAGAATCAAATAGACCACAACACAATAATACTGGGTGAGTTTAACACAGCTCTCTCACCACTGGATAAAGCTTCCAAACAAAAACTAAACAAAGCAACCATAGAACTCAGTAAAACAAGGAACAATTTAGACTTAACAGACATTTAGAGAATACTCCATCCATCAATGAGTAAATACACTGTTTTCTCAGCAGCACATGGATCCTTCTCCAAAATAGGTCATATGTTATGCCACAAATCAAGTCTTAGCAAATGCAAAAAAATTAGAGATACTACCCTGCATTCTATATGACCATAATGAAATAAAATTAGAAATAAATGACCAATTAAAAAATAGAAACTACTCCAACACCTGGAGACTCAATAATATGCTATTGATTGATGCATCAATAACAGAAGACATCAGGGAGGAGATAAAAAATTCTAAGAGGTAAATGAGAACTCTGATACAACATATCAAAATCTCTGGGACACTATGAAGGCAGTGCTAAGAGGAAAGTTCATTGCATTAAGCTCATTCATTAAAAGAAGAAAAAGTCAACAGATAAATGACCTGACACTACATCTCAAAGCCTTAGAAAAAGAGGAATGAACCAACACCAAAAGAAGTAGAAGACAGGAAATAATTAAAATCAGGGCTGAAATCAATGAAATTGAAACAAAGGAAACAATTCAAAAAATTGACAAAACAAAAAGCTGGTTCCTTGAAAAAATAAATAAAATTGACAAACCCTTAGCCACCCTAACAAAAAGAAGGAGAGAGAAAACTCAAATTACTAAAATTCATGTTGAAAAAGGAAATATCACAACAGACACCATTGAAATACAGAGGATAATTAGAAGGTATTTTGAAAATTTATACTAAAGACACCAACAAATTTCTAGAGGCATATGACCTACCCAAACTGAACCAGGAGGACATACACAACATAAACAGATCAATTTCAAGCAAGGAAATAGAAGACACTATCAAACATCTACAAATCAAGAAAAACCCAGAACCAGAAAGATTCTCAGCCAAGTTCTACAAGACCTACAAAGAAGAATTAATACCAATACTCCTCAAATTATTCCATTAAATAGAAAAATAGGAAGCCTTTCCAAATTTATTCTATGAGGCTAGTATTACCATGATACCAAAACCAGACAGAGACACATCAAAGAAAGAAAATTTCAGACCAATATCCCTGACGAACTTAGATGCAAAACTTCTCAATAAAATTTTGACAAATCACATAAAAAGATATATTAAAAAATAGTGCACCATGACCAAATGGGGTTCATTCCAGGGATGCAAGATTAGTTCAACACACAGAAAATTGATCAATCCAACAAAGAAATAGGAGAGCAAATAAAGGCAACCATTGATTATTCTAACAAAGACATAAGAGAGCAATTACAAGTAGCAAAAGATTACTTTTAGAAAGAACTAGAGATTGGGGGAAAAAAAACAACCAGAAATACTTGAAATGAAGGAACCAATAAACGAAATAAAAAACTCAATACAAAGCATCACCAACAGACTAGATCACCTGCTGAAGACAGAACCTCGAATAATGAACACAAGATACACAATCTTGAAAATAAATTTGACCATACAGTGAAGATGGTAAAAAATCATGATCAGAACATACAAGAAATATGGGACAGCATCAAAAGACTAAATCTAAGATTTATTGGGATAGAAGAAGGCACAGAATTTCAAACCAAAGGAATGCACAATCTCTTCAATGAAATAATGTCAGAAAATTTCCCAAGTATGAAAAATGAAATGGAAAATCAAATACAAGAGGCTTACAGGACACCAAATTTACAAAATTTCAACAGATCTACATCAAGGCATATTATAATGAAAATGCCCAACATACAGAATAAGGATAGAATTTTAAAGGCTGCAAGAGAGAGGAACCAGATTACGTGTAAGGGGAGACCAATTCGGATCTCAGCAGATTTTTCACCCCAGACCCTAAAAGCCAGGAGATCATGGAACAACATATTCCAAGCTCTGAAAGAAAATGGATGCCAACCAAGAATCCTATATCCAGCAAAACTGAGCTTCAGATTTGATGACGAAATATAAACCTTCCATGATAAACAAAAGTTAAAAGAATTCACAGCAAGAAAGCCTCTACTATACATCATTCTTGGCAAAATATTCCATGAGGAGGAAATGATAACCAACAATGAAAATTTGCAAAGAGAGGAACTACACTAGAGGAAAGACCATTCAAAAGAGAAAAGAACTCAAGGTAAAAACCATAAACAAACCAAAATGACCGGAACTACAAATCATATTTCAGTAATAACCCTGAATGTAAATGGCCTAAATGCACCAATTAAAAGACATAGACTGAAAGACTGGATTTAAAAAAAAAAAACCAACATATGCTGTCTTCAAAAGACTCAACTCACAGGAAAAGATTTCCACAGACTGAAAGTGAAAAGGTGGGAAAAAAACATATCACTCACATGGACCCCTCAAACAAGCAGGAGTTTCCATCCTCATATCAAATAAAGTGGACTTCAAACCAAAGATGGTGAAAAGAGATAAAGAAGGTCATTTCATACTTCTTAAGGAAATCATACATCAACAAGACATAACAATCATAAATATCTATGCCCCAAATAATGGAGCTTCTACGTATATCAAACAAATCCTTCTCAAATACAAGAATCAGATAGACCACAACACAATAATACTTGGAGACTTTAACTCAGCTCTTTCACCATTGGATAGATCTGCCAAACAAAAACTTAATAAAGAAACCACAGATCTTAATGAAACTATCAATAATTTAGACTTAACAGACATATATAGAGTGTTCTATCCATCAACAAGTGAATATACTTTCTTCTCAGCTGCACATGGATCCTTTTCCAAAATAGATCATATGTTATGTCACAAAGCCAGTCTTAGCAAATACAAAAAAATAGAGATTCTGCCCTGCATTCTATCTGACCAGAATGGAATAAAATTACAAATCAATGATGGATTAAAAAGCAGTAACTATTCCTTCACCTGGAAACTAAATAATATGCTATTGAATGATGCATGGATAACAGAAGACATCAAGGAAGAGATAAAAAAAATTCTTAGAGGCCAATGAAAACTCCGACACAACATATCAAAATTGTTGGGATGCCATGAAGGCAGTGCTAAGAGGAAAGTTCATAGCACTAAACTCATTCATTAGAAGAAGTAAAAGTCAACAAATAAAGGAATTGACTCTTCAACTCAAAGCTTTAGAAAAGGAAGAACAAATTAACACCCAAAGAACTAGAAGACAGGAAATAATCAAAATCAGGGCTGAAATCAATGAAATTGAAACAAAAGAAACAATTCAAAAAATTGACAAAACAAAAAGCTGGTTCTTTGAAAAAATAAACAAAATTGACAAACCCTTAACCACCCTAACAAAAAGAAGGAAGAGAAAACCCAAATTTCTAAAATTCAAGATGAAAAAGGGAACATCACGACAGACACTACTGAAACACAGAGGATAATTTGAAACTATTTTGAAAATTTATACTCCAGTAAAAGAGAAAACCCTGAAGACACTGACAAATTTCTAGAGGCATATGACCTACCCAAACTGAACCAAGAGGACATGCACAACTTAAACAGATCAATTTCAAGCAAGGAAATAGAAGATGCCATCAAGAGCCTGCCAACCAAGAAAAGCCCAGGTCCAGACGGATTCTCAGCTGAGTTCTATAAGACCTTCAAAGAAGAATTAATACCAATTCTCCTCAAACTATTTCAAGAAATAGAAAAGGAGGAAACCCTTCCAAACTCATTCTATGAGGCAAGTATCACCCTGATTCCAAAACCAGAGAGAGACACATCAAAGAAAGAAAACTTCAGATCAATATCCCTGATGAACATAAATGTAAAAATTCTCAATAAAATTCTGGCAAATTGCATACAGAAACATATCAAAAAAAATAGTGCACCATGATCAAGTGGGGTTCATTCCAAGGATGCAAGGTTGGTTAGACATATGGAAATCAATAAACATAATACATCATATCAATAGACTTAAAGTTAAGAGTCATATGATTTTATCATTGATGCAGAGAAAGCATTTGACAAAATGCCTTTTATGTTCAAAATGCTAGAAAAACTTGGTATAGTAGGAACACACCTCAACTTTGTAAAAGCTATCTATGCTAAACCCAAGGCCAACATCATCCTAAATGGAGAAAAATTGGAATCATTCCCTCTGAAAATGGGAACTAGACAGGGATGCCCTCTCTCACCACTGCTATTCAACATAGTCCTTGAAACACTAGCCAGAGCAATTAGACAGATAAAAGAAATTAAAGGGATATGAATAGGAAAAGATGAACTCAAATTATCAGTATTTGCAGATGACATGATTCTGTACTTAGAGGATCCAAAATAATTCTACCAGAAAACTTCCAGAATTAATAAATTATTTTGGCAAAGTAGTGGGATATAAAATCAACACCCATAAATCAATTACATTTCTATACATCAGTGTTAAACCCTCTGAAAGAGAAATTAGGAAAACTATCCCATTCACAATAGCCTCAAAAAAAATAAAATACCTAGGAATCAATTTAACAAAAGAGGTGAAAGACCTCTAAAT
Organism: Xerus rutilus; assembly: GCA_028644305.1. Classification (NCBI taxonomy): domain Eukaryota; kingdom Metazoa; phylum Chordata; class Mammalia; order Rodentia; family Sciuridae; genus Xerus; species Xerus rutilus. Next base: position 11,022,380 of record CM053405.1, on the reverse strand, counting down.
TGCAAACTACAAGACACTGAAGAAAGAAATTGAAGAAGACCTTAGAATATGGAATAATCTCCCATTATCCTGTATAGGCAGAATCAATATTGTCAAATGGCCATACTACCAAAGCACTATATAGATTCAATGCAATTGCAATTAAAATCCCAATGTCATTCCTTATAGAAAAGATAGCCTGTTCAACAAATGGTGCTGGGAAAACTGGAAATCCATATGCAGCAAATTGAAACTAAACCCCTATCTCTCACCATGCACAAAATTCAACTCAAAGTGGATCAAAGACCTGGGAATCAGACCAGAGACCCAATACCTAATAGATTAAAAAATAGGCCCAAATCTTCACGATGTCAGATTAGGACCATACTTCCTTAACAAGACTCCTATAGCACAAGAAGTAAAATCAAGAATCAACAAATGGGATAGATTCAAACTAAAAAGCTTCTTCTCAGCAAAAGAAATAATCAATGAAGTGAACAGAGAGCCAACATTCTGGGAACAAATCTTTGCCACACACACATCCGATAGAGCACTAATCTCCAGGATATATAAAGAACTCAAAAAACTTAACAACAAGAAAACAAACAACCCAATCAATAAATGGGCCAAGGAGCTGAACAGAAACTTCACAGAAAAAGAGATACAATCAATCAACAGGTGTATGAAAAATGTTCAACCTCTCTAGCAATCGGAGAAATGCAAATCAAAACTACGTAAGATTTCATCTCAGGCCAGTCAGAAAAGCAATTATCAAGAATACAAACAACAATAAGTGTTGGCGAGGTTGTGGGGAAAAAGGCACACTCATACATTGCTGGTGGAACTGCAAATTGATACAATCAATCTGGAAAGCAGTATGGAGATTCCTTAGAACACTTGGAATGGAACCACCATTTGACCCAGCCATCCCACTCCTGGGTTTATACCCAGAAGACTTAAAAACAGCATACTATAGTGATGCAGCCACTTCGATGTTTATAGCAGCTCAATTCACAATAGCTAAACTGTGGAACCAACCTAGATGCCCTTCGATAGATGACTGGATAAAGAAACTGTGGTATATATACACAATGGAATATTACTCAGCAATAAAAGAGAATAAAATTATGACATTTGCAGGTAAATGGATGGAGTTGCAGAATATTATGCTAAGTGAAGTAAGCCAATCTCAGAAAACCAAATGCCGAATGTACTCGTTGATAAGTGGATGCTGATTCATAATGTGGGGAAGGACATGGGAAATTGGAGGAACTCTGTTCATAGGGGTGTAAGGGGGGAGGGGACATCGGGACAATAAAGGTCATGGAATATGATGGCCATCATAGCCCTAGCTTTATGTTTGACTGCATGTATATTGTGATTCTATATCACTTACAATCAGAGAATGAAATGTTATCCTCCATCTGTGTACATTGAATCAAATTGCTTCTGATATCATGTAAACCTAAATAGAACAAATAAATAAATTAAATATGGAAAACAATTTTTAATGTGAAATTTTTCATTAAGTACCAGTAACTCAGTTTATAAAGTAATCAGTTTTTAACTGTGAAGCAAATTACACATAAAGCAATATCACTGAAAAGTAAAATTAAAAATATATAAAATTGTAATATAATTAAAAGTTTAGTATAATACTATATATTGAAATATATAAAATTAATATAATAATATGTTATATTAGGAACTATGGATTGTGATCCCTAATCATTTACCAATTAACAAAGATCATTTCCTGTCAATTTTTGTTTGTTTGTTTAATTTTTGTATGACAAAATATAACCATAAGAAAGTTTCATGATTACCATAATCTTTCAGGGTGATTAATTTTAACATTTTATAAAATGTTTCCAACAACTTTAAAAACGAAAGCAATAAAAGCAAGTCTATTTGACTTCACTGTGCCAGGAAAACCACATTAAACTACATGAGCACTTTTTGCTAATTACTTCTGGAAGGTCATATTTGATATAAAATAATTTATTAGTTCACATTCTTCAGACTTCTAATATGTAGTCTTTTTTTTTGGTACTGAGGACTGAACTCAGGGGCACTCGACCATTGAGCCACACTCCCAGCCCTATTTTGTGTTTTATTTAAAGACAGGGTCTCACTGAGTTGCTTAGTGCTTCACCATTGCTGAGGCTGGCTTTGACTTGTGATCCCCCTGCCTCAGCCTCCCCAGCTGCGGGGATTACAGATGTGCACCACCGCGCCCAGCTAATATATAGTCTTTAATAGCATTTTCCCCTTTTCTTCCATATCAAAGAGAACTCTCCTTTTTCTTAATTCTTTCAACTAACATATCAATAGGTATGCGAACTTTGTAATTAAAGATATATTCAGAAGAGGCATTGGAGAAGAGAATGATGCAGACAGGGCCTGAAAACAGAAACTTGTAAAAAGCAACTATCAATTGCACTTATAGTTCTCATTCAGTTCCCACACATCACCATCCAAAGGTCAGCAAGCAAAGTGCTAGGATCCTATTTGATAGTGAAAAACTGAAGCTTATAGAAGTTCTTCTATAAGATTTCAAGGCTAATGGATCAGCTGAGGTTCTTGGGCTCTGGGAGGAAAAAAAAACATATAAATTCAAAATAATAGCTAGCATTAGTGAAGTTCTTACTATACACCAAGCACTATTTAAATGCTTAATGTGTGTGATTACACTTAATTCTCAAAGCAGCCCAAATATTTTTATCTCCATTTCACAGAAAAGGAAATGGAGGTGTGAGGAGTTTAAATACCCTAAGTGGTAAAAGTAGTTTGCTTCCTGTGCTTGGGCTATATTGTTATGTTGAAACGATTTTAATCCTAAATCCTACAGAAAAAAAAAATGCTTTATTTTTAATTTATTTCTTGATTTTCGGTTATCTACAATGAAATATGTGAGGGTATCAGACAAAAGTATCACTCTATCTCTATTTCACTTTTTTTTTCAGCTTTCCCATAGGGGATAAGGTTATAGCAATAGGCCTCAGAAGGCTGGAATTCCAGTTGCAGGCAGACTCTACCGACTTGTACAGCCTTGGGCAGTCATCCAAACTCCTCTGAGGCCTTAGTTTAAAGTGAAGCTCTACTTAGCTCTAAAGGAGTGAAATTTGCTGATTTATTGACTTTCTATTACGCTAGAAGTTTTGCTTTTGGAAACAAGTTTTGGGGTGTGTGTGTGTGTGTGTGTGTGTGTATTTATTGGGTTATGGTGGTTTGAAATTTAAACCTACATAATCACTGTACCAAACAGGAATGTGAACTGTATTGGATTTAACAAAATTTCATTGATTACCTACTCAAAAATATTTTAGAACAGCAACTATGTAAGACAACATACAATAAACCATCCGTTATCCATTCCCAAAATGGAAATAAAAAAAACATTAGTAAAATACTATCTGTCAAGACTTTTAAAGCACAATGTCATTTTAATTAAGTCCAGAATTGTGTCTGTAACTAATGAAGTTTGCTTAGATTGTCTCACGTGTACAATTATTTCTCATGCTAAATATGTAGATGAAGCGTTGGCACAGGCTATTATGGAAGGTCAGAGGGGAAAGTTGTGTGTCAGTAACTAAAAATTAAATCTATATCACACAGCTATATCAGGAAAGAGAATGAGCTAGCCTTTTGTATTGATGAAATATTATGAGAAAGTTTACACAAGAGATACTAGATTATTAGAAACAAGGAAGAATTTTGAAACAGAAGAACTAATTTGAAATCCTGGCATTATTAATAGTTACTGTCCTTTGGGTAAGTTTTTTTTAACTCTTCTGAGTTTCAGTTTTATCATTTATAATATGCAATACTGGTTTTGCCTTCTGCACAGAGCTCAATCCTAGGCCACTTCATTTTCTTTATCTGACAGCTGAGAGATCTTACTGAGAGCCACACTTTCAAATACCATCTACATATTGATAACTCAAAACTTTTTTCTACCAGCAGAGCCTCTCTATATCCTCCAAACACATACATCTAATTCTGTGTTTGACATCTCCACTTTGATATTTACTAGACTTATCAGACTTAAAATTCCTGATGCAAACACTTCCCCCTTCCTGGAATATTCTTTATTTTGGATAAATAGTAACTCAAGTTGTTCAGGTCAAAAATCATCTCATAGCTCCCATTCCATCCATCAGCAAATCCTGCCAGTTCTATCTTCAAAATATATATAGAATCTGACTACTTCTCACCAACTGCATTTCTAATGCTCTGTTTGGGGCTACCAACATCTTTCAAGTGGTTATTGCATGAATCTCCCTACTTTAGTTCTTGCTGTATGAAATTCCTGTGGCTGCCATAAGGAAATACCACAAACTTGGTGTCTTAAAACAATAAAAGTGCATTATTCACAGTTCTGGAGGCTAGAGCTCAAAATCCAGTTGTCAGTAGAGTCATGCTCCACCCTAGGTAAGATCCTCTTTGCCTCTTCCTAGCCTCTGTGGTGTCTGAAATCTTGGTTTCCCATTGCCTCACTCCAGTCTCTGCCCTGTCATCCCATAGAATTCTCTCTGTCCGTCTGTGTCCATATTTTCCTCTTCTTACTAGTCATTAGTCTTATCAGATTAGGGAATCAAACAAATGGTATCATCTGAACTTGATTACATCCATAAAGACTCTGTTTCCAAATAACATAACATTCATAGGTAGAGTGGGGTTAGCATTTCAATATGTCTTTTGAGGGAGGGGACACAATTCAACCCATATCAACCTTATAAACATCTTCAATCCATCAGAATGACCCTTTAAAATCTATATCAGACATGCTCTTCAAAAAGTTAAAATCTTGACAATGATCCACAAGGACTATGAAGGCTCCATATTATCTGTCCTTCCTAACCTCTGGTGAGGCTATAACCAAGGGAAACCCTCTAACTTTAGTCAATTTTAGTTGACTTTTAAAAAATCACTAATTTTGGAGGCCACAGAGCTGAGCAATATGTCATTAGTCTCCTACTAGCTTGGCTATTTCTGCTGTTCTCCAGCCAATGATGCCTTTTGTATCTTAATGATTAAGTGCAAAGTTAGCTATTCCTAGGAGAAAAAGAACTAAATAGACAAGAGTCATAAAAATCACTAATCAGTAATTTTCTCTAAATTTATATAACCCAAGACAATTAATGGTCTTCAAATAATATCAAAATGTGGGCCAAGGACTTGCTAATCTTGTTCTTTAATTAAAAGTATAATAATGTTTAACTTGCAGAGGAAAAATGTGTTTACCTAAAAAAAAATTACAGGGACTGTCGTAGAAGATGAAAGGCAATTATTATCACAAGATGCTCCAGAAAAAAAATATAATTCCTGAGTGACAGAGATGATTATCAAGCCTGAATGCATGACTCAATGTGAGTTCTTTTTGCCCACTGACCACCTGTCCCTCCACTCCTTCCCAAGGTAAGCCCTTTGTGCCCCTGAACTCTAAGAGATGGAGCTTTGAAGCTAATATTCTGCCCCTCCCCATCTTCTCAGGGCCAGCCCCTGAATAAAACTGACTTCCTTCCTTATCATCTCCTGAGTATTGGCTTTTGAGAGGTGAGCAGTCAGACCAGTCTAATAGCAAGATCTATGGTCTGAAGGATTTCTCTTCCAGGTGGTACCAGGGCTCACCTCATACTCTCATTTCAAATTTTTGCTCTTGTGCCTTATCAGAAAGGCCTTTCCTGATTATCTATTAAAAAACAAAAATCTCACTCTCAATCCTGGGGTAATCTTTTTTTGGACATTTTTAGTTGTAGATGGACACAATAACTTTAACATTTTTATGTGGTGCTGAGGATTGAACCTGGTCTCACATGTGCTGGGCAAGTGCTCTACCACTGAGCCACAACCCCAGCCTCTAGGGTAATCGTCCTATCCTTTGTCTGATTATTCTTCTCATCTTCTATTATCATAATACATTCTCTATTTACCTCTTTGTTTCCTTCACTTAGATGTTAAGAGTAGGAACTCTCCTGGTGCTATCACTTTATTTTGCTTAAAACATAACAGATGCTCAATGAATATCTGCTGAATGAATAAATGTGACTAAGTATAAAGTGAGAAGTTTCAGAAGTTGATCTAACTTAGGGAAAGACTGATTGTTCTATAGTAGTAGTAACTGATCATTGGTATCATTTTTAAATATGTTCAGCTGATCAACAACTTGCCTCCATAAACACATTTTTGCAAATTAACCAATCACCTTCACCCCTCATTTCCATGAGTTATCTTATCAGGTATGAACTTATAATAACCACACCCCTAAGCGTCCACCAAGCAACAAGCAACTGAACCCAAGAAATCACACTTCTTCAGATGACATCAGACCATTTAGGCCTTTGAAATTCTACCAATCCCTGAGGAAGAAAGCATACCTGAGCAGAATAGCTGTCTTTTCCTATGTGGTCAGCAGTAAGTAATACTGCTTTTTATGCCAAATATTAGTAGTGGTCTCCTCATCCTTTGAGGTATGTACAAGAAGAAAAAAACATGGGAAAACTAAACTAAAATATAGCATTACCAATATTTTGCTGTAAAATCATCAATTTGTTAGAAGTAAAAATGGACAATATTTACACATTAGATTATGCTGAAACTATACTTTCTTTAAGTGGTTTTATTTTATTGCTATTCTATTTTTATTAACTTAATCAGACTAGTTTTACAATCATTTAGTCCTTCATTTATTTAACAACTTCACTATGACAAGTCTATACTTATTACAGCAGAAAGTTTCATAGTAATAATATGTCTTTTGTTCTTGTCACCAAATAAACATCACTGAGGGTCACATATTTAAGAAGGATTTTCTTCTTTACAATGCCACATGATTACTATGTACCAGGTGCTGGGCTTTGTGCTGGGTGAATAAGGTCTCCAAACTTAGAAAGCTCAAAGTCCAGTGAGAGAGACAGATATTGGACTCAGGGATATAATTCTCATTCTGTTCACATTATGTGTGAGGCGAGTTCAGCATGCCGTAAGGGAAGTTTCCAGAAGCATGGACTGATGAGAAGTCCAGAAAGACTGCCTAAGGAGATGGCAGTCAAAGAGGAATGTGCCAAACAAAGATATTTCTTTGAATTTTCAAAACTTTTATCAAAGTACAGTGTCTACTTTTGTCCATAGGACTTCTTTGGTAGGAAGGCCAAACTGCCTCACTCTAAAGACAGTTAAGACTAAGAAAGAGTAGGTAGATCAAGTCAAGCACATAGTATGTGGTAGGCGCTGAAGGAGATCTTCAGGCATCTAACATCTTTTTCGGTGTCACTGTGTACGCAATTACTTTAGCTTGTTATCTTTCCAATAAGAATCAATAGACACTGTTTGCTACCTGGTCTTACCTGAAATTTTTAATTGCACACCTGCATTCTCTGAAAACAAAAGTGTTGTTTGCATGTCATGTATTAGGTGAATAAAACACACACACACATACACAAACACACATATAATACATAGTCACGTTTCACTTAAGGGCAGGGATACAACCTGAGGAAACATTGTTAAGCAATTTTGCCATTGTATAAACATCATATAATTAACACTTGCCTGGCTAGAATAGTGTACTACACACCCAGGCTATGTAAATGTCTGTGCTATAACTTTATATGACTGGCAGTGTAGTAGATATGTTTATACCAGCACCACCAGGTGAGTGATGCTTTGCGCTGTGAGATCATAATGGTTATAATGTCCATAGATGGAAGGAATCTACTTAGCTTCATTACAATATCACAGCATCATTGTCATGTATGTGTTCTGTTGCTGAACAAAAAATCATCATCCAACACAACTGTATATGTATAAAAAATGTATATGGAGAGGGTTGAATGGTAGCTCCCTATTTGGGTTTGGTTAGATGTTAGAGGTGCCCCCAAAATCTCCTGAGTAAATGCAGGAATGTTGGAGGCAAAGTGATTGGATTTTAAGAGCTATAACTAGTTCATCCTAGTTTGAACAGACTGTCTACTGTGGGCAGTTGGGGCATGGCTGGAGGAGGTGGGTCAGCTTGACCATGGCCTGTAAGGGTTGTTCTTTCCTTCAGCTGTTTCTCCAGCACTGCCTGTGTGCTTCCTGGCCACCATGAGGTGAGCTACTTTCCTCCACTCTGCCCTTCGGCCATGATGTCCTGACTCACCCTGGGCCCAGAGCAATGGAGTCAGCTGTCCATGGACTGAGACCTCTGAAACCACAAACCCCAAGGAAACTTCCCTCCTCTAAATTGTTCTTGTGAAGTGTTTTGATGACAACAATGCAAAACTGAATAACACACCACTCAAAAAGGTATATCTATGTGCTAATCCCTGGAAGCTATGAACTATCTTACCTGATTGCATAATGGATTGGTGCAGGTGTAATTAGGTTAGGCAGCTTGGGATGAAGAGATCCTCTGGATTATCCAGGCCGGCCCTAAACTCAAAGACAAGTGTCTTCACAAGAGACACAGGGAGGGAAAAACAGAGAAGAGGAGGTGGAATGTGAGTTTGGAGGTAGAGATTGGAATGATGAGGCTACAAGCCAAGGAACATCAAGGGCCACCAGACGCTGGAAGAAGCAAAGAAGAGAATCTCCTCCAGAGCCCTGGAAGAGAGTTCAAACCTGCTCACTCCTCAATTTCTGTTCTTTTCTCCAGAGCTCCAGGATAAATTTCAGTTGTTTTTAAACTACTCAGTTTGTGGTCATTTGTTACAGTAGCCTTGGGAAACATATATATTTGTTTCTTCAAATTATCCCAACAGATTTAAAATTGACTGTAGATATCTAACCTAAAATTGATGTAACTAGACTCACTTTTCCTTCTGTGTTTCTTTTCATAATGTCAAATTTTTACAACTATAATAATAATTAATGGCTGTTATTGTATCATACATGTTCAGCAGAAACTCTATGAGTACTTTACATGTTTTAAGTCATTTAATCCTCATGACAACCTGTGGATTCAGTGCTCTTCTCAAGCCAGTAAGTTGCAATAATTGGGCTGAAGCTTAGTTTCATTGACCTAGAATATACAGTTAGTATGTGACAAAAATAGCATTTGAATTCCAATTTTACTCCAAACTTTTCCAACTATACATAGTGCCTCTTCAGGAAGAGATCAACTGTTTGACTCCTTCAATTACTTGTCCTCAGTAATGGAGATGAGACTCTGAATGTTCAAAGACTCACTTGCTCTCCTAGGCTCTCGTGTCTCTCCCCACCCTCCTTCTCTCCTTCCCTTCTTCCCTCCCCACACCTCTCTATCTCTCTTCTTCCCTCCCTCCTTTGAATTCTTGCCAGCTGGAGGAAACCATGTTCCCTGACACTTTGTCCAGTTGAAATATTCAGATTCAGTCACCAAAAAACTGGCAGGTTTGATACAATCCAAATGTTGTGTCCTCTAAGGACTCAGGGTTGGGTGCTGTGGAGGAGATTTTCTGGAAGAAATGCCATGTCCATTATTTTCAGTTTTAGCTTTAGAAAGGTCGCCTGGAGAATGTCACTGAACACCAAACTTAACCTTGCAGTGGTATTTGATATGAGAATAAATGAAACTGTCTAAAAAGCCTAGGACTTCCCTAAAATAAAGATGTTAAATAAATCTAGTTAATGTGCTAGAGCTATTTGGGAGTTTTCATGACCAACTTAATGGGTTGGAAGCAAAATGTTCGACTTTTCCAACTGCATGATTCACTGGTGGCATATAGTGACTAAAAGTGAGGATGCAGTGGTCAAAATGAGTCTTAAGTGACTTGAAAATGACCCTTAGCCTTAAGTGAGCTGGTGTCACATAGCCTGGGGATTCTTACACTTCCATTGGCTCAGTGTGACTCCTCTTCCAGAGCCTTGCTGCCCTCTCACTCCTTCCCAGGCCATTAGACTACTTTGCTCTTGACAAATTTGTGAAAATATCTATTTGGTCATTGTCTACTTTCTGTAAGAGCTCATTTGATTAATACATTTCAGTTATTAAGAAAAAGAAACATATTTTTAAAGTAATGAAGTTTATTGCCATGATACATGAGCAATTTAAAATAAGAAACACATGCAGTCAGAAAATAGCCTTCCTGGAAAGTTGGAAAGTCATGAAACCACAGCAAGAGGAGTGTCTCCCCAGCAGCTCCCATATCCACACTCCCGTCTTGCCCTCCCACTTCCTGTTTTCTGCGGCCACCTTATCTGACTCTGTCTATTTGCACTCAACCTTATGGTTTCTGTCAATTCATAGCTTCTCCTGCCTCCTTGCCTCTTTCTTGTATTGGACTCTTCCTCTCTTGGATTCTGGTTTATTCTACTGTCTATCTTGGTCTTTCCTATCTTGTTGCGCAACTTCTCAAAAGAGATGATTTTATTGGTTTGTTAAATTACCACCAACAAAGCAGAACTCCTCTGCAGGATGGCATCCTAGGTCACTGAGATTTCTTACACCCAGACATCATCCTTTTCTCATCGGGAGTAGCCAGATATATAGGGCATTGTGACTCAATGTATAGAAATCTAAGCACAAAACTTTCTGCTGCTTTGTTGCTCAGAAGGGGAGCATGGACATGGTGGGCACTTGGAAAAGAACAAAGGATGCAGTGGAGAGCTGGTGTAAGCTCTTTCTATCCCCAGCCCCAGGCATCGACAATTATGTTCAGCTCTGCTCAGATAACATTATAAGGGGCTGGGGCTGTAGCTCAGCGGTAGAGCACTTGCCTAGCATGCGTGAGGCACTGGGTTCGATCCTCAGCACCACATATAAGTAATAAATGAAAAAAATAAAACCCATCAACAACTAAAAAAAATTAAAAAAAAAAAAGATAACATTATAAGATTCCCTTTTATCTAGTAGGAAATCCTGATATTGTAGGTAGCACTTTTTCTTGTGAAATTTTACCATTGGAACTCCTTTTCATTTTTTAATGCTTATGTGCAAAATACATATCGGCATTTCTCAAAATCTTGAGTGTTGACCCCAGAGTGAGATGTACAATTGAAAGAAAGATGGAGAGCAAAATTAGGCAAAATTGTGCTTGGGTATTTCTTTGAAACTTTGTATTCAATATGAAGCAAATCTCTTTTTCTTTACATCATTTTATATTATCATCTACATTTCCTATTCCATAAGGGCTTAACACACAAAGATAAAGTCCATTTCACAGTCACCTGTATTTATTATGGTCCACGCGACAATCAGTGAAGAGTTTCCCCAGATGGCAATTAGAAACTCTATGCAAGCACATGGACAAATGGCCATAGTTGGGAGAACTTTTTTTCAATGCCAATCAAAAGCCAAGACTACTAAAGGCCATTTATATAGCATTTAAATTATGTTTTGTGGTTAAACATACCATGTGTGTAAAAGAAGACACCATAATGTTGGTTGCACTCCCTAGATCTCCAAAATTCTTTTTGCTGATTCCATTCTCTCCATGGTGAGTTGATGATGGAAGCAAAACCCATCTGTTCCCTCTAATGAGACTGGAGAAGCTTCCTTCCATGTTCCATATCTGGCCATTGGCTTGAGTTCATGTTTGTAAAATCCACATGGAGTAGGGCCCAAAGGACTTAAATGGTGCCTGAAAGCACTTAGAAGGCCCAACTGAGCCACACAGGGAGAGAGAGATTTCTAGAAATATTATGGGTTGGGCATTAGACTCAGTTTTCCCAGGAAAAGAGACTAAAAATGACACTAAAAACAATAGTTTCAAATCATAAATTTTCCTAAAAGCATTGATAAGCTTCAAGATAGTAAAAAAAAAAGTCTGAAGCCAAAACATAAGTGAAAGCTGGAAGCTCTAATAGGAAGCCATGTGCTTTAACCCTGTTGGCCTGAGGGCATTTGCCAAAGTGGGAACTTGGGTGGTGATTTTCAAGATCTTATTAGGGTTTGCAGAACAGGGACAAAGTGGGTGGTCTAATAATAGACCTTTCCCTCATAAAGCTGGGGCTCTAAAGGGTTCCACTTTCAGTTTAAGAAAAATTATCATTCCCTTACTGAAGACTCCAAGGAAAATTGCTTAGTTGCTTTGGCAATAAGCAAAGCAGAGGAAAAGAAAAAAAAAAGGACAGACAGATAGAAAAATGGTAATGACAAGCTAATTGTTACACAAAGTATTTGTCCAAATTCACATAAGCAAATTCAAGCAGCAAATTTAAAGAGTATCCAGACTGGGATGGTTCCCAGACACCTGGCAAAAGCAAACTCAAATCCTATCTGGAGGAATCTGCCTTTATTTTAGACCTCAAAAGGTTTCCCACACTCAGTTTTCCAAGAAATAAAAATTCACAAACAATAACTAACATTTCAGAGAAAAAAATTAAAAGCCAGACTTGAAAATTTCTGCAAAGTAAATGAAACAACAAAGAATAACCATGTTCACTTGGGCAGGAAGCAAATAAACTTAGAAATGAAAAATGTCACTGAAAACTAAAGTCAACAGGTAGGTTTAGCAGGATATGAGACACAGCTATGGAGATGTGGAGATCAGGGTGCGTAAATCTGGAAATTTTTCAGCTATCATCACTTCAAATATTGCCTCTATTCCATTTTCTCTCCTTTCCTGGAACACTAAATATTTTATTGCTATAACTAACAAATATTTATTTATACCCAAATATTTAGAGTTCCAGATGGAGAAGAAAAAGGATAGAAAGATCAACAGTATTTGCAGTTTTTCCAGATATGGTGGAAGATCAAAGCTAACTTTTAAGAATCCCAATAAATCCCAAACAACCCTAAATAAAAATAAATTGGCACCTAGATACAACAGAATGAAAAACAGAAAGACAAAGTATACCCCAAGAGATGGGAAAAAACCAACAGTGCAGGGACCTGATTCCGTCTAACCAATGACCCTGAACAGAATAATGGAATAGAGTGGTATGATCTCAATATAATCGAGTTTCAGGTATTCATTGCTTAAAAACAAACCTGTCAAAGCTCATTGGCTTAAAACCACAAGGATCATTCATTTACTTGAGAGTCTTTGATTTGAGCAGGACATTACAAGGATGTCCCATCTCTATCATGAAGCATCAGACAAGGAGTCTCAACTAGGGAATGAAAGACCTACCTGCAGCAGGCTCTTCTGTGGAGACAGGTGCTTCCTGTAGGCCCCTCCTTAGATGCCTGAGTCTTCCCTCCAGCCTGGTGGTGGACTTCCAATAGCAAGCAGTAGGAAGAACAGAAGCACCTGGCCTTTTTATGACCTAGCTCAGAAGGTTCACTTCATCACATCCACCACATTCTATTGGTCAAAAGAATGACAAACACTGCCCAGCTACAAAGCAAGGAGACAGACTCCACCTCCTAATGGAAGAAAGGTAAGGTTCCATAAGCGTGTGCAGGAGGAGAGATACTTTTTCAGCTCAAACACTGTTAAAGAAAAAAAAGGTATGCAGCAGTCACTGATGTACGGTGATTCTGAAATCCAGCCAAGCATACACTGCCAGTGCTTGACTAGCTCTAAATCCTTGGGATTGTCCTCCAAAGTTTTTGGCTCCTCTTTCTGACTTATCTTCCCTTTACTATTAAATGCAGCTCATGTTTGAAGTAGGTGGTTTTCTCAGTGTGATTAATAGAAGCTTCATGGTTTAAAAAAAAAAAAGCCCCTAATTTTATACTGGGCCTGTCTTTCCTCTTTCTTAGTTCACTCTGAGAGTACTTACTTTAGAAAATTCTGTAAAACATCATGGGTTTTCTCTCAATCATACTGGAGTTTTCTCAGCTAGAAAAATGCCAAAACCACAAAATTCTTGAAGATAAGCTTTTATTTTCCTTTGAAGATGCTGCTGGACAATGCCTTTAAGATTCTTATAAGCTTATTATTTAAAGAAGAGAATCTCTGAGGTAGGTGTGCCTTCAAGATCTTTAGAGGCCCAAAGAGCTGGAGAAACATTCTGGAAAGTATGGCCCCAGATCGTTTTTTTTTTTTTTTGTTTTTTTTTTTTAATAGCCTTACAATGTCTCAGCAGATTCTATCTTTAGCCTGAGGATCTTTTCTTTGAAAATCATTTGAGATCTGGGGAAGCTGGGAAAGTCCTGGTTCCTTTATATTTACAGTTTAAAGCTGGGATGTTCCCATGCCAACAACCCAGTGCATGGCAGGGAAATCAGGAATTGCCTGTGTCCAATGTTCCAGGCCTAGGTGTCATTGTGGCACTCCTGTCTTCCCAGGGTTTATGTTAGGATATAGCTATGAGGTACCCCCCAGGCTCATGTGTGAGACCATGTAAGAATGTTCAGAGGTGAAATGATTATGTTTTAAGAAGTATAATCTAATCAGTGGATTAATCCACTGATATGGATTAACTGGGTGGTAACTGTAGGCAGGTAATGTATGGCTGGAAGAAGTAGATCCCTAGGAGTATGACTTTGGGTTTTATATTTTGTCCCTGGTGAGCAGAGCTCTCTCTCTGCTCCCTGGATGTCCTGTTCTGAGCTGCTTTCCTCTGCCACACCCCTCTGCCATGAAGTTCAGCCTCCCTTTAGGCCCAGATCTATGGAATCAGCTGACCAGCGACTGAACCTCTGAAACCATGGATCTAAATAAAGTTTGATTCCTCTAAGTTGATCTTGCCAGATCTTTTGGTCACAGTGATGAAAAAAACTGACTGAAACAGTTTATTTTTAAGAACTTAGTGAAATGACTGTGAAACTATGAAGGAGGCCATGAAAGTAAGTCTGATCGAGTAGCCAACCATCCAGCTGGAACTCTGTGACTATGGAGGAAAGTGAGAGAGATTTTTTGACAACAATTAGCCGTCACTGCCATAATCATTAACCTTAAGTGGGTTAATCCAGCTATGCATCCTCAGCACACACCCTCTCCTACTCTTTTGAACATGAAGTCCTACCTTCACCCCATAATCTTAAATACACAGCTCCTCCCCATTCTCATTCTCAATTCATGGTCTTGCTTGCTACCTCTCTGAGACATCTGAAGCAATCAGAAGACAACTTCCTTGGTCTCCCACTACATCTTCACACTTATCTTCCTATCTGTCTTTAGTAGGCTTCTCTCCCATGTGAATAGCTCCTATGCTCAGCTAACGAAGACCTCTACTTGTTAGAGTCCAAGTCCGTCATGT
The DNA here is from genome assembly GCA_028644305.1 of Xerus rutilus. Taxonomy (NCBI): domain Eukaryota; kingdom Metazoa; phylum Chordata; class Mammalia; order Rodentia; family Sciuridae; genus Xerus; species Xerus rutilus. The sequence continues at coordinate 11,007,344 of CM053405.1, read as the reverse complement.
ACGTAAGGACCTCAGTCTGGAAGTGATCCCTTCTCTTTCCCTCACATCAACTTTCCCCTCTTACTAGTTCATTGCCAAGCATGCTGTTATGTCTCCCACAGTATCAACCCTCTCTTGACCCTCACCTTCTACCTCCAGCTACCTTCCAATATCTGTCCTTCATCTGATCACAACAAAAGCTAACTATACCTATTGTCATGAATTTCTCTTTCCTTTCTTCCTACTCTCATTTGAATCAAGTCCAGTCTGACTTCTCACCTACACATCACAAAAACTTCTCTTCTCAGAATCACTACTTAATTCCATACTACTTAAATTATCCAGTTCCATTCTCCAGTCACATCTTACATGACCATCAACATTCTTTGATCCAGCTGATAGCTCTTCACTCCCCCAAAACATTGTCTTCACTAGATTTCAAGGTCTCTACACTCATCTGATTATCCTGCTACCACTCAGGCCACCCCTCAGATTCCCTGACAGGCTCCACTCCTTTCATCTGACATCCAAGTCGTTGGTGTACCAGTATTGAGTTCTTTACCTTTTCTCATTTATATTTACTTCTCATTCCCCTGTGATTTCTTCAACGCTTATGTAATTATAAATGATTTATGCATACAATCTTTTAAATATGTATCTCCCACCCGGATCTTGTCTTTCAATCCCAGATTCATTCACATACCTGCTTACTAAATCCCCTTGCATATCCATAAACATCTCAATCTTTACATGTTAAAAGCAATCTTATGGTATTTTCCCCAAATCTGCTCTTTCTTTATTCTTTACTGTCTTAGAAAATGACAACTACATTCTTTCATTTATTCAGGTCAAAAAAATGTTGAATTGTCATTGATCATCCTATTTCAAAGAATCCTGATAAAGTTATCATCAAGCAAATCATGGATCAGTTCACTTTTAATTGCTTTATCTCTGTAATTCAGTTCAAGCCATGATATATCTCTCAGTTAGATGACAGTGTCCAGCCATCATGATCTCTGGCCCGGGTCACTGCAGTATAACCAGACTTCCTCACTGCACTCTTGACTCACCACAGTCTCTTTTCAACACTCCAGCCAGACTGTCCTTATTGAACTTAAAGTCAGATAATCCATGCCCCTGCCCGTGGCTTCCTATCCCATTCAGAGTAAAAGTCAAAGCCATTATGGTGACTTTTTAGGTATATGGGTCTGAACCTTACCTCAGCCCAGCCACACTTGCAGTCATGTGATTCCACCCATGGTCCACACTCCTTTCTCCTTAAACACACTCAGCATTTTGTACTGGGTGTATATTCTGCCTGGAGTAGGCATTCAAAATTATTCACATGGCTGTTTTTACTTAACGTTTTCCTGGGAAGAACTTTCCCTAGAGTTAGTGAGGACATCCTCTAGATACCATATCTAAAACTGAATAAAAGCAAAACCATAAAAACACCTGGATATCACGTCCTCTTTCCCAGCTTGATTCTTTACCACAGCCCCAGAAAATTGCAGGTTATGTATCAGTAATTCCCAAATACTAATATGTCCACATGGAGCAAGGTTTTTCTTAAATGGCAGATTCTGATTAAGTCTAGGTGGGGCTAGAGAGTCTGCATTTCCAGCAAACACCAGTGCTAATTCTGCTGGAGTGTAACCCACATGAAGGAGCTGGGCTCAAAGGGTCTAACCATCTCTGTCCCACAGAAATGTAATGTCAGCCATCAGTGTACATTTAAATTGTCTAATAGCTACATTTAAAAATAAAAAGGTAGAATTAATTTTAATAATATATCTTGTTAACCCCCCATATCTTAATTAACATATCACCATGTTTTCAATTAAAAAAGTATGAAGAGATATTATACATTATGGTTTCACAGTATGTCTCTAAAATCCAGTGCGTATTTTTTTCCTTAATTTGGACTGGTCACCCTTCAAGTGCTCAAAAGTCACATGTGTCTAGAGGCTGCCACGTTGGGCCTAAACTTAGGCAGCACAGGCCTAAACTTTGGTATTTGTCCTGCTATTTTTCTCTCTTCTTCGAGAATGAAAGCCACAGAGGACCTACTTTTTTTTTTTTTATTTCATTAACTAACGTATTGCCTCCATGCAGAACAGAATGTCTAGGCTCAATGGATCTCAAAAATATGTGAATAAATGACTTGATGGGTATCTTTAGTGTACTGAGAGGAAACCCTGGCTTAGTGTTTCCCAGACTCGCCCAGAGGAAATAAACTGGTCACCCACAGTGGTAACTTGCCTTTATTGGCTGTGTTTCCCTCTGACCCACCCCTTCCCATGTCAACTATGGGTTCAAGAATCCTCATCTCAGAATCTACTTTGGAGAAAGCCTGAACTAAAGCCCTGGCCTCAGCCTACCAGTCCATTCCTCCTGACTGCCCTGTGGGTTCCTTGCTTAGACTCTCCATCTGCTAGAGGATGGCCAAAATTCACTTGCGAAAGAGATGTGAGACCAACTTTTATCCTCAAAGTCCCTCGTCCTGTTGAAAATTCCCTAGACCCCTTTCTGCCCACCCTCAGATTCAAAGAAAATAATTCGTTAGGTAGAAATTACCCAAATACCACCCGAGGCCCATTGGCACTCCTGGAACAGTTAAATGTGAGCTGCATCCCAGAAATTCCTCAAGAGTGACAAGGCTTTCTTTATATTTTGCTTTGGTGTTGACAACTGAGAGAAAATGTACACAAAGCACTCCATGTGATAATTCAGCAAGGGCTGGACAGGGCCATTTCATCTTAAGGTACAGAAACAGAAAGCCTTTCATGTAGGATTACTCCTCCAAAATCAACATTTTTGAAATGATGCCCTTTCTCATCGCCTCCTTCTCTGAAGCATAAACATTTTAATGACCTCTTTGAATCTCAAGAGTTAGACCACAAGGCCAGGGTACAAATAATGTGTTCCAGTATTAAATGCTAAATCAGCTATCGGCTGAAATCCCTGGGGTCTTTTCGTACAATGTAGCTGTCTGAAGAGGAAACATTTTTTATTTTCCCAACCTAGCAAATTCTGTAGCTCTGAAATTCTGAGTTCTGGATCAGATTTGTTTTGATAATGCATACCTCCACTTCTCCAGAGAAAGTTCGCTCTCAGTCATGAAATGATGGCTTCAATTAGACTTGGTTACACCAGTCAAAGCCTGCGATTGTGTTTCAATGGACTGTCGATATTTTATTCTGCCACCTTTGACATAAATTGTTTTCTGTCTGAGGCTCAGCCCCAGCACTGTTCCAAGAAAGCCATCCATGTGGGGAAAATGCCCCTTGCACAATAGAACCATTGATCCTCACTGAATGGAATGGCGCCTGTAGTCTTCTTTCTACCTGTGGAGACCCCACTCTTAAAATACGAAAGTCCACGGGTCATTGCAGAGTGCTAGGATAAGCCAGATGACACAGAAACTCTAGGAAAAAGCAGACGCAAGTGAGTTACTTCTCATTCTGGTGTCTGGAATGTTAGAAAAGTTCAGAAACAGAGAAAAATACTGAACCTCTTTTTGTAATATTTTAACATTTTCTTTCTTATGATGCCTAATAATTGTATATTCTTATGGGGTTCAGTGTGGCGTTTTGATGCTTGTATACACTGGGCAATTGATCAAGTCAGGGTTTTTAGCATACCCATCACCGCAACATTATCATTTCTTCATGGTGAGAACATTAAAAATCCTCTCTTTCACATATTTTGAAATATGCAAACAATATTGTTGACTATAGTCATTCTACTGTAAAATATAATATCAACATTTATACTTCCTATCTGACAAATGAATTTCCCATCCCCAAGATATCTCGTGATGCACATGCAAATATTCCAAAATCCAAAAAGAAATCAAAAAACCAAAATATTTCTGGTTCCAAGCATTCCAGATAAGGGATACTCAACCTGTACTACATCCTTCTAATTTCATGATTCTCTCTGGATTTTGCTCCCGTGTGTTGCTCTCAAAATATACAAACTAACTTCTTGTGGTGTGTGATCCTGAAGAATGCTATATAAAGTGTTTTGCATTAGATCACTGTATGAGTCAGGTGTTATTATGTAAGAAATATGCTCATAACTCTCAGGCTGGCAGGGCTGGCTCTATACTACATGTCTCATGTTGACTTTAGGAGAAGGGTGGCAATTTTGAAAAAATCAGATGGGCTGTCCACCAAGCAAGGGTCCACGCCTCCACCCATATCACATCCAGGCACATCCCTCTGCCTAGTAGGAATGCACCACTCACATATCCCAAAAATACACTAAAGACAACAGTTGGTGCTGTTCTGCATTTGCCCCATATACATGCTGAGGCCTCACTGCCCCTGGCTGCTTCCTGCCCATGACCAGTGTGGGAATGGAGGCTAAGGTAAGTTCAAGTCACTTGGTGGAGTGACTATGGCTTGAGGACTCCCCATCAGTCTGGCCAAATGTTCCACAAATTTCACTGCAATCTCTCCACTCTTCAGTTCTCCTCCTCCTCTCTCCTGCCCTGTCAGTCTGTACCTGGGTTGACTACTCTTTCCACCTTCTCAGACTCCTCCTTTGTCCTTCACAAGCAAGTCACCTGGCCAATCCCCAAACCAAGGGATGAGAAATATTATTCCCCTACTTTGACACTACGGCAAGTAGACAGATTAGGTCATTATAATTCTTCTGTAGGGTAGTGAAACATGGGAAGTCGATGTTCAATTGGCCATAGTAATTCAATGCAAAATGACTTACGGAGGTGACATGTGAAAAAACAATATAAAAAATGCAACAAGCAGAAACCTAAGATAACCCCAAAATTCTCACTCTGATCACTGATCAGGTTACTAATCAGTTGTCTCTGTGTTAGTCAAAAAACAGACTATATTGGGAATAGCTGACCTAATCAGGTCAGGTGAGGCCTAAAGAGAAATCGGACTGTCCTGCTGGCTTTGACGGAGTAAACTAGCATATGGAAACAGGTCGTGTGGCAGTGACTGGAAGATGGCCTCTAGGGACTGAGAGAAGTCCCACCCAGGACTGCAAATTGGTGCAACCACTCTAGAAAGCAGTATGGAGGTTTCTCAGAAAACTAAGAATGGAACCACCATTTGACCCAGTTATCTTGCTTCTTGGTATATACCCAAAGGAGTGAAAATCAGCATACTACAATGACACAGCCACAGCAACGTTTACAGCAGTTCAATTCACAATAGTTAAGCTATAGAACCAACCTAGGCATCCTTCAACAGATGAATGCATTTTTTAAAATGTGGTATATATACACAATGGAGTATTACCTGGCCATAGAGAAGAATAACTTTATGACATTTGCCAGTGAATGGATGGATTTGGAGACTATCATGCTAAATGAAATAAGCCCATCCCAAAAAACCAAAGGCAGAATGTTCTCTCTGATGTGTGGATGCTAAACTACAGCAAGAGGGGAGGGGAAGAAGAGAAGTTCAGTGGATTAGACAAAGGGGAATAAAGGGAAGGTGGGGGGAAGACAGTGGAATGAATTGGACATAACTTTCCCATGTACAAGATATCATAAATACCTTGACATGAAAGGAATGCAGTGCTTGACTTCACACTTCTGATTTTCTGTCTCTACTGGGCCCTTCTTTCAGCCGGGAGCATTTCCCTGGCTGGCTCTCCTCCCTCCCATCATCTGTGGTAGTGACCCCCACACCCTTCTCAAACTTGTGTTATGCCCCTTTCACTCTCAGATGATGCCATCACCTAATTTCAGCCACATGGAACAATAAATTCCATTTATGTGTATTCCTCTTTGATTCAGATTTTCTACTTCTTAGAATAAGAGATTCCTGGTGAGCAAATTCCTTTCCAAGTTATCACTCTTTCTCTATTTGGCTTGATAACCAAACATCTTGGAAACATTGCTCCATTTCCTATCCATCATATGGGAAGACAGCGCCCTCTTCACCATGCCCAAGGAGCCCTGTCACTGTGTTTCCCAACAACCTCTGTGGCTGGTACAGTGGTCACTTGTCAAAGCTCATTAGTCAGGATGCTTCAGCAGCATTAGCTCTATTGACCACACTCTCTTATGGAAATATGCTCCCCGGACTTCTATTTTTCCTTATTTTTCTCTTAGTTCTAAGGTAATCTCTTAGAAAACAACCAGCATCACCACCCTCGTCTCCTTCCCCCTCCTTCTCCTTTTAACCTCCCCTCCTCCTCCTCCTCCTCTAATATAATGACATTCAGCAATGGTGTTAGTAAATGACTTGAGTCATAAACTTGCATGTTTGACTCCAGTCTCTTCCTAATTTCTTCAAACAAATTATTGTCAAGTTGATGATGTGCACTCCCAAGTATCTACTGCTCTCCATCCCAGATGCCACCCCACCCCACATCATCACCATGCAGGTGAATGTCCACACCAGTCCCCTCTCTGGCCTTCAGCCTCTGTTCTCACCTTGCTCTAATCCATTCTCCTCGCCACAGATGGTCCCCCCTTTCTGTGACAGAAATCTGGCTCCGTCGCTCTGCAGTGTGAAACACCTCTGTGCCTCCTCAATCCTCTCAAGAGAATTTGAACACAGGGCCAGGGGCCTGGGTGGCCAGACTTCCACCCTCTCCCCTCACCTCTCTGGCTTCATGCCTCCTTTTCCTTTGCACCTTCTGAGCAGCAGCCTGCTCAGGTGTGAGAGCTTGCCACCTCTCTCCTGCTCTTGTTTCCTCTTGAAAGAACAATTTTCAACTTTTACTCCCCACCTCCTTCTTCCTCCAGGGGGGGCAGGGGGGTACCAAGGATTGAACTCAGCAGCACTCAACCACTGAGCCACATTTGCAGCCCTATTTTGTATTTTATTTAAAGACAGGGTCTCACTGAGTTGCGTAGCACCTCGCCATTGCTCAGGCTGGCTTTGAACCCACAATCCTCCTGTCTCAGCCTTCCAAGCCACTGGGATTATAGGCATGTGCCACAGTACCCAGCCAGGAACTTTTTCATTATTACCATATTCTAGATGGACACCCAGCTGTGTGCCCCTAACACCTGGACAACACCATCCATCCAACACCATCCCCACTTTTATCTTTTAGTTAAAAGATTATACCTGCCTGTGTCCTCCACTAGTCTGCCATCTCCATGAGAGTAGGCATCAGGAATGTTTCCCTGCACTTGTATCCCAGGACACAGAACAGGGCCTGGCACCTAATAAATGCTCAAGAAATCATGAGTGACTCAACACTGAGTGACTATGTGTTACATGAGCTAGCCACATCCTCTGTCACTTGTTCTGCTTCTTCTGAGGTCCAGGATATGCATCTCAGAAAACATGCCATGTTGAAGGTCCACCCATAGGCCCCAGCTGGGGACCACACAGCTCCCAGGGACACCAAGGCTGAGCCTCCTTGACACAGTCAGAGCAGGTTGCAGTGCTGGAAACCTTAGCACCAGCCTCTGTCGTACAGCTCCAAGGGGCCCAGTTCCCTCTCTCAGGGCAAAGGCTGTCTTACTACAGCCTCTAATTTAAAAAAAAAAATTAACTGAGGTCCAGCGCCAGCAAAGCACTGACCAAGAGTTCTTAACCTAAGCCAAGCGTGGTGGCTCAAGCCTGTAATCCCAGCACTTAGAGAGGCTGAGACAGGAGAATCACAAGTTCAAAGCCAGCCTCAGCAATGGCGAGGCGCTAAGCAACTCAGTGAGACCTTGTCTCTACATAAAATACAAAATTGGGCTGGGGATGTGGCTCAGTGGTCGAGTACCCCTGAGCTCAATCCCCAGTACCAAAAAAAAAAAAAAAGGAGTTCTTAACCAAAATCCGTAGATTTATGGAATTTAGGGATTCTGAAAACCTCAATGGGGAAAGATAAATCTTGATTTTTACGATTCTTTAACTGAAATTTAGCATTTCTTGTAAGGTCAATGATATTACATATGTATGTATATACACACAAATACATCTATGTATGTATATATATATATATTTCAATAAGACATTTGTCATTTATTACTAATTTGGTGACTGTATTTCAATAAAATTATGATTTTATAATTAATGTATTATATTTTATGCTTTTAAAAATATTACTCTGAGAAGTGGTCCATAAGTGTCACCAAACCACCAAAGGAAACCAAGCCATGAAATGCTTAAGTTATTCATCTTTTTAATTTGCTTGCTTAATATTCTTAAAAAATAGTAGAAAAATAAACACTCAATAGAGCTGTTAAACAGCATTTGCAGACACAAAATTCACAGTTCTCTTTCACAACTCTTGTCTCTAGAGTAGAATTTAGAGTGTATTTTGAAATTTTAAAGGATGAATTCTGTCTCCTTGTATATTTTCTGTGACAGTCTTCACTCCCCCCTGTGGCATGAAAGCCTCTGGTTGGACTAGGAAAGGATCAGGTATAAGAAAATGGGAAGAAAAAATGTGTAAGTAGCACTGAAAAATATGATTTGCCTGCAAGTGTATAGTAAAAAAAAAAAAAAGAAGAAGAGGAAGGGTCCCAGATGTTCCGGATACATCCCCAAAGACTGACACTTCCTCCCTATGATGTCCCATCCTCTCCCAGTCTGGGATGAAAACTATCAGTGAGACTGAACAGAACCTGACCCTGCTCCAACCTGTTGCTAAGGGAACCTGTCCCAGGGATTTCTCCCTCCCTGCAGGGAGTTGTTAATTACGCCCCCTTGCTGCCCAGATCACTCCACTTTTGTTCATCACCTTTTGGGCATCCCACCGAGCATCTCCTGGGCCTAGTCACCTATGCAGGAAGGAGAGAGGTAAAGGGAAGAAAGCAGGAGAACAAAGGAAGCCTAGGACATAGAGAAAGGCAAAACATCTGGACTTCTGGGGATGTCAGGATACCAGCTATGGCCCCCTTGTCACTCCCAGCAGAAGTCTATGTTACCCCTTTTTAAATAAACCATGCTTTATATGCTTTTCTTCTTTAATGTTCAAACTTCAACATGTTAAGGAACAAAACTCGTTACCGGTAACCGGCGGCATCTGAAGGATCCCACTGGCTTTAGCATTACAGTCATTGGTGGCCTTGAGTGGACACCCTCAGGTGCACACCCAGCCATCTTCACAGCAAAGCTCATCTCAGAGGATCCAACTGCAGTCAGCACCCTCCCCTCCCGCCCCTGCCCAACCGAAGAGAGAAAATGCATAGTTCATTCCAGCTTCCGCAAGATGCACCCAAGGAGCCAGAGTACTACATACTTCAAATCCGTCTTCCTCTTCTTATTTCCTCTCTTTGTGTTATTCCTGTTCAGACATCTGCTGCTCTCCCAGAAATTCATGAATTTATGATGCCATTAGTGTTTTAAAAAGCAAGTACATCTCTTCCCAGACGTCATTTTGCATAAAGTTTTTCCTACTCTGTACCTGTTCAAGTAAACCATGCCATGGGGCTAATTTGAATGAAGGCACAGACGTGGCTCTTTGTCACAATCCAGCTGTCATGGATAACTATTATGATGGTCTGGACACATGATGTGTCTCGATGTTGGTGAGGACCAGGCAGGCTCCTCCCCAGCCCCACCAGGCAGGCAGCGCAGACCACGTTGCTGGCAATGGCCACGTGGACTGTCCAACCATTTGGAGGAATCAGTGCAGTTTAATTTGCTACCTATCACAGGACTTCAGAATCAGTGGGGCTGCTGTAATACCCATGAGTCTCATAATTGTTAATGCACAACGCTGAGATGTACAAAGGGTACACAGCACACCCTGGGGGTTGTCACTAACAGGAATTCCTAGCATGTTTTTCTGGCCTCTAAAATAACAAGTGGAATAGCTTGACTGTAAAGATTCACCTTAGAAATAGGAAAACTTTTAACATAAATAAATTGAAAGGAATAGAATCGAGGGATCACAAGGAAAGAACTTCTTTGTACTTCCTTATGTTATAAAAGGTTGTTGAAAAGTGATTTCTAATATTTAAAAAGAGGTACTCCATTCTGTGGCATAAATGTGAGCCAGTTTGTGTCAACTGCTCAGAATCTATGAAGGCAGTTCTGCCCTACCCAGACTGGAACTCAGTATCCTTCTCAACACCACACTTCCTGGAAATCACTACTTTCATTCTGTGCTGTCCTGAGGGACAGAACTCACCATGCCTTCCCTGCATTAGCACTTTGCAAGAAGGAGGAAACTGAAAGTGGTAAAATGTCAAAGAAAGAAGCATTTGCCCATCTCTATCAAAGCCCTGATAGTCCAAAGACCTTTTCTATAATCATCCTTTCTTTGAAGTTATTCTTAAGGTTCTTACCCTCATCCCAGAATGTTTTTAAGAAGTATTTGGTTCATGCAATTCAATGCTATATTTGCAATTTACTAATCTGTACAATAATTATGTGTACATTTTTGTCATCTTTTTTGATTTGTTTTATTCATTCACCCAATTTGGTGGGGGTGGGGGAAGCAGACTCTGGGGACACAAAAACACAATGATAAAATCCCTGTCCTCAGTTGCTGACAGAAATAGCTAAGAACTATCAAGAATGACTTAAGTGTGATAACGTAGTGCTTAAATAACCTACATCCTTAACTACGTTAAAGCAGCTAATTCTAAATTATATTAACTACACATAACAAAATCATATTAATACATAGAAATTTAAAATCAAAACTAGAAAAAATATGGAAACAGGGCAATCAAGTTATGGGGAGATGAGGAAGAAGGAGAATTTTAAAAAAATATGTAACAAGGAACTTCAACAAAATATTTGAAGATGTTATTCTGTGTACATCGAGGTACCACAGAATTTTGAAGTATGGAATGAATAGAATTAGGTTTTATCACTATTTGTAAATTGTGACTTGTTCATTTCCCGTCTACCTGCCTCGGTGATCTCTACTTGGTGGGTGTTCAATAAATACACAGGGAGATCATCTGACTGTAGCCTGAATGGGCGTGAGAAAGAAGACGGGGTGCCTGGCACAAAAAAGCGCATCCTGCTTCTGTCCTAGGTCAGTCCTCTTGGGAATACTGTGAGAACAGAGGTAGAAATGAGAATGAATCCATTCCTAAGAACTTCTCAAACTACGGGATTTGGCAGGTGCTCAGGCCAGATGTCCTCAAGAATGGCAGCCTCTCTCAATCATGGTGTCTCTGAGTAGAGATGAAAATCTTTCGGAATTAGGGATCCAGGTCTGTTAGGAGAATGGCACTCAAACTGAGGGAAAGGTTAACTATGGTAACTATGCCAGTATTAAAGTTTCCCATGAAGAATGTGTCTGTAAAATTTGTCAGCGTCATGAAATGCACCTGCTTTTGTGTCCATTTGTAAAGATAACGACTCGCTGAAGACCTCCAAGTAGGGAAACTCACCTCAGTTCATAGAACTTGAAGCACCCGCATTGAAGTAGTCAGCTTTCAGAAATTAAAGATCTTAAGCAAGATTACTGCTGAGGACAAAGTCATGGTCGTATTCAAAGCATTTATCAATATACTTCACAATCACTAAAATACAGACCCCCCAGAAGAGATTATTTATGGCATTTTATCCTTTTAACCTAATAATAAGTTTCTACTTAACCCTTTGCTTTTTGTCCCTTTGAGGGATTCCCCCCTCCTGCACTTTTCTGCTGGCACGCCTGGATTTGCTGCCCTAATGGGGACAGCAGAACCGCCTCACTTCCCCTAGCACCCTCTCTCCAACTGTCCCCTGCCATATCCCAGTTAAATCTCAGCTCTCCTCCAACTTGACCTTCACTCACCTTTCCAATTCCTTATCTCACCTTCTTATTTACATATAGGCATAAAACAGTAATTTTCGTAAAATGACATAGGCATCCTCATAGTTGAAGAAGATTGAGAGTTTTAAGGCTCATGTAACATTCCTGTTATGGTTTAGATGTGAGGTGTCCCCCAAAAGCTTATGTGTGAGACAATGCCAGAAAGTTGGGAGATGGAATGATTGAGTTATGAGAGCCTCGCACTCATCAGCACATTAATCTCTTGATAGGGATTAACCAAATGGTGACTATAGGCAGGTAGGGTGTGGCTGGAGGAGGTGGGTCCCTGGGGGGGTGCCTTTGGGGTTCATATTTTATCCTTGTTGAGCAGAGTTCTCTTTCTCTACTTCCTGGATGCTATGCTCCTAGCTGCTTTTCTCAGCTACACCCTCTACCGTGATGTCTAGCCTCACTGGCACTTCAAGAAATGGAGCTGGGAGTCTATGAACTGAGACCTCTGAAACCATGAGCCCCAAATAAACTTGTCCTTCTTAAAATTGCTCTTTTCAGGTCTTTGGTCACAGCATCAAAAATGCTGACAAAAACAATTCCCTTGATTGTTATTTGCACCTTTTTTTTTTTTTTTTTTTTTGAGATGGCAGGAATCAAACTCAGGACTCCACATGTCCTAGGCAAGCACTCTGTAACTGAGCTAGAACCCTAGTCTCTGATGACTTTTCATATGTACCCTCCACCCTTCCACACCCTGCTGTGTGCCTTCATGTTGACCTCTATGGACTGCAGCAATGAGGCCCCTTACTTTTGGGGTTTCAGATAGTTTGGCCAAGACAAAATATCAGCATAAGGTTAGAAATCAGGACACCAAAGGTATTATGCATTGACTTCCCTGGATCTCTCTCTCCTAGGAGTAGCTCATCAGCAGTGCATCCCCTACCTAAAGCCTCTGCTCTCCTTGCAGGAGAGGCTGCCTTTCAGCTAAAGCCCTCAGGCGAAGCTTGCTCTGCGCCCTCATTCATTCCCATCGCCTTTTCCACTTCTTGCAAGTACCTTCTTCATTACTCTCCCCCTAGTCACTTCCTTGGAAAGCATCACCCAGTTCCTGCTGGGACACTAAAAGAAAAACTTACCTATGCATATTTGTGGATTTTTGTCAAGTAGTAGCTCTACTCAACAGACAAGCAGCTAGTGCTTGTGAACAGAAGTTTAGCCTGGAGCATAAGACGTAGTGTCTGTCCTCATGACTTGAACCTTATTGGTTTAATTATATAATCTCAGAAATCATTTGTTTTAATTATAGCAAATGAAAGCATGTTCTATTTCAACATTTGAATTTTAAACAAACCAAGAGTACACTATAATCTGCCTGCTTCAGATCCAGCTTTAATTGGATTCCAGAATAGAGATGCAAACAGAACCAAGATTCAAGAATATGTTAACTGTTTTTTGCTCAGAGATTTTCTAGAATTACATATAATAATTATACTTCCTATACTTAACCCTGCGCCTTTCTTTTTATACTTTTCTTACAGTTTATAATCAGATGTTTGAATTCTCAAGACAAAAAAGATATCTTATTGCCTTTTCTTTTACTTCAAATTTCAATCCGATCAGAATTTGAATCTCCTTATAAACAAGATAAGCTTTAACTTCATGTTATTTCAAACTTGTTGACAGGTGCTAACATCACAACCTAGGCACACAAACATACATATATATGCTTAACTATAACAAAAGTCTCATTAAATAATGTCATTACATGTAATACATCTTAATATTTTATATCCTAGTCTGCTTAGAAACATATGACTATTACCAACCATTAAAATAGCTGTATAGCCCTCCAGGTATTGTGACATTTAGTTTAAAGTTAAATGATAAGTGAGCAAGAAGTTGAACAACTTGTGGAGGAAAGGTAAGAAATGCTAAGATTCTGGAGTTAGCCAAGGTACGATTAAGTCATGTTTTAACTAAACTTACTAAAATGTATGTAAGACAAATTCTACAAATATTCTTTATAGTAATGTTTAACCATAAATAATTTTGTGAGGGACTAGAATAATTCTCTCATTATTTACTAAAATAATGGTCATTATTGTGACTTTTATTTCAACCTATATATCAAAACACATTTCTAGATGGAAGCTCTAAGTTTTTCTACAGAATGCTCTTACTCTTTGAAGAAAATGCCAGTACCCTCATCCAAACTCTTAAGGATCTAAATGAAGTGAAAGCTTTTCCACTTATGAAAATAGCTTCTTCCAGCAAATTGCTCCATTATTTGTGACAGGCCATGATTCTCTTTACCTGTGGTAAGAGGCGTCAATGCTCACTGTGCAAGGCTTCTGAATATCTCACTTCTAATAATAACACATTCTCTAGAAATTAAAAAATAAAATAAAAACTGTAGTGAATATTAAATTGATTTATACGGATGGTGGTAAGTATAGTAGTTTGTCATTGGGCCGTTCATCATTGTCCCAGCTCCCCCTTCTGGGCACATGTAGAACTGCACCAACTCAGGAGGCTGGAAACCTGAGCAGGTGAACTAGTGATTGCTTCACCATTTCCCTCCTGCCCTCAGCCACAACCGCCTCCAAGTGCACCTGGGTTGCAGAGGAAGAACAATGTCCATGTGGGGGGAGAAGGTCCAGACAACCCTCAAGGGGCCACGAAATGAACCTTTGTTGCTTTAAGCCACTAAGATACAGGGGTGGCTTTTCTGTCTCAGCCCAATCTGAAAATACCTCTTGTCTCTCTCCAGATCCTCAAAATATTAACTTTCTCTTTTTTTCTGAAGTGTTGGAAGCCATAGAATTTAATCAAGGAGCTTTAAGAATAATTTCATCTAGCCCATCCCAAAATGCACAGGAATTCTCTTGAATAGTACTTATCTCTCTTACAATCCAATTGCCATTGAGAAAGAACATGCTTAGGAACACTTCATTCGGGTGTAATAAATCAAGACTTTGCAATCTTTAGGCCACCAAGCCAACCACTTTTTAGCAGCCCAGCACTGAGGAAGAAAGCATAGACCATCATGATCCCCTTGGACAGAGTAACTGCTTCTGAGTCTCTTCCACTGACCAGCCAGGAGCTGCCAGAGACAGCCCACACATTGCATTTCTGATCAAGCAACCATGGATTGCTTGGTGTCCTATCAAATTAATGATGTGCATACTATATCATAATCAAAGAAGGGGTTTTAAATGCATTCTTCAAACACTTCCACTCCAAAACAAATACCATCTTGCAAGCAAAATTTACAGAGCCAAAGCCACTGTTAAGTACTACCACATTAAAAGTTTCATTTAATTGAATGATCTCATCTTAACGTTAGGAAATGTAATTAGCATTTTACCTCTCTCTCTAGGGAAGAAACTACTCTCTGGATTCAAACACAATAAAATCTCCAGTGACTAACCTGTCTATGCTGGACAAGTCTTTCCACCAACTCAAAGCTACTAAGAATGGCTATAAAAATGTGATCATTTCCATAAGTGGTTGGGTGCACTAGATAGTAACAAAATGCTATTTTTTTAATTAATCTATCATTTGGGTTGGCCATTTCTCTCATTTGCCTAAATTGCTGATGTGTATTTCCTAGTGTCAGAAATTTCTTAATTTAAGACATATTATCACAAAGCTGAGCCACTGTGTGATCCAGCCACATCAACTAAATTCATTTCAATACCTTATATGTATCCTACTGAGTAAAATACAAATTCATGATCAAAGAGGTGGTACCTGGGCTCTGGGCAAACAGAACACTTGATATACATTTTCACTTCAAGACAGACAAGTGTAGATGGTGTAACAATGCACACATTGTCTAAACTGGTGATGCACATAACCTGAATCGTATTCACGTAGTAGAAGTCACAATTTTATTATGCTTGTAACATCAAGGATTAAGCCCTCT
>CM053405.1:10955448-10991285 GCA_028644305.1 Xerus rutilus | reverse complement strand
TCTTTCTTTGAATATGCAATACTCATTTCTCTTTCTTTGTGTCTTTTTATTTCCCTTTAAGAAACAAATCTGACCTAAAGCAAAAGCCCAAGGGCATAGATAATTTGATTTCTATGGATTTCAGCAATAATAAAATAAGAATCGGAAGGAATAAAGAAAATTCTTTCCTTTGTATTTCCTCTGTAGTGCACACCAGAGTTTCAGAAGGTGGCCTTTGAGAATATGAGCAAACACTTTAGGCTTGTTTTTGCTCATCACAACCTTGTATTTATGCCTCTGCTGTGCATGGAGGAGTCTCCCATTGACACCCTGGTACCTTCAGACCCCCAGGGTGCAAGGTTAGAGACACTAGCAGCCAGACAGAGTGGGACTAGAGGAGACTAAGTACAAATGATTAAGTTGGGATCCTCTCAAAGCAGAATCTGAGAAACATATTTTGAAGACCATAATTTATTTGCAAGGTAATCGTGGGAAGCACAGAGGAAGCGGAGAGGGAAGCACCAAAGCAGAAAAGCCAGTGACAGGTGTAATAGCAAGGGGGTGACCACAGCAGCCAACGGATGGTGCAGTCTTGCTGGGGACCCTCTGAGAGACTGTGTATGTGCACTGTCCAGCCTGGCAGCCTCCAGCCACATGCGGCTGTTGAAATTTGAATTTCACTAAAATTTCAAATGCCATTTCTCACTCACACTAGCCACATTTCAAGTTCTCCATAGCTATATGTGGCCAGCGGCTACCATGTTGGACCACAAAGATGATAGAGCATTTTCACCATTACAGAAAGTTCTATCGAACTGTGCTGATATCCATCCTGGTGCAGAATTGTTCCACGTGAGGGGCAAGAAAGCTGGGTGATTATCCAGGGACTGTAGTCTTTGATAGCAGACTGCCATTCATGAGGTCTTGGCTTTTAGCTTGTTCCCTCTGCCAGAGACCTCTTTCAGAGAATGTACCCTCACAGAGCCGAGTGTACAGGTTATTTCCAGCAGGTGGCCTCTGAAATGGTTTCAGGGATATATATGGGCACCAAGTATCCACTACAGTTGCATACAAAGCATAAATCATGAGAGACACAAAGAAGAAGCTTAGAAAAGAAAACCTATTAAATGGAGAAGAAGGGAAAGGAGTCAGAAAGCTAGCAACCATCTCAGACAAGAGTCACATACAAAGACAATACACTGCCTGGCCAGAACAAGAAACTATCCCAACACCAAAGAAAGATGCTTGGCAAACATCTGCATTACATAATTTTCCTGCTGGGAAACCCAATCCTGCACCCACACATCCCAGTCTGTTCCTCTGTCAAATGGAAAGCTGACCTCACTTAGACCTAGCCCCAGGCCATGGCTTACTACTTTTTTAAAAGGAGAATTAAAAATGGGATAGGAGGCCCAGAGAAGGACTCTGCTTAGAAGAGAAGCAGCAGATCAAGTAGAACTGTGTAAAAATTCTGGAAAGAGAACCCAGTTCTCCCAATTTCTCTGCTCTCTCCCTGAGCCTTATAGCTCAGCAAAAGGTTAAACTCTTGCCCATCTGCCTGTCTTACTTCTCAATGGCTGAAATAACTTCCATAATCCCATAAGTAGAGATGGGCTGGTGCTATGGTTGGAATGTGTCCCCCAAAATCCATGTGTTAGAGATTTAATCACAATGCAACTGTGTTGGGAGGCAGAACCTTTAAGAGATGATCAACCCAGGACAGCTATGACTTCACAAATGGGTTAATGCCATATTATAGGAATGGGTTACTTATTGCAAGAATGGCTTTCTGAGAGAAGGATGAGCTCGGCTCCCTTTCTTCTCTCCTCTCAGGTAGCTCTCTTGCCCTTCTGCCTTCCACCATGGAAGGCACAGCAAGAATGCTCTCACCATATGCAGGTCCATCAGTCTAGGACTTCCAGCCTCCAGAACTGTAAGAAATAAATTTGTGTTCATTATAGATTACCCAGTCTCAGGTATTCTGTTACAGTAGCACAAAACAGATGAAGACAGCTGGGGATCTAAATATCTCTGGAGAAAGCAATATTTAAATGTTTTCTTGGTTGAATACAGTTCTCTCCAAAATGTTCCTGAGAGACTTACATTAAGGTGAGAAAGAGAATCATTCTCCACACTGAGTAAGAGGAACAGGGCCAAGGCATGGATAGTGGGGTGTAGGGAGCAAAGATTTTAAATGGAAGGCAGATACAGGCTTAAGCAACAGGGAAAGGTGACCTTTACCAATGGTGAGTGGAGTGGAGTTGGTGTCAGTCACCCTGGCAGAGGCAATGTTCAGGGCACCTCTCCTTTGTCCTATTCCTCTCAACATTCATGATCCCCATCTAACCACAAAAAGAGCATCATGGACACCCAAGTTGACGGACAGCCTATAGAATCCTCAAATGCACAAGGCCACAAAAAAAAAAAAAAAAAAACAAAAAACAAGGAAAAACCCAGAAACTGCCAGAGACAGAAGAGACTAAGGAGGGATAACAACTAAATGCAGTGGGGCCTGCTGGATGCGATCCTGGAAAACAAAAGAGACATTGGTGGAAAATCAGTAAAACCCAAAACAAGTATGGGCTTGGGTCATAGAAATGAACTGACGTTCATATCCTAGTTGCAATAAATCTACCACAATTATGCCAAATGTTAACAATAGGAAAATTTGGGTGAAGGGTGTGTGGGAAATCTCCACCACTGTTCTGTAAATCTAAAATAAAATTCCCAAATTAAAAGGCCTATTTTTAAAAAAGAAAAAGACTGCTTTACAAAAGACCGATTGCATAGTTCTGCTCCAGGCTAGTCCTGCAATAAGAAGAGATAAAAAATAAAAATTATGATATTTAAACATCAGAGACACATTTAAGTGGATGTCTAACAAGAATATGCAAAGAAAGGAAGTCCTTCATGTTTGCTTACCTTAAACATCCTGAACTACTAAACATTCCAAGGTAAAGGGATTTTTTTGTTGTTTTTGTTTTGGTTTGGTTTTTTGTCAGAAGAAGGAGAAGTTAATATATTGAAATAAGTTTAACTTGACAAATTGTAATAAAATAGTTGCATTCAGATGAGTGATGGGGAAATTAACTGTGCTCTATGTGCCCAAGCCAAACAGTATGGTCTAAAATCCAGTGGTAACAGATGGCGTGCAGAAATTAAGTCCAGCCCAAAGCTTTTCAGATAAGTCAGTTAAAATTAAAGGAAACAAAAATGTTGAAATGTGTATGTTTCTAATGGGTAAGTACTGAAAACTGGCCACTGACAAAACAACAAATTGCAGTTTTATTTAGCCTCGACCAACAAAGATTCTAATTCAGGGAATTTCTTTGTAATCAGTTTAACTCACTCTCATTGTACACATACACACACACAATTGCCATATTTCTATAACAAATAACTGAATAGTTAACAGTTCCAAGACTCAACAACTTCAACGAGGGTTCTATAAATGGAAAAAATGCTCCAAGCCCACTAACAATATAACTGGAAGTATGGAAAAGTTTACCGAGTTTACAAAAAGAAATCCCTGAATCATATGAACTAAACAAAGAACCCAAACTGCTGACTTAGCATCGGAGCCTTAGAAGGGTGAAGACCAAGACATGGTAGGAAAAGCAATGAAGGAAAACTGGAGAAAAACAAGGAGCAGCCAAATTCAACGTGAAAAAGAAGCTGAAACGAAGGCTCCACATGTGCTGCCTGCTGGCACCAGATGCGGATCCTGGCAATCCTAAAACCTACGCCATCAGCCTCATCCGTGTTGAAGATTTACCACCTTGTCTTTTCATCCATTTTCCTCTATTTCCTGTTTCAGCATTTCATTGCCTATAGCAAAAAATAACAAGCGAGGATGTGGAGTAACTGGAACGCTTGGGCACTGTCAGTGGGAATGTCACTCGTGCAGCCACTGCAGGAAACAGTACGGCTGTTTCTCAAAAGGTTGAAATAGAATCACCCTATGTATGACCCAGCAAGTCTGAGTCTTCCTACTGTATACCCCATAGCAGTGAAAGCAGGGTCTAGAGATGTCTGCGAACCCGCCATCAGGGCAGCAGCTCTCCCAACCACCAAAAGCAGAAGCCACAGAAGTGGCCAGAGGTGGATGAATGCAAAAACAGAATGTGACCTACAGTTCACAGCACAAATTATTTATTCTTAAAAAATAAGAAGTTCAGCCAGGTGCGGTGGCGCACACCTGTAATCCCAGCACTTTGGGAGGCTGAGACAGGAGAATCACAAGTTCAAAGCCAGCCTCAGCAATGGTGAGGCGCTAAGCAACTCAATGAGACCCTGTCTCTACATAAAACACAAAATAGGGCTGGGGATGTGGCTCAGTGGTCGATTGCCGCTGAGTTCAATCCCCAGTACCAAAAAAAAAGAGAGAGAGAGAGAAGTTCTAACATATACTGCAATATTAAGGAACCTTGAACACATTAAAGTAAAAGAAGCCCATCACAAAAAGACAAATATTGTTTGATTCCATTTATATGAGGAACTCACAATAGTCCAGTTTTAAAGACAGAAATTAGAATGGCAGGTGCCAGGGCCTAGGGAAAGGAAGGAATGAAGAGTTGTTTATAGGTATAGAATTTCAGTTTGATGAGATGAAAAGAATCCTGGGGATTGGTTGCACAAAAATGAAAATGTATTTGAGACTACTAAGTGGTTGGGATGGTAAACCTATGTTCTGTGCATTGACCACAACAAAAAAAGATTTTAACCTAAAATTTTAAAATTAACATTAAAGTGGTTGAAAACCATCAGCAAAGGCTTTTTTGTCCATACGTGTTTTTCCAAAGCTGGTATATTCGTGGTTTAAGGCAATAATGGCAAACAGGTTCCAACTCATGGGATGGTTCTGATAGCTGGTGATTGATTAATTGCCCTAGCATCCTCAGGAATGGAAAGCAATCACTGTAATGCCTGCCCTGGCATCAGGAGGAGGTGGGGATGGTCTGCGTACCAATTATTTGCCACCTATGCTTTACAGAAACCCTTTTCACCACAGTGGTGTCCTTATAACCAACAGAAATTATTGCCACTCCCAGGCACTTCTTGTTTCTCTGCTTTAAAGACACAGGAGCCCCTGACTGGGTGATGGAATAACATTTAGACTCAGCGTTGCTTTCTAGTGACTGTGATGGGCAAACTTTCCAAGAAAACACACATGTGAAAACATTAACCCCATTTTCCTTGGTTAGGCCTGATTTTATTATTATGAAAATTTGTTATAAGATAAAACTTTGTAAATTGGTTGTCTCTTGACTTTTATGATCACTATAAATGAAAAGCATTTTATGCATTTATGTGCTTGTGTATATATCCCTTAGGCTAGAGAGATTCCAAGGCAACAAGAGTCCTGTGACAACATGAAAACCAGGGGCCACAGTGATGAGCTTTGAAAGGCACCTAGATCAAAAGACTTGAATAATTTATTGCAGAACACCAAAGCTTGGGAAAACCAATTGGAATCGATTTTCCAATTGATTTGGAGACCAAAAATTAGGTATACTATTTTGATCTGTGACACTATAGCTAAGAAAATAAAGTGTTGATAAGAGATTTATGCTCAAAGATGTTCTTCACAGCATTATTTATAATTCAAATAACATCTACCAAAATGGAACTCAAAATAAAATATGAGGAAATGAAATACCTCATTAAAATTCATTTTTCAAGGAAATAGTTAAGAACCAAGAAAAATGTTCATCTCATAGTCAGAAGTGAGAAAGAAATCTATTAGAGAAAAGATGACACTGAACGGTTAGGTAAAGGGAACAGAGGAAAGTCAAAGGAAACCAAATGCAGGAAAAGGTCAGAGACAGAGAAAGCCTGAGAGAAACACAAAAAAATTGTTAATGGTAGTTATCTCTGAAGGATTTTTGTCTTTTTTTGTTTGTTTTTGATACCAAGGATTGAACCCAGGGGCACTTTACCACTGAGCCACAATTCTACCTCTTATTTATATTTTATGTACAGACAGGATCTCACTGAATTGTTTAGGGCCTCGTTCAATTGCTGAGACTGGCTTTGAACTCGTGATCCTCCTATCTCAGTCTCCTGAGCCTCTGGGATTACAGGCATGCACCACTGCTCCTGGCTTTTGTTATATTTTAAAATATTTTTCCTCTTGCAACAAGCAGCTCTAACTTACATAATCAGAAAAAGACACAGTATTTAAGTATTAGGAAAGGACAGTGTAATTTGCAGTTGGGGTCATTATTATACTCAGGGAGACGCGGCCATGATAATTACCACCATGTACAGTTTAACAAAACCTCCGAAACAACAGGAACTACACTGTGTCCAGGAAGCCACAGAGAAGACTGAGACATGGCCCCCCGACTCCCCGCCCCCATGCCAAAACAAGTCCCTGGGTTCGTTACCACCCCACATATCAACACAGGTTTTAAAGCCATCCTGAAGTTTTACCACAGTCCCCAACCGTCAGACTCTGAAAAGTAAAATGGATCACAAGCCAACAATTTGATCAGAGCGAAACATAAATAAAACTTGTTTTGTTCCGGTTTTGTGAACCAGAGATGTGGAAAAGAAATGGACTTCTAATGAAAATCAGGCACAATAACTTCCCAGGCCAAATTATGAATTATGGAGTATAAACACTGCATCTAATAGATATCAAATTGTCAGTTTCTTTACTGATGTAAAAGGACAGGAGCACGCCCAGTTACTTCACCCAAATTCATGAGGTAAGTCATGCAGTAAGGGCCAAAGTATTAAGCCAGGAACCGCACTCTAACAGAAGTCCCTCACATGAAAACAAAGTAAAAAGGAGTCTCCATCTCTACTTTGATATACAAGTACCATTTCCCAGTAGCATTTAAAGTTTTAAAATGCAGCTGAGATAAGGGGAACAAAAAATAATGCATAAGGTACTAGACTTGAAGTCAAGAGTTTTAGTCAAACTTTTATTCAAACTCTGCTTTGTGTATTTACAAACTCTGCAACTACTGAGTGAGTGAAGTTGTGGCCTTGTAACCTTTGGGAACCTTATTTGCACATTTATATAAAGAAACAGTCCTCACCGCTTGTCTCACAGAGCTGTATTGAGGGCTCAACTTGTGCACGAAAGAGCTTTATAAATGCCATAGTGCTATGCAAATTGCATTTTTCCAAATCTGCTAAGCCCATGGTCGGAAAGAATATCATGACATTTCAGTTCTCTTATTCCAACAAAGTGAGTAAGCCACTAATGTGCTCTTAAATCCTCTTGCTTGAAACTGCTTGTATTACAGAATCTGCCTTTACAAGGACATTTCCTTCTGGAAGGGCAGCCAGGAAACTTGCAAGCAAATTGGATGGTCCACATCCAGGTGACCTGAAAATTAGGACAGAAAGAAACAGGGCAAGTGTGAGTCACAATCCACAGCCTGCCCTCGTCTTCTGGGGAGAGCTACCGTGGCTTACTGATAAATCATCAACTGGAGAAATGTAAACACCGCTACACAAACAAATCCAATTTAAGAGTCTCTTAATGAACCTTTAACAAGTTACACGTGGGCTGTAAATGCCCCGCAGGCTGCCTCAATGTGTTTGTTTTGGGTGATGGGGGCAGGAGGGGATTAAAAAAGCATCAGTTCCCCTCATCTTATGACTCATCTCATTAGCAAAATACAGTTGAAAACAACTGATTTTTTAATTAAAACATTATTTGCAAAGGGGGGGTATGCATCTGCCATTGATAAAGAAATGAATAAACTGAGAAAATGGGATTCCCTAGATTAGGACAGAAAGGAACAAAAGAACAGTGATATGTTTGTTTTAAAGAGTGATGATTTCTGAAAGAAAAATTCAGAATTTTCCACTCACCTCATATGGAATCATAATCCAGCTGACCCTTTTTCCTTCCTCATGGTTAGGACTTTAAGATAAGAGGGTTTTACTCCTGCACTCTTTTCTCTATTGGCCAAGAGTTAAAACACACAAACAGCATTTTACGTGGGAGGAACAATGATAAGGGTTTAGATTTGCATAATGAAATCTGGGTTGCAAAAGACAGTGGAGCCCAGGATTCTTCCACTACAGCCCAAATCTACAGGAAGCACAGAAGTCAAGACTTCATAGCCATGAACCGATGGCATCCAAACACACCCAGAAGGTGCCATTTCCATCCCTGCAAGGGACTTCTCACCAGCAGTAAGGGACACAGGGACTCATTTCACCTGTGAATGACCTTCCACAGGATTTTATTTTGCTCTTCGCATACAAAGATTTTGACTTCACAGAAATGTAGCTCAAGGCCAGCTTCACCTGGACAGGGCCAAGTGACCAGTCAATGGCCCTCACTGAGTCACAAAGGGCTGCCAGGATGGAAGCCACCAGCCAGCGAAACTCATGATCTACAACCTGCATGGAGGGCACATTCGCACCAGGCATTGCAAACAATTCTGTGACTCACTGACTTGGCTTCACACTCAGGAAGGCCTAACTATGTGTGTGAGCAAGGAAAGAAAAAAAAAAGACCTCTGTAGAAAGTCTAGAAGACATTTGGAACAAAATTCCCCAGAACAGGGAGTTTGAACCACACGTTCAACCCACCCACCTGCTCCTTGTCTCCACCCTGATTTGAATCCCTATGAGGAGCTCTCGCTGTGCGCTGTGCTTGTCCACACAGGCTTGTTTTCTTGAGAAGATGAGGATGACACCACCCAGGACAGCGGAGGTCTTTCCTGGGGAAAAACTACCTGAGTCCTTATTACCCAGTGCTGCCTTCTATAAAATGCCTCTTTAATGTTGCCTATACTTATAGCCATGAAGATTGCATTAGTTCAGAGTTTGGTTCTAAAGTACCTAGCACAGAGTATGCCTTATGGATTAGACACTAAGGTACAGGCATTTATTCATCCATCAGAAAAAACACTTTCAGCATCTCTTACATACTAGTCAACGCGTTTGATGCAAAAACACAATCATAGCTGACATTTATTGAGCATCTATTATGCACCAGGATTGTGTGCTAAACACATCACCTTTATCTCACTAAATATTGGAGAGGAAAAACAAATGGCTTGTATTGCCTACCATGTGTCAAGCAGGTCTTGTCTTATGTTAGAGTCACACAGCTGGTAAATGGCCTGCTCAAGAAATGACGTCAGGTGTACAGAACTATCATGTTTAGGTCCTACTACTTTCCTCCATACACACACAAAGAATTACTTTTCTACAGCATGAAACCCTTAGCAGACCAACACTTTTCTGGAAAAATAGTACATAATATAGAATATAAATTTTTCTCTCCTTTTGGAAAGAGAAGATCTGCTTATGCGTCTAAGGCATGGAGTTCCCACCAGTCAGCTGCTGGCATTTATATTGAAATCACCTAGACAGTACTTTAAAAGGCAAAGCACCTGTGTTAGCACAGTTGGGTCACAGTTCCAGAGCTTTAGCACCTAAGGATAGGCCTATTCCTAACATATGCATTAACCACACAACTGCCACACATTCTAATTCAGTCTCCTGAGATTTTCAGAAAACCAATGGGGAAAGTTTGCCGTCCCATGTGGAATTTGGTTTCCATCTTTGCCAGAGACAACCTCAGTGCTTCACTGGTTTCCAGAATAGTTTATGTACTTCTTTGGTGTGTTATTTTCTTTGCTGGAGAGATGAGATGAAGTTTTAAATCATGGAAGCAAGCCATGTCATCTCCAGTCAACTTGAACTGCCTCCCTTGTAAGTATGTCCCTCAGTTTCCAAGCCTGGGATAGAAGTAAATCATTCCAGCAACCTTTGATTATCAGCTTCTCTCTGGACTTCCACATCTTTAGGGTACAGAGTTCAGAAATTATCACAGTTGTAGCAAAGAAATTAGGTATCTGAAATGAAACTAGGAAATATGATTTAATTTCTCTATCTATTTCTCATTGAAAGGAGTGATACATTTCTCATTACTTCTGTCTACCAGGCAGTATTTGCCAAGAAATTGCACCCTTATGAGTAATTCTCCATTTTTCTTGTCCTTTAGAATCTTCTCTCCTTGTCCCCATCAAACAGAGGCTACACAGATTTCTACTAAAAGAAAACTGATCAAGGTACCAACATATAGTAGCCCCTGGTCAAACTATAGTAAGTTCATGAGATACCTATGGTCACATACCAGAATCACCCACAGAACTTTGTGAAGATAAAAATGTCTAACTCCCCTTAAGAGACTGGATTTCATGGGTCTGGAGAGACATCTGGGCATTCATGTGTTTTAAAGCTCCCCAGGTGGGCCTCATACACAGCAGTGAAAGACCATTGCCTGATTTGAAGGTCATGGTTTCTTGCATGAGTGCCTTGTCAATCTCCTCTTTACCTTGATGCTGAACTCCACCTGGGTTTCCTTCTGCTGCTGATCACCCACGGCTTTGCTCCTCTGAGGAACCACTTTGAGTGAGTGGTATTGGGATTGGCTATTCCTCAATCTTGGCTTGGCCCATAGTTTTTTTCTCCCAATGAGACCTACACAGAGCAAGTAAGGGGCCAGAGAACCACTTGCCTCAGACTCTGCATAGATGGAGGGTCTCAAAGGTAGACCCTTGCCTTTACAACAAATAAGTGGATATGTTCAGCCAGAAAGGTACGTTGTCAGGTTTGAAATGATAGTTTCATCTGACAACTTTCAACATGTGGAATTTTGCACATGTACCCAATATTTAAGAAGGGTCGCTCTCCCAGGTGCCAATCCTGTGCTTGTACAACCCTGAGAGTCAGAGTCTCCTTAAGAGCCTGGATGTGCAGGTATTTTCTAAGTCTGCACACTCAAGCACTTATGCATGCATTCCCTGCCCCACTCTCATACACTCATGCATGCATGGGTGCACACATATATACACACATGCACTGATCTACCCAGCTCAAGACCAGTGTAGTGATAAAACTTCTGACATACAGCAGCCCAGTTGTGTTAGTCAGTGTTATTATTGCTGTGACCAAAATACTTACAGTAGGAAAAGTTTTTGTTTTTTTTTCTCACAGTTCCAGAGGTATAGTTCATGTTGGTCCAACTCCATTGCTCTGGCCTCAAGGTGAGGCAGAGCATCATGGGAGAGAAGCAAAGTAGGGGACCACTGCTCCATTCACGGTGGCTGAAGCACAGGTCCAGGAAAGAGCCACAGGAAGAAGCATCCTTCCAAGGCATGCTCCTGGTGACCCAACCACACCCCCCACCTGCCTTCATTTACCACCCAGTTGGTCCTTTCAGACTAGAATGGACTAATTATGTTCCAGCTCTCATAATCCATTTTACCTCTGAACGTTCATTAACACAAGAGCTTTGGGGGACACCTCATTATCCAAACCATAATACTATTGAAATGCCTCTTACATGTGTACTTTGCATTTAAAAGACCTAGTTGATTCATCAATTTTCTGGCATAATAATAAGAAAATGCTTTGCTATTGCTATTGAATATTAGTAATCCTGACCGATTATAAGGCACATGGATAACAAGAGGAAGTGGGAACCTGTCCAAAAGGCTTGTTGGTATGTAACACCTGTTCTTGTAGATATATATGCAGGAAAGAGCCATGGGGACTCTTGGCAGCTAGGCTGCTAAGACTGTTAACCATGGCTTTTGCTTTCATTAAGGAGAGTTTTCACAAAAGTTTGGCTTCTTTGGATGAGAGAGACAATGAAGAAAAAGGCTAAATCTAAACCAGCCAAGTTGGAAACTATGTTTGTAAAGACCTCAGCGATATGCCTGCAATTAATTCCTGATGGGTTTTTTTTGTGAAAAATAAACTAGAAGAGAGCACCATTCTGTCCTTCCTAAAAAATCAAGCCAAAAAGGTTAATATTATTTACATCAGTTGACTTTTATCATTTTCTTTCCAAATCAAGTTACTCATCCACATATGGAGGCATTGTATTATGTGTACGTGTGTGGGGGGGGGAGTGTATATATACACACAAACACACCCTTCACAATGCAGCCCTCTTGAACTCAAGAACATTTGCTTTTCACAGAACAAAGAGGTGCTGTTGCTTCAGAGGACAGCTTGTCTTTCTGCTGAGTCCCAACCTCAAATCTCTTCCAGGAGGGACCCTCCTCACTCTCCAGCTCTTGGTTGTTTCACCCTTCAGTGATCCTTGTCCAATAAATAGATTAAAGGGTGTGCCTGCAAAAGAGAGGGTGAGAAGCAAGTAAGAGAGTTCTGATTCCCGTGGCTGGCCAGCATCACCTCCTGTCCTACAACACCATTTTACTGAGGATATGGACAACTGAAGATACTCTATTATATACTCTAGAATATCTATAAAGATATTCTAGCACTCATCTGCCTTTGCATGAAGAGCGGCCAAGAATAAATCAGATTCTTATTTATTTTGAAAGTTTAACACACTGCCATACTTTGGATCTGGTATGTCTCCCAAAGACACATGTGTTAAAGGCATGGTCCTCAGTTTGGCACTATTGGGAGGTAGAAAATTTTAAGAGGTGGGGCCTAATGAGAGGTCTTTAGGTCATTGGGGACATGACCTTGAAGAGGTTTGTGAGACCTCAGCCTGTTTCTCCTTTTCCCTTTTGCTTCCCGGCCATGAGGTGAACAGTTTTGCTCTGCCACATGCTCCAGACATGATATACAACCTTACCCAAGTAACACAGTCAACGAGTCATGGACTGAAGCCTCAAAAACTGCAAGCCAAAATAAACTTTTTCTCTGTATAAACTATTATCTCAGATGTATGTTATAGTAGCAGAAAACTGACTAATATATACAGTGAGAAAAAGAGTCCATTATCAGAAAATAGTGCTTAAGCAATGGAATTTCTCACTTTCCAGTTCTTTCTTAATTTTCAATTTGGCTTTTATGAGTAAACCATGAATGAGATCGAGATTAGGAAGGAGGATAGCTCAACAACTGATAAAGTCCACCACCAACAAAATTGGATTTCCTGAGTTCAGGTCACTGCTCTGCCACTTTACTGCCTATATTTCCTTGGGTGAGCTAGTTAGCCTCTCTGCTACGCCAAGAGCTTCATCTGTAAAGTGCACACAATACAAGCACCTGCTGTAGTAATGACCCAGCATGTCAATGCTGGCCAAGAGCTTGGCACAGTGCCTAGCAAGGGCTCAAAGATGAAGCTATAATCATGGTTGTTAATATTACTAAGATTCTTTAAATAACTTGATGCAAGATTCTTTTAAAAGGTCTTTTTACAAGTTCTCTTTCAAAATTATCAGCCTAAGTTAGAAGGCTAATAGGATCCCTTTGGGAAGAAATTGAGACAGCCCAGTTTATTAATATAGAAATTGTCAGCCAAAGTTATTGTTCATGCATATTTGTAGGTTCCAAATACAATAAAAGCTGGTCTATTTAACTCTGAGTCTTTAGTTGATGTTAACTGTGAAGATCTATGTTTCCCTGGCAACTGACCTATGTTGATACAAGCAGAACAGTGTGGACCCATCCTCTGGGGCTTGGTTACAAAAGTCACTGTTTTCAAAGGGAGCACGGCCCTCCAAAATAGGAGGAAAAACAAACTCTTTAAAAAAAGAAAAGATGCTGTTCTATGTTAATATTCCTAAGGAAAGAAAGAAAAATGGGGAGATGACATGGAGGAAATTTGCTCTGTATGATTAGCATATTGTGTAGGCACAGGGAAGATGGCAGTCCCGGAACGTAACTGATATAGTCTCTCCCACCACTAACAAACCTATAATGTTACCACGGGTGATGGTTACTTCTAGTCACTTGAGGCAAAGGCTGGTCCACTGGTTCCTGGATTGTAAGCTTTGCTCTATCACTTCCTGTTTCTGTGAGACCATGGACAATTGCTCTGCCTCTCTGCTAGAATTACCCAGTTCCTTGTGCACGTGTAACTTTGCCACCACTGAAATAGGCACAATAAACATCATATCTCCTTTTACCAGAATCAGCCATGTGGAGGTTTTTCTAGTGCCTCATGCCAACAAATCATGCCCTATGGTTTCTTCTTAACTTTCTGTGACAAAAGACCCATCCAGGATTCTTCCAGCCATTCTTACACTCTGGCTTCTACTGCTTGTTGGACTACAGCCTTTTTCCTATTCATTGTGCAATGACTGCATTAATATCATGGAACTTTCTATTGATGTCAAATTTATTTGCATTACTGGGCTTTGTGTCTTCCCTTGATCATTCCCAATGAGTTAGTAGGTAGAAAAGTCCTTTGTAAATCTGAGATATGTCATCATCAGTACTATTACAATGATATCAATTCCCTTAACAGGGTAGATTTAATAAATTGAAAGACCAAACTGGCACCATCATTCAATGTTCTTAGCAAGAATTTCGGTCATAAAATTTCCCCGAGAGATGGCTTTTCTAGTGAGGGTTATCTCGTGAGGCAAGAGTCGGCAAACTAGGTGGTCCAGGTGATTAATAAACCCCATGTGGCAAATTGATGGTCTGAGATCAAGAATGTAAAGTCTCCCCCATCCCCAAGGGAGAGGGCATTTTTATTCTGTTCTTCTCTTCAGATCTTTTCTGAAAACATTTCATCTTGAGGTAGTGTAAGTTCTTTCAATTGGATTTGAAAGAGGACAAGGGCAGGGGAAGAAAGTCCTGACTGACACAATCATCTGGGGAGTAGGCTTAGAAATTTCAGTAAGCAGAGTGACGTAGCCTCCATAAGACGAATACAACAACACAAGGTCGTGTTTAGAATAAGACCAGCATCCTCCCTTGGCCCTGCCAGGTGAGGCCTCACCTAGAATAGGGAGTGAAATAGCAGAGCACAGGTGATAATCTGGGGAAGGTGGTAAGAGAATGGTAGGTGAACATTTGGCTTCCCGTCCTGGTCACAGCCAGTTCCTGCTTCCTCCACAGGGCCCTCTGCATCTGCCCCTGGCACTTTCCCATCTAGCTTGAGTCCTTGCCACTCAGTTATTGCAAACTCTTCTTCCCTCAAGGCCCTCTCTGTGCCAATCTTGCCCCCATATTTGGGGTTTTAAAGCCCGATCTTGGGAAGCCGGCCA
This sequence comes from Xerus rutilus, assembly GCA_028644305.1. Taxonomy (NCBI): domain Eukaryota; kingdom Metazoa; phylum Chordata; class Mammalia; order Rodentia; family Sciuridae; genus Xerus; species Xerus rutilus. The sequence continues at coordinate 10,976,340 of CM053405.1, read as the reverse complement.
TGGGGGTGTTAGTTCTTGCTCTGCTCCTTCTGTGTTGTATGACAGCAAAATCGCTCCAATTCTCTGTGCTTCCATCTAAGTGGGGGTGATAATTATGTTTATTCCAAGAAAACAAAACACAATATGTCTTAGTCAGCCTTTTGCCACTGTGACCAAAATACATGCCATAAATAACTTCAAGGAGGAAAAATTTATTTCAGTCCACAGTTCCAGAGGTTTCAGTCCATGGTCCGTCCACTGGCTCCATTGTTTGGGCCTAGAAAGGCAGAACATCCTGGCAGAGGGCCTGGTGGAAGAAAGCTGCTCAGCTCACAGCAGCTGGGGAGCAACTGGAAAGAAAGTGAGGAAAGGGCTGGGGACAAGATATTCCTTTCCAGGGCATGCCACCCAATGGCCTACTCCTCCAACTAGGCCCCACTGCCTACAGTTCCCACCACATCACAAAATGTCATCAAATATGAATTCCTCATTATATTAATCTATGGATGAGGGCAGAGCTCTCATGATGCAGTCACTTCCCCCAAATCCCACCTCTAAACATTGCTGCTTTGGGGACCAAGCCTCAAACACATGAGTCTTTAGAGGACACAGAATAACCAAACCATGACAGAATAATACAGAAACACTGAACAATACCCGCACTGCAGTGAGTACCTCGCATTGCTGGCTAGTCAAGCAGCTTCCCTGCCAATCTGTTTTCCAATACTGACAACGGCTCCTATTGTTTAGAATGGAGAGCAAGCCCCTGCCCTTGGCATTCCTGGCCATCTTTGCTCAAGCCCAGCCTTTCTAGGTTTTCCTTATACTCCACACTTCAAGCACATGCTTGATATAATCCAAGCACATCAGGATACCTGATATGAATCAAAACTGGCCATGCATTTACTCATCTCCTTGTTTAGCTCTTACAGCTTCGTCTGACTAAAGACTCATCTCCCCAAATTGCCTTTTAAACACAGCACACCCTTCAAATCCTGAATCAAATGTCATCCAGAAATATACCCGTGGCAACCCCATTTGGAAAAAAGTATCTCACCCAGCATTTTTCGGGTTCTTTCTCACTCTCTTACAAACATAGACACATTTACTCTTGTATTATCAGAGTTGGGATGAGAGGCAATATGTACATGGGTATGAGCCACCAAATCTTGCCCCAAACTTTATGATGCTTCTGCTGTTAATGGGAAATGTATCAACGATTTACCACTGTAGATACCATGACTGAAAGAAGGAAACATTCAATGACTCGTGGACTTGCTCTGTGTGCTAAAATATGAAATAGCAAACATCCTAAGAAGAAAAAGAGAAGGTGACCTACCAGGCAGCAGTGGGGACCCCTGTCTCCAACATGAGAGAGAAGGAACAATGACTTTGGAATCACTCAAGTTTCCAACACTGAGTTCACATGACTTGAGAGATTCAGTGTTAATTTTCCACTCAAATGAAAGCAACTCTGTTTCACTCAGTATTTATGCTAGCCTCTACTTTACATACTTTGGACCATTAAAAATATATGTCATCTCACTTAATCTGTTGTCTTTAATTAAAATCTTTCTTTCTGAAAGTATAGCCACCACCAGCTATGCTTGATGTTGGAATTCCTACATTGTGCAGGACACTGGAACCACTTCAAAGGCAAAATAGGTTGCTCTGGCTAGTCTCTAGCCTCATGATCTCCAATGGTACAATTTGCTAACATATTGAAAGGAACAGATGTTGGAAACTGTGGCAACTTCATGCAACCAGGAAGGAAACAGCTGCCTTAGTGCATTTCTAGATTATTCCATTCCTTTTCTGATTTTAAAGTTTTAAAAACAACTGGAAAAGATAGGATCTCTTATTAAAAAAAAAAAGCAATACCTTAGTTGTAGTCATTACTTTATAGGATAATAAAATATGTTTCAATTTTGGAGGAAAGAACTAATCTACAATCCATGCAAATCTTAATAATCAGGTCTTAATAACAATAGTGTGTCATGATGCTGGAAGGGAAGTATGGACTTTGATGTTTATAAGCAAAACAATAGGCTTTGCTATAATTTATCTGCAATCCAATTAATCCCCAGAGTTTTAAAAAATTGGAAACAAAGGGTTGTCCATAATTTTGAAATAGCAAACCATGCTCTAACCTCTAAGGCAGACTTTGATCCTTTGGGTTCATAGGTGCCAGTATGAGCATGAACTTCTCTATGCATACTCCTGCATTTTTACACAGTGGGAAGCTATTTTGTAGGTTGACCTGATAAATGGGCAAGGGATTAATTCAGGTTGTGGGTTCACCAAGGGGAAGACAAACATTTGCAATTCATTCAACCCAGGATAATCCAAAGGATATACTGTTCTACAAAGCTAATCCATTAAGCACAGTTGCTCCAGTGTCTATCCATTTGAGGAAGAATTTATCAGGAGGCTGTCAGAAGAAAGAGTCCAAATGATGCTTCTCCAGACATCAAACTCACCCTCAAAATTTGAAAATGACCCCTCCCAAAGAACCCACACCGGAGATGAAGCTACAAGCAGATTTATGGCACAAGGAGACCACACTCGAGTGAAGGTCCCATGGCAGCCTCCTAACCTCTTCTTGAGCTTTGGGTTTGGCGTCACCAACACTGAGCTGTCCCAGACATTCACAGTGATCTATGGCTTCAGTTTGAAGCTCATCCAAAGATAACTGCAGAGTCATCAAGTTTTAGTTCTGTTAGACTCCTCCAGAATTTACTAAGTCTGGACTTTGAACAAAAATGTCTCTGGCTTGTTTTGCCATGGGGACATCAGAATCCTACGTTTCAGTCATTCCTTATAGATAATGAAAGCCCAATATTCAAGGTTGTGCCTATTAGAATTAGAACCTATTTAATGATTCTAAATGAAGAACATTTTCTTCTTTGATTCTTAAGGTTACCTTAAGTATAATGGAAACACCCACAAATCCATTTCTCTGTGTACGCACATGGAAGGAAAGAACGTTCCTTGCTAGTAATGTCTAAATTTCATGCCACAAATACAAAGTAGGATGTAGTTTGAATCTCTTGTGTAATACATTTAATGGTCATGCAATAACAGAGAGAAATGCCTAGTAAAATCTCTGCATTAATATATGACAACATAGACAGCTGGAGGAAAGTCACAACCTCAGGGATAGGGTACACTAGAAAATACTTCATGGAGTTCCCAGGATTGGTGAATTGTAAAAACGGGTTGAGCTCTAGACAAGGGACATAACAAGCACAACTCCTACTGCTTTTTTCCTAGTATCCCTTCTAAGTTTTTCTGTCCAACCTTTTGGATGATGAACATAGCGTCAGCTCTACCAGCCTTCTACCATTAAAGCCTTCTTGGTTAGCCATTCAGTCATCCATCCTCCTTCCCAGTAGAACAAGCTTCTAAAACACTGCCATCTTGTGGCACACCAGCGCTAAGCGCCTCCAAACACAACCACCCACGGGAGGAATTGGGAGGTAAATTTTCACAAGTGGGAGTTCCAGGGATGAGGATGTTAATGCAATCTAAAATGCAAAGTTACTCGTTCAAGGTAGATCATCTAACAAGAGACAATCATTTAAAACAGAATGTGCTTCTTAAAAAAAAATCATAACAGTATTTTCAAAATGCAAGTGTCTACAAAGCTAAGGCATCATTCTTGGAATGACAAAATAGAATTAAGGAAAAAATAAAACATGTTCAGAAAGACCTCTGCACCTAATAATAGAGAAACACCAGGTAAAGTCCTTGCAGGGACACAAGACAACATAGACAGCCAGAGGAAAGATAGCTGCTGACCTGTGAGGTGAGTGATGCACGTGGCCCTCCAGAAAAGAGGAGCAGTCTTAGGAATCTTGCTCCTCCAACATTTTATTTGGAAAATTTTAAAATCTTTAATAAAGCTGAGTTAATATTACTATGAAATATCTGTTTTTCCTTCCACTGGACTCATTAGCTATAACTTTTTACTGTGTTCTCTTTTTTTCACTATTTCAAAAATCTACTTTTTAATTCTTCCTTCTGAACAAGTCAGGGCCATCATAAGACCTCACTCTGAAATATCTTAGCATTTATTTCCGAAGAATAGGGGTATTTTTCTTAATAATTACAATATCAATATTACACTTAAAATAATATGAAGCCCTACATTGTGCAGGACACTGGAACCACTTCAAAGGCAAAACGGGGTACCCCAGCTAGTCTCTGTGCTCATGATCTCCAGTGGTGCCAGAAGCAGTGGCACACATCTGTAATCTCAGCAGCTTGGGAGAATGAGACAGGAGGATAGTCAGCCTCAGCAACTTAGGGAGGCCCTAAGAAACCTAGTAAGACCCTGTCTCAAATAAAATATAAAAAGCCCTGGAAATGTGGCTCAGTCGCTAAGTACCCCTGGGTTCAATCCCCAGTACCAAAATAAAGTAAAATAATAATAATAATAACAACAACAACAACAACAACAACAAAAACACGAAGCCCTAACATTATGTAATACGGGTTGAGCATCCCTAATTTGGAAATCCAAAACTTTTTGAGCACTGACACAATGCCTCAAGAAAATTCCAAACCATGAAACTTCATTTCATAAAAAAAAATATTTAAAATATTGTGTAAACTTTATCTTCAGACTGTTGTATAAGATGCATAAGAAATACAAATGAAAGTTGTGTTGAGATTTGAATGCTATTCCCCAAATATCTTGTGAAGTATACCTGACTACTTCATATATATATGTGTGTGTGTGTGTATTTGTATGTTTATACACACACAAATATATAGCATATGTCATGTTTATTTTTTATAAATGAAAGCTTTCTAATCCAAGCATTTCAGATAAGTGTTCAACCTGTGTAGACTCTATATTTAAATTATGTTCAACTGTCCCCTAAAATGTCTTTTATAACTTTTCTCTTTTCTGATTCAAGATCCACTTGAGGTTCTCACTTTGCATTTGGTTTTTATGTCTCTTCCATTTCTTTAAATCTAGGAGAGTACTTCCCTGCTACCATTTTCATTTTTCATGACATTGATATGTCTGGAGAACCCAGAAAGGGGTTCAAATATTCCCCACATCCTAGGTTCATTCACACGTTCAGAAGACAATGTCAGCTCTGCTAACCTCTCTTTTGCTGGCTCTCATTTTCATTTAACACAAGAAATATTCTTGTGGGTTTTTAGGATGAGCATTGGAGTCCCTCTGTGAGTAAACACAATATGCCTCTTTAAGCAACTTGCCTACATAAAATCTCATGGGAGAGACACAGAGAGGTCCTGGGATCTTCCAGGGGCAGGGGTGTTGGAAAAGACCAGTTCTGTCCATGGTTGTCCGTTACTATCGGAGGCTGTGTCCTCCTGCACATCCACACATGAGAAAATTCAAAGCTTTTCATTTTTCATTCCTATGTTCACAGATATTTTGGTCAAAACTTGCCTTTAAGGGAAAGAACAGTAAAATGGTGAAAGAATGAAAAAAATCTCCTGAAATAAATCAAATGTCAAACAAAGCAAGTCAGCCTGCCTCACTTTTCTCTCCACCTTATCAGGGCCACTTGGGTGTAGGAGGGAGGACTCATGGCCTCAGAGCCTCCCATCTCATTATTGATGAGCTGTGTGCTCACCATCACCAGTATCGAGTCCGTCTAGACTGAGCTCTTTTAGGGTCTTCTCTGCTCACGTGTGCAATTGGTGAAGGTCTTACATAAATGGGAACCTGGTGGGTTTCTTCAGTTATTTTATTAACCCATTAATCTGGAAGACAGAACCTACCACTGTCAAGAGACCCCAGATGGTATTCCATTCCTGACACTTCATCTTCCCAGTCCTCCTTCCACTGTGTAGCCAACATCAGACACCCAGATCTGGGGAAAGGATATGCTGTCCCCAGAGGCCTCCTGCTTAAGCAGGAGGGGCAGCATCTGAGAGTACAGCAGGGAGACCCTGCTCAAGAGTTGGTCTCTCCCAAGCCCAGTGTTCTGTGAACTCCTTTGTATTGTTCTGTTGCCAGATAATTACAACCTGACCATTCTGATTGCTTCTTTTCCATGGAATTAAATTTCAGGGTGGCACTAAACTATTCCCCTCACCAAGAGAAGGAGTGCCTATAAACTAGTCAGAAAACAAACAACAAAAATGAGCTCTGATTCTGGAACCAAATATACTGAAATTCCAGTTCTAGGTGGGTAATCTTGGGAAAGTTTCTTATTTCTCTGTGTCGGTTTTCTCCTCCAAAAATGGAAACAATATGTACCTACAGGATACTTATAAAGCTTAGTGAGATAATGCATATAAAATGCTTTATATATGCTTTAATTCTTCATCTCTCTCAAAATCTCAACATTCTTGATATGCTGACTTGACTGCATATCAGCCATTTCAAAGATGATTATAAGACTCTGCAGATTTCATTGATTAGTAAGTTACCGTTAGGGAAACAAACAATAGGATTAGGTTTGGTCCTTTGGAGATCTGAAGCTAGTCGTGAAGAAATTCTTCATGCATGATAAAAATTATTGCTTCATATAAAAAAATAAAACCCTACGGTAAAGGGTTTGCAGACACATTGTTCAAGAGCGTTTAGTGGAGGCCTTTGCCAAGGAAGGTGAAATCCTACTTAAGCTCATTCCCCCTCACAGGATAAGGGACCATTTGGACGGCAGCTGCAGATTTCCTGCCCGTGCTTTGCAGAGCATTTGGCCTCAGCTGATAGAAGGATGGAGATCTACGTCCCCGGCCAACATATCAGAGGTGAACTGTCTCTCCCCCACCCTCCTCTGTCTCTGAACTCTTGCAGAAGTGAATTTGTCCCTACCAGGAGGCCCAGGCACATGAACTTGCATGGGCAAGGGAAGGCAAGTGGGGGTGGGGTATATGCCGCATGCACAAATCCCTGGCACTTGGCAGGCATCACTCAGCCCTAGGTCCACACTGCTGTGCCTCCTTGGCTTGCTATGCCAAGCCATCACTATCACCTGCCTGGGGTGATGTTTAGTTTCCACTCTGGTCATGCTGCTTCTAGATATTAATTCATTGGGATCAGACCTCTTTATTCTTGAGATGAATGTGTGTTTTCTTCCTATCAGTGCAGATTAGTCCTGATGTTATTAACTTCATCTTGGTTTGATTTCTCCAAGAAGTACGAGAATGAAAAGGAGTCATGTGAAATGAGAGCTCACGCATATGAGCCTACTATGCATCACACACTGGAAGTGCCCTACATGTCAAAGCATTCGATCCTCACAACAATGCTATGTATGAGGTAGGTTCCAACATTATTCATATTGCACATGTGAGGAGAAGCCCAGAGGGACCAGACAGGGCAATCCACATCACACAGCTAGGGAGTGCCAGTACTAGTGTTTGAATCCAGGCAGTGAAGTCCATGTAATTACATGAAATTCTGCCCTCTCTGAGATGCATTCATTCACTCCGTATGCACATGTTATTTAAGACTTGTACACAGGGCTGCTCCAAGTACATAAATTCCATTTCTACAACTTCATGGGTTTGCTTTATAATACTTACCACAACACTTTATTATAAGAAGGTACGTGAGTACATTTCACATGATGCTGCTTTAATGTTATATAAACTCCACTATGGTCCCGTGTCCTTTGGATTTTAATTACCTGTGCTGAGATGCAATGAGCAGTTTTATTCTTCCTCTATTTCCAGAACTGCTAGACTGATGCCTTTTTTACTTCTTTTCTATAAATTTATCAAAACTGAAATGTGGGAAATTGTCCATACTTAGTTTCTAGGCAAGCTGAGAGAGTTGTTTCCAAAAATATCAAAATATTTATTTCAAATATCTTCAAAAACATCCAAATGTCATCATGTTTGGCCTTCTCAAAGGAAAGTGCCATTGGCATGTTTGCCCTTGTATCTACAAATAATAAACATCAACCCATCTTCAGTCTGTAAAGTGGGGAGAGAAACAGCAAATTATGCTTGCTTTTCTCCTTACAAAATGTAAGTCAAGATGTTAGGACATGTCCTTAGAGCAGAAGCTTCAGACATTGAAATAAACCAAGTGTGTTTGTGCCACTGAGGACAGAATCAAATGATGAAAATGGGGTATTTATTTTAAATTCCTCCACATTTTACTTACAATATCATGGAGAGGACGCTGCAGGCCATGGTTGTACATCATACTTTTTTTTAATATTGTTTTTTAGTTGTTGATGGGCCTTTATTTTATTCATTTATTAATATGTGGTACTGAGAATCGAACCCAGGGGCTCACACATGCAAGGTAAGTGCTCTGCCACTGAACCACAATCTCAGCCCAATATCACACTTTTTAAAAAGAAAATACAGAGAACATTTTTCCACATGAAACTGTTTGGATAAAAATTAGTCCAAAATAGCAATAAATATCAGCCAGGCACAGTGGTGCATGCCTTAATCTCAGCTATTCATGAGGCTGAAGCAAGAAGATCATAAGTTCAAGGCCAAACTAGGAAATATACTGAGACCCAATATTTTTTTTAAAAAGGTAGTAAATTCAAAGCAGCAGCATCTATAACCACTTTGAGAGAGAAACATTTTCAAATTTTATTGGAAAATTTTACATCTTACTTTCTATTTTTTCCTAAACATATATCTTTAGCAATCCCTCTGTTATGTACACACACACACACAACACAACATACACACATACCAAATAATCACTTGTCATAAGTACACTTCTGTCAGTTAAACAATGATCTGTCAGATATTCTAAACATTTAAGCTTATTAGCCAATATTTTAAAGTCATTTTCATGTGTATCCCTGACACTCCAGCCACTTGGTGATACATGAATTATGAGTTAACAAACCAAGCAATGATTCTCTACTAGTAACACGGTCACCAAAATAACTTTCTAGAAACTGAAAATCCAACCAATTAGCTATATATAAGAGTTTCTCCCTGTTCTAGAGTTCAAAACCCAGATCCACAAGTCATTTCTGAGAGTCTCAGAGACCTCCTCTGCATAGTATAGACAGAAAACCCAACTGGCTTCATAGTATCAAGATAGTTCACCTAAAGCACTCGGCAACACCCCAAGAGATACCCAAACCCTGCCAAGGGAAACTTCTTTCTGCATAGGGAACAATTTCCTTACACAAGAGCCCTGGTGCTGTACCAGGCGCGCCTGGCCCTCTGATCTCATCTAGACTCAAACAGGGAAAGCAGCCTCATCTAAGTCTGTCTAACAGGAGCATGGACAGAGGCAGCGCAGCGCCTGGTGGACAGGATCAACCTTGCCTTGGAGAATCTTTTGGAGGCTTTTTTGTTTGTTTTGTTTTGTTTTTAATTTATTTTCAACTAATACAAAAAAGCATAAAAATTATACATATTAACGAGGCACCAGGCAATGTTTTGACACACATATACATTGCATAATGTTTGTGTCAGGTTAACGTATCTATCTCTTCAAACATTTACCATTTCTCTATGGTTGAAACTTTCAAAATTCTTTCTTTGAGCTTTCTGAAGTGTGCAGTGCATTACTGTCATCTATGGTCACCCTACTGTGCACCAGCACACCAGAACGTCTAACTCCCAGCTAACTGCAGCTATATGCGTTACTCAACCTCCCCCATTTCCTCTTCCTCTACCTCAACCCCAGCCTCTAGTAACCACCATTCTCTTCTCGACTTCCATGAGATCAGCTTTTTTTAGATTCCACTTGCACACTACTACTGGGAATGTAAATTAATACAGCACTATGGAAAGCAGCACAGAGGATCAAAAAAAAATTGAAAGAACTATCTTATGGTCTTGCTGTCATCCACTCTTGGATATGTGTCCAAAGAAAATGAAATCAGTATGTCAGAGAGACATCTGCTCACCCACGTTCATTGCAGAACTGTTCACAATAGCCAAGAAATGGAAACAACCTAAGTGTCCATCGACTAATGAATGAGTAAAGAAAATGTGGTATGCCTATACAACGGAATACTATTCAACCATAAGAAAGAGTGAAATCCTGTCATTTCAACAACATGGATAGAACGTTATGTAAAGTAAAATAAGCCAGGCACAGAAAGGCAACTATAACATGATCTCAATATAAGTGAACTCTAAGAAAGTTTATCTCATAGAAGTCAAGAGCAGAATAATGATTAATAGAGGCTGGGGAGAACAGGGATGAGGAGGGAGGAAAGGTTCGTCAAGTTGGGCATGGTGGCACAAGCTGCTGTAATCCCAGCAGCTCAGGAGGATGAACCAGGAGAATCCCAAGTTCAAAGTCAGCCTTAGCAACTTAGTGAGACTGTACCTCTCAATCAATATAAAAAAAGGGCTGGGGATGTGGCTCAGTGGGTGAGTGCCCCTAGGTTCAATCCCTGATACCAAAAAAAAAAAAAAAAAGGTGACCAATAAATATTAAATTATAGTTAGGAGAAATAAATTCTGGTGTGCTGTTGCACTTAGGTGACTATAGATAATGATAATGTTCTGTATATGTTTTAAATGTAAAAAGCTAGAAAAGAGGATTATAAAAAATTATCTTAAAAGTTATTATGTGATTACTTTTAAAGTATATGGAAAAATTTTAAAATATTGAACCACAAAGAAATGATAAGTGTTTGAAAAGAAAAATGAACACAGTAGGAAAAGTCGAAGAAGAAACTGTGTGTTAGAAGAACAAGTGTGTCGGAATCTGGGGAGGATCGTCTAGCACAATGGAGAGGGGGCCCAACAGGTGCAGAGAGGCCAGGCAAGGAGCCCTTGGATTTTGACACTGTGGAACCATCTAGGTCTTGAGGCAGGCATCTCCATGGAGCAGAGAGAGGGAGGCCAAAAGGCCATGAGAGGAGGAATAAATGAGAGGTAAGCTGTAGACTAGGAGATGGAGACAAGGTTCAGGAAGCCTTAATTCCCACTTCCCTCTAGCTACCTGTCTGTCACATCCAGAGTGTTTGTACAAAAGGCCAAGTTTAAATGCTGGAGGAAAAAGCCATTCTGGAGAGGAAGGATTCAGGCAGAACCCAGTGCACCGAGGAGGTGGGAGGGCAGAGGCCCAACCCTGGACACACGCCCTTCCCTGGGATGGAAAGCAGATTGGTCACAGAGCAGGACTGAGGACCCTCCTTTTATACTCACACCTTTATTTAGACATAATTTACATGCCATAAAAGCCAGCCTTTCGAGTGCACAACTTGGTGGCTTTCAGTACACTCACACAGCTACCAAACCAGAACATTGTCATCAACCCAAGGAGGAACTTTCTGTTAACTAGCAGCCACCGCTCCTCAGCTGTCCGTCTTCCCAGCCCACAGCAACCACTAACCTTGCTGTGTCTATGGGTTTGACCATTCTAGGTGCTTCATATGAATGGAAGCATGCCCTGTAGGGTGTTTTGTAACTGGATTTTTTCACTCAGCATGTTACTTTCAAACACCGTGAGACAATTACGATTGCCAAGGTAGAGATGATCATGACAGACAATGTCATGGTTTGAAGTCAGCAATAGACACAGCTCCCAGCAACGACACACTTCCTCCAAAGAGAAGGGAACTTTGGTTTCAAAAGAGAAGAAAGGGAAAGAAATGTCTAGGTGTAGTTTTGTTATTCTTCTAAACTCCTTTCTCAGGACTGAAAGCAGCTAAGCTGATGTTCTTCTGTGACTAACATTCTTCCACATCGTCCTCAATGCCAGCAAGACTCTGAATGGCAAAGAGTCCACTGTGAAGTGTCAGCAGATTGAGTCAGATTGCCACTGACTGGTGTTTTGGTTTTTTCTTTTTCAATTGCCTTTACAACCAACATTTCTTTACAGGGCAACTGCTGAGTGGACAACGTATTCAACAGCAGTCTGTCTTTCTTTCCATGTATCTCTTCACCCTGAGAAGAGTTAATTGCTGGATCTGTTTTTAAATTCGTTTTTATTGGTACTTTGTAACTGTACATAATAGTAGGATTTGTTTTCCTGCATTGTTGTGTCCACGCACATAACATGATTTGGTCAATTCCATTCCCCAGGATTCCCCATTTCCCTCTGCTCCTTCCTTTCCCTGGTTTCCCCAAATTTCTGGATATTGAAAGCTGAATGGCAAGAATCTACACTTAATTCACCACCCATATGCCTCATCAAGATTATTTTCTCTCTAAAGAAAGACTATGTGTAAGTATATAGAGACAGAACAAGAAGAATACAAACATAAAAGGTTCTTTATATTCTGTATATGCACTTTATATCTATACCTTTGAATATGTAGCTTTTTATATATTGTATATACATATATGATATATGCATGTGAGTGTGTGTATACATACACACACACATACACACAGTGTATTACACATCAGGTCACTGATACTTAGACTCAACTTTTAAAGGAAACTACATAAATTTTTGCAATAGACATCAATATAACACCCTTATGACCCAGATTCTATTCCAGGAATTTTAGATTTTAAATATCACCAGCCCATGCTTTTCTATCCTATGGCTACCCCCATGTAAAATTATCATTTTATATAAGCCTTTGATAAGCTGTCATCGCCTCTCTGACTCTCAGAGTAAAACGGTGGCTATGTTAGCTGGTCCCATTTGCACTTCTGTTTCAGATAGCACGGGAAATTGTAGAGCCGCATGACTGCTAATCAGATATGTTTCTTTTCAGAGATTGCCAGTGGGGCTTCGCGAGACAAACTGCTTGAATCTGTGTTACAGGAGGGTGAGGCCAGCCTGGTCGATTTTCTTCAAATTCTGAGCACACGCCAGCATGCTGCACAGTCCTTGACTTAGCAAAGATGTATGCCAAGGCTAAGAAAATAGTCTCTTTGTTGGCTATCAATGCAGGGGTTGGCACTTTAGATACACCATGAAGCCATTTCATTTGAGATGGCACTGGGAGAAGCAGTCTTCAACCAGGAACATGCCCTCATCCTGAATGACTCTTCTGGAAACTCAAGTCATCCACTGTAGAAAATAAAGTTTCAATTCCTACATTATTCCTAACATCAGGGAGACAGGGAAGTTGAAGGTGCTCAAGGCCAACAGTCAATGTCCAATGCAACTTCATAACTGCTGCTTGGACATAGCACTTAGCATATCCTTTCCTTAAATCTCACACTCAGGGCTCCCCATTATCCTAGGGTGGCCGGATTTTGAAGTTAGAATGTAAAGCAGAAACAAGATTCAAAATAGAAATATGAATGAAGAAGTACCAGAATACTAAGTGGCCAAAAGAACCACTGTCTCATAGCCACATTGTGTAGAGTGTAAACTCGATACACAGAAAGCCACCCCTCCCCTCCAAGTCAGACCGACCCTCTCAAGGAATGAAAACCAAAATAACACCGCTACTACTCCAGATGCCTTAATTTCTTGATCCCAAAGGAACTGCACTTTTCACAGTGGCCCAGTGTTGCATTGATTTTGCAACCACTATAACTTGGTGCCATCAACCTAGGAGATCCCTTGCTTCTTAACTGCTGTGGAGAGTGTTCATGGGTACCATCTCCTTTGTTTCTCAGCCTCGTTTTCTGTCATCTAGACTGACTGCCATTCTCATTCCTGATGATTTTCCTCTTTCTGGATAAATACATTGGATTTACAATTCAAAAGCTTCGTGCCAGCCAGGCACAGTGGCACACACCTGTAGTCCCAGCACTTTGGGAGGCTGAGACAGAAGAATAATGAGTTCAAAGCCAGCCTCAGCAACAGCAAGATGCTAAGCAACTCAGTGAGACCCTGTCTCTAAATAAAACACAAAATAGGGCTGGGGATGTGGTTCAGGGGTCGAGTGCCACTGAGTTCAATCCCCAGTACCAAAAAAAAAAAAAGAGCTTCATGTCATAGTTAAACTATTTGTCTCTTCCTTTTTATTTTCTTAATACTGCAATGTTTTGGTTTTGTTGTTGCTGATTTGTTTTGTTTTTGAGCTCACACAACTCATCCTTCTTCAGTAGCTAGTCTAATGGCAGACCAGTTAAAAGGTAGATGGGGAGTTAAAATATCATAATGTCTGTAACACCTTAAATATAATATTCTAGAGTCTCCTTGATTGACAGTGGTATCTGAGCCAGTAATGACAATGAAGACATCTTTCAACGGAGTCTAAAACACAAAATTTAAGTTAAACTGTATGGTTGTCACTCCTTCACCATGGCCTTTGAGGGAACACCTTTCATGGAGGCAACAGGGATTAATTTGGCTCACAGAATCTCAGGTTTTATTGGCTTTGCAATAACTGGGACTCCTTGAGGGGAAACTAGATCTCACCTCTTAGCTAGATTAATTTTTTAAAAAATCACAAAGATGCTATTGAATATTGGGTTACCTACCCCAACCCAATATTACAATACCCTCCCCAGGTTGCTCTGAATTCCATTCCCTCCCATAATCATAACACTCCATCCCTATGAGAAAAAGGATATGAAAGACTATATTTTTGAAATTTTATTGTGTTGGTTAGATTTTTGTCCCTGTGACCAAAATACCTGACAAGAACAACTTAGAGAAGAAAAAGTTTATTTTGGTTCATGGTTTCAGAAGTATCAGTACATGGTCAGCTGATTCTATTGTTCTGGGCCCAAGGTGAGGCAGAATATCATGGCAGAAGGGCATGGCAGAGGAAAGCTACTCAACTCATGGCAGTAGGTAAGCAGAGAGAGAAGGGAAGGGTCCAGGGACAAGATATAGTCTCCCAGGGCACATCCCCAGTTAACTACTTCCTCCAAACATACCCCACCCACGTACAGTTTTCCCTCCTCCCAATGGTCCATTCAAGTCGTTAATCTAGCAGGTGGATTGATCGATCCACTGAAGAGACTCACAGTTCTCACAATCCATTCACTTCCCAAATGTCCCAGCCCTCAACACTGCTGCACTGGGGACCAAGTCTTTACCACATGAGCTTTGGGAGGCATTCCAGATACAAACATAACATTTGTCTGCCTTCTATCTCCATAGTCTAAATGCACCTAATAAGTCCTGTGTTCTAACTATTCTGTATTTCCATAACTCAGTTCGAGCATATGCTTTGGAGATCTCACGTATCTGAAAGCTACATTTCAGAGAGAGGGAACTTACAGCCTATTTTGTAGACATTAAAAGTGTTTCTCCAGAGACTATTTTTTTGGGCTACATAAAGCCTTTAAAAGCCCCAGTTCTCCAGCTGCACCTGAGATGAATGATAGGAGAATCACTGTGGGTAAGTTGCAGGCATTATTAGTATTTCTGCAAAGTTCAATGGGCAGGCAGGACCAAGAACTCCTACAATAAATCACCTAGAAATTTATTTGTCTTTCAGCCTTAGGCATTCTCTACCATGGGTGGCCTAAATCTCTGTGCCCCAGAAAAAGGTAAAGGGACAAGCTCAGTTGTCACCCCCAGAGAGCACCTAGCTCCACCTCCACCCCCAAGGAGCCACCAATGGGAAGAGTGTTCTAGATCAGCAGCTGTTGAGCTTTCTATACAAATATGTGGAACAGGGCTTCACTTTGGGAGAATGGCTTGCTTCTGGGGAACTCAGAAGTCCTTACAGTTTGATGTCAGTAGTGGGTACCATGCCTACATTATCAGTCATTAGTTCAAAATGTATGAATCTTCTCATTTTTCACCTCTGAGCAAAAATTAGCCAAAAGCAAGAAAGGGGGGATTCCTCCTATTGTTATCTGGACCCTGAAAGCTTTCTGGTGGCCAGGGCTTCAGAGCATCACAGGAAGTTCCCAGGCCTGGAGCTTGCAGAAAGCTGTCCTGGGGCTTGGATAGAACCCTGTGGCCACTCAAGCTGCAGGAGCCCAGGTGACCAGGGTAAAACAGAGAAAAAAAGGATGGACTCCTTGTGATGAAAAAAAGAACCAGTTTCTGAGCAGTCCCCCAAACCCTCGTGGGCTTCATGGAAGAAGTGGGTGAAACCAGGGGAGGCTGGGGACACAGTGGGAGGGAGTCAGGGAGACACTACAAGGTCCCTCAGTCTTGTTTCCTGAGGCTGATGTCTGGGAGGTAGAAGTTACATCAGGAGCAAAGATGTTTTGAACACCAACTCTCCTATGTGGTCGATGTGTCGGAAGGAAAGAAAGGAGACCAGCCAGCTTTCCTAGTATTACCATCAGCCCTCTTTCCTTTTCTGTCTGAGCATTCTCCTAGGGACCTCGTCCTTTCTCATAGTTTCACTGTGTGACAACTCCTGAGCATATAGACTTGATCCCAGAATCTCCCTTCTGAGACCCAGAGGCCTATACCTAGACATCTACCTCACGTCTCTGCTAGAAATCCCACAGGCATCTCTGAGTCCATATGGGCACCAGGAGCACTCTTTCAGGACCCAGGGACTGAGCATTACCTCCTGCCATCTGCCCCGCCTGTCTCATCCATCCCCTGCGAGACAGAAATGGATTTGTGGCCCAGGGCCGCAGGTTGGGGCCTCCTAAGTGTGAGGTAGGAGCTTCAGAGGGTTGGGTTGTGGGTGGAGGTGAATGAAGACAGGGCCAGACCCAGGAATGGGATTTCCAGGGTGAAGAGAAAGACTAGGACTCAGTGACAGAAAGCTAGGCAGCAAGGCCGAAAACGATAGCCCGATGCGTTGTGGGGCCTGTGGACCAGGTCCTCTCTCTGGGTTCTCCATTCTTTGGATCACTAGGGAAGAGAAAATATTGTCATAATTTCCTCCTCATGCTTCTGATAGTTTCTCCCCAAAATCAAGCCTGTGATTCTCTTGAGATTTTCTAAGGGCTTGACATTTGTTCACTTACCTGACATCTCCTATGTGCCAAGAACATAGGGTGAATATAAAATAGACATGGGTCACGCATTTGTGGGGCTTAGAAAAGACTGTAGTAGCCGGGCGCGGTGGCGCAAGCCTGCAATCCCAGCACTTAGGGAGGCTGAGACAGGAGAATCACGAGTTCAAAGCCAGCCTCAGCAAGGGCGAGGCGCTAAGCAACTCAGTGAGACCCTGTCTCCACATAAAACACAAAATAGGGCTGGAGATGTGGCTCAGTGGTCGAGTACCTCTGAGTTCAATCCCCAGTACCAAAAAAAAAAAAACAAAAAAAAAAAAAGAAAAGACTGTAGAGAGTTAGACAATAAATATTCAAATGCAGAACATTCAAGTTGACTTGCAAACCCTAGTATCCCTACCATAAAACTTTACACTTTGAGTTTTCCCTTCTGCAGACTACATAATAGTCTGAATTCTTCCAGATCCAGATTGAAGCTGAGATTGTTTTCTTACTGGGTCCACATTTAAACCGCATTCTAAAATGTGAGATTTTCATTTGCAGTTATACTAGTAAACTAAAATCTGAAAGAAAGGACATAATTGCCCAGAACTTTTTCTCAGAAGGACAGCAAAAGAGTCAACATTGAAACCATGAGACATTGAATAGGGAAGGTAAAAGCCATTTTCCAAACATCTATGTTACTTACCACCAAACAGGAATCTTATTCAGACTCAATTCCCAGCTTGAGTTGCAAAATAATCCCTACAAGTGGTTTCACAGATATAACAGTGTCATGCTGTCTTCTTTCTCCTTCTCTTTTACCAATATCTGGTTTCTGAAACTGGCATTCTTTCTACATATGCTAGCGCTTCTCCAAACCACCTCTTCAAAAACAAGAACCAAAGCCATCCAGTATTTTTGCTCTTTTGGAAGGTCTTTTAAAATCTCTTTTTAATGAAATTACAAATTATGATGTTCTAATAGTCTTCCTAGACGGCCATTGAAATTTTTTTAAATAGTTGTGCACATAATTATATCAAGAATATGTTTGGGTTATTGACAATGTAGCACTTGGTTGTGTACACTTTTTTAGAATTAACCTTTTTTAATAGTGAACTTCTGGCCCTGGTCCTAATAATTCCTTAGGAAATATGTCTGACCATTTCTACAGAGTTTTTTTTCCCTTGGTACCAGGGATTGAACCCAGGAGCACTCAACCACTGAACTACATCCTCAGCCCTTTTTTTGTATTTTATTTGTAGACAGGGTCTCAGCAAGTTGCTTAGGGTCTCACTAAATTGCTGAGGCTGGCTTTGAATTCACAATCCTCCTGCCTCAGCCTCCCAAGCTGCTGGGATCACAAGTGTGCACTCTGTAGATTTTTATTCCAAGGAAATTTTAAATGACTCATTAACTGGAGTTGCTAATTTTTTTGTTTTCATATATTGTCAAAGTACCGAATACCATGAAGTTAAATAGTAGGTAGAGAGATTGAATTTCAGGATGATAGGGTGCATAGAGACCCTAAGAACTAACTTGAAATGACTCCCTCCTATAACTTCCATGGTCCTCCTCCAACCGAGGAGATTGATGTCTCCAACAACTGACAGATGAAACTTCTTTGGAAAGGATCAAAGTGCTATCAGTCATAACTAGGGAGCTATTAAGATATATTACCATTTTTTAAATAAGAAAAATATTTTTAATTTAAAGAGAGATAGAACAACTTTGACATTCTTTCAGTCTGTGAAAGAAACTATTTTAAATCATCTGAACTATTGAAATGTCAAAATTTCACCAGCATCAATATTGCTCAAAATTAGACATACAATGGATGTTTATTGAGTCTTCCAGCATTTGGTAGAAGATTGATAACACATGTCTGAATAACTTCCATGCCAAATTATCATGGTCATACGCTCTGGCAGAAATCACAAATTGGATGGCCACAGGCCAAAGCCATCCCTCCAGTGTGTTTTGCTTGATCCATACCATACTGAAACTAATTGAAAAGTTTCATCAAAAATTATTCTACAAGCCGGGCGCGGTGGTGTACACCTGTAATCCCAGCGGTTCAGGAGGATGAGGTAGGCAGATTCTGAGTTCAAAGCCAGCCTCAGCAAAAGCGAGGTGTTAAGCAACTCAGTGAGACCTTGTCTCTAAATAAAATACAAAATAGGGCTGGGGATGTGGCTCAGTGGTCAAATGCCCCTGAATTCATTCCAAGGTACAAAAAAAAAATTCTACCAATATTTACTGAGGGTCCTTGTGTATGCCAAGCTCAATACCAAAGCCTAAAAATAATACAGTGAAGAAGGAACAAGATGCCTATTCCTATGAGACTTATAGTCAAGAAAGGAGGCCTAACAAGAGAATTAATGAGCTATTACATGAAGCTTGGTAAATCTTATGATAGGGTAAAGGTCACTGCTCTGTGTGTATAGCAGCTAGTATACATTGGACATTCACTGAGCTCCAGGAATCACATCCACACTTGTTCATGTTTGATGACAACATCCTATGAAGTGAGTACTGTCATCATGTTAGGGTTTGGATGTTCAGTGTCTCCCAAAAGCTCACGTGTGAGACAACACAAAAAGGTTTAAAGGTGAAACAATTGGGTTATGAGAGTCTTACCCTAATCATTATCTCCTGATAGGGATTAACTGGGTGGCAGGTGGAATGTGGCTGGTAGAGGTGGGTCTATGGGGGTGTGCCTTTGGGGTATAGGTAGAACTCTCTCTGCTTTATGATCATCATTCCCTGAGCCTCTTTCCTCCACCACACACTTCCACCATGATGTTCTGCCTCACCTCAGGCCCTGAGGAATGGAGTCAGCCATCTATGGACTAAGATGTCTGAAACCATGAGCCACAAAGTAAACTTTTCCTCTTCCAATTATTCTTGTCAAGTCTTTTAGTCATAGCAGTGAAAAAGCTGCCTAAAACACATCAGTGTCCTTATATTCCAAATGAGCATTCTGAAGCCCTGAAAGTCTCAATAATTTGCCTTCTGAATTCAATATTTTGATTTATTTTTCTAGATTATATTCTAGTCCATGGCATCAGCAATTATTCATATTCTAGGATGATAAACTATTTTCTAATACATATTTCTTAGTTTAACATGGGGACATTGTATCTATAGTATAAGTGGATAGGCTTTGAATCTGGTTAGACTTTAGTTAACATCTTGAATTTTCTGCTTTCTAGTTTTGCAGTGGCAGTAGGTAGAATTTTGGCTCTCATGACTTCATGCTGTAGTGTTACCCCTTAATTATGTTACACTACTTAGAAAAAGAACTTTTCAAGCATAATTTCCAAGCCATTTTGCCTTAAGATGCAAAGATTTTTCTGGTGGGCTTGCCCCAGTAATATAAGATCCCTTAAAAGCAGACAGTTTTCTGTGATTGGGAGAAAATAAATGCTACAGAAGAAGTCAGAGAAATCAGAAGTGTGATTTAGGGTGCTTTGTGGGCTGATTGGGTACCCAATTTATGTCAAAATGTCCTAGGCATTCAGTAAATCTTGGGTTTTGTTGTCAATTGAATGCTAATGAAAAGCATTTTTATAATGTAAAATTACATGCAAAGAATATTATCAAAATCTAAGTCTCTAGCTGTTATGGTTTAGATATGAAATCTGAAAAATCCATCGGTTGGAAACATGATTCCCAATGTAACTATGTTCAGAGGTGAAAAGATTAGATTATGATAGTTACCTTTCCACCATGATGTTCTGCTTCATCTCAGACCCAGAGCAATGGAATCACCAACCATGGACTGAGACTTCTGAAACCATAAGCCAAAATAAACTTTTCCTTTTCTAAGTTGTTCTTGTCAGTGATGAAAAGCCAACTAATACACTAACCATGATTCTCTGTTCACTAGCCAAAACTTGGTTGGACCCAGCCAAAGTCCATGTACCTTCACTCTGTATGCAACTACTGAACTTCCATGGTCACCATCTGTTGTGTTTTATATATGAGGAATCTCCCAAAAACTCATGTGTGAGATAATGCAAGAGTTTTTAAAGGTGAAATAACTAGATAATGAGAGTCTTAACCTGATCAGTGCATAAATCCAGTTGAATGGATTAACTAAGCATGTGGATGGAGGAGGTGGGTCCCTGGGGGCATGCTTTTGGGGTATGTATTTTTTACCCTGGTGAGAGAGAACTCTCTCTTCCTTGTTGCCCTGTCCTGAGCTGTGCTCCTCTGCCACACACTTTCACCATGATATTATGCCTCACC
>CM053405.1:10868443-10954948 GCA_028644305.1 Xerus rutilus | reverse complement strand
CTGGTTAGTGGATGGAGTTGGAGAATATCATGCTAAGTGAAGTAAGCCAATCTCAGAAAACCAAATGCCAAATGCACTCGTTGATAAGTGGATGCTGATCCATAATGTGGGGAAGGACATGGGAACAATGGTGGATCTCTGTTCACAGGGGTGTAAGGGGGTAGGGGGCATGGGGACAGCAAAGGTGGTGGAATATGATGGTCATAATAACCCTAACTTTATGTATGACTGCATATATGTTGTGATTCTATACAACTTACAACTAGAGAATTGATATGTTATCCTCTATCTATGTACAATGAATCAATTTGCACTGTTAACATGTAAGCCTAAATAAAACAAATAAAAAAATTTACATCTAAAAAATAAAGATAAAAAAATAAAAAGCATAAGATGTATATATAAGCTGATATGTCAAAACATCCAGGATACATTGTTAAGGGATGAGAAAAAGGCAACAGAGAAGCATGCAGAGATTGCTCCTATCATGTGCACATTAAAACCTGTATGTATGTATTTGCTGGAACATTCCTGGAAGAATAGATGAGACCAGACCGATGGCAGTGTTTCAGATGAACAGGACTAGATATTTGCATAGGAGACAGACTAAACCCCTTTTAGTCTGTTTTAATTTTTCAACATGCATGTGCCACTTGTAGAAATAAGATATATCTTTTAATCAATGTGAGGACAATTTGGCTAATCGTTATCTGACTTTTGACTTGAGACACTCTCTATATAATTTCGAGTCTGTATTTGGAAAACAATATGTAGAGCACATCAAGGAAGAAGCCACTGTCCTGCAGAGGCAAGGGGCTCACACCTGGTCAAGAACAGGAGTCCCGCTCCTCACCAGCGTTCACAGCCAAGGGCTTTCCCACCATGCAGCTGGCCTCTAGAGTCCTCTGGCTATCCCAGCAGAACCCAGAACCTCCACGAGCCAGGATCCCCTGAAGGTGGATGCTGCCTCTGCTGCAGCCGCACAGAGCAAGGGGCTGCTCATCAGGTTCTCCAGAGTTTACTGGATAAAGTCCCTGTGGAATTCAGTCTGGGAATTTCTTTTGAAATTTTCTGAGCTGGACAGTAAAGTTCTAGAATTCAGTTTCTTCCCCAGATTGTTTTCTTTACCTGGAATCTTAACATCAAACTCAATAATGAGCATGAGACTGGTGTTTAATGATCTGGTTGTGACCAAAATGGTTTGTGAATCTTTTGGAGGAGAAGCCCATCAATATAAATTACAAGGAAATGAACAGGCTTAATGCTAAAAAAAAAAAAAAAAAAAAAAAAAAGAAGTCATTCCCTTCCTCACTCCAAACACAATCAACTTCCTGACTATCGATTTGCCTATTCTAGGCATTTCACATAAATGGAATTATACAATATATTCTTTTATAACTTATTTTGTTCACTAATTATACCATTTTCCGGGTTCCAGAGAAAAAGATAATTACCATAATTCCCAGGAAAAGTCCTCCAATTCACACCAATTACATGACATGTACCAAAGTCTGAACTAATTCCTAAATGGAATGTACAAATGGGTTTTGTCCAGGTCACATATGACATCCTAGAGTTGAGACTGACAACAGCTTCTTCCAAAATTCCCTTTACAACCAATAGAAATTAGGTAAATGAAAACCAAGAAGGCAGCTAACAAGTATCCACCAACATCATAAAATATTTATAAATTCTCTACTATTATGCAATTTATAAGTAATTTTCCCAGCACAAAAGTAATTTTTTATATTGCCTGTATGTACAATAAAGTGGCTACCACAAACACACTTTCTCATGTATCCAAAAAAAAAAAAAAAAAGCTACTTTTTAAATGAAAGCTACTTTCATCTTATTTCAAGGAGTAAAAACATTGAAGTCTATCTATTATATCTATTTCTGGGTTTTTAAAAAGAAAAAAATTAAAGGAGAACAGAAGATAGAGAAGTTGAAAGCAACCCTCTTTCTTTGATTTCGAAATAAAAGGACCTGGATCCAACTTTGGAAACATTAATATTCTGTTTGAACATAATTTGAAAACCACTGATTCAACTAAACTATATTAGTCAGCTATGATCACAGTGGTGCTGTGTAACAAACCATCCCTCAAATCATGAATTTACTAAACTGAGCATTTATTCTCACATTCATAGCCCTTCAGGTCAACTGCAGCTCAAGTAACCCAAGTTGGATGGGTCTGTGTCAGTGGCTAAGCTTAGTTATAGTCTAGAGTTTATATTCAGGGCTAGTGTACAAGTGTTCATTCTGGGGCACCTGCTTGAGAAGCAGAAGTATCAGGGTGTGTTAGTCAGTTTTTCTGTCTGTGATCAAATATTGACATAAGTAACTTAATGGAAGAAAGATTGATTTTGGCTCAGAGTTTCAGAGCTTTCCGTACAAGGCCAGTCAGCTCTGTTGCTTTGGGTCTGGAGCAAGGCAGAACATTATCTGTAAAATGTCATCTTATAAAATCCACTGGACGGGAATTTTTTCTAGAGACATCCATTTCAATTGGATTTTTAAAGAAGGGTAGAAGGGCATGGCAAAGGAAAGCTGCTCAGTTCATAGCAGCCAGGAAGCAGACAGAGAAAAGGGGACCAGGAACAAGATATAGTCCCCAAGGGCACACCTCCAAAGACCCACTCCCTCCAACTAGGTTCCACTCCTGCAGTTTCCACCATCTCCAAAATTCCATCAGCTGTGAATTCCTCACTGGATTAATCCATTGATGAGATCAGAACACCCTCATGATTCAACATTTTCTAAAGTTCTACTATGACTATCAAGTAGCTGTGTCTAGATTAGCAATCTGCTTCTTCACATGAAAGAAGCCTCCTGAATACAAAGCATTCTTGTTCTCCAACTTCTCAAAAGATGGCAACTCTTCTTTGGCTCCTTACACCCCACAAAAATCAACCCTGAAGAAACCAGAGAATTGAGAGTATGTTAGTCAGCTTTTGTCTCTGTGACTAAAATACCTGAGGATAACAACTTACAGGAGGAAAGTATTTTAGTTAGCTTTTTTGCTGCTATGACCAAAAGACCTGACAAGAACAATCTTAGAAGAGGAAAAGTTGGAGAGCTCATAGTTTCCGAGGTCTCAGTCTGTAGAGGGACGACTGAGGCCTGAGGAAAGGCAAAGCATCATGGCAAAATGGTGTGGTGGAGGGAAGCCGCTCAGGAAGCAGAGAGAGAGCTCCTCTCAACAAGGACAAAATATATACCCCGAAGGCACATCCCCAGGAACCAGATCTCCTCCAGACACACCCTACCTGCCTACAGTTACCATGGAGTTAATCCCATCAGAGGATTAGTACACTGATTAGGTTAAAACTCTCATAACATGATCGTTTTACCTCTAAACTTTCTTGCATTGTTCACACACGAGCTTTTGGGGGACATCTAGTATCTAAGCCATAACAAAAAGTTTATTTTAGGCTCACAGTTTCAGAGTTCTCAGTTTATGTCTGACTGACTCCCTTGTTCTCAGCCTGGGATGAGGAAGAATACCATGGGGGAAGGGCATGGTGGAGAAAAGCTACTCAGCTCAAAGCAGCTGGGAAGCAAAGAGATAGAGCAAAGAGCCAGGGGACAAGTTATAATCCCAAAGGCAAGCCCCAGTGACCTACTTCCTCCATCTATGCTCCACAAGCCTAAAGTTAGCACACAGTAGAGTAGTTCTTTCAAATTATTAATCAATCAAATGGATTAATTCACAGATTAGTTTATACACTTTATAATCTAAGATCATTGCACCTCTGAACATTGCTACATTGGATAACACATGACTTTTGGAGGGGGAATTTTATAATAGAGAGGAAGCTGTGGATTCCAGGAGCTTTAGGGGGTACTTAAGGTTGCCTCAACTGTGTATAAGAGAGTGATCTGGGGGCTGGAGAGTTGAAGGTAGGTGCCTACAGCCTGTTTCTTTCAAGTAATTAGTAAGCTAAATAAACCTCTAACAAAAATTGCCAAGGATAGAGAAATAAAATGAAAACAAAATACAGGAATGAAATAGTCATTTTTCCAAGCATTATGTAAAACTATACATACATAAATTTGAGAACTAGTTGAAATGCATAAGTCCCTAGGGAAAAAAAACCCTGTCCCAATGATTTTCCATGATTTTCAGGGAAGAGTTAATTAAATTCTCCTTCATGCATATTATTCCAGAAAAATGAAAAAAGTGCAAGTTAAGATAATCTTGAGTCTAAAACCAAAGAAGGATAACATAAGGAAAAAAACAGATCCATTTTAAGTATAAATGTGTATGCAAACATCCCAACCAAAAGAAGCATTAGCTAATATGTTCAATAGCATATAAAAAGCACAAAATTAGCCGAACGCGGTGTCGCACACCTATAATCCCAGCACTTTGGGAGGCTGAGGCAGGAGAATCACGAGTTCAAAGCCCGCCTCAGCAATGGCAAGACACTAAGCAACTCAATGAGACCTTGTCTCTACATAAAACACAAACAAAATAGAGCTGGAGATGTAGCTCAGTGGTCAAGTACCCCTGAATTCAATCTCTGGTACCAAAAAAAAAAAAAAAACGCAAAATGATAAGACAGACTTTGTCCCAGGAATAATAAGTATCAGAGAATCTAAGAAGGGAATTACCACATCAATCAACTAGAGCTGAAAATCATATTATAAGCATAAAAGCATTTTTGTCAACAAATATTTCTGATTTAAAACTAGGAACTGATGGATGTTTTCTTTACCTGGTATGGTAACATCGCTAGTGTGGAGCACAAGCTGGTGAAGACAAGATACTTTTCCCAAATGTGCGAGAGACTAACATCTCAACCCTTGTGTTACCAAGCAGCACCATGTGACCAGTTTCAGCCAGTGATCTCCAAGAGAAGCTTTACTTGTCACTTACATGCAGGAATGGAAGGCTCTGCACAGACCTGTGGTCACCCTTGTCCCCTCTCCACAGAACAGAGCTTTCTTGACACCCCATAACCCAACCTTCCAAGCTGTCACCACTTAGAGGACAATTGCCCTCACGTGTTTCTCATTCCACAGAGGACTAGTTTGCTGTGACTAGCATTTGAACATTGTTTATTTGGTAGGTTGGTTGGTTGATTGGTTTGTTAGTTTGTTGGTTGTTTTTTATCACAGCATATCTGGGTGTACAATTATGAATCTACTTGGTAAAAGTTACATTCAAAACACCTACAAAATAAAGTTTGTTTTATTGTTTTTGCAGTATTGGGGCCTCTTACATGCTAGGCAAGTGCTCTACCACTGAGCTATACTCTCAACGCTTTTTATCTTATTTTTGAGACAAGTTCTCCTTAAATTGCCCAGTCTGGCCTCAGACTTCTGATTCTCCTACCCTGGCATCTGGAGTAGAAGGAATTGCCACCATATCTGCTTACATAGTTATCCTTTGTTTTTTTGTTTGTTTGTTTGTTTTGTTTTTTGCAGTTCTGGTGATTGAACCCAGGGCCTTACACTTACTAGGCAAATCTCTACTGCTGAAGTACATCCCCAGCCCTATAAAGTTATTCCTAATAGAGACATTTTAATGCATCAATGTATTTAAGATCAGGAATGAAAAAAATAATGTCCAAGGTTTCCACCCTATTTAACATATGATTTTCTTCATGACCATAACAGAAAAAGAAGTAAAGATCTAAACATTGGTGAGGAAGATAAAACTACCATTCTTTGAAAATGATAGATTATCAGATTAAAAAAATCCATTTATAAAAAACAATGATCTACAGGAGCCAAAACAAAGACAGTACCCTTAGAAAAATAAGAACAATTAAATCAGACCATTAAAAAGGGAGAAGTCAACAGTGTTGATCTATCCAGAGTACCCTATGGATAGCTGGGCCAAGATCTCCTCAACAGCTACATTGAAAATGAGGGGAAGATAATGCAGGATACATTAGAGAAAGAAAAACTGATGCTGAGAATGCAAAGAATACCTATATGGGGCTGGAATTGTGGCTCAGCGGTAGAGCGATTGCCTCGCATGCGTGAGGCACTGGGTTCGATCCTCAGCACCACGTATAAATAAATAAAATAAAGATAATATGTCCATCTACAACTAAAAAAAATTAAAAAAAAAAGAATACCTATATGATTTTAGAGACAGACTGAGCACTGTCTATGAACAATTCATCACTCCAGAAGACACAAGTAAACTGTCTGCAACACTGGAAGACACAGAAAATTGGCTTTCTGAAGAAGGAGAGGACCAACCTAAACAAGTTTATGTGGATAAGCTTCATGAACTAAAGAATCCTGGCCAGCCTATTCAAATGAAGTACATGGAACATGAAGAGAAACCAAAAGCTTTAAATGACTTGGGAAAAAAGATTCAGCTTGTCATGAAAGTGATAGAAGCCTATATAAACAAGAATGAAATACACGATCATTTGGATCTTACTGAAATGGAAAAATCTGAAAAATACTTCAGCAACACCACTAAGATGAATGCACAGAATAAATTAAGTCTCACTCAAGAATCTGTGGCTAAGGGGCTGGGGCTGTAGCCAGTGGTAGAGCGCTTGCCTAGCATGCGTGAGGCACTGGGTTCGATCCTCAGCATCACATATAAATAATAAATGAATAAAATAAAGATTCATCAACAACTAAAAAAAAATTTTTTTAAAAAAGAACCTGTGGTTAAGTGTCAGAAATTGTTGCGAAGTCTAAGGAACCAGATAATTTCTGTAACCCCATCATTGACAAACCCAAACCAAAAGTGGAAGTGCCTGAAGACAAAACAAAAGCTAATAGTGAGCATAACAGATCAACAGATGGACAGATGGAACTGAAACCAGATCAGCTGCAACAAAAGACAGCACAGAGCATGTTAACCCATCTGGGGAGATGGAAGTGGACTAAGTCTCAATCACCTTCATACCATTCAAATAGTGCAAGCAACTTGGGAAAAAATTGCTTCTTCATTGGTCCATTCATCTTGTACATCTGGCACACAAAACAGATGTTCCATTGTTCTTAACTACTTTCTCATTTGTTTTTTGAAGTAGTTTTGCAAAGTGAGTGCACCTGTCATTACATTGCTGTTTATGTGAAGCTTCAGCTGAATATAGATGTACAAGCCAGTTTGGGCTTTCCTGGTGGAGTTTATAGCAAATATGCAGAATTGGTATGCAATTGGCCACAGTCTATCTAAACCTCACTTCCTTTATTCAGGAAAGGATGCCGTGTTGCACTGTTGTTGCAGAAGCATAGGTTTAACTGCATTGTCATTTTGAAAAGCAAAAGTTGATGTGATTTAAAGCCACTGAGGGTACTGGCCTTCTTCTAGTTATTGTATTGTTATAACTTAAATATTAAAATAAATAAGAGGGTTCTGAACAAAAAAAAAAGAAAAATCAATGATCTCTTATAAAAGATTCACTTACACAAATAATGATATTGCCGGGTGTGGTGACACACTCCTGTAATCCTAGTGGCTCGGGAGGCTGAGACAGGAGGACCATGAGTTTAAAACCAGCCTCAGCAACAGCAAGGTGCTAAGCAACTCAATGAGACCTTGTCTCTAAAAAAAATACAAAATAGAGCTGGGGATGTGGCTCAGTGGTTGAGTGCCCCTGAGTTTAATCCCCGGTACCAAAGCAAACCAAATAATAATAATAATAATACTTTCCTCAAAATTTTTTAATATTATTTAAAATATCTTCAGAATATCAAAAAACTTTGGCTTTGGAAAATACTCAAGACATCTATAAATAAACCTTTTAATGTTCATAAAACACAAAGCAATGATGCCCTGAATAAAAGGACAAACATTTAATGTTCTAGAGTAAGATAATTTGAGATTTTTTTAAAAGTCAATTCTTCCCAAATTTATCCATAATATAACTACAATTTAATCAAAGTTTTAGGACATGTTTTAAGAAACTCAGTAAATTTACTCCACAATTAATATGGAAGATTTATCGGGTTTTTCCAGGAAAAATTAAACGTAGAACAAACTATGGAGGAAGGACTTCCTTTATCATATATGAACACAGACTACACAACCACAGTGATTTTTTTCAAGATGCATTATTAGCACAGGTATAGACAAATGTACAATAAAAGAACAGAGACACCCAATGGTGAAGATGATGTCATTGAATTTAGGAGAAAAAATGAAAGAAGATTGTTTTAAAGGAACTGGTTTACCATGTAGACCAAAGCCAAACTGAATCTTACCTAAAACATACAAGGGTGGACTCCAGATGGATTAAAGACCTACAGTTGAAAGGAAAAATTATAAAATTAATAGAAGAAAAGGTAGGATATCTTTTGCCTGTGACACAAAAACACGACTCATTGGCTAAACACTTCATTCATTTTTCACACCAATATGGAGACATTGTATCCACTGAAAGTTGCCCTGGGCAAAGGTAACAGCAAGAAGACACATTGGTATGTATCCATAATTGCTAAAATCAACAAGAGATTAATGAAAAGATGAGCTCTAGCAAATCAGCATAATGACAGGAGTCCCCGTGGGAAGGAGGGAACAGGCAACAGTTATGAAGCAGCAATGTTCCATGGAGAAGGCTTAATCACAGTAGTTACTAAAGCAACACAGTTTCAAAGAAGAATAAGCTAATCTTCATTGCCATGGGCCTAGCAACAATCCAAAAGCTGTGTAATGCCCAGGGTGATGGGGTATGGAGATGCCATGACTCTGGGAATAGTTGGTGTCATGTGGGTACAGTCATTCTGAGAGCAAAAATAAGCATGTGCCACCTGTATGCATCAGGGTTCTCCAGAGAAACAGAAACAACAGGATGGAAAAAGAGAAAGACAGACGAAGAGACCTTAAAGAACTGGTTCACACGATTAGGGAGGATAAGAGTTCACAATGTGATGGAGGAGGCCAGCAGGTTGGAGATGGAGGAAAAAGTTCAAAAGCCATCTGGCTAGCAGAATTCCCTCTTGCTCAGAAGAAGTCCGTCTTTATTCAGCTGAGGCCTTTGGTGAGGTACATGAGGCCCACCCCCATTATGGATCTGCTTTACTCAGTGACCATCAATTTAAAAGTTCATCTTCTCCAGAAAGCATCTTCATAAAAACATCCAGAATAATATTTGACCAAACATCTGGACACATTAAAAAGCTGACTCATAAAATTAACTATCATACCACCCTGCAAACCAGAAATTCCACCCCTACATACAGATCCCACCAGAAACCTCACAGAGCCATCCCCAGTGAGCTGTGCATGAAGATGTCCATCACAGGGCTTTTGTGGTGGCAGCAGCCTCCCCAACAGCCTGTTCCCCTTCCGTAGGTCCATTCTGCACAACGGCGCTTTAGGGATGCAAAACACAACATGACTCCATCATTTTTCTAGCTCTAACCGTTAAGCACCTCCTCATTGATTACACTGGAAACAAAACCAGAAGTCTTTCCAAGTGGCTCTCTTCACAACCTGCCTTGTTTCCTGCAATTCCACATGTGACTTTTACAGACAAGTGGCAAGATCCTGATGGAGTCTCTGAACAGCCTGCTGCCTTGCTCAGTCAGGCCTCATCATGCTGCCCTCTGCCTGAGATGCACACCCATCTCTTGGCCTGCATTTGGCAACTCCTCTCACCTCCTCTTCCTCAGCCTCTTCAAATCAGCAAGTCTATCAACTCCACCTGCAAAATATATCCTGCATCCACCCATGTCCTGGCCCCTTGCCTGCAGACGCTCTCATCCAAGCTGGGACATCTCTGTGTGAAGATGCAGAGCCTCCTGCTGGGCCCCTGCTCCAACCTAATTTCCACCAGCAGCCAGAGAGACCCAGTGAGAGGCAATGCCCAATACAGTTGCCAGGAGCCACATGTGGCTATTTAAATTAAAATAGCAAATTTAAATTGAAAAGGAGCTCCATGGTGGCACTAGCACATTTTATACACTCAGGAGCTATATGCACCTATGGCTGCTGTATTGGACAACATAAGATATAGAGCATTTCCATAAATGCTGGAATGATTTAAGATGAGTGGCAGTCTCTGCTTATGCCCCATGGTGTTTCTATTTTATTCAGAATGAACCCAGCAGTCTCACATGGCCTACGGGATCATTTACCACCTAAGCTCTGCTCACCTCTCCCCTAGTCACCCACTGCTGCCTCTCCTGCCCCCACCTCCAGCCAAGTGACCTCACCATCCCTGGAACATGCTATGCACCTCCCTGACTCCAGGCCTTCTGCTCCTGGGTGCACTACCCAGACATCAGGCCTGAGACCTTGGCCCTTTCTCCTCGGTCAGCTTTTAGTTCAGATGTCACCTCCTCAAACTCTTAAAGAAGGCTCCCCATAAAAAATAATAATAATAATAAAAATTTTTAAAAAGATGACATAAAAGTTGAAGAATTGTTAGGGAAGGGGGAGAGAACCTGCTGAAGTAGGAAAGTGTAGAACAGAGCAATAGAGAGGGTAGGTACAATCACAGTATCTTATATACATGTATGGAATTGTCACAATGAAACCCATGAATTTGTACAACCAATATGTGCTAATAATTAAATTTAAAAATAAAACAAATAAAACTAAAGAGACTTCCCTGCCTAGCAATATCTGATTGTAATATGTTATTTCCATCAAAGCAGTGGTTATCATTATCTGAATTTACCTTCTTTATTGGTTGGTTTACTGAACATAATCACCCCTAGAATAGAGATCAAAACAGAGATCTTCTCTGTCTTATTCACCTCTTTATCCCCAGAGCCTAGAACAGTGCCTTATATTCAGTAAACGCAAAGTATTTGTTGACAGTGAAGGGACTGTTGTTGGTCCGTCAGGAGTCCATTCACACATCATCCCCAGCCAGTCCTTCAGGATTCCATTCACACATCATCCCCAGCCAGTCCTTCAGGATTCCATTCAGACATCATCCCCAGAATCTTAAGGCCATGTCCACTTAGATTTGGAGAAATAAAAGAGTGTAACTTCCTCCCAAAATTTCCCTATTTGGAGGTAATGGCACCTTACCTGCCCCAGAAATATCATTACATGTACTTGTTATGCGCTGAACTGTGTCACTCCAAAATTCACAAGTTGAAGTCCTAACCCCTAGCACCTAAAAATAGAACGGCATCTGAGGATTAGATCTTTTAACAGGTGATTTAGGTCAAAATGAGGTCATGTAGGTGAGCTGTAATCTAATCTGACTTGTGTCCTTATAAGAAGAGATTAGGACACACAGACACCACAAGTGCACACACACACAGGACGGCCACATGAGGACAAGGGAGAGGCTGACACCTGCACGTCAGGGAGAGAGACCTCAGGAGAAACCAGCCATGCGGCACCTCATCAGAACTGTGAGAAAATCCATTTCTGTTGCTTAAACCACCCAGTCTGTGGTATTTGGTTGTGGCAACCCTACCAAACAGAGTGTTTCTGGGGTTCATATTGGCATGTCACTTGAAAAAACAGCAGGTATGACAGATAGTCTTTTGGTATCACTACACGTATTTCTAGAAGGTTGAACTTTTTCAAGGCATCCAATAGATAATGTTTATTAATTCTGGTTGTTCCTTTTTTCTTATGATGTATCTCCCATCTTATCAATTTCAACCCTTCAGATTTGACAACCAGCAGTGATGGACAGCACTGAAGGGCAAGCTTTCCTTCACAGCAGAGTGAACACAGCCAAAGACCTTGTCCTAAAGAGCTGGGCTTTCTTGAATTCCACACTATCAAATAAGAAAACTACATTCTCCTGAATTTTCCTTTAATATGCTTGATAATATTGAGCAGCTATTAAAATGCAAATTTTGTTCTTTACTTTTTGCTGCCTGAGGTTTCAAAATTTTTTGTCCTGAGGCCAAGTGCCAGTGGAAAGCACTGGAATGTGTTTCATGACTGCAGTCGTGGTGAGTCTCAGTCAACTCTATTTTATATTGAGCAATGAAATAATCATATAAGTGGATATAATTTCTGCCACTATTCATTATAAAGAAATCTATGTCCTCACTTCTCTCAGAGGTTCTTTGTGATCATCTTTAACTTCACCATCTGTCACCCCAGAGTCACTCTGGAGTGTACCTCTTGATAAAACTTGATGCGCAAAGAATCTACACAACATCAACATCCAAAGGGGATTGGGCGATCAACAAATATCTGAAAAAGTGTTCAACCTCTCTACTAATTAGAGAAATGCAAATAAAAACTACTGTAAGATTTCATCTCACACTGGCCAGAATGGCAGTTATCAAGAATACAAACAACAATAAGTGTTGACAAGAATGTGGGGAAAAGGCATGCTCGTACATTGCTGGTGGGACTGCAAATTAATGCAACCAATCTGGAAAGAAATCTGGAAATTCCTTAGAAAACTTGGAATGGAGCCACAATTTGACCAAGCTATCCCACTCCTTGGTCTATACCAAAAGGACTTAAAAATGGCATACTATAGTGACACAGCCACATCAACGTTTATAGCTGCTGCACAATTCACAATAGCCAAACTGTGGATCCAATCTAGATGCCTTTCAATAGATGAATGGATAAAGAAACTGTGGTATATATACACAATGGAATATTACTCAGCATTAAAAGCGAATAAAATTATGGCATTTGCTGGTAAATGGATGGAGTTGGAGAATATCATGCTAAGCAAAATAAGCCAATCCCAAAAAATCAGGGGCCAAATGTTTTCTCTGATAAGTGGATGTTCATCCATAATTGTGGTGGGGGTGGGGCATAAGATGAGTGGAGGAACTTTGGATGGGGCAGAGGGGATGGGAAAGAGGGCATAAGAGTAGGGAAGACGGTGGAATGAGATGGACATCATTACCCTAGGTACAAGTATGACTGCATGAATGATATGACTCTACCTCATATACAACCAGAGAAGTGAAAAATTCTGCTCCATTTGTGCACAATGAATCAAAAAGCTTTCTGCTCTCATGTATAACTGATTAGAACTAATAAAAAAGGGGGGAGTTGTGTAGTACTCGATCCATGTTTCAACCCCCTCCAATTCTTTTTGGCTAACTTACATTTCCTACTCATAGCTCGGCTCTTCACCCTGCTTTCCAACCTCCTGCTCTCTTCACTGGGATCCTAACCTACTGTCTACAGGCCATGCTCCATAACGCACCTGTCCAGGTATCTTGGCCTTGTGTTTGGGTCTAACTGGCCAGCTCATAACCCATAACTATTTTCCTCTTCTTGGTTTGTAGAGTCTATTTTTTAAGTGTCTACCTCACCAAAAACAAAAGGAAATATGTCTTTAAAATACGGACAACTAGAAATGTATTTCTGCTTACAAACTGTCAATTTGATAACACACTGAGGTTTTTTTGGTAAAATAGAACTTCCATTTTCCCTCTTAATATTTCTTTCAAAAAACTATATAGATATAGATATGGTTTCCCTGGAGCTAGTTCAGCAGTGGAAAATTCTTCACCCCCTTATTGGATGCCTCCCACCCTCCCTCACGTTCTCATTCTCAACAGGTGGCCTCATCTCTTACTGCAACGGAGAACATCACAGCTGCCTGAATAACAGCATCGTCTACCTCCTCTGAATGCTTTCTCCCCATTTGTCCTCATAATAGGCTGTCTTATATTTTATACATCTTTTACTATACATTTTGCCTCAGTCTAAAATGAATATATGTATATATTCATGAATGATATATACATCAGATAGTATCTTCAGTTAAGCAGTTTTGTACCTATGAACCAAAAGTCATTACTGGAGTGGAAAGATCATGAGCCCTATCTGGTTCTACCCAGTTGCTTGCTAGCTGTGACATTTTGAAGATGTATATTGATCTCTTTGACTGAGTATTCTATATTTTTTCAGTGTCAATCTCACCAAATGTGTGTGTGTGTATATGTATATGTATATATATATATATATATATATATATATATGCACATTTTTAAAATGCGATCAACCAGAAATGTATTTCTGCTTAAAAACTGTCAATCTGATAACATGCAAAGAATTGTTTGGTAAAATATAATTTCCATCTTCTCTCCTCTTAACATATGAACATATTACTTGCAAGCAAAAAACAAAAAATCGAGTTTCCGTGGAGCTTGCAGTGAACATTAGCAACAAAGTCTGCATTGAAATAACGCCATGCCACTTCACAGAGAGTTCAAGTACCTTTTTACCATGTATTCACAATTCCTCTCACCAGTCACATTGCTACCATTGATCTCATCTATTCACATAATACCATCAACCAATTATTATTTGGGAACAATTATCTGTTAAACAAAGAAAAATAAAAAGGAAAGGTTGTATTTTACTTTCATTTTTTTCTTTTCTGATGCTTGTCCTCTCTATTTTTCTGTCTCTCTTTTGGAGGTGCTAGGAATTAAACTCAGGGGCACTCTACCATTGAGTTAGATCCCCAGCCCCTTTTTAAATTTTGAGACAGGGTCCCACTAAGTGGCCCAGACTGGCCTTGAACTCAGGATCCTCTCCAGCCTCAGCCTCCTGAGTCCCTGGGATTACAGGTGTGTGCTACCGCACCTGGCAAATTCGCATCCTTTCCAAGCGCCTGACCTATGTAATTTTCCTCTCCTTTGAAGAGCACCGAGTGCAGTGAAGCGTGGAGCACAAGAGCTCTCATTACTGCTGGTGGGAATGCAAAGTAGTCCAGCAAGTGTACCATTTGCATGGTATAATGCAAATGGAAGACAGTTTGGCAGTTCCTTACAAAAATAAACACACTCGCTATATTATGCAGTAATCACACTCCTTGGTATTTACCCAAGTTAAGTGGAAAACAGTCTACACAAAAGCCTGTAAATGAACATTTAGAGAAGCTTTATACACAATTGCTCCAAATTGGAAGCAAATAAGATGTCCATCAATAGATAACAAATGAACTCAGTTTTAACATCTATAAGAAATCTGTTAGCAATACGTACATGAAAGATCATTTTTGCAACAATATGTAAATCAGTTGTGAAAAGTTGTCATAATTGTCTACCTAAAAAGACAGCAGTTTTTGCAATAGTCTAGACAAGGAAAACAAACTGTTAAAAAAATATATTTTCCCTCACAGGACTTTTTTCATCTTTTTTTTTTCTTTTTAGATATACATAACAGTAGAGTCCCTCATGGGACTTTAAGTCAATGTCAGCAGTGCATTAAAAGCTGAAACTCATGTAATAAGAGAGATTTCATAAAACTTCTTGATGTAGATATTTTCAGATATACTTGAGGCCAAAAATAGAGAACAAATATAGGAGCTGTCCTTATCAAACTAAACCTCCAAATGGCATAATTCAATATGTTCAAAAGACATATTGAAAGACTCAGAATCAGGTTCTCTACAGCCGGCTGAACAAATACATGCTCAATATTTAATCATTTAAATGGCAGTCATCTGTGAAAACATCAATTTGCAGTGTACTTGAATGGAAAATAGCTGATGAGGGAAATTTTTTTTAAAAGATCAGTGAGTCTTTCAGTGGATCTAGTGTCAACTGGAAAATTGAATAGAAAAGCCAGTGTGGAGTCAAATCAATGAAGATAAAACTGCTAGAGTGGCGGCTGTCAGACCCCAGGCCATTAGGGACAATGAATGTGCTAGAATTCACTCTTTTATTCACAGAGAATGAAGTGCTTGCCACTTGATTTTCCCATTGTGTTTGATGGGGCAATAAAAACAGGCAATTTGGTTGAACAAACAAGATGACAAAAAATGAGTGCCTAGAGACACCTTCCTGGAAGGGGAAGTCACTTTGAAAACTTTCTCTGGGTAATAGAAAATGGATATGGAAATGTCAATTGATTGGCATGAACTGAGGAGGCTGCAGGAAAGAAAGGAAGGAGGCGGTTTAGGAGCCAGGTTTAGAGATGAAGATGTGCAGAAGTGAGAAAAGGGCTGGAAACCAGAGGGCCATTGGCATCAGTAGAGGAAGTCATTTTCTCCCTTCCCTTCTACTCCCAGCCTACATGGGAGCCAAAGGGCAGAGGGCTCCAGGAGACAGCATCAGGGAAAGGGGGTATCCCAGTCATTAAAAATATTTGATACTGTCTGTAGCAGCTGTCATTCTTCTTCACAGTTTCTAGATATGAGTCATTTTTTCAACCCAGAACCCCTTATGGGAGAGGGGTTGAGAAACCTTTGAAGAAGGCTTGTATGAGTTACTCTGTGAATATGACATCCTCCTTCTGTGGTCAGCCTATTCTTTTCCAATGGGCTCATGAGCAAGGCAGGCATAACAGCACAGTGGACTTTGCATAAACCTGATGGTCACAAGCTCCTCTCCAAGGTCAGCTTGGCTGCAACCCCTGCAAATTCCTGATATTGCAACAACAGCCACCTACCAGGCCTGAGATATGCAACCACAGCTCCAGCAGACAAGTCCTCATGGCATGTCCAATAGCAGTTTTTCTGCCATGGAGAGAAGAGCCATTTAACTGAGAGATCCAGGTCTGTACTCTGAAAAACTCATCCTAACATTCATGTCAAATCACCTTTCCAATGGACCACTCACTCCCAGGCAATGATTGAGCATACAGGGTGTTTTAGACAGGTGCATGTGTTGTCCTGAGAAAAATTGTAAATCTTAATATGGAAATTTGAAAAATGTACAGAAAAAAATAAATTGGAAAGCTAAATAAGAAAGTAGATAACCAGAACTCAGAGTTAAGACTATTGGTTCATTTTGATCTTATTTAAATGACCAGTGCTTAAATGAATGAAACTGGAGACTATCGTGCTAAGTGAAATAAGCCAATCCCAAAAAACCAAAGGCCAAATGTTCTCTCTGATATGCAGATGCTAACACACAATAAAGGGGAAGGGAAAGAATGGATTAGAGGAAGGAGAATGAAGGGAAGGGAAAAGGGATGGGAACAGGAAATCCAGTGGAATACAACTGACATAACATTCCTATGTTCATATAAGAATGTGCCCCAATGAATCTCCACATCATGTACATCCACAAGATTGGGATCCTGATTAGAATAAGATGTATTCCATGTTTGTATAAATATGTCAAAATATACTCTACTGTCACATATGAGTAAAAAGAACAAATAAAAAAAGTTTAATAAGAAAATTAACAAATAAATAGATGGCCAGTGCTAAAATACAAGATCCAAAACATGAGCTTTTTTCTATAAAGTTCCTGAGGAGAGCTTTCTTGAAGCTGTAGAAGAGGTTCAACTCAGAAAACAGAAACACTTCCAGTGCACATCATTCACCCGTGGTGCCCCTCAGGAAGGTCCTCTCATCAAATATCCACCCAGAGCAGCGGAGGTCCTTACTCCTCACCACTGCTCCAGTAGCATTTGACTCCCTGTCTCCAGAGATTACCCTGATGAAATGCTAGAAAGAATTAAAAAGAAAAATGCTGCTTTTAATTATTTGCTTATGTACTTAAGTCTAGATTTTGGAAAGTAGCAGCTGAGAAGTCACATGGCAAGTCTAGCTCATCCTTTCACTGATCTACAATTGTACCCCGTTTTCCTCAATGGATAGAGACAATAGAATAATATACACATAAACCAACGCCCATTGAAACAGGGGTTTAGGCTGCAAACATCTTTGTTAATGCTTATTTTTTTGTTCCCGAGACTATTTTAAAATATTATTTTTATAATCAGAGAAGGAAAGGCAAAACTATTTGTATGTGAAAATCACATGTACATTTTTGAGATTTAAGGCTTCCAAAGACTGCCTCACTTGCTGCTGTCTGCTTCATGCTACTAGCTGGGTTTCCCTGGGTTCCAGTTCGTGTCTTTTGCTATTGGCTTAATTCAGTGGGAAATTATGAGAAGCAGATATTCATGGAATGTATCTTGATTTTGCAAGCAGTGAGGAGTCATTTAAAGTCCAAAGTGGCAGTACGACATTGGCCTTTGAGGATAGTCAACTACACGAGAGAAACTTCAAAAACTGCAATGATTCAGGTTTAAAATTAAGTTGCCTTGCATAATGGCATATTCAGTAGAGATAAAGGAAGAAATTAATCCTTTGCTCTATTAAAATTTCCAATCATCTTATTTCTACCCTCTGCCTACTAAACTAATACCACAGCTCATACCAACTGTTACCAATCCCTTTAATGCTTTCCTAATATCCACTCTTTAAAAACTCTCATTCCTCAAAGTTATTACAAGGAAGCTACAGAGTTATAAAAGGGAACCCAGGACTCAACTTTTCAAACAATTCATTCTTACCTTTGTCTATATATTGCAGTGCACGAAGTGTTAGCAAAGATAGAAGGGCCTGGAAATTGTTTTGAAATTTTGAATTGGAGGAAGCTCCATTGTTTCTAGGGAGCATCTGATTTCAATTTTCCAAATGCATTCCCAGGTGCCACTGCAACTGATTTGCCATAATGAGGTGTCAAAAACTAAACAAGTGGGTTATTCATCCTCCTCTATGCCTATTTTTTAAATATTTCCCTTCCCAAAGAAATCATGATAACTTTATCTTTGAAACTCACACTAAGAATTTTCATCAAGTTCTTTCTGTCTTCCAATGTTTTACATTTCCCTTCCCTCACCCACTGCAAAAAGTGCTTTTGAAATTGCTAGATAGACAATAGAGGCATGAGAACAGGAAGACACAGAGATGTATAAAATGTATACTTCTGTGCCATATAGTCCTGGCTATGCATACCAGAACTAGAGATGGGATGGGAATAAATAACCATGCTTACTTGACTTTGGGTAAAATAGAAATATTTGCAGATTTAATCCTTCTGTGTAATTTTTAGTAATGAACAATTCAGACTGGTTTGGAAATGTGCTGTCCAGTAGATTAGCCACCAGCCACACTTGGTTCTGTAAATTTAAATTTAAATACATTAAAATTATCTAAAAATAAAACTTCAGTTTCTCCATCAAACAAGCTGCATTTTGAATGCTCCCTTTCAGTCTACTGACTACTGAAGGCAACGGCACAGATGTCGAGCATCTTTATCATCCCAGTTTTTTTTGTGAAAGCTGCTGTCTTGGGATTTTTTTTCGCTCACACATTTTTCTATCATTAAGAGAAGATTAACTTAGATGCTCAAAGGCTGACACATTCTTTTCTCAAAAGAAAAACTGCTTTGTTCAAACTCACAAGGAAACTCTAGAGCCATCCTACAGATCAATTTTGAATCTCCAGGTGATTCGATTTTAGAAAGAAGAGCTCAAGACCTATGGACTTTGAATTCAAGATTCTATCCTATAGTCACTAAATCTTAGGGTGGAAGTAAATCTTAGAGATCATCTGACACAATCATTCTTTCCATATTTACCATTGCCCCTTTAAAAACTCTACCAAATAGCAATCCAGCCCATATTTGAAAACATTTAATGAAACTTAGCCATGCCTCCAGGGGAAAACCCAAACCAAAGAAAATGTCCAACCTAAGCAGTCATTAAATCAAGAACTATTTATAAAATGATAGGCCTTTATTTTTTGTAGCTTTCCTGCTTCCTACCTGTGGTTTTGTTGAATTGCCCCCCAGCTGAGGACAGTAAGACAATTCCTATAGTGACTTATTTAAAAGAAAACTCATCACTCTGCCCAATATGACATTTGGCAACCCTTTAAAAAGGAAACATAAATACATCATAATGAACCCCACTATTTTCTGTAACTATAATGCACTAATAAAAACGTTTTTGAAAACAGCGTGGAAGAAAAAAACCTTGCTTTCACGAAGCATTTTGGTTTAGGAAAAGCACTTGTTTATTCAACAAAATGAATCATTCTGCTGGTTCTTCACCTAACACCTGGTCAAGACCCACTCTGGAGGCCTCACCTTAACCCCAACCCTAAAAAAAAAAAAAAAAAACCTGTGGTTGAACTAGAGCATGCGCAGTGTGGGCAGAGTCTGCAAGGAAGCCTGCTTTCCTCCCAGGCCTACTGTTACATCTTCCCACAGACCCCTGGATGGAATGTGACTGTAATGAATAACGAAGACTGAACTAGACTTGCTCATGATGCCCTCAAAAGCAAGAGGACCAATAAAGTATTCACAGATGGGAGCTGAACAGGGTTGGGGATATTATTAAAAGGAGTAGAGTCATTTGCCCATTTTTATGTTTACAGAGCTGTAGCTATTATAAAGATACTATCAGGTCTTCCTAATGGAATTGTCCTGGTTTAGTTATTTCATCCCAATAAATCTGCCTTCAACTTGGCATAGTGATCTAGAAAATTTCTGGTTAAGAGAAAAATAGGACTGAGCCCATTCCAGTTTCTAGATCATAATTAGTATTTGTAAGTCTATAACTATATAGGTTTACATAGAGTTTTCTCAAATAAATGGTAGTAAACTTATTCAAAAACACAATCTGGTCTCCACTGGTAGCCAGATGACCCTTTTAAAACTCCCATCACATCATATCACTGCCCCTCCCAAAGCCATCTCACTAGAAG
The DNA here is from genome assembly GCA_028644305.1 of Xerus rutilus. NCBI lineage: Eukaryota > Metazoa > Chordata > Mammalia > Rodentia > Sciuridae > Xerus > Xerus rutilus. The sequence goes on along the minus strand of CM053405.1, from coordinate 10,934,606 downwards.
ACAACTCGATGTCCTGCAAAGGACTTGGGAGGCCCTGCAGGCTGCAGTCCTAGGCGTCTCCAGCTACACTCTCCTCTCCTCCCTCCTGTGCCTGACTCCTTGCCAGACCCCCTGCTGTCCCTCAAGCCCTCCAAGCATGCTTCTGACTCAGGACTTTGCACTGGCGGGTCCCTCTTCCTGAAGGGCTTTCCCCTAGAGATGCTCAGTGTACTCTCTCACTTCAATTGGAGCTCAGATCATTGGTCACCTCTTCAGAGAAGCCTGCCATGGATATTGATTTTCTCGTTTTAATGTAAATTCTGTGATGAAGATTAAGTTTTGTTCAATGCTATATCGCACCTAGCACATGCTAAGTGTTCAATTAAAATGTTGTAGTAAATGTACAAATGAGTGAATGAATACACACCATCTGTCTAAGGCTCTCTCTATGATGAGTACTCAGTATTTTCCCTTATAACACTTATAACCCTTACATTACTTGATATTTGAATTTTCTACTAGATTATGGCCATTTCCTTCACTGCTATAAACCTTCAATGCCTTTCAAAGTATTCTTTAAACATGCACTGAGAAAAAATGAATGAATGCCCAGCACTTTGGGAAACTGAGACAGGAGAATCTTGAGTTCAAAGCCAGCCTCAGCAATAACAAGGTGCTAAGAAACTCAATGAGACTCTGTGTCTACATAAAACACAAAATAGAGCTGGGGATGTGGCTCAGTGGTCAAGTACTGCTGAGTTTAATCCTTGGTACCAAAAAAGAAAAAGAAAAGAAAAGAAAAAAGAAAAAAATGAATAAATGAACTGTCCACTTTGATTATCCATAAGATCCATCCTGATATATATGTTTGGTTCTCATCCTCAGGGGAAAAAAAAGGTAGGTGAGAAAACTCTCATACATTCATTAGGATTGTCATGATCACTAGCTGAGAGAAGTGAGAGTGTCAGACTCAATGGCCAGATCAAGTCAGAAAATGTGGTGTCTATCAGAATGAACAGCCTTTGTAACTGGGAAGAGGGGTCAGAGTGCCCTGCAGATCGGTGGCCCTACCAACCACCAAGATAGGAAAAGCGGAGCCACTGAACCATTGGGCAGGCTCAGAAGGAATTGTTCAGATCATGTATTAATAGGGAGAATCCTCTTCATCAATAGTCTTCATTTAGGGACCATTTGTCATAGGCTCTCTCTATGATAAGAGTGTCCACTATTTCCTTTTATAAACTCATACCCCTGGGTGAAAATTTTGAGAGCCTCCATTAAAACACAGAAAGTAAAGTCCATGTCTTACCAGGCAAAACCATTAATAGGTGTGGCTGCTGAGCTTGGTGATAAAGGGTAACTCAGAAGGAACGAGAAACCCAAGCAGAACTGGAAGATGGTTTCCTGCAGGATCAGGCTGTGTGCACTGCAGAAAGCAAGGCAGGCCTCAGGTTGTGGGGTGGGGAGCAGATAAGATCACAGGGTTGGCATTGCCTCCAAACATGTTAACCTAGAATGGTGGGCATCACCCAGGTCATGTCCAGCACCCTTATTTTCCAGCATTCTCAGAGTCACTTATACTCTTTAAATGAAGGATATGGATGAAGAAGCATCTCCACGGGATATGTGGGGTGACTATTCATTCTGAGCCAGTACAAATCTATGGCAGGAAAAGCTTTCTGCTCTGTTAGATAACCTGGAGGGCAAACTAGAACACAGGCTTGGACAAGCACTCCAATAATCATGGCCCTTTGACTTCACAGCTATCCAGGGTTTCAGTTCGAGATTATGCTCTACCTAGCAAAAGCTGTGATCTGAGAAATCAGAAAGAGAGAATTCCACACCATGGGATTCTCCAGGCATTTCTCATAAACCAGCAATGGATCAATATGCCTTATTGTGGTTCATACCTGCTCAAGAAGGTAGGAACATAGCATAAGGCTCAGGAATATATAAATAGGACTGAAAAGAATTATACTCAAGAGTTGTGAGTATTGTATAGGGAAGATTATTGAAGCCTAGGTTGAGAATTTGGGTAAAGTATTTACAGGAGCTCCCCCAAGGAGGGCAAGCACAAATTTAGATCTATCTAAATTCATTGCAATGAGCTGGGCACGGTGGTGCAAGCCTGTAATCCCAGCACTTAGGGAGGTTGAGACAGGAGAATTGCGAATTCAAAGCCAGCCTCAGCAATGGCGAGGCACTAAGCAACTCAGTGAGACCCTGTCTCTACATAAAACACAAAATAGGGCTGGGGATGTGGCTCAGTGGTTGAGTGGCCCTGAATTCAATCCCCAGTGCCAAAAAATAAAATAAAATAAAGAAATTCATTGCAATGAGCAGAACTCACCTAAGATGCACATTTAGTAGCTAAAGTTTGAATCGAACCCTGGATAATAATGACAGATACTGCTTTTGACACAATGTAAAAGACAGAAAGCAAAAGCTGAAGAAAAAAGGGATGACAGCCAGCCATGTCACCTGCTCCTCTTCTGCTGAGAGATGATAGGTAATGGGCAGGCACCCTCTGGACATGACTTGGAACATAACAATAGCAGAAAGTAACCAAAATAGGACTCTTGGTACCAACAGAGACAGTGCTGGAGATAACTGATTCCAAGTGGCAGTAACTGAAAGCAATAAAGAGATGAATATAGGCTTTAGCCTAAAGCAAATATGTACACACATGCATGCATACATATATGTAAAAAGACAGATGAACTGGAAGTCCCTGTGATGTATAAAGAGGTCCCATCCAAATACATGAGGTTTTATGCAAATGAGATGGGTAGCTTCCCACTAATATCTGCATCATTTTTGTATTAGTTTACTATTTCTATAAAACTCAGTGGCTTAAAACAATGATCTGTGAGTTGGAAGTCTGCTGATCTAAGCTGGGCATGTCCAGGTGGCCCTGCTTCAGGATTCCACAGCTGGAACGGCTACACTCCACAAGTGTCCCATCCTCCCTGGACCAGTGAGCTTGCTAGCTCATGTCCCTTTCAGGGCAGTAGCAGAGGTGAAGGAGGGAAGATGGGAAGGCATGAGACCTCCTGCAGCCTGGGCTCAGAACTAGCACATTTTCATTACCACCTGCATGTCACTGACTAAGAAATAATGTAGGTGATCCCAAAGCCGGGAGGCGGGGAGAGACACTTCACCCATGATGCAGCGAACAAATGAGGGATACAGCAAGGAATAAAGAACAGGAGTACATAATGACATTGGCCACAATTGTCATCAGTAGAATCCCAGGTCTGTTGCACCAAAGCCAGACTCAAATGAAAACGTGGATAGTTGTTATTCTTCACAGTTTCCAGAGGTAAGTCATTTTACCATCAAGAGCTCCTTGAACAAAAAGGTTTAGAAAACTTTGAAGAAGGATATGATAACACCCTTCCCCTGGTCCACCACAGAGAGACCTGCCATCACCACCAAGGATGGACATTCTCCAACTATTATGCATTCGCCTTCCTCAGTCAGTCTGCTTCTGTCCAAAGCAGCCATGTTGGCACAGGTCTTTTAGTAATGAAAGGTCTTTTGGTAATGAAGGTCTTTTAGTAATGAAAGTCTCCTCCTGAAGGCCAGCTTAGCTGCAAGCATTGTAAGTTCCTGCTGTCCCAGGAGCAGTGACCTGCCCAGTGTTGAGACAAGTCCTGCTCATCAAGGGACAAGTCCTTATGGAAAGCCAGGACAGCTGTTCGAATTTGCCCACAAAGCTTTGGACATCATGTGGTGTTCAATGCCCCTAAGGCTGGTAACACAGAAGACTCATTTCAGGCTCATTTCAGACTTCTGACCTTTATTATTTAAAATAATAAATCTGTATTGTTTTAACCCACTGAATTCATGATAATCTGTTCCACCAGCATTAGGAAACTAAGACTTAAAAGAATGGGCTTGAGAAGAACTGAGAACACATGGACATAACCTCAAGATCTAGACTCTTAGGAAAACAAAAGTGCCCAAAGCAATCCCAGAATGGCACTTCTACCAAGTAGCAGCAGGCATTCCGGGGAGGATGACAAGTGTTCTGACCTTGCTAGAAGTATGATAGAAGGTGTTAGATTGAGGCATTCTTAGAACTGAATAAATAGAACCAGAGGAATCCAGTATAGCAACCGGGGTGGGGGCGGTGAAGGCCCTGGGCTTACAGTGCTTTCAGGAATCTCCTTAAGTCAATCTGCACACTTTCCCCTCTGCAGGGAAACCATGCTAGGCTATTTTGTGCACAATTTTCTGTAATTAGACCATTGATGGATGTGTCTGATACAAAACTAACTCATTTAGACTTGAGGCTAAACATCTACCTATGGGAAGTCCCTGCCCAAGTAAAATAGTAAGAAAGGAAAGAAGGTAGACAAAGCCATTGACTCATGATCCCATTCATGCCCCTTAATGTTGTGGAAATATATTCTAAGTAGTGGAAAATAAATCCTTGCTTAGGATCATGTCACATATTACATGGGAGTAAGCACCAGGTAAAAGTTTAACATCAGGTATAAAGTTTCTTCATCACTATCTTAACAATTAAGTTTAAAAAACCCAAGTCAGACATTAAAGTTGCCCTCAAAAGGGATTTTATTTCTTCCTCATCGTTATCTAAAAACATTTTCCCTGGAGAACTACTATGTTAAGTGGCACTGAAGTGGACTACTGGCTGGACAGTAGGAGAAAAATGACAAACCTCCCTCCCCTACTCCTAAGAATGACTCAAAGCCACTAAAAATTACAGAATGAAAGAGTAGCCCCAAACAGGTGGACTTTTTTTTAACAATTCAAGTCTTTTTTAGGAGCCAACAAGGTCTAACTTACAGATTCATTGAACATAAACTGAAGTGCATGGTCTTGTTGGAAAACTTCATCTATAAGAAAAATAATTAAGTTAACCAAATAAAGCTCTTCTTAAAAAATGTTCAATGAACTCTTGGCTGTTACTGGGTAAACAAAGACCTAGAAGCTAGAAGATTAGCTCACCTTCAGTGTACAGTTGGGAATTCACTTGAATTCACTTATATATGGGAAAACAGACTCAATTTAGGAAAAATGTCACAGAAACAAGTGAAATATGGAAACATACACAGAAAGGAGCTGGTGCTAAAAATGACCCAGAAAATAGAGCAGGATTGAAAAGAGTTTCTTCTGTGGGAACTTCCATGGCTGCCACAGAACTAACAAATTCATTAATAACTTGGTCATCAGCACTTATTGGGTACATGTCATTCCAAGGACTTTAGTGCATCCTGTCATTCATTTCTCACTGCAACTTTTGTGACAGGGAATGTTTCCACTCTCTATGTGCAATGCCTACCTCTGCTCATTCCCCTCCTTCCTCTTGCCTACCACTTCTCTTTTAGCCTGTTTTGTGCTGCTATAACAGGGTATGTGAGGCTGGGTAATTTATAAACAATGGAAGCTCACAGCTCTGGAGGCTGAGAAATTAAGAGCATGGCACCAGTATCCGGCAAGGGCCTTTGTGATCATCCATGGCAGAAGGGCAAGAGAAGATGACAGCTGGCAAGTGCAAGAGGGGGCCAGACTGGCTTTGGTAACCTACACATGCTCCCAATAACCAGCCTACTCCCACAGCAGCAGTATCAATCCACCCACGAGGCAGAGCACTCAGGACCTAATCACCTCTGATGAGGCCCCACCTCCCAACATGGTTGCATTGGGGACATGCATGGTTGCAAACCATGAACTTCAGTGGACACATTCAAACTGTAGCAACTCCTGAGGAGGGAAGAATGATTGCTCAGAGCCAGGATATTCACAGGATGTGTTTCACTAGGGCCCCCTTTCCTCTCTCCTGTGCTTCCACCACCATACCATGAACCTGACCAGCTAAGTCAAAGTCCAGTGTCTCTTTCTTCATGGTGCACATGTGATTGTGTATGCTGACCCCAGAACACAGATTCTGGGGCTATACAAGAGGCCACACTTCAGCCTAAAGCACAGCATGTGCCAGGTAACCTTTTTATAAGAGCTGTTTGGTGAAATGTCAGAATTACACTTAGAGTTGTAATGAATAGGTAGTGTGAGGGCAGTCTGGCATTATTCCATGTGTCACAGGCCTCTCAGGAACAGGTAGATAAGGGAAGATCTCAAACAGGGCAGAATTCAACGTCCTTAGTCCATGACTACAATACCATTTAACTGCACAAAAATCCTTCCTTCAAATACCAACAATCTGGAAAGTACTGATATTATCATCCATCCTTCTGGTGGAGAAGCGGAGGATGAGGTAAAGCATTTGAGTCGTTGCTTACAGTACAGTCAAATTTCAAGTTCAGTTCTCTGTTGTTCCAAAGTCTATGCTTTTAGCCACTAGAAAATTAATCCTAAATCCCTCATTTCAGTGACCTCAAGAGAGTGAAATACCACTTTTGAAAATCCTAGTAAATAACTGGATGACGTACTCCATACCAATGACTTAGTCTATTCCAATGCGCAAGAAACTATAAATCATTTCTATTATTCCTGCTGAAAATTTTAATGTGGTTTATAAAATACAATCAGATGAATTTCTCACTATTCTTGACTCAATACATCTTCATTTTACAACTGTTTATTTACAATGTGCCCATTGCAGGCCCACATGATAAGCTCTGTTTTTTATTTAAGCAGAAAATAAAGAGGCTTCTGCTAATAAAACATAAAATGCATTATGGATGGATTGCCAACCCTAAATAATGGTGTGTGAAAAGAAGAGAAGAAAATTGTCCTAGCCCCAGGTTTTTACAGACATTCACTATACACTTGATTCCAACATAGAAAGAGGACTTGAGGGGTTCAAGTTCAACATAAAATGAATATGAATGGTCAGAGGGGAAAAAGCCAGAGGTCCCACTCGCCTCTTCCTATTGCACTGTACCAGCCTGAAGTTCTGATTTCCCACCTGGAAAACATCATAGAAATCCTCAGTTGTACTAACTGCAAAGTTATAAGAAAACAAAGCAAATGAAAGAGTTTTAAATAGTATTCAAGATAAAATACTAATGGACTACGTGGTGGGAGGCTCTGAGAGAACAGGATGCTGAGGACAGCAAGAAAGTGGAGGCAAACTCTAGGGGTCTCTCCCTGCAGGTGAAATTTCCTGCCTGTATAGCACACTCTGGGTCTTCTGGGGCTTTGTTTTGTTGTTGTTGTTGTTGTTGTTATTGTTTTAGTTGTTGTTGTTTGGTTGTTGTTGTTTTGTTTTTTTGTTTTGTTTTTTTGGTACCAGGGATTGAACTCAGGGGTACTCGACCACTGAGCCACATCCTCAGCCCTATTTTGTGTTATATTTAGAGACAGGGTCTCACTGAGTTGCTTAGCACCTTGCCATTGCTGAGACTGGCCTTGAATGCACGATTCTCCTGTCTCAGCCTCCCAAAGTGCTGGGATTACAGGTGTGTGCCACCACACTCAGCTCTTCTGAGGCTTTTAATCACTAAATTGGTGGTAATTTGCTACAGTAATCCTAGAAAATAAAACCAATACCATTTAAAACAGTGAGACTAGACAAAATCACCAGGAGACCTGGAGAGTCAATATTGATAGAGCAGAGAAGAGGACTTAGGACTGAGCTTGGGGGCCCTGCTGCTGTGAAAGGTTGGAGAAAGTGCAGGATCCAGAAAAGGAAGTAGGAGGAAGGAAGCCAGGAGAGCGGGGTCCTGCAGGCTCACAGAGGAGGATGAACTCCTGGGTCCCATGCTGCTCCATCACATGAGGCATGGAGATGAACCTATGGATTTAGCAACGTGAAGGCATTGGGAACCTTGACAAGAAAGTTCCCAGGCAAGCAAAACCCCATTTGGGTTGATTTAATATTAATTGGAAAGAAAAATTGGAGACCGCAAGCATATAGAAAACTTAATTCTCTTAAGGTTTTGCTACAAAAGGAAACAAGAAATGAGGTGGTAGCTATGCAGGAAATAAGGCCAAGACAAAGTTTCTAAGATGGAAAAAGAGTTCCAACAGCCTGCTCATCTGCTGATGGCAATGATCAAGATAGAAGAAAATATGAATTACATAACAGAAAGGGAAAGCTGGTGGAATGATCTACAGAAATTTTTCTAAAATTTGTCTACCTCCATCCTGCCAAGATGACAACTGTGTAGTAAATTCCCTTAAGATTATTTTTCTCTGGATTTTTCAGGTGGTCAATGTTATAGCCGAAAGAATACACATGGGGGTTTTTAGTTTTTAAGGATAGTTAGCTAATGCACATGGACTCAGAACAGAGTATTATTTGAACAAGGTTTCAGTGACTTAAAATATCTGCTATTGCAGGGTTTGAAAAGAAACTCAAGCCATTTAATATAAGTTGCCAAAAACTGTTAAATTCTTTGGCAACTAAACGGCCATTGTGGAATGCTCTGCAATTCTGCTTTTGTAAAACTAAAAACTTAAAAAAAAAAATTTTAAAGGCTTTTTGTTCTACAATTCTTCTTATGCTGTGTCCTGATGTATTCTTTGTGGGCACATTCTTACTGAGTGCTAGAAACTGAAAGGCGCAGTGTTTTTTTTTTTTTAATGTACTTACTAAATATGTCAAGAAGTCAATCACAACAGTGAGTTGAAAGCTACACAATGGGGAACGCATTTCCTGACAGAAAAAGAGAAAGCAAGAAAGTCTCCAGTTTGCCTTCTGAATCAACAAGCCAGCAAATAATTCAGAGTTCCTGACTTAACATGTCCATTTCCAAATCGGGAGTAGCCTTGGGGTCTTAATTCATATTCTGAACACTTGCGATGCCAATATCTTTCTGCTGCTTTTCCTATGAAGGTCAGGGCAACTATGCATGAAATTCTTGGATCCATTTTTCCTCCACACTCTTTAGATTTTCTCCATTGCTGTCTGGTCTTCTAGTTTTGCAGAAGAATTTGCATGGAAACTTTAAATAGGTTTTTTTTTTAATCATTCCATTTCAAAAGTTTAGCCATTTTCAAAAAAAAAAAATTTAACCAGTAATGTCTTGGGTATCCAAGAATGTGAATGGGTATTCTTGGGTATCCAAGAATGTGAATGTCCAAGGACTGTAATCAAGTTTTTGTTTCTCTCTATTATATAAAACTTATGTTTCATTTATTGTGATTTACACCTAGGACTTTTAAGTTGGCTATCTCTCTCTGTCATTTTTCATGTCATTACTTTCTCAGTGTGATCCTTTCCCTTAAGAGCTTCTCAAGTTTATTTCTCACAGTGCTTGTTATATGTCAATTAGAATTTTAGTTCTGACATTATAGATTTAATTCATTAAAATTTCCTTCTGTCTGGGAGAAAATCTTTACCACATGCATTTCAGATATAGCACTAATCTCTAGGATATATAAAGATATGTAAAGAACTCAAAAAACACCAGCCAGGCATGGTGGCACACACCCGTAATCCCAGCTGCTCAGGAGGCAGGAGGATCGCAAGTTCAAAGCCAGTCTCAGCAAAAGCAAGGTACTAAGCAACTCAGTGAGACCCTCTCTCTAAATATAATACCAAATAGGGCTGGAGTTGTGCCTCAGTAGTCGAGTGCTCCTGAGTTTAATCTCCAGTACCAAAAAGAAAAAAAAATCAACACCACAAAAACAAATAACTGAATCAGTAAATGGGCAAACACTTTGTTGAGAACACTCTACAGAAAAAGAAATACAATCAATCAACAAACATATGAAAAATGTTCAACATCTCTAGCAATTAGAGAAATGCAAATCAAAACTACTCTAAGATTTCATCTCACTCCAGTCAGAATGGCAATCATCAAGAATACAAGCAACAAAATGTTGGTGAGGATGTGGGGAAAAAGGCACACTCATACATTGCTGGTGGGACTAAAAATTGGTGCAACCACTCTGGAAAGCAGCATGGAGAGTCCTCAGAACACTTGGAATGGAGCCACCATTTAAACTGGCTATCCCACTTCTTGGTTTATACCCAAAGGACTTAAAATCAACACTCTACAGTGATGCAGCCACATCAACGTTTAGAGCAGTTCAATTCACAATAGTTAATTATGGAACCAGCCTAGATGCCCTTCAACAGATGAATGGATAAAGAAAATGTGGTACATACACTCAATGGAATATTACTCAGCCAGAAGAAAGTATGAAATTATAGCATTTGCCAGTAAATGGATGGAGCTGAAGAATATCATGCTAAGTGAAATAAGCCAATCCCAAAGAACCAAAGGCCAAATGTTTTCTCTGATAAGAGGCTGCTAATTCAGAATAAGGAAGGGCACTGAGGAAGAATAGAGTTACTTTGGATTAGACAGAGGGGAGTGAAGGGAGGGGTGGACGGTACAATGAATCTGACATTATTACCCTGTGTATATACGTGATTACATGACTGGTGTAGCTCTGCGTCACGTACAACCAGAAGAATGAGAAGCTATGTTCCATTTATGTATAATGTGTCAAAATGAATTCCACTGTCATATATAACTAATTAGAATAAAAAATGTTTTAAAAATAAAAAATAAAATTTCCTTTTCTCATGATAAGCGAAGTCAGTCAATACCAGAAAACCAAAGGTCGAATGTTCTCTCTGATATATAGATGCTAACCCACAATAAGGTGAGGGCAGGAGAATAGAAGTTCCATGATTAGACAAAGGGCATTGAAGGGAAGGGAGGATGGATGGGACTAGAAAAGACAGTGGAATGAATCTGACATAACTTTCCTATGTACGTATATGATACACCACAGTGAATCTCATCATCACGTACGTCCACGAGGCTGGGATCCTAATTAGAATAAGATATATTCCATGTTTATATAATTATATTAAAATGGACTCTACTCTAATGTATAACTTAAAAGAACCAATAAAAATAAAATAAAAATCAACCAGAGTGAGGCACCAGGAAACTCCTAAAAGGATGTTTTTAAAAAGTTTTTTCTTGTTTTCTCACTCCTTTCCACTCAGATTGTCCTATTGTTTTTTTCAGTCTCTGCCTGGTTTGTTTTATTTGTTTTTCCTGTCCATTACTGTCTCTGTTATCTAAAAATGAACTCTTCTAGCATCCTTGTAGAGACAGGATTTTCTAACATCTTTTTTCTGATTCTTTTTCAGGGTTTGTTGGTATGTTTGGAATGACCTGGGATCACACCCAGGGCCTCCCCCATGCTGAGCACATGCTCCATCACTGAGCTACATATCCAGCCCCTCTAATTCTTACGATAGCTGATTTTCAGGATTTTCTTCCTCATTGGAGTTCTATTATTTTAAACACACACTTTTTCTCTATTTCTTCATCAATTTTTAAATGGTAATTGAGACATTAAAATGTAAGATTTTCATTTATCATTCTACCACCTATAATGTATCTATGTAATGGAGTATCACAGAGTCATTAGGAATTGCTGTGTGTGTTTGTGTGTGTGTGTGTGTGTGTGTGTGTGTGGTGTATGTGTTAAATTTGGAAAAATTACTTAGTAGTTACCACTTAAGAAAAAGAAGTTATAGGAAAGAGAGAGAAATGATATCCCATCTTTGCTCTAAATATAAAAATACATTTCAATTATTTATTCAATAAACATTTTTCAGCCAATCCCAAAAACCCAAAAGCCGAATGTTTTCTCTGATCCATAATGGGGTGGGGGAGGGGGGAGGGAAGAATGAAGGAACTTTGTGCAGAGGGGAGTGAGGGGAGGGGTGGGGCTGTGGGGATGGGAAGGACAGGAGAATGAGACAGACATTATTACCAGATATACCTGTATGATTACACTACTGCAGTGACTCTGCAGAGAAGTTGTGCTTCATTTGTGTACAATATGTCAAAATGCATTTTACTGTAAAATAAATCAATACATGAATAAATAAATAAATGATCAATGTTTGAGGAGATAGAAATGTTTAATTTTCTTTAAACATTATACAATGTGCATGTGTATTGAATCATTCTAGGCTATCCCATTAATATGTACAATTTTTATGTTTTTATGTATCAGTTAAAATAAATTTTAAAAGAGACTAAGATCCTGTCCTAGGCAATATGAAGTGCTATCTGCTTGTTGTTTAGTTTTGCACTAATGATGCTGAGCGTTTTGTCTTGTGCTTACTGGGCATTTGTGTATCTTCCATGGCAAGATGCCTATTCAGGTCACCTGCCCATTAAAAATTAGATTTTTATCTTTTTATCATTGAATTATAAGATTTCTTCATATAGCCTGGGTACAGGTATCTTATTAAATATTTAATTTGCAAATATTTTCTCCTAAAAAAAAACATTTTTAGCAACTAACTGCATTCTAACTGCCAATGGCTGTGAACCACACAAACCTCCTGATATTACGATGAGTACATTCTAGCAGGGGAAATGATAAATGCAAGTAAATCATTAAAGATGGAATTGATTCATCTGAAAGAAATGCATGGGTGAGGGAAGCCAGATCGCAGAGATCAGGTCAACTGGGCTAGCAGGATGACCTTGTTGTGACTTCACGCTGCCCAGGAAGTCTACCCAGTTGTGTGACAGGATAAGGAGAAGCCCCTCCGGGCCCCAGGCAAGTCTCTGCACACAGAGGGCTCTGCACCTGCAAAGCCAGAAGGTGGGAAGGATTGGGGGTGCTTACAAAGGAAATAAATAAACAGGGCCACATTTCTGGAGTACATTTATGCAGAGGACCAGGGACATAGGAAACAGATGAACGTCCACACCAAGTCCAGATTACAGATGGCCTTGGATACATTGCTAAGAAATTTAGATTTTATTCTAAGAGCTAGGAAATGAGAGATTTGGGGTGAATAAAAATTAAAATTAAAAGTTTACTTTATTTTTAAGTTAATATTGCATTTATAAAATTTACAAGTCACGAACCTAAGTCTCCTATAAGGTTTTAAGCAATTTTACTATACAATTTTAGAGACTAGCACATTTTAATGATCATTTAAGGGGTCTTTTTGGTATTTGACCCCACTTAAAATCTTAATTAATGATGTTGGGCATTTTTATATACCCAATAGCCATTTGTATGTCTTCTTTTGAGAAATGTCTACTGTTCGTTTTAATTAGATCATTTGTTATTTGACTATTGCGTTTTTGAGTTCCTTATGAATTCTGAATATTAACACCTTGTCAGATGCACATTTTACAAATATCTTCTCCCACCCCTAGGTTGTCTTTCCACTCTTTTGATTGCTTCCTTTGCCATGCAGAAACTTTTTAGTCTGATATAATCCCATTTGTCTATATTTGTTTTTATTTCCTATGCTTTTGGGGTCTTGCCCATGCCAATGTCCTACACTAATCATCAGGAAAATACAAATCAAAACCACAGTGAGGTCTCACTGTGGAAAATGCAACTCAAAACCACGATGAGGTCTCTCCAGTAAGAATGGCTACTATCAAAAAGATAAAAGATAAGTGCTAGAGAAGATATGGAGAAAGGGAACTCTGGCACACGGTTGGTGAGAATGTAAATTAGTACAGTCATTGTAGAAATCAGTATGGAAGTTCCTCAAAACATTAAAACTAGAACTATGTGATTCTGCATTTCCACTGTGGTGCCCAAAGGAATCAGTATATTTGATTTTATTGAGACATTTATCATTTCTTTATGGTGAAAATATTCAAAATCCTTTCTTTTTGCTTTTGGAGATACCCAGTACCTTATTGTTACCTATAGTTACCCCAGATGTGTTGTTTTTTTTTTTTCTCTTGTTGATGGATCTTTATTTATTTATATATGGTGCTGAGAATCAAACCCAGTGCCTCACACATATAAACACTCTACCATTGGGCTACAACCCCAGCCCCTACTCTTCTTTTATTATTATTTATTTATTCTTTTTTCAAAAATATTTTTTAGATGTTGATGGACCTTTATTTTATTCATTTATGTATATATGGTGCTGAGAATCAAATCCAGCACCTCACATATGTGAAGCAAGCACTCTACAACTGAGCCACCACCCCAGCCCCTTTTTATTTATTCTAATTAGGTTTATATAACAGCAGAATGCATTTTGATTCATTGCACACAAATGGAGCACAACTTTCCATTTCTCTGGTTGTACACAACATAGAGTTACACCATATGTGCAGTCATACCTGAACCTAGGGCATTGTTGTCCATCTCATTCCACCATCTTTCCTGCCCCCACTCCCTTCCCCTCCCCTTTGACCAAAGTTCCTCCCTTCTTCCCATGCCCCCTCTCATATTATGTATGGATGAGCATCCAATTATCAGAGAGAACATTCGGCCTTTGGTTTTTGGGGGATTGGCTTACTTCACTTAGCATGATGTTCTCCAACTCCATCCATTTACCTGCAAATGCCATAATTTTATTCTCTTTTAATGCTGAGTAATATTCCATTGTGTATATATACCACAGTTTCTTTATCCATTCATGTACTGAAGGGCATCTAGGTTAGCTCCACAGTATAGCTATTGTGAATTATGCTGCTATAAACATTGAAGTGGCTGCTTTACTGTAGCATGCTGTTTTTAAGTCCTTTGGGTATAGACCGAGAAGTGGGATAACTGGATCAAATGGTGGTTTTATTCCAAGTTTTCTAAGGAATCTCCATACTGCTTTCCAGATTGGTCGCACCAACTTGCATGTTGATTTAAAGACATCCGCACTCCCGTGTTTACTGCAGCACATACACGATAGCCTAGAAATAGAAACAAATCAACTGATGAATTAATAAAGAAAATAGGGTCCATGTACACAATGGAATACTGTTCACATAGCCATGAGATCCCTTCATCTGTGACAGTATGCATGGGATTACTCATCATTATATGAAATAAGTCAAGCAAAGAATGATAAGCACCACATGACCTCAATCCTATGTGGAGTTGATCTAACAGAGTTGAAAGTAGAAGAGTCCATACCAGAAGTTAAGGAGACTTTATGGGAGAAATGGATGGGAGAGGCTCATCAGTGGGTACTGAGTCATAGTTAGGAGTAAGCGCTCTGATGTGCCACTGCCCGTACAGTGACCATAGATAATGATCATGTGCTGAATGTCTCCAAAAGCTAACAGAAAGGATTTTAAATATTTTTGCCACAAGAAATGACAAAGGTTTCAGTAGACAGATATGTTTAATTTGATTTAAACATGTATAATGTAGTCATGTGTTGAAACATCACATGGCACCCCATAAATTTGTATCATTTTTATGTTTTTATATATCTGTCAAAAATAAATGTAATTTTCAAAAAATGTGTTATACTATTGTCTTGAAATACTTAACATTGTGTTTATAAACTGAATATTTTATTTTCTTCCTAATGTTACCATTGTCTGATGAACTTTTCCTAAATACTTCAAGTAATTATTATAAATATCTTGTATGATTCTTAAAGTTCCATGAATGTCCTCATAATGTGTATAAACTTAATATGATTTCAAAGAAATCACAAATCTAAGTTAATTTTATTGTTTATGTATTTTTAAACTGAAATCACAATGCTAACTTATTGATGTTATAATATGTCAGAGATTCTTAAACACTCTAGGCATTTAGTATAAAAATATATAAAAATTAGCCAGGCATGGTGGCACTATGCTAGTAATCCCAGCAATTCAGGAGGCTGAGGCAGGAGAATCACAAAATCAAGGCCAGCCTCAGCAATTTAGCAAGACTCTGTCTCAACATAATAATAAAAAAGTGCTAGGAATGTAGCTCACTCATAGAGCACTTGGGGATAAATGCTCAATATTTATTTGTGTGTGTGTGTAAATTATACCCAAACTACAGTGTTTTTATTTTTAATATTTATTTTTTAGTTGTAGGTAGACAGAATATCTTTATTTTATTTTTTATGTGGTGCTGAGGATCGAACCCAATGCCTCACGTGTACTAGGTGAGCACGCTACCACTGCGCCATAACCCCAGCCCCACTACAGTGTTTTTATTTTCTTCATCTCTACACTTAATTATAAAACTCCCTGGAATTACAGGTACTTATGTGCTAAGGAAAAAATTAAGTCACCTCAAATAATTTTGAACTCGCTTTCCAAGGGAAATATTTAGAGTTTCTGGGCATCTTGAGACAGCTTAAGAACTAGATCAACTCTCTGGACCTACAGACACCCAGGGCCATTCTTTTCACTTGTTGCCAGGCTCAAGACTCATTCTGTTGTGGATTTTATAGCTAAGATTGGAGACACAGCATCACCTAATTTGCATGTCACTTTGGTCTCTATCCCCACCCAAGTGGCTTCTCCACTTGATTGGAATAAACAAATCTAATTACTGCTTCCATCTGTCTTCAGTTCTTTTAATTCATATTCTTCCTATTTTTTATAAGCACAATTTTTAGATATTAAAGTCACCTCAGATTAAATTTTGGAATGCCCTGATGGCTTTGTCTGACAAGGACAGTGAGGACTCATTGAACGATTGTGAGCAGGAGTGTGACATGAACAGCTTTACATTTTCAAAATATTGCTCCAATAACTCAAAGAAAATGAATTAGAAAGATGCAGACTAGATTAGGAGACCAGTCAGAGGTGTCTGTAGGACTTCAGGTCAGACGTCCTCTGGAGATTGGACTGGAGGATGGCAGGATATGCCACTATACCCTCCTCAGGGCAACTCAGTCTCCCCCCACCCTTGGTAAGGCTGCGGAGGAAGACATGTGGGAATCGGAGCAGAAGCAAACCAGACCAGTCCAGTGGGCTGTGTCCACCATATCACCCTCCTTCTAGAACCTAATAGCAGTTCAGAATACAGCAACCAAAGGGACCAAGAAGGAGAGAAACCATTATGGATGGGGAAACACCTAACTGGGACTGCAAAGGGTCACAGGGTGGACACAGGTAAATGCAGCTACTAGAATCTAAGGAGAATAGGCCACCCTGGAAATATGTGTGTGTATACACACGTGTCCCAGCTCTCCAGTGGGAGAGGGAAATGACAATATCTGAAAATTCTTCATGAAAGAAGACATCATGTAGACATGATGATCACAGAGAAAAAAAGTTCTGTCCAGAACTATAATACAGGGTTGATTTGAACTGGACCTGCCTGGTCTCTGTCCTCCCACTTCAAAGCTGCCGACACCAAGATGGCTGCCCAAAGCACCCGCTGGCCTCAAACTTCACTGCAGTCTGATTTCCACGTAGATGACACACATACCAGAAGCCAGGACAAGAAACACCAGACCTTACAAGGAGCAGACTGAAATGGCACCCGAGTTCTGGGGACTCTACACCTATTCCAAGGAAAGACCCAAGTGGCCCCCTTCCCTCTATCGGCCTGGGCCTCCTGCTCTTGCTCTGAATCTAACTCCTCAGCCCTCTGGAGCTGAGAGGTTGACTCACGCGTGGGGCTCCCATTTCTCCATTCTTTGGCCACTGAATAAACTGGCCCTATCAGTGCTCACTGTTCAGTTTCATGGTTTCACTACAGCAAAAGGGGGAAAAAATCTCACTTTGGGGGTCTCCCCTACTCAGAAGGAATCAATTATTTTTAACATCTTTATTTTATCATTTCATTTAAATCTGTGACAGGAGGAGATATATATATATTCACTGCATTTGGGGGGGTGCGGGATTAACCAAGAATTGAACTCAAGGGTACTCAACCGCTGAGCCCCATCCCCAGCCCTATTTTGTGTTTTATGTAGAGACAGGGTCTCGCTGAGTTGCATAGCACCTTGCCATTGTTGAGGCTGGTTTGAAACTCACGATCCTCCTGTCTCAGCCTCCCAGCCACTGGGATTACAGGCGTGTGCCACCATGCCCATCACATTCACCACATTTTAGATGAAGACACCGAAGCGCGCACATGTCCAATAGCTCAGTGCAATATCCACATGTGTGTTAGCACATGCACATATCTGCACACACACACACATTCACACACATGCAGAGGAGAGAGCTAGGACTAGAGTTCCTTCCTTCAGGCTTCTATTCATAGCGTTTAGAATTTTCAGTCAGGAAACTCCTAAAAGCCATTCCTGCTGGCACATTTCTATCCGATTTTCATGTTACAAAAACAGTAGCAAGTGATTACTAGTGCTAGACACCGTATGTGGAGAAAATAAAGCCTGTGGGATTTTGATTCTTTTAATTGGTTTGATCCCTGTGCCTAGCATGACACATATTAAATGTTTGATAAATACTTAACCAGGTGTGAACAAGACAGAAGTGTTTTGCAGGAGCAGTACTCCATTCAAAATCAGAATAGACTCCTAGGCTCTGCTCTCATAATTGCTAGACTGGCAACCCCAAAGTCCTCCACCCTGGTTCAGAGGCCACTTGGTGCTTCCCACATGGAGCCCAGAACCTGTAGGAGTCTGAACTCTGACTCCTACAGGTAGATACCAGGATAGCGGCTTCCCTGATGAGAATCTGACTTTGACAATTCTGACTTGGAGAGCAAGCTGGCTCCCTGGGCTGGCCTGCAGATGGTGGGTCAGAGTTCTGTTTTCATCTATGGTTTGCCCATTTGTACATTCAGTCTTTCACTCCTCTCTTGAATTCTGCTTTTAAGCCAAAGTCATAGCTTCCTTTTTTTCCTCATTTTTTAAATGAGGCTTAGAACAATAGAGCTTTTGCATGTGACTTGCTTTGTGTTATAGCTTCTTTGTCCTTCGGAATCTGATCAGAAAAGAGCTAAGTTAAGCATCAAGAACTCAAAATTGTCCCACTTCATGGCCCCTTACCTCTGCCCATACCTATACTTCCTCCCTGGAGGACAAATGCTCTTCCCATCAGAGACTCTACCTTAGGCAGACACAGGAGCATGCCAGCCAGACTGCCCCTTCCAGGAGACACTTGCTCTCCTTGTGGGGACACAGTTAGCAGACAGATCTCCACCATGTGCTCTTCTAGGTTCTTCCTCAGCTCCTAAAAGCATCCTTACCCTTGGTAATTCCCTTTCCCAGGCAGCCAACACCTAGCTAGGGAACAAGACCGAGTAAGAACCTGCCGCCATATTGGCCTGAGGGAGAACAACGTTGTCCCGGATCTCTCAGGTCTATAGCCCTGTTTCATTGTTTCCTCTACTTAGACTCCACCCTTCCTTTCATAGCTGCTAATAAAATGTTATTAGCAGGTTTCTAATAAAATCCTGCACCCCAAACTCCTCTAAGCAACTGCTCTGGAACAGTCAATCTGTGAGTCTACCTCACAGCTTGTCTTTGATTAGTTCCAGGGTGTTAGCCCTGCAATTGAGTCTGGTTATTAATATAGATATGCTTTTAGTTCGTAGTTTCACCCCTCACTTCTTTAATTAGATCTGAGAGTAAACCACACACATACACACACACACACAAACACACACACACCAGTCTAAACACTGTGATAACCTCTTCTCTGACTAATTGTGTATGCAGACAAGACCCTAAAACTGAGATGGGCAAGTGGCAGCTCATTGTCTGTCCTGGATCTCAGATATGCAAGTACCTAATTTAAACCCAGAAAGCAGACTACCCTTGCCTCCCCATGGAACTGATGGGGCAGCTGAGTGTTCTTACAGCTCCCCTTCATCTGAAGTGTGAGTGCAGCATTGACTCAAAGATCAACAAAAGAAAAACAGAAAAACAGAAGATTAGAAAAGTCAATAGGAAGAAGAAGAAGATTAGATTCAACAAAGTTGTTGCTTTGAGCCATTCTTGATTTATGATTTAGCCCCAGGCTCAGAGTCTCAGCCCAGAGCAAGAATTGAGCACAAATCCTCTGAGCCCCGAGCTGGTTTAGGAGCTCGCTGTCTGGGCTTTAGACGGTATGAGCACAAAGCTATTGGCAACGGCAGACTGTGGCTCCAGACAGCCAGTAGATTAAGGAGAGAACTTTTTCATTGGTGCTAAATTAAACATGATTCAAATTCTCATATGACTAATATTTTGTACTCTTTTCTCATCAAAGGGTGATTTATTGAGTAGAGAAAATGGACATTTGGAGCAAATAGCACAGTGAACGAGCAGAGTGCAGAGGGACGAAAATGTGTGGATTCAGCCTCCGTTTGCTGGTGAATCGCCCCCTATAGAATTATCACCAGCTACGAGAAAACACATCCATCAAGCAGACAGTGTGTTAGAGACTCTGTGAACAAGAGCCAAGGAAGCAGCCACTGTCCCCTGTGTGCCCAACATGAAAACATTCCAAAATTCAGACAGCAAAGACCCCAGTTGTGCACACACCCTCAAATGAAATCTCATTACTGTGAGTCATTGTGTTCTAGTAGCTTCATTTCTTCTGCCACCAAATTGCAAGACTGTGAATATTTTATCACACAACATCAGGCCCAGGATAACTGGTGGTTTGAGGCATTGCAATCACAAAAGGCTGCCTAAATCCCTTGAAGAATACCAAATCAAATTAGATCAAGATGGCAGACTGAGCACATCCACTGTTTGCTCTCCTGTCCCAAGTCCCCAGAAATGTAGGGGCAAATGGGAAAGCACGTGTGTGCATGTGTGTGTGTGTGTGCATGCGCACTTGTGTGTACAAGAGAATAATTGCTCACCCATTGTCTTAGTGCATTTCCTATTGCTATAACAGAACACTTGACACTAGGTAATTTATTTTTAAAAAATAACTTTTATTTTGGCTCACAGTTCTGGAGGCTGAAAAGTCCAGGTTTGGAGAACCACATCTGAAGCATGCTGTGTGCTGCTTCAACTCATGACAGACAGTGGGAGAGGATACCTCACTTTATAACTTCCTACTCTCATGATAACTAATTCAGCCCTGTAAGGATAAACCTAGTCCTACAAGAAAAGCATAAACCCTCTTGGTGACCTAACTGACTCTTAAAGGCCTCACTTCATAGCACCTGCTTGTAGCAATCATATTTTAACATGAGTTTCACAGGAGACAACCATATGCAAGTCAAGCAACCAGCATTTGTAAAAAGAAATGTCAGTGGACCAGAAGTCTGACTAATTTACAAAAGATGGAAGGCAAATGAGGTTAGTCTGACAGAGGAAATAAGATCCCAAAACTCATCCCAGGAGAGGAAACTGAAAAATAGACACAGAGCTGGGTGTTTTCTAAGCCTGAATGTCTAGGTCCAGGGAGCTGGAGAAGCCACCAGAGTTATGGAAACACATTTGGAGCAATTTGAGCAGCCAGACGGGCTGACCCTGCCTTTACCATCCCCTCTTTCCACACCTCCACCTCAATCTGAAGAAAGCATTTCCCTCAGACTGTAGTAGGTACTTTGAAAGCTTGGGTTGGAGAAGCTGGTGTGTGCCAACGGAACTTCTGACAAACAAGAGAAACATTTCTAGGCAGCCCCAGGCTCAGAGGACAAAGCGCTCAAATGTTTACCAGGCAGCACATCCTGACCCTTTCTCCAAAATCACTGGAGGCACATTGCAGCAAACAGAAACACAACCACACATGTACACAAACAAACAAACAAAAAAGCAGAAAATGTTTAGGAGAAGTTATACTTGGGCAGAGAAGCATGGAAGACTACAAATGGAAAACTAGCATACAATGACATTAAGATAGGAGGATGAGGGATTTTAGGTGAAGTATAAACCTCAGAATTAGAACAGAAGCAACTGCATCTATGAAATAAAAATTAGTTACTTTGACAAAGAACCAATCAGAGATCTTAGAAATAAAACAACATGATTGTCAAAATAAAAGTCTTAAATAGACCAAATGTTAAAATTGGCATCACTGAAGAGTAAGTTAATGATCTGGAAGTCAGAGTCAAACAGTGCTCTCAGAATTCTAGGCAGAAAGACAAAAGGTACTGCATGAAATAAGTCTACAAATATGAAGAGTAGCTTCATATTTCAGTATCAAAATCCATTGACTCAGAAATTCAGTGCCATCTAGATGATATTTTCAACAGGACTTTCACTGAACTCCACAAGTTAATGATGGAATAGAGGAGAAAATGTAGGGGCGGGGGGAGAACAACGAGGAGCTTGACCTACCAGATACAAAGTCCCGCCAGCTAACATGTATGCTTACTGTGTAATGGGTCTTGGTACATGCACAAACATAGATAAGTAAAAGAAAAGCAAAGCTCATAATAAGATGCTTTACATGAGGAGATAGGACAAATCTGGAGATTTAAGCTATTTTCCTTTTGGGAAACAACTTCTCACTTGCTACTGGGCCTCAGTAAGGACTCAAGACCATGAGGCATCAGTGACCATGCATTCTGAGCTTCCCATCATGTACCAGGTGTTGTCCAACCTGGTATTAACAGTGGGTTTGCTGTACTGTGGTGCAACCACTATGGAAAGCAGTATGGAGATTCCTCATGCAACTTGGAATGGAACCACCATGTGACCCAGCTATGCCACTCCTTGACTGATATCCAAAGGACTTAAAATCAGCATATTACAGTGGCGCAGTCACATGAATGTTTACAGCAGCTGAATTCACAATAGCTAAACTATGGAACCAACCTAGGTGTCCTTCAATAGATGAATGGATAAAGAAAATGTAGGAAATATATTCAATGAAATATTACTCGGCTTTAAAGAAGAATGAAATTATGGCATCTGCCAGTAAGTGGAGCTGGAGAATATCATGAGAAACAAAATAAGCCAATCCCAAAAATTCAAAGGCAAAATGTTTTAACTGATATGCGGATGTTAATACACAATAAGTGGGGTGGGAGGGCAGGTGCAGATAGGGAAGAACAGAGTTACCTTAGATTAGGTAGAGGGGAAGGGGGGGATGGGAATAGGAAGGACAGTAGGATGAAACAGACATTATTACCTGATGTCCATATGTGACTGTATGACTGATGTGATTCTACAACCTGTGCAATCAGAAAAACAAGAAATTACACCCCATCTATGTATATCAAAATGCAAATGCAAAATGCATCCTTTACTAAGGGTTTACTAAACAGCAATCCACCATCTGATGGAAATGGCATTATAGTGGCTTTGAAATGTATCGACTGGACTATGATGACCATTCCCCAGATTACCATTCTAGCATGATCCTGCTTACGGTGCACCACAAGGGAGATTCTGGGGACATCCGGAAAGGAAAAGCAGCAGCAGCTATCTGTAGTGCACATGCAGTGGACTCGTCTCACTAGCAAGAAGCATCTGGGACTGCACACACTCTATCTCATCCTACATTTCCCTTTAGCTTTTCTGAGTGAACCACATGGAAGGAACTTCACCTCCATGGTACAAGGTCAGCAAGGGCAGAGCTTTGTCTTTGTGGGGCTTCAGCTCATGCATGCCACACTTCAGTCTATTCGTGGTCTTTCCTTGCTGACGACCTGTTCTGTTGACTTACAAAGAGAACAGCCTTACAGAAATTGTTTAACTGGCTCCCACATGATACAAGCCAATTCCCTGTAACAAAACCCATGTAAGGTACATTCCTAGTGGTTCTTGTCTATTGGATCCTCACTGACACAAGAGACAGAGTCAAGCAAATTCAGAAGGTACGAGTAAATTACACATGTAGCTAGGTCAGACTCCCTCGACATCACCTCCAACTGAAGTTGCCTCCTGTCCCTCAATCCATGCAATTGACTTCCTAGGATGTTCCTTACAACCAATAGATCAAGGAAGAAACACTTCAGCATGATACACTGGTGCCGCCAGAAAGCAGAAAGCGCTAGCACAGACAAGGGCCCCAGCACCACTCAAGGACAACCCTGAAAAACAGAGTGGATGAAAATCTTCCTAGGCAGATGTGTAAGGGTACATGGCCTCTGGGACTGAAGAGAGATGGCCAGGGTATGGGTCTACACTGACTCACACGCAGACTTGGTTTTGGCTGGATGGTTGGGGACTTCCATGTTTGGAAGACAGGTGGTAAGGATATCTGAGGAAAATGTATGTGTCTGAAATCTCTCAGGCTGTAAGATCTCTGGGCCTTCTATAAATATCCACCAAAGAAAATTCACAACAGAGGAGACTCTTAACAATCAGATGGACAAAAAAGAACATGCTCTGTGGATGTCAGTCACCCTCCTCAGATCAGTCATTTGTAATTCCTGCCTACTGTTTCTTCCTTCTTACAACTGTGATTCTCAAACTGAAATGATTTTACCCCCAGGTGTGCACATTAGCATGCTTACGTACTCAAAACCCTAAGATAAACAGGGTTCATCTCCTTTGAACATCTTTTTTCTTCATTGATAAGCAATTTCAAATGTCATCTTTATATGGCAGAGTAGAACACAATATTCACCCAATTTTTAATGTGCCGGCAATAAAACTTCCTACTTGTGGTGATGCCTGGCTCCCAGTTCCCTTCCCACCCAAGCGCTCATCCTCACCAACAAGGCAGCCACACAAAGCCAGGTATGGCACAGGCCACCAAATTGCTCTTACTACCATTATGAGCAATAATGAACAACTTTTTTTTTAACATTTTTGAATTAGTCACTTAATATTAACATTTATGAGCTGGGCACGGTGGCTCAAGCCTGTAATCCCAGCACTTAGGGAGGCTGAGACAGGAGAATCGCGAGTTCAAAGCCAGCCTCAGCAATGGCGAGGTGCTAAGCAACTCAGTGAGACCCTGTCTCTACATAAAACACAAAATAGGGCTGGGAATGTGGCTTAGTGGTCAAGTACCCCTGAGTCCAATCCCCAGTACCAAAAAAAAAAAAATTAACATTTATGGTCTTAAAGTTAAGATGAAAACACAATACTGCTTCAACAGTGGTAATTAATCCACTGTGGTATAATTAGCAAGAATGACACAGATCATTTAAGTTGCAGCAAAAAAATTGTACAGATTCTAAGTTTATATCCACACAAAAATGTGATATCAATAAACTGACCAAAAAACAAAACCAAACAGAACATGGTCAGCTCTAAATCTTGCAACCAAATTTAAACTGGAAGCATTTGTCAGGAGACCTACACAAAAACCTTGTACTGATTTGTGGAAAAGTAAACTCATTGGGCTGTGTCCAGGAGAGACAGATTCTTGGTTTCAGAGTTCCTGAGCTGGTCACTCACTGTGCCAGAGCAGCTGACTTCCCATAGCGTGTACTTTAGTATCTCAGCAACTGAGGCCCTGAAGCGAGCTTGGAGCTTTTTACTAATTATGACATAAAGGATGGGATTCAAGCAACTATTGAGGAATGCCAAACCAGTGGAGAGGGGGATTCCAGCCTGCAACACCTGGTGGAAATAGGTATTGTGGTGAATAGTGAGCTCCCAAATACTGAACAGGTGATAAGAAGTCCAGCAAATCAAAAAGGCCATGACCACAGCCAGGACTGTCCAGAAATGCTTACTGGAGATGAGGATGCTTCGCTTCTTGACCTTGAAGATGAGACACAAGTAGCAAATACTCATTGTTAGCAAAGGGAAGAGGCAGCCAACAATAAATTTCACCCAGGTCAGAACATGATGCCTCATCAGGGTGAGGTCAGGATCATGCTCATGGAAATTGTTATAGCAAAGAGTGTGGTTATTGAGCTCCAGAGTGTCCCGGAAGTACAGGGCAGGACCACCGATCAGAGAAGCCAAAAGCCAGACCAATATAATAACAATCAGGGAGTTCTTCAGGGTTCAGTGCCGATGAGACAAAACAGGATAGATCAGGTGGATATAGCGGTCCAGGCTGATCACTGTTAGGAAAAACACACTGGAAAACATGTTCAACTGAGCAGTGAAGGAATTGGCCTTACACAACCGAATGCCAAAGGGCCAGTGGAAATTCATGGCCACATAGGAGATGTACAGGGGCAGGAAGAGAACAAAAATGAAATCCACAGTAGCTACATTAAGAAACCAGAGAGTAGTGACTGTCTTCTTCCATTAGAATCCTGTGAACCAAATGACAATGGCATTTCCTGGAATTCCCAGGACAAATGCTAAACCACATAACACCAGGGAGACCCAGTGAACAACTCCCAGGTGGACTTTTTCCTCCAAATCAGACTCCGCAGAGTAATATTCCAGGGCATAGGAATAGTTATCAAATTCTTCAAATAATGTTTCCTCTAAATCTTCCATGACCTTGCTAGGGTTGAGAATGAGGAAATATAGTGATGAGTTCCAGATCTGGATTTGTAGCCCTGACTTCTTAAACTGTAGACAAGGAACTCCAACTACTTTCCAGGCCTGTCCACTTAGATGTCAGGTAAGCCCTGAAGATTCTGATGCACTGTTTTGCACCCAAGGATGTTTTGATTCTGGAAAATAGGACTGAGAGGCAGTGTCCAGAAGGTTCTGTTGAATTATATTTTTCATTTCAGAATTCTTGAGTAACATCACCATTGAACTTTGTCAGTACAAAGCAAATCATCTTCTCCAACAGGTTTTCCTGGCTGATAATGTGCTTAGGCGGCAATTATGGGCCCTGAATTATTTCCCTAAGATGGATTTGGTAGGCCTACATTAAAGAATGCTGTAATATTGCTAATGGCTTATTCAAGCCTTCCATTAGCAGTCAGAGAACGGGAATTCTCCCTTTACCAACCAATTTCTAGACTTTAATCTCTTTGAAAATACATGTTTCAGAGTGGAGAGAGATCAGGACACCATACTTTGATAAAGCCAGATGGGTTGCGCAGTTGTTTAGGGCCTGCGTGCTGCCTCCTCTTCACATGGGGGTGCTCACCTCACTCAGGTCTGGGGTGCCATGTCCAGCTCACCTTGTTAGAACACCGCGCTCTGCGGCACCCTGGCTGGCGCTGCACACGTGGCGAACGTGGCTCCCACCAACCAATAATGAGCAACTTAATGGAATCCTCTCCAATCTCTTCTAAAACACTGGATAACATTTCAGATATTATTTTGTTACAATTTAGTCTATTATATATGTGAAGATCATTTGGACTCAGAAGTGAAATTTGAAGTTACGTTTTCTTCTTGTTTCTAGTATAAGATTTTTAATATTTTTTTTAAAAAAACAGCTGTTGAATATTATTATTGAAAAACATTTATTTTAGGCAAATTGATAATAAACATTAGCCCTATTATGGGTGGCATAACACAGCTGGCCATAACTCTCTCCTTACTCAGTCACTGCTGCTACCAGAGGAGATGGGTAGAGGTTGGAAGAAAGAATGTCCAAACAGAGGTAGGTTTCTCAAGAGCAGTACTATTGACATTTGGAGCTGGATCTTTGGGGTGGGGCACTGTCCTGGGCATTGCCATATACTTAGCAGCATCCCCTGAAATGCCAACAATACCTTCCCTGTTTATGACAACCCAAAGCATCTCCAGACATGAATAGTGTCCCCTGGAGAAAAAAATCATCCCTCCCCAGCTACTGAGAACCATTGTAGTAGAGACAAAGAACATAGATGACAAGAAACACAGAAGCTAATGTCTTTTTAAAGTAGACACAGATTCCATTTTGACCCTTCTGTGGCTTCAAAAACAAATTGCCTCTGCTAAAATACAAGAAAATGCACCCAGCCATCACTGTGGCAAGCAAGAGTAATTTATTAACTTATTTTATAGTAGAATGCATTTTGACATATTGTACACAAATGGAGCACAACTTTTCATTCCTCTGGCTGTACATGGTGTACAGTCACTCCAGTAGTGTGATCATACATGTATATAGGGTAATAATGTCTGTCTCGTTCCACCATCCCTCCCATCCCTACAGCCCCACCTCTCCTCTTATTCCCCTCTACACAAACTAAAGTTCCTTCATTCTTCCCTATCCCCTCACTCCACTATGGATCAGCATCCACTTATCAGAGAAAACATTCAGCTTTTGGATTTGGGGGATTGGCTTATTTCACTTAGGATGATATTCTCCAATTCCATTCATTTACCTGCAAATATCATAATTTCATTTTTCTTTAAGGCTGAGTAATATTCCATTGTGTATATATACCATAGTTTCTTTATCCATTCATCTGTTAAAGGATGTCTAGGTTGGTTCCACAATTTAGTTATTGTGAACTAAGCTGCTATAAACATTGATGTGACTGTGTCACTGTAGTAGGCAGATTTTAAGTCCTTTGGGTATAATCTGAGGAGTGGGGAAGCTGGGTCAAATGGTGGTTCCATTCCAAGTTTTCTGAGGAATCTCCATACTGCTTTCCAGAGTGGTTGCACCATTCGCAGTGCTACCAGCAATGTATAAGAGTACCTTTTCCCCCACATCCTCATCAACACTTATTGTTGCTTGTATTCTTGATAATTGCCATTCTGACTTGAGTGAGATGAAATCTTAGAGTAGTTTTGATTTGCATTTCTCTAATTGCTAGAGATGATGAACTTTTTTTCATATGTTTGTTGATCAATTGTGTTTCTTCTTCTGTGAAGTGTCTGTTCAGTTCCTTACCCCATTTATTGATTGGGTTACTGTTTTTGTGTTTTGTTTTGTTTTGTTTTTTTGGTGTTGTTTTTTGAATCCTTTATATATCCTGGAGGTTAGTGCTCTATCTGAGGTGCATGTGGTAAATATTTTTTCCCATTCTGTAGGCTCTCTCTTCATATTGTTGATTGTTTCTTTTGCTAAGAAGAAGCTTTTCAGTTTGGATCCCTCCCATTTATTGATTCTTGATTTTACTTACTGCACTTTAGGAGTCTTGTTCAGAAAGTCAGGTCCTAAGCCTACATGGTGAAAATTTTTTTCTTCTATTAGGTTCAGGGTCTCTGCTCTAGTGCCTAAGTCTTTGATCCACTTTGAGTTGATTTTTTGTGAGAGATAGAGGTTTAATTTCATTTTGCTACATGTAGATTTCCAGTTTTCCCAGCACCATTTGTTGAATAGGTATCTTTTCTCCAGTGTATGTTTTTGGCAGCTTTGTCTAGTATGAGATAACCTTATTTATGTGGGTTTGTCTCTGTGTCTTCTATTTTGTACCATTGGTCTACATGTCTATTTTGGTACCAATATCATGCCATTTTTGATACTATTGCTCTGTAGTATAGTTTAAGGTCTGGTATTGTGATGCTTCCTGCTTCACTCTTCTTGCTGAGGATTGTTTTGGCTATTCTTATTTTTTCAAATGAATTTCATGATTGCTTTTTCTAGATCTATGAAGAATGTCATTGGGATTTTAGTAGGAATTGCATTAAATCTATGTAACACTTTTGGTAGTATGACCATTATGATGACATTAATTCTGCCTATACAAGAGCATGCAAGATTTTTCCATCTTCTAAGATCTTCTTCAATTTCTTCTTTAGTATTCTGTAGTTTTCATTGTAGACATCTTTCACTGCTTTTGTTAGATTGATTCCCAAGTATTTTATTTTATTTAAGGCTATTGTGAGTGGAGTAGTTTTGCTAATTTCTCTTGCAGTGAATTTATCACTTATGTATAGAAATGCATTTGATTTATGGGTATTGATTTTATATCCTGCTACTTTGCTGAATTCATTTATTAGTTCTAGAAGTTTTCTGGTGGAATTTTTTTGGATCTTTTAAATACAGAATCATGTCATCAGGAACTAGTGGTAGTTTGAGTTTTTCTTTTCCTATTTGTATCCCTTTAATTTCTTTCATCTGATTGCTGTAGCTAGAGTTTCAAGGACTGTATTAAATAGAAGTGGTAAAAGAGGGCATTGCTCTCTTGTCCCAGTTTTTAGAGGGAATGATTTCAATTTGTCTCCATTTAGAATGACGTTGGCCTTGGGCTTAGCATAGATAGCTTTTACAATGTTGAGGTATGTTTCTACCATCCCTCATTTTTCTAGTGTTTTGAACATAATACATGTTGTATCTTGTCAAATGCTTTCTCTGCATCAAGTGATATAATCATGTGATTCTTATCTTTAAGTCTATTTATGTGATGGATTACATTTATTGATTTCTGGATGCTGAACCAATCTTGTATCCCTGGAATGAACCCCACTTGATCATGGTACACTATTTTTTCAATATGTTTTTGTATAAAATTTGCCAAAATTTTATTGAGAATTTTTGCATCTATGTTCATCAGGGATATTGGTCTGAAATTTTCTTTCCTTGATGTGTTTCTGCCTGGTTTTGGTATCAATAGATAAAACTAGCCTCATATAATGAGTTTGGAAGGGTTCCCCTCCTTTTCTACTTAATGGAATAATTTGAAGAGTATTGGTATTAATTCTTCACTGATGGTCTTATAGGACTTGGCTGAGAATCCATCTGGTCCTGGCCTTTTCTTGGTTGGTAGGCTTTTGATGGCATCTTCTACTTCCAGCAAGAGTAATTTTTAAGAGAAACCAAGAAAAGTGAGAAAATCTGCTGTCTCCAGAGCCCTTGCTCTTCTTGGATAGAATCTAATTCCATTCCTTTGAGAGAAGTCACTGGGAAACACTGTTTACATTTTTTTCCACATGCCAGAAGTCATTTGTGGTATATAAGACCTTATACCCACTATTACATTCAAACTGCCTCAAATGGCAGTCTCATCCCTTGTCGTCCCTGAGTTGAGAACCATTTTCTTTGCTTTCCTTACAGTGGCCAGAGGTGCTGGCTTGGTGGGAGTCTCAGTAGGTACCTGAAACTGCTCACCAAAAAGACCAGGGCAGACCCAAGGATGTGTGCATCACAAGCCAACTTCATTTTGAAAGAACCAGTGACATCATATAATAGTACATTAATTCACTTCCAACTGAAAGAATTGTCTTGAAAATATTTATATTCCCAAATCCAAAACTAAAACTGCAATCCCTTTGTGAGAAGAGCTGCCGAAGAGCCCTGCCCACTCACAGAAACTCCTGTCACCTCCAGGATGTCCACATTCCCCATGGCCCAAGAACATGTGTGGCCCTGTCTGGGCTCACATGGCCCCAGAGTCCTTTTCATTCTGTTTTATTTCAAACTTTAGGAACACAATTTTTCCTGGAGAAAGGGGGAAGGAATCTGCCTTAGAGATGTAAATGGGCGAGTTGGAGGGAGGGATAACTCATGGTGGAGTTAGCCAACAACAGACCCTCCTCTGCCCCGACATCTGCTGTACCTTCTCTTTTCCCATAAACATGTTTTGTACCTAGCAATTGTAATGAGGAAAGTAGAGCTAACATTCATGGATCAGAAGTATCTTTTTTGAGGAAACTACTGAACTTGCTCCATTCAGTTCATCAGAAGATTACTTTGCTATTATGTGTTTGTTTTTTATAAAACTCAAATCCTGATCCCTTTCATGTTGCGTGTCTCTTCTATATCATGGTCAGATGTTGGAGAGTTGGCCTTGCTATTGATTTTCCTAGTTTTCAAAAAGCGAAACAAATAAAAGACCTCAATGTTTGGCATTATTCTAACTAGATCTCAGTTCTCCAAACTTTTTCTTCCAGAGTTCTTACCACTGGGCTTATGCAGCCTCTCTACTGCTCCCGGCATTGTTAGAATGCTATTAGAAACCTTCACGTGTGTTGTCTGAGTGGCATCATTTTCAAAACGAAGAGCGTTTTCTAGAAACAAGAATCCAAGGGCTGTTCTTTGCAAAGCTAACAGACTTCCTCACTGTAAATATTTATCTAAAAGAAATACACAATGTTTAATAGCTAAAGACTTAAGATACAAATGACGGTCTATAATCCCATAAGTTGAATAAATTCATGAGTATTCAATTAATATACATGATTATATAGGGAAACATGGTGAAAAGTAAATGGAATTTTTCCATGAGAATCCTCTAAAATTTTTTAAGGAAATTAGTCTTCAGCAGGATATTGAGACCCCAGGAAAATAGCAGGCTAACGCTGGCCTAATTCACAGCCCATCTGAAGGGCTTTTGCA
Source organism: Xerus rutilus (assembly GCA_028644305.1). Lineage (NCBI taxonomy): Eukaryota > Metazoa > Chordata > Mammalia > Rodentia > Sciuridae > Xerus > Xerus rutilus. Next base: position 10,903,086 of record CM053405.1, on the reverse strand, counting down.
AGGCAGTTTATTAGCACATCAGGAATACTAAAGAGATGTAAAGATGTGTCTACAATCAGCACTGGCGAGTGAAATATGAAGCAACATCTCAGATGGGGAAGGCATTCTTTCCAGGCAAGAATATTGGCTATTTGAGTCTCTGGAGCCAGGCAAACGGCAGACAGATCTAACTTCTAACAGGCTCTGTCCCCTTCTGTTCCACTCCTCAGGCACAGATTCCACTTTGAGGACAAATGCTCCAGTTATTGCACTGTCTCAAACAAGTAGAAGAAAGGTGGCTTTTACGTTTTTGTTAGTATTGTTTTCTTCAGAGGTTGGGAACTCACAACAGTGCCTCAAGGACTTGACATGGTTGTAATCCCAAAAGTTAGATACAGCAAGACACTAAACACAAGGAACGGGCCTGGAAAATGGGAAGGTCACAGGGTCACCACATCATCTGTCATCAGTGTTACCACGAGACGGCAATACGGGCACAACAGAAATCATGTCCGTCTAGTGACTTCATGCTCAAAGTCCTAATTCCAAAATGATAGATAATAACTGGACATTGGCACACACCTGTGATCCCAGCCACTCAAGAGGCTGAGGCAGAAGGATCAGAAGTTTAAGGCCAGCCTCAGCAACTTAGCAAGACTGTCTCTAAATAAAATCTTAAAAGGGGGGAGGAGGTTGGGAATGTAACTCAATGTAAAGCACTTGCTAGCATGCACAAAGCCCTTGGTTCAGTCCTCAGTACCATCAAAAATACATATCTAAGCTGGGCACAGTGGCACACGCCTATAATCTCAGAGGCACAGGAGGCTGAGACAGGAGGATTGATAGCTGAAAGCCAGCTTTAGCAACAGCGAGGCACTAAGCAACTCAGTGAGACTCTGTCTCTAAATAAAATCCAAAAAAGGGCTGGGGATGTGGCTCAGTAGTTAAGTGCCCCTGAGTTCAATCCCCAGTACCAAAAAAAAACAAAAAACAAACAAAAAAAAACTCTACATAGGTAAGAAGACACTGAATTAAATATGATAAAAGATGTCTTTCATAAGACCAAGTCAAACACCATCAAAAGATAATCTAGGAACACAGTACATGACGTTTTTAAAAACCTATAAGAGTGACTTAGAAAATGGAAAGCAATGAGCCAGCCATGTGGTTTAGAGAAGATGCATGAAACCCTTATTAAAAACCAAAGTGGAAGGCAGGTATGGTGATGCACACCTGTAATCTGGGAGCCTGAGACAGGAAGATTGCAAGTTCAAAGCCAGCTTCAGCAACTTAGCAAGAAAAAAAAAAAGCATCCAAATGGCTACTGGATGATTTTCATTTCCCTCTTGCCTTCCAGAATGAAGTGGTACTGAGCATTTGAAGGCATAGAGGCAGCTTCTCTGTCCTGGTGGCACCACTCAATCAAGGCCCCAGACAATAATGCAAGAGAGTTTAGAGGTGAAATGAATGGGTTATAAGAGCCTTGGCCCAATCAGTGAATTAATTCTCTGATGGGAATAACTGGGTGGTGACTGTGGGCAGGTAGAGTGTGGCTGGAAAAGGTGGGTCATGGGGGTGTGCCCTTAGGGTTGATGTTTTGTCCACCCTGAGCAGAGCCTCTCTCCCTCTGCTTCCTGGTGCCATGCTCCCAGCTGCTCTCCTCTGCCACACACTTCCACCAAGAGGTTCTGCCTCATTTCAAGTTCCAAGGAAGGGATTCAGCTGTCTGTAGACTGAGACCTCTAAAATAGTGAGCCCCAAAATAAACGTTTCCTTTTCTGATTGCTCTTGTCAGGTCTTTGCCTCATGGCAGTGAAAAAGCTGACTAAAACAGAGGATGACCGAGTCTTTCTTTCCATAATTTCTTCAGCTTCTCAGGAATAGCCTGTGCATGGTAAGGTCAGAGCCATAATTGTTATGAAAATGACCCTGACTTCACTCAAAAGAAAAATTGAGTCCTACAAAGAAAGAGCTCCAGAAGCAGCCCACTCACTGGAACAGACCCAGATGTCCTAACAAGCCTGGGGCTTTGACCTCCAGAGACCTCCAGATGTGCAGAGTCATTTGTACATGTGGAATGGGAAGAAGCAAAGGAAGACAGTTTGGAAGAACTCAAATTTAGGACCAGGGCTGGCTTCCTGGGTGAAGGACCAATACAAATATACCCTACCTTTCAAAAGGGCCTCACAATTGGAGTTTGATGCCATGTGGTCACTGTCTCAAAGTTCTTTTAAAAACTTTATCTCTATCTTTGAATTTGCATGTTGTAAGTGAAGTCCAATACAACTACCAAGTATGCCCAGGAGCGTGGAGTCTCAATTTGCCTGAGATCCCTCTTCCTTTCCCCATCAGTGACAGAGCTTTCCCTCCCAGCCCACAAACAGCCACCACTGTCACCTCTTAGCCCAGGGTCCTAGGTCCAAGCAAAGATCCAAGGGAGAGTCAGGTAGAATCCAGGAGCACGTGCCCTGCAGCATCTCAGACTGTCAATGGCTGCAGCTGTCTTCACCCGGTGTCAGCACTATTGTGCATTAGGCCTCTTGGGTACCTCAGGGCACTTCTGGCATGGAGGTCAGAGCTCACTCGTCCTCCGTGGGTTGGGGCCAGTGACAGTGGGAAGACATAGACCTACTTGCTCCCTCCCTCATCCTCACAAGCATAGCATTTCTTCCAGCAGCTGGTACAACTGGTTGACCCACCAGGAATTTGTAAGTCACAAGGTAGAGGTCCCCAAGTGCTGTGAAGGTCTAGATTCACCTGGTTAGTATTCCCATGCTCAAGAGAACACCACATGAAATAGTCATTTTTACCAGGTTAAGTAGAGAAAGATTGTTACCCAGTACGATAATTCTACTGCCTGGCTGAATTCTTGCTCAATGACTCAGTCTGCTTGTCTTTAAGAACAGGATGTTTACAGGCCACTTGATACCAGCCAGATCCAAAATGGTGCCTAAATGACCTCTAATAGACCCCAAACCCCATTATAATTCCATCTCTTTAATAAACTACACAAACCTCCAGTGCCATGACAGTTGACAAGGGCCATGTCAATGGCTGGAAAGAATCATAAAAGGAGTAAAGAGGGGGTGCCCAAAATCCTGGAAAATCTCCACCTATTTTAAGAAAAGACATGAACATTCCTTCCCTGTATTAGTTTATCCTTCCCCTCATTGCTTTTACCCTAACCCTATGACTTTCCTACTGCTAACCAGTTGAAGTTGAGTAGCTAACTAGTCTGCTTTGAGGGTCTCCCCATTTTCAAGGGGAAACCTGAAAGTTATTGGTAAGAAGAACACAGAAGAAAGGGGCGGAAAGGCTTATATTTTTGTACCTTTAATAGCACTTTGTTTTTTTTGAAAAAAAAAAAACATTGTGTCCTGAATTTTCATTTTGTACTGACCCTATGAATTATGAAGCCAATCTTGTCTTTGAGATCACTTAAGAATGAAACTTCCTCACAGTGAGCAGTGTTCAAGGAATTCCTGGGAGTTGTACCATCCATTCACAAAGCTGGAAGGGACCCAATATTAGAGCCATCGCTCTCCTGGAGACTGAAGCTTAAAACACACCAATGGAGACAAAATTCTGACTGTATGTTCCACACGGCAGGCATAAAATGAGCTGCTGTGCCCCAGGTAGAATCCTGATAGTATTCTTTGAGCAACTAGATCAAGGTATCCCCAAATGGCCATCTTCTCTTAACACTAAAGTTTCTCAAGCCAAATAAATCCCCTCTGCTGCTCAAGTTTGAATTGGATCCTGTAACATTCAATTGAAAAAAGCCTGAGTTGTACACAGGTACTGAGGGTGGTTTCCAATCTCAGTCCTCATCATGCTGGAGTTTCCATGGGCTCTAAGTAAAGAGTTTGGTAGGAAAGATGTGGGTTTCATCAGATAAAGCTGACTCTGTGCCCCAGGCCTCAGCCTCGACTAATGGAAGATCATATCTAAAGAAATGTTTAAGTTAACTGCAAGTTTGTTCCAAAGACTGGAAAATAACAAGATTGGGAAAGATACAAGGCCAACTTGATAAGAAGATAATCCTAAACATTGGATCCACTGGGAATTAAAAGCCAAAAGTGGTTTTTAAAAAATCCAGAGAAGTAATAATACTGGTGAAGAAGGTGAGATTTACTCCTGTGAAAGGGTTCATCCTGGACTACATAAATGATTCACAACTTTCTGGCAATCATTTCAGGACAATTTTGGAAGGAACAGGAAAGTGTAAGCTGCTGCAAACAAAAATTAGTTCTTCTTTGACTACAAGAGACAGCAGGGTTCACAGTTTGAGTTCTAGAATTTGCTTTGGGATCTAGAGTGTGTATGGATATCATTGCTGAAAATAATTCCAAGGTAAAAATCTATTTTATCCTGGAGTACACTTTTGTTTATTTGCAAAACTTCTGTCACTGATAATCTGTAGCATGTCATGTTCTCCTTTGTTAATGATCGACAATGCTTGATCCTTAGCCCCATATAATCCTTGTGTCTCTGGGATGTAAATTACATCACTATTGCCATTTTACAGAAATCGAGACTCAGAGAGTTTAGTATCTTGGTGATAACTGGCAAGGCCAGGGCTTATGCAAGTATGTCTGGCTGCCTGTGGTGTGAACTCCTTGGCACACAGTTTCTCGCACCCCAGAGAGTGCTGATGTGTTCACAGCTTCTACAGCAATCTTTTCAAAGGGGGAGAGGTTTGCATTATCCTTTCATCCTCTTGACTTGTGAGTTAAAAATAAAAATTTATTAGACCATAGCAAGATGGAAAAAAAAATGTTTACTTTATTTCAAGAAATCCATGTCAGAACAACTTTAATAAAAATCAAACTACACATATTAAGCATAAAATCTTGCCATCTATATGACAAAATTATATATTTATATATAAATTACATATATGCATACATACTCATGTGTATATGAAATTATATATTATGTAAATTATATAATTTATTATACATGATATATAATTATGTATGATATATAATTATGCATTTATATATAAATTATATGTACACATGTACATGTGTGTAGATATGTATGGTGTACTTAGAATGTCACACTAAGGAAAACACTGAACATTTTACAAATTCCTGAAAGCAGTGTAAACTGGCCTTCCTGGATGCTTGATTGGCTCTGAGTCCCTACCAAGGATCTGCTGGGCATGTAAGCTTTCTCTCATTGTCAAAAAGGGCTTCTTCCTGTCCTCCTCCAATTAATGGGATATTTCTAGTAACCAAAAGAAAGCCCTAGTAATGTTTTCACTGTTGTGAAATTGAAAATCTCACAAAATTGCCCCAAAGACCTGAAATAGGGTGAATTTGCCTTTGCCTGGACCCTGCACCACCCTTCCTTCCCAGGACGAAATAAAAGACACAGACTTGAACACCAGAGGGCGACATTGGTCCTCAAATGACTCTAGAGAAAAACTAGGGGTGTCCGTTATGTCTTCCCTTTAAGAAGACTCCCTTTGGGGAAAGATTCCTATTTTCCAACAGCAGCAGGAAATAATGATCTGATTCTGTATATTCCACCTCCAACCTAGCATGTCCAAAACCAGGCCCATTCTCTTCTCTACCTTCTAGGCTGTCTAACTTGGCTGGAAGTACCAGCAGACACCAAGACAGAAATCTGAAAGGTACTGCCCCATCACTATGCGTCTCTCAATTTACTTTGAATGTCTGTTGGGTGGTTTCCATCCCATTTGACTTTAGTTCAGGGAGAGGAGGAACTCGATTCATCTCACTCACCACTGTGTCCTCAAATCAGGCACCATAGCCACCAAGAGCTCAGTGTTCAGTGAGTCTTGTTAGATAAATGTCACCAAGTACATTTTAGACTTCTTCCTTTCTCTCATTCCTCACTTTGCAACAGTCATCAAGCCCAATTCACCTTCTCCCTCCATAGACAAAGATTCTTAGTTTGACCAAACTTTGGTCAGCCTCCTAAATCTTCTGGTAAGCCCACCTGTGCCCTTTCTTGTCAGATCCGGCTTCAGCAAGAACTCAGCAAAGTGAGTTTAGCAAGGATTAAAGGATCCTTTAATCTTTAAAAGATCCCCATTGTCTGTCACGCAAAGGCTGGCCTCCTTTGCAGGGTCAGAAGTCCACCTCAACCTCGCCGCCCCTAGATTCCCCAACTAAGCCAAATACTGGTTCCCAAACTGTGGCAGACCCTGACCTGCCTCTGCCTGTGCTGTGGCCTCCACCTGAAACCCTCTCACCCCATCCACATCTGCTTAATCAACCCCTGTTCAGTTCCTGCCTTGCATGGACATATCTCTAGGACAGTTTGTCCTATAGAGCACTGGAACTCTCTGCTCATCCTCCTCCCCTGAGCTAGGAAGGCAGGGGGGGTTGTGTTTTCTCTTTGTGTCCCCAAAACCTCACATGGTGCTTCTATATTGACAGAGCATTAAAAACTGTTTTCTGAACTCAGGTTTGTAAAGACATTTTCATATTTGACTCTGCATCTTCTCCTCAGCCCATCTATAGTTTCTTTGATTACTCTGCTTTTCATGCCTTTCAAAGGGATTGATTTTTTATCTTCATAATTAATGACATTTGAGAAGCCTTTCTCAAGTACACATCAAAATTTTGTGGTAACTGGGTTAGGAAAATAGAGATCTAAGAGTTGGTTGAATTTTCAGACAGTTTCCCAAAATCTCAAGTTTTGCAGCTTCCTTGGTTGCAGTGGGTTGGACTTGGTGAGTCCCCATGCCCAGACTTGCATGGAGCCATGAACAATGCTTCCTTCCAACCCCTGAAACAGAGGGCTGGTGCCTAACTTCTCATCCAGGACACTTGCTATGAGCTAATTTTTCCTCCACAAAATTCATGGTGAAGTTCTAAACCCCAGTACTTCAGTATGTTATCATTGTCAGAGATGGGGTCTTCACAAAGGTGATGGTGAGATCTGAATCCAATCTGACTGGTGTTATAGAAAGAGAAGGTTTTGGAATCCAGGAATCCAAAGATAGAAGACCATGTGAAGACAAAACAAGAATTTGCCCATCAAGGACAAATCAACCCTGCTGGCAGCTTGATCTCATACTTCTAACCCCCAGAACCGTTTAAAAAACCTTGCTGTGGTCCTTTGTCATGGCAGCCCTAGCAGACTACTACACCAACAGTCACATGCTTGTCCCTTCTCTGTGTCTTTTCCAACAGTGGATCTTACTGTGCACACTGGCCTCTGGTGGTTTTCTTCATGCACCAATAAGTGAACATCTTTCCAAGCCAAGCATTTCTAAAGACCATCAGTCATTTTGGATATAACAGCCATCTACAGCCTTTTCTTAAAGGAGACATGCCTGTCTTTCCAGGACACTTTAAAATACACGATAACACAGTAGAATTATTTTAAAAGGTGCCCTGTGGGCTGCTTGTGCCCATCAACCCATACTTCTTTTATTTTTGGGGTTAGGAAGGATGAGAGGTTTTTTTTTAAAGAGGAGATTCTAACATCCTCCAACTCTCCTGCACAGTCTTCCTCTGCTTCTTATCTTTTCCCACTTGCTTCCATCTGCCTCAAACATGGGGGGCTGATGATTCTCATCTTCATGGGAAACAAAAATTTAACTTCTTTAAATTCCATAAGCCTTAAGAGATTCTATTTTTAAATATTCTGGAAAACAAAGACCTGGTCCAAGAAGTAGCTTGAAACTCACTTGAAGATGTACTGCAAATACTAGGATCCAGTGTGGCTCACTGTGTTGATGTAAGCTAGGACACAGCGTAGCTTGTTATGTTAATGCTTCTGCCATGTGTATTTGTTGTTTTACTTTTGAGTTTGTTTCCTAAATTACAGTGACAACACCTCATGTTTTATGCCTCATACAGAGCTTTGTTTATGAGAGAAAATATATTGAAGTAGGTAAGAATTCAAGTTCAGGTAGATGCCAGACCTCTATGCAAATCTCAGCTCTGCTACTGACAAACTAGGACACCTGGGGCAAGTCTCTGCCCTCTCTGGGTCAGTTTCCACATCTGTTCATTAGAACACATCCTGAGTAGAAATAGCCACACTCAGACCATTGGGAAGAATGAATGAAATGAAAAATATTCAGTGTGGTGCCTGAAACATAGAAGAATTATATAGATACAGATAGACATATAGATAGATAGATATAGATATATTGATCTTATACTACCATTGCCCCTCAATCTCTTAAGAAAATCTTGAATTCAGAATAAGACTCACATTTTATGTGTATAAAGAAGTCTTGTTTGGGTAATAGTTTTTTCTCTTCATTGGTTGATTGGTAAGAAGAATATGACCTAGAAAACAGTTTATAAAAAGTAAGCTATAGTAAGAGCACAGAAGTTACTTTATTCTTTATCATTGCAACAAGAACACATCAACAGATGCTTTTCAAATTTCTTCATCTACTCAAGAGAAGGCCTTTTTATGAACAAGTAGGTTGGTTGTTGTCTACACCATCAGTAATGTCACAGGGTTGGGGAGTAAATACAGAGGAGTAGAGAGTGACAACAGTTGATGTTTCTTGGATCTGGGGCTTTAGAAACTGACTTACTAGAGGTAAAACTGATCAGACCTCAGTCACCATGGATAAAAATGGTTCTATTCTTTTGTGTAGAGTGGGTGTTTCTACTGTGATTATGTAAAGTCATCTGTTTTTGTGTGATGGGGAGAGAAGCAGTTTTAAATAAAGACACTCACAAAAGTTTATCTTAGTATTTTAAGAATTGGAATAATTTAAATGCACTGTTGTAATGTAAATCAGCCATATTTTTTAGCTAATTTGAGCATTCCTTAGGGAAAAATTATACCTTGCATTTCCTTTGCTTAGGAAACCAAGTCATTTTTGTTGCATTTTAATTTTAACTTCCATCTTTTCCTCAAGTCCACATGGTGGCTTTGAAGCTTCCATCACTTTCCTCTGCCTTTCACCAAACCACCTTTGATTATTATGTCCAGGGTAGCTCTCACTCAGAACCCCCAGCCCACATGTGATCTGCCTGGTCCGCCTAACCATTCCACCCATAATGTGGGGACTTCTCAAATGCATCTTCCACAGGGAGGCAAGACACCCTGGGCCTCAAGCCAAGACTGCTTTCCCCTAGAATCACCCTGAACCAGAGTAATTCCTGGCCATCTTTGTTAACTTTTACATTCCTCTCCTCTGAGAAGTAATTTAAGGATTGATGTGTTAAGGTGGTATTTTCTTTTAAAGTAAGGAAAGAGAAGACCTTAAAGAAGACAGGGTTTTATTGTTGAGAAATGACTCTGGGCTTCTCTCCATCCCTCCTCGCTGCCTACCCACGTCACTGCAGCAGGCAGCTACAAGAATCTAGTAAAGCCAAAATACACTGCATGGAACCACAGTGCTTCCTGGCATGCCTGGCACTCAGCCTCGATGATGCAGGAGGGTGGGCGAGTCAGTCATGCACAAACAAGAGCAGCCCTTGACTAGCTGTACACGCCTGGATTCCGGGTGTCGCCACCTACGCTGCACCCAGCCCAGGGCAGCAATGGCAGTGTTCTTTCCTCACTGCATGGACACAGCAAGCATTTATTGAACAACACTGTACCAGGTACAGCAGCACCAAGGAGGAATGAAGAGGATCCATGATGGTCAGTCACTCATAATCAACTCCAGGACAGTATGGAGACACAGTGAGGAGGCATCAGCCTCAAAAAAGGAACTTCTATCCCAGAGGGCAGCAGGAGGAGGCATTAGCAAACCCTTTTGGAAAAAGCAAAACCTGAACTGACTCTTACACAGTAACTCTCAGAGATCTTGAGAGATCAAAACATGTGTATATACTTAGGAAAGTCCCTGATTCCAAGGGAATCACCTCTCCAGCCAACAGGCTCCACAAACACCCTCAATTCCCTCTGGAAAATAGGTTCCAGAACTGAGATTTTGTTGTGGGATTATTTTTTGCCCATTTATTTTCACTTCTCCTTCTCATAGGCATGAAGCCATAAGTCCCATTCACAAAATAGGTATTTCTTGACTTTCAAAACTGTGGTACAAAAAACAGTTAAATACGGTTAAATACGGTTCTTACACTTGCTTGTTATCACCCTTCTGCCAAAGCCATTATAGACGTGGGCTGTGGTATTTGGACAGGCTTTAAATAGGAGCATTGAATCCCAATGGGTGTGTCCTGATGTGATAATTGCTTTTGGGACAGGTTACTGTGCATGCCTTCTCGCCCGAGTAGTTCAGTTTAAACTACATTTTGTATACTGTACAAATCACTTGGAAAAAAATCCTTGGTGAACTTCCCATAAAATTCCCAGCACAGGCTAAGTCATATCATGAAGTATTTCATTTTTCCAATAGACTCAACTTCCCTAGAGCTTTTATTGTATAAAATGAGACTTTAAAGGCAAATTTTATTACTCTTTTTTGAGGATGGAGAAACTGAGACATAAGCTAAAATGAATCATGTGTAATTGCAGAAAGAGTCAGAAGCAAACTCTTTTTGCATGTCTATTCATCAGGACCTATTACTTCTTATATTTCCTTTCAGTGGATATTTTCCCTATTGTAATACTATGTAACAACTCTACAGAGAGGAACTCAAAAGTAAATGCACACTATTGAAATGGACTGTCAGTCATTGTACTTTAAGTACACAGAGTATACATTAAAAATGTACCTTTAATTTTGTCTATCCTTCTGAGCACAGAGAGGCGTAAACTATTTCTGTTTTCTATAAAGTACATTCTAAGGATACTATGTTGATAGTATTTGTCTGCTCTCATGCAAATATATTGGTCGGTTAGCTTATTTTTAATAGCAGTAAATATTCACCAAGAAATACACACGTCAACACTAGACAGTCAAATGGGAATATCCTTTGACTGTTGAGTGTTGAAAGTTTATTCTTTCTATCCCTCTATTCACCTTTTGTCCTCAGTCCTCCAGATCTAAATCCCCACCTACCCAAGCTCAACACCTACCCAAGCTCAACACCGCTTCCACAGCAAACCCAGGCTATGCTGAAGGAGCCGCGATAACACCCTGTGGTACTGTGAGAGTCAAAAATGAAAGCCAAGTGCCCCTGCCAGGCTGGAGAGTGCACCCTTGAGAGGGAAAGAAGCTCTTCCCAAATCTACAACACTCCCTCTTTCTCGACTGGCAGAGATAGCTGAGCCCCTTGTGAACCTTCTCTGGATGCTGAGCAAGACTCGCCACCCGAGCACTGCCATATGATTGTGAGCAAGCAATTCTTCCTCCTATGAAAAGCAACAACATAGGCATTGGACTACATTTTTCACCCCATATTTTCTACTGAACCCTAAAACAAATCCTTATGTCCCATCCACAAAGTAAGGTTTTGAGATCCCAAGAGAAAAGTAGGATTTCTATCACTGTATGCATTTTGAAATTCAAATTAATTAAAATACAAGTATTTTATTTTATTTTATTTTAAATATTTTTTAGTTGTAGATGGACACAATGTCTTTATTTTATTGCTTTGTATGTGGTGCTGAGGATCGAACCCAGGGCCTTACGCCTGCGAGGCAAGCGCTCTACCACTGAGCTACAATCCCAGCCCCAAAATACAAGTATTTTAAATCTTTAAAAAATTAAAATTAAAATCTTCTTATAGCCCCCAAATGTCCCCGTGAGCCAGACCCTATGCACACATATCTAAACTGGTATTACTAACTCTTTCTCCATGAGTAAGGTACTATTGTCTTCATTTCACAGAAGAAACTGAGGTTCAGAGAGAACGCTGCACTTTGACCAAGGACATAGAAGTAATAACTGGCTGGACTGTGACTTGAACCCAGGTCTAGTTGGAGTCTGGAGCATGCATTCTCAGTGTGCCCCACAATCATTTTCTGCTGTGACTTTGTCCATTTGTGAAAGCTCCAGAGCTCCACCTACGAGCCGGCATCCCAGCGGTCACACACCTAACGGCACCCACCTGAAGAGGGCCGGAAATTCAGTATGTGGGACACAAGAAGGTTTTCTGTTCTCTAACCAGCAGATGTGTCACCTGGATAAGTCACTGAAGCTCTCTGTCTCGGTTGCCTTGCCTGTAGACCAGGGAAAGAAAGACTATAGTAGGAGTCCTGTGAGGGTGGAATGAAATGATGTATGAGATGCATTTACGACCCCGCAGGCACGGCTCACGCACGTCCGCGCTTCCTACCACAGTCACTGCGGTCGTTATCATTACGACTGGCAGCGCATTTCCACATCTTTATACCCTGGTTGTGCGGTGCCTTTAGCTTCCAGAGTGGAAAGTGGCAACAAATTTAGATCAAAGACTATAAATAGAGCACAATTAGCTGCACTCGGGCTGTGATTTGTTCAGCCGCGGTGGGGTGGGGGAGGTGAAGAGAGCCGGCTTTACCCGTGACCACTAGATGGCGCTAACTTATTACAACCTGCCACAGTGCTTTCCGTAGAGAGGACACAAGAAATGTGCGGGAGGGCTGGCAGGGGCCAGGGCATTGTTTTCTGTATAAGTACCGCGCGCTAACCGATTGCGCCACTGGAGCTCCCAGGGCATTGTTTTCTAACTGTCGCCCATTATTCTGCTTCTGGCACAAGGCTTCTACAGTGCTCCTCTCGTTAGGCCATGCACCACCCCAGGCAAAAGACTGGGCTTGTATTCCAATTGCTTTATTTTAGACACAAGACAACTTGAATTGCTGTCTTTTGAGATCATAATTAGGGTCACAGAGTCAAGTTTTAAAAATCTGTACTTTTCGCTAAATATAAAGTGTAATGAATTGTCGCTATTCAAACAGTGATTTAATGTAAGCAGAGATTGGTGAAACAGTCTTACAAGGTTAACAGTTGGGGTTTTTCACCACTAAGGAAAAAATTAAAATTACACAAGTCCTGGAATTAAAATGTCCTCATAGACTGTAATTGAATAATAATTGTGGTGAACTTTCCCTGGCTAATTTGAGAAGTAAATTCCTGCCTTTTCTAGCATTTCCTGCAGGGGCAGTGGGCTGTTCCACCCACGGCAGTTTCAGGCCTGATTTCATTGAAGGGTCATTGGAGGGTTCCTGATGGCCGCCATTCACAGGTGGGGAGGCTCTCTGGCTTCTCTGTCAGCTGAGGTCCCAGCTTCCCCAAATCACAGGCCTTGCTCTTCTAAGTAGAAATGTGCCATCTCCACACCATTATCAGATTTCCCAGGGGCCTTCAGACCTCTCCCTCACACATATCCCAAAAGGTGAGAAAAGGAGCTGCTGGCCAAAGGGAAATCTCTTGTTTTGCATTCTCACAGCCAAAAAACTAATTTCAAAAGGAGCGTGTTTTTAATTTCTTGTTTTAAATTCCATCTTGGCATTGCAAATAGCCCTTAAGAGGTGTATCACTGGAGATTCTAAATACAAAGGAGATGGGCTTGCCTGAGCAACCTCTGCCTGAGACAGAGGCCTCCTGTATTTTACCTTCCAGTTCACCCTTGACGCTGCATTTCTCAAATTGGTCTCCTCACCAATGCTGTTGGCAGACAAAGCATGCAATTGCCAGACCCCTGCTGAAGTTTAGCTGGTGGTGCAATTGGGCCCTGAACCCAAGTCTTTGTACAGAGTTGCCCTGGTTTTCACTATGCCCATCACCTGCTGCTCCCTAACCAAGCCTGCCCATCTGATAGTCTCCATCAGTTGCCTGCATGGCCATACACAACCTATCTAATTTAATTCTGAGTCTAACGATGGTGACCACACCTAGAAAACTTGCTGTTCCTGCATAACCTAAAATGCTCAGCATTTAATTGTTGCTCAGACTTTCATTGTGTAAAGAAAGAGAGCAATAAAGATTTTTTTTACTTATGTACCTTGAAATCTAAATAAAACTGAATGCTTAGATTCTGCTTTTGTATAAGGTAAAACATCAGAACTGGAAAATCAATGATTTTTTTTTCAAATTTATTTTGAATGGAAAATGTATGTCAATTCAGGACAGACTCATTTCCTATTCTATACCCATTGTGGGTTTAGGCTATAATTTTGGATGACAGCAAAAGGACTGGGGTGTTTTGCTGTTTTCCTTTGCTAAATGACATGATTTAAGTACAAGTAAAATTGTGTTTCTGTGGGTTTGCCTCCACATTTACTCACTGCCTGGCTCTCATTTTCCAGTGTCTCATAGTCTGGAGAGGAAGTGTGGTCTAGTGGTCAGAAAAACAATTTAGGAGACTAGAGTTGTGGCTTCTATTCCTGTCTCACTCCCTGACTCATCGTAAGATGTTAGGAGAGTCACTTAATCATGAGCCTCAGTTTACCCATTTTTCTACCCCAAGATGTTGCTCAAAAACAACCAGGTCATCTGATGATGTAAAATTTAAAATGAGGTTGGTTCTAGAAAAGAAAAAATACCATATGAATGCAAGGCTTCGAGAAATGGGTAATAAGAACTACAGAGAAACACAGGATTCTCTAATTCATTTGTAATGAAAAGAGCTTTCAAAAATGCTTCTAGTACGTGGGTGTTCCACTGGAGGAGGGTGCTGATGAGTCGGCATCTGGAAAACAGATTTATGATGGGAAGAAAATCTAAGAACCAAGAATCCAGGGAAGAAGAGCACCAGGAACTCGGGAATTTTCCCCTGGCCTCAGGGAAAGTGTACCTCAACAGAGGTGCTCAAATGTTACTTGAGATTCACACTCATACAAATGGAATTCTTGGGAGGTGCGATCTGGTCAGGCTACAGATTCAAGGTCTACTTGGGATCACAGTTTCTCCTCATCAGTTTCTCCATGTTGTCCTTCCTTCAGGAGAAAAGCCATAGCAGATGTAATCCCTGAGGAGTCAAAGAGGGAGCATTTACAGAAGGAAACTTGAAGCCACTCCCAGCACACACAGAGAGGATTGGGTTTTCTGTCACATGTGCTATTGGCCAGTTGATTGACTAGTGTTCTCAGTCAACAATAGTCACCCAGATCAGAACAGGGCTGCCCTTGGAATCCGTAGCTCTAGGATTGGTGTAGCTCTGCTAGGATTTGTCACCTTGCTAAGGCAGAGCCTGATAAATCAATCATTTACTATTTCTGATGCCAAAATTAATAATAATGGTTACTGATATTATTATAAGAACAACTGTTTACTAAGTATACAGTAATTGCCAGGTACAATGCTCTGGTGTTTTGTACATGACCTCATTTAACTCTCCCTCAAATCTGATAAGAAGCCTCACCTTCATCTTATAAAAAAGGAGACTTGGAAATAAGGCCACAGAGTGAAGAATGAAACCCAAAGCTGATCTGGCAGCTGTGATCTTGACCACTGAGTGCACTGCCTCTCACCCACTGTAAAAGGCAAAAGAGGAGCTTCCTCCAGGATTTGTCACTGGAGAAGCAAGAGACTGGACATCCAATAGGCCGTCTATTCCAAGAAGCAGAGAAGTAGCTGTTGTTTCTATGGCCTGCAGGGATTATGCTGGGGTTCTTTCCTGCCAAAGGCCACTCATTCGCCAAGCTGGTCTCACTTCTTGAAGAACAGGTGAAAAGATAGAGATAATTTCCACCTGCTTGGTATACACAACAAAGCATTCCAGGGCAATAAAGGAAACAACTGGGTCTAGGGTTGTGGCTCCATAGTAAAGTGCATGCCTAGCATGTGTGAGGCACTAGGGTTAATTCTCAGCACCACATATGAATGAATAAATAAGTAAATGTATTGCGTCCACCTACAACTAAGACATTTTTTGAAAAAAGAAAACAGTCATTTAGGATATGCAAGATTCCCTTGTGAGAAAGAAGGAAAAGAAGGCATTGCAGGCAAGTTCACCTGTACAACAGATAAAGCCCATCCTCCCGCAGACAGCGAGCACCTGCTGAGGATTAGCCACAACCTCCCATCCTGCATGAAACAATACTGAGAACGAGCATGTTGAAACAAAGGGGTCAAAGAATCCAAGAAGAAAAAGACACACAGGGTGAAGACACCCTCCAGCCTTAGGGGACTTAACATTGCCAGGAACGTGGGACAGGAAAAGTCCTCAAGAGTCCAAAGGAAATTAAAGGTATGGGGGCACAGATGTTGTTTTTATCTTTCTTTCCAATTTAGAATTGAGACTTTGAGAGAGAATATAGAATGTGAAGGGTTAGAGGTATAGCTCAGTGGTACAGTGCTTGCCTTGCAAGAGCAAAACACCAAGTTCAATCCTCAGCTCTGGGAAAAAGAGAATATAGAATGTGGAAAGGAAACATCTGATAGAGCCTACCCTAGGTTGGTTTTGACAACAAAAGGAAATACTAATTGTTAATTACTCCAGGAATGCCAGGTAAGCCATCCCAGGCAAACTAGGACATATGGTCACTCTAACATTTGGAGAAATCTGTGAATATAAGAATAATATTATAGTAGAGAAATCTGGATAATGGCTAAATATATATGTGTATATATATGCATGAACATATGTGTATATATATGTATATACATGCATACATACACATACTTATGTAAAAGAGAAAGAGAAATAAAGGAGGGGTGTGGCCTAGAGAAACTGGTTAATATGATCCTGGCACTCATCATAAAATTGGCACATTGGCAGGTTAATTGCCCAGAAATACTGAGAATTTCCATCTGAAAATCAGGTCATCTGATGGATGCATGGATTTAACTTCCTTGCTTACAATTTTACTTCTCAGAAAGTACAGGAAATGACAAAGAAACTGCTTCTCAGCACATAATCCTCCCTCCTAATGAGGAACTCCTAAAGGAGGCAGACCTGCTTCTAATCCCAACAGTGTCCACAAAGATGGGTAGAACCACCCAGAGGTGGCCAAAGAAAAGTCTATAAAAGTGAAAAACAGACAACAGCTGACAGTCTCTGCCCAGTCAAGAGCACAAGACTAAAAACACATGAAATATTGCCTGTCTGCCCACCTTTCACCTGCCTGGTGAGATTGTCACTACTGCCTGAAAGTCCATTGTCAGAGTACCTGCAGGTTTGCTTACACATGGCCACCACCATCTTGAGATGTGGGCCAGGGCCTGGGAGTCCCGGGCGAAGGGGCCTGCAGGTTTGCCAACCCCACCTCTGCTATCTGGTGTGCGGCCACCTCAGTCTGGGGACACCAGCCAGGGCCTGGAGATATATTGTCGGGGTACCTGCTGGTCTGGTTGCACCTTCTGTTGGGTGTGCTAATGGCTGCCTCTTTGCAGGGTCGCTCCTTGGTGTGAGAGCATCCCTGGTGGTCTCTCTGCAAGCTGAAACAGCATTGAGATCTCGGGACAGCAGCAAGGCAGAGCCTGGGGAATCTGAAGCCCAGGTCCATCAGATTGCAGCTGAGTCTGCGTGGGCCAGTCTGAGCCTGGCAAGCGTGGGAAAGCCAGAGACTGGGGGTTGTTTCTCAGGGGGAGAACAGGTTGGAGAAACTGGAGAAAACCGGACTCTGTCCAGCTCAGTGAGTCCTGAAGTGCTCTGGGATGGAAGGAGTCAGCTACAATGGGTGGGCAGACTGGAGGGTGTGAGGGCGTCATGCCATCCATCGGCTTGCCCAGCCAACTGGTCTGGCACTCACTGGACTGGAGGACCATCAAACTTCAGACAACCACACCTATCAATGGAAAAGGGAAGCTGAGAAAATTTTTGAAAGCTAATGGAAGCAATCGTTCAATTTTCCATTGAGACTTTTTTTTCCTTTTCCTTTTTCTTTTTTTTGCATCTCTACCACCTTTAGATCCAAATATTTTTCATGCATCAATTTGTTGATATATTTTAAATCTGTATATATTTTTTCTCTCAAATAATACTAGGTGACTTTAGCATTCCTCTTTCACCCACTGGATAGATCTCCCCAATAAACACTAAACAAAGGAACTATGAAAATAAATAATACAATTATTTAGACTTAACAGATATATATAGTCTTACATCCATCAAGAAAATATACTTTCTTCTCAGCAGTACATGGATCCTTCTCTAAAATAGACCATGTTATGCCACAAAAGCAACTCTTAGTAAATAAAAAAAATAGAAATACTACCCTGCATTCTATCAGATCATAAGAGAATGAAACTAGAAATCAATGATAAAATAAAAAACAGAAGCTACTTCAAAACCTGGAGACTAAATAACATGCTACTGAATAATGAATGGATAGCAAAAGAAATGAGGGAGGAAATAAAAAACACTTAGAAATAAATGAGAACACCAATACAATATATCAAAATCTCTGGGACACTGTGAAGGCAGTGTTAAGAGGAAAGTTCATGATATTGAGCTAATTTGTTAAAAGAATAAAAAGTCAACAAAAAATGACCTAACATTACATCTCAAAGACCTAAAAAAAGAACAAATCAACACCAAAAGCAGTAGAAGACAGGAAATAATTAAAATCAAAGCTGAAATCAATGAAATTGAAACCAAAAAAACAATTAAAATTGACAAAATGAAAAGTTGACTCTTTGAAAAGATAAACAAAATTGACAAAACTTTAGCTACACTAATGAAAAGAAAAAGAGAAAACTCAAATTACTAAAATTCATGATGAAAAAGAAAATATCACTATAGACACAACTGAAATACAGATAACTAGAAACTATTTTTAAAATTTATACTCAAATAAAATAGAAAATCTCAAAGACATCAACAAATTTCTAGAGACACACGATCTACCCAAACTGCATCAGTTGGACATACACAACTTAAACATATCAATTTCAAGCAATGAAATAGAAGACATCACTAAAAGCTTACCAACCAAGGAAAGCCCAAGACCAAGCAGATTCTCAGCTGAGTTCTACAAGATCTTCAAAGAAGAATTAACACCAATACTCCTCAAATTATTTTATGAAATAGAAAAGAAGGGAACTCTTCCAAACTCATTCTCTGAAGCTAGGATTACCCTGATACCAAAATCAGACAAAGACACATCAAGGAAAGAAAACTTCAGACAATATCCCTAAAGAACATAGACACAAAAATTCTCAATAAAATTCAGGCAAATTGTATACAAAGGACATATTGAAATGATAATGAGCCACCATCAAGTGGGCTCTATCCCAGACATGCAAGGTTGATTCAACATACAGAAATCAATAAACATAATTCATCATATCAATAAACGTATAGACAACAACCATATGTTCATCTCAATAGATGTGGAAAAAGCATTTTACAAAACACAGCATCCATTCATGTTCAAAACACTAGGAAAACTAGGGACGTAGGAACATATGTCAACATTGTAAAAGCTATCTATGCTAAGCCCAAGGCTAACACCATTCTAAATGGAGAAAAATTGAAATCATTCCCTCTAAAAACTGGAACAACATAGCAATGCCCTCTTTCACCACTTCTATTCAACACAGTCCTTGAAACTCTAGCTAGAGCAATCAAACAGATGAAAGAAATTAAAGAGATTACAAATAGGAAAAGAAGAACTCAAACTATCACTATTTGCTAATGATATAATTTGATATGTAGAAGATCCAAAAAATTCCACCAGAAAACTTCTAGAGCTAATAAATGAATTCAGCAAAGTAGCAGGATATAAAATAAATACCCATAAATCAAATGCATTTCTATACATCAATGATGAATCCTCTGAAATAAAAATCAGGAAAACTACCCCATTCATAATAGCCTCAAAAAATAAAATAAAATACATGGGAATCAATCTAACAAAAGAGGTGAAAGATTTCTACAATGAAAACTACAGAATACTAAAAAAAGAAATTAAAGAACTTAGAAGATGGAAAGATCTCCCATGTTCTTGTAAAGGCAGAATTAATATAGTCAAAATAGCCATACTACCAAAAGTGTTATATAGATTTAATGGATCTCCCATTAAAATCTCAATGACATTCTACATAGATCTAGAAAAAGCAATCATGAAATTCATTTGAAAAAATAAGAATAGCCAAAGAAATCCTCAGCAAGAAGAGTGAAGCAGGAGGCATCACAATACCAGACCTTAAACTATACTACAAAGCTATACTAACAAAAATGGCATGGTACTGGCCCAAAACAGACATGTAGACCAATGGTACAGAATAAAAGACACAGAGACAAACCCACACAAATCTGGTCATTTCATACTAGACAAAGGCCCCAAAAACATACATTGGAGAAAAGATAGCCTATTCAACAAACAATGCTGAGAAAACTGGAAATTCATATGTAGTAAAATGAAATTAAACCTCTATTTCTCATCCTGCACAAAAAAATCAACTCAAAGTGG
Source organism: Xerus rutilus (assembly GCA_028644305.1). Taxonomy (NCBI): domain Eukaryota; kingdom Metazoa; phylum Chordata; class Mammalia; order Rodentia; family Sciuridae; genus Xerus; species Xerus rutilus. Next base: position 10,882,959 of record CM053405.1, on the reverse strand, counting down.
ATCAAAAACTTAGACATGAGGAACAGAGAACCTGTGCCTAATAGAAGAATAAGTAGGCTCAAATCTTCATTATATCTGATTAGGATTTGACTTCCTTAAACAAGAAGACCCCTATAGCACAAGAAGTAAAATCAAGAATCAATAAATGGGGGCTGGGGTTGTGGCTCAGTGGTACAGCACTTGCCTCACATGTGTGAGGCACTGGGTTTGATCCTCAGCACCACATAAAATAAATAAATAAAATAAAGGTGTTGTGTTTATCTACAACTGAAAAAAATTTTTTAAAAAATCAATAAATGGGATGGATCCAAACTGAAAAAGAACAGCAAAAGAAACAATCAATAACATGAAGAGAGAGCCTACAGAATGTGAAAAAATATTTACCACATGCACCTCAGAAAGAGCAATAATCCCCAGGCCATATAAAGAATTCAAAAAACTTCACACACACAGACACACACACACACAAACCCAGTAACCCAATCAATAAGTGGGCTCAGGAACTGAACAGACACTTCACAAAAGAAATACAATCAATCAACAAACATATGAAAAAATGTTCATCATCTCTAGCAATTACAGAAATAAAAATCAAAACTACGATAAGATTTCATCTCACACCAGTCAGAATGGCAGTTGTCAAGAATTCAAGCAACAATAAGTGTTGGTGAGGATGTTGGGGAAAAGGCTCTCATACATTGCTGGTGGGACTGCAAATGGTGCAACGACTCTGGAAAGCAGTATGGAGATTCCTCAAAAAACTTGGAATGGAACCACCATTTGATCCAGCTATCCCACTCCTCAGTTTATACCCCCAAAGACTTCAAATTAGCATACATACTAGTGACATAGCCACATCAATGTTTATAGCAGCTCAATTCACAATAGCTAAACTATGGAACCAACCTAGATGCCCTTCACTAGATGAATGGATAAAGAAACTGTGGTATATATACACAATGGAATATTACTCAGCCTTAAGGAAGAATGAAATTATGGCATTTGCAGGGAAAGGGATGGAACTAGAGAACATCATGCTAAGTAAAATGAGCCAATCCCAAAAAAACCAGAGGCCAAATGTTTTCTCTCATAAGCAGATGCTAATCCATAATGGGGGAGGGAGGGGAAGAATGAAGGAACTTTGGATTGGGTAGAAGGGAGTGAGGGGAGGGGAGGGGGTGTGGGGGCAGGAAGGATGATGGAATGAGACAGACCTATTACCCTATCATACATGTATGGTGTATGATTACACTGCTGGTGTGACTCAGCACCACATACAGCCAGAGGAAGTTGTGCTCCATTTGTGTACAGTGTGTCAAAATGCATTCTACTGTCATGTATAACTAATTAGAACAAAGGGAAAACATTTTTTAAAGTTCTTTGGAAAAAAAAAAAAAGACATGAAATATAGCCAGAAATGCTACAAGACAAGGCAAGGCTGGCAAAAAGTTCTAGAACTACAGAGGAGCCTACCTTTGGATTGGGAGATATTCACCAACATGCCTACCCTTCAAGAATCCCTGTCACAATGAATGAGCACAGAAGTCGAGAATGCTGAGGGTTGGAAGAAGGATTGAGAGCTCTGTTTCTGCTTTGCTGGCACATTATTTGTCTATAGTATTGTTGCGCTGGCACCTGCAAAGTGATTTTTTTTTTTGGTACTGGCGATTGAACACAGGAGTGCTTAACCACTGAGCCACATCCAGCCCTTTTTTAAATTTTTTTAAATTTTGAGACAGTATCTCACTAAGTTGCCTAGGGCCTTGCTAAGTTACCGAGGCTGCCTTTGAATTTCCAATGCTCCTACCTCCGCTTCCCAAGCCACTGGGATTACAGGTATGGGCCACTGCATCCCAAGAGTGATAATCTTGATATACTTCAAACTATGCTTCAAGTATAAAGTTTAAAGTTAGAAGGAAAAAATAAGACTGAATATTATCCAGAGAATGATGGGGAAGATGAAGGAGAAGAAACCTGAGGGAGAAGATTGTACTTGCCTCCCAATGTTTGAAGAATATTTCTGAAGGAATATAACTAATTCCTAGGCATCAGAGAACAAAATTAGAAGTTCAAGTTTTGACTTGATTGACATTCACACATCCTGAAGTTTAGCATCCTCCCCCAAATGGTATCAGGACATGATGTGGCCCCTTTCCTGGCATTAGACAAACAAAGACTGAAAACATCGTTTTGTGGAGGTGTTAGTTACCTCAAGTCATCTCTGGAAGAAGACAGACTTCAGCATGAATTAGGGAACAGCAAAGATGTTTTGAAGAGATCAGAGCATTAATGGAATGGCTAGACTTGATGACTCAAAAATTTCCCTCAGTCTGCAACTTCTGTCCTCTTACTTTAAACGGTAAGTAAACTCCATGGTTCACTGTGCATCAGCAGGGACACTCTTGCTTTATGGGAGGTCAAATGCCATAATGGTCAAGAACTTGGACACCATAGTCCAACTGTCTTGTCATGAATCTCAACATTACTTCTCACTAGCTTTGTGACCTTTAAAAAGTTACTTAACCTCTCCAAATTTCTGTATTATGGTGAAAAAATATAGAAGACAATAATAGTACCCATCTCCTCATGTTGCTATGAGAATTAAATGAGATAATCATGTAAAGAGTGCCAATGTCTATCATATGATACTCAATAAAATTTAACTATTTTTATGGGTTAAGTTCAAAACTGAATTTAGAGGAGGGAGTGTCTGTAACTGATCAATTGCATTTTTATGCTTTAAGTTGAAAATCATTGTCAAGTGCAATCAGTTTACATTCCAAGGTATGCATTTATGCAATTGTTGGTTTGCTTGTAAAATTTCCAGAGAACTGAGGCCTCTCTGTAGAGAGGTCTCTACAGGGGTGCATGTCTGGCCTTGCTAGCATTGCTCAAAGCCCATTGCTAGTGTCTGCAAAGGGACAAATGAAAATGTGCTGTTCCCATCAGATGATCCAGTGCTGATTTTGAATCAAAAAGTCCAAAGATCCTGAAAGAAGAAGTCATGGGAGCCATCCAGGTTTAATGCTGTCTCAAGTACACTTGTGCATTGGGTAAGTGGGCATGTGTGCTGAGAAATGGGATGTCAGGCAATTTTGTCTTGTGCAAATATCATGGAGTCTTTGCCTAACCCTATGCTGCATAGTCTTCTGTTTCTAGAACCAGGGTGAACAAAGGAGGTTAAATCAAGCACAAGAGAAAATGTACTCGACAGACACAGTAAACACAAGCTGGATGAGGCTGCTGCCAGCGAAACACAGCAGACTGTCTTGCAGTTGACTTTTTTATGTTTGTATAAGGAGTACACTCCAACAATGAGGAATTTGAGTAAATACATAAACTATTAACAGTCATTTATTATCATCAAGTATTATGTACATAATCAGTGGTCAGTTTCTTAGGTGTTTTTACCCCAGCGTCACCATGAGAACGTAACTGACGCATTTGCTGTGATATCACAGCTATGACATCACAGGCAACAAGGCTTTTGAGCTCCACTTCAGTCTTACGAACCTCACTCACATATGTGGTTTGTCATTGACTGAAATGTCATTATCTGGAGCCTGACTATATGAACAGAAATGTTTGAAGGAAAAAGAGATTTAAGTTTTAGCTTTCATTGACTAACACAATAATACCTAATAGTATAAATGTCCATGCAGCAAAACTATTAGAAAATTTTTGTAAAAGTGATTCATTTAGCTCATCTTTTCATTGTTCTTGACTCCTCTGAGGAGTTGCCATGCTGGATTTGATATTTACATTTATTTACACCCTTCTATTTGCATATGCAAGCTCACGTTAACAGATGTATTATTTTTATCAATATCATTCCTATAAAAGGGTCATTCAATGGTGTTATGGAGTTAACCCTCAGTAGCTTGTGTCAGCTGGGGAGGGCCAAGTGCACACATCCCTTTGCACCAACACTTCAGTGTCATCATGTCAGTAGCTAATCTGAGTTATAAAGGAAATATTTATTCTAAGAAGCCAGCAAGGGCTACAAATCAGTTTGTTGTTAAATGTTTACAGATACCACTGATTTTATTTCTGGTCCTATTTTTCTCAGGCATGCTCATGACTTCTTTTGGCCAGTGATATGAGAACAAGTGACATGTGTCATTTGCAGACAATTTTTAAAAGCCACTGTGTGTTTTACTGTGTTATTCCCCCTGCCACTGCTACTGGCAATGCTCCAATTAGTACCTGTCCCATTAGGGTAAATCCCAAAGTAACAACAGGATAGTGACACAGAGTCACCAAGTCAATCCATGTGAATGTGTAACATGCATTAGGTGGGCATAAGTATCTTTGTTGTTTCAAGCCACTGAAATTTGGGGATTGTTTGTTATGCAGCATAATCTTGTCTATTCTGAATGATTATATCTACTCTTGTCTCAGATAAGTTACTTCACCCCCTCAGACCTCTTTTTTCCCAAATGTAAAATGAAGGTGTTGAATACTAACACATTGCCAACTCTAAAATCTATGAAGATTTTACCAGATTCCATGAATGTACAAATTTGTCAACATGAACCCAAATACCCTACCAAATAGAGCATGATAATGCTCTAATTTTTAAAAAGTGAGGGTAAAATAATTTGGAGAAAGAATAAATTCCAATGAAAAAAAATTTCAGTAGCAGTTATGAGTCCTATATCTAAGCCCATTGTGTGACAATCTCTTTGAACTCTAATTTTTTTCCTCTATGAAATGAAAACTGAGACCAGATAACTTTTAAATCTCCTTCAAACTGTAAAAAATTACTTTGTTTTATTGAGACACTACAAGTAAAACAAATACAGGACCAACAAATTCCATAAACTAGTGCTTCTCAAACTTTAATATGCAGGGGCTGGGGTTGTAGCACAGTGGTAGAGTGCTTGCTTAGCATGTGTGAAGCACTGGGTTTAATTCTCAGCACCACACGTAAATAAATAAATAAATAAAGGTCCATCAACAACTAAAATAAAATATATATATATGAAATACTTTAATATGCAAAATGAATCACTTGGGAGATCTTGTTTAAATGTGGACTCAGATTTGGTAGGTCTAGGATGGGCCAGCATTTCTGCACTTAGTAAAAGCCCCAGTTGGTGCTGATGCTGTTGGCTGGTAGTCACACCAAATCTGAAGGAATGTAGCTTCCTTGGTTTACGAAGAAACACTTATTGCCTAGGCATTATTGCCAAATTTTGAAGCAATCATGCAGAACAAATAGGACAAAAATGGCCCTTATCAGGAACTTAAAACATTAATTTTCCAACCCTCATTCCTCAAAAGAACAACAAATGTGTAATAATAATATAAAATATTTGCACTTGATTTTAGGAAAACATCATGAAGAGGACCAAGGCATTCATCTGTTTTATCACTACAGAAAGTGTTGTACTCATTCAAAGGATAATGTCAAATGCCTGACAACATTTAGGATCCATATATGGGCAAAGGAACTTCTTCACAGAAGAAGAAATATGATCAGTCAGCAAATATATGAAAAAATGTTCAGTATCTCTAGCAAATAGAAAAATGCAAATAAAAACTACTCTAAGATTTTATCCCACTCCAATCAGAAGGGCAATTATCAAGAATAAAAGCAACAATGAATTTTGCCAATGATGTGAGGGAAAAGGTACACTCATACATTGCTAGTGGGACTGCAAATTGGTGCCACCACAATGGAAAGAGGTATGGAGATTTCTCAGAAAACTTGGAAAGGAACCACCATTTAACCCAATTATCCTACTCCTTGGTTGATACCCAAAGGACTTAAAATCAGCATACTACAGTGACACAGATACATAAATGTTTGTGACAACTTTATTCACCATAGCTAAACTACAAAACCAACCTAGGTATCATTCAACAAATGAATGGATAAAGAAAATGTGGCATATATATTCAATGGAATATTACTCGACTTTAAAGAAGAATGAAATTATGGCATTTGCTGGTAAATGGAGAATATCATGCTAAGTGAAATAAGTCAATCCAAAAAAAAAACCAAAGGCCAAATGTTTTCTCAGATAAACAGATACTAATTCACAATAAGGGCAGGGGATGGCTAGAGAAGAATAGAGTTACTTTGGATTAGGCAAAGGGGCATAAGAGGGTATAGAAGTAGGAAGGATAGTAGAATGAATTGGACATTATTACCCTATGCGCATATATGACTACATGACCAGTGTGATTCTATATCATATACAACCAGAAGAATGAGAAGGTATACTCAATTTATGTATCATGTGTCCAAGTACATTCTGTCATGTGTAACTAATTAGAACAACACCCAAAAAAAAGAACCTGAACTCAAACTACAACTCATTCTCCTCAATAAATTGGTCCCTGTACTAGCCAACCTCCTCTAGAGAAGCAGAATTATGGTATTATATTTATAGAAAAAGATTAATCTTAAGGAGATGGATCACACAGTTATGGAGGCTGATAAGTCTCAAGATCAGCAGACAAGAGTCTGGAGGTCCAGGAGGCCTGACCATGTAGGTCCAGGCCAAAAACAGCTGACTCAAGACCCAAGAACAGTCAATGTTCCAATCTAAGTCCATAGGCAGAAAAAACTGACAGCTTAGTCCAAAAACATGCAGGCAGCAGGAATTCTCTCTTACTTGGGAGTCAGCCCTTTGGCTCTTTTGAAGCCTTCAATAGATTAGGTGAGGCCCACCCATGTTAGGGAGAGCAATCTAATTCTTTGGTCTACCAATTTAAACCCCACACAAAACACCCTAAATAATGTTTGACCAAATATCTGGGTACTCTGTGACTCAGGGAGGTTGCCATATAAACTTAACATTCACAGTTCCTTTTGAATTTACTTTCTATAAAGTGTTAGTATTTCTCATCTTAAAAAATGTATTAGTACAACTCAAAAACAACAATGAAGATTTGAAATGGGCAAAGTAGTTGAATAGAAACTTCTCCAAAGGAGATATACACATACCCAATAAGCATATGTAAAGATGCTCAGCATCACTAGACATTAAGGAAATGCAAATCAAAACCACAATGAAATGGCTTCACATCCATTGGGATGACTATTGTTTAAAAAATGGAAAATAACAAGTACCTGCAATGTGGGAAAATTAGAACCTTTATGCACTGCTAGTAAGACAGTAAACTCATACAGCCACTGTGGAAAATGTGTATCACTTCCTCAAAAAGTTAAACATAGAATTATCACATGCTCCAGAAATTCAGTCTCTAGGTTTATACCAAAAAGAATTGTAAGCAGAGTCTCTAAGTGATACTTGTATATCAATGTTCATACCAGCATTGTTCTCAATAGTCAAAAGGTGGAAACCACTCAAGTACCCATCAACAGATACATGGATAAATAAAATGTGCTATCTATGTACAGTGGAGTATTTTTCAGCCTTAGAATGGAATGAAATTCTGAAACATACAACATGAATAAACCCTGAAGATGACATGCTAAGCAAAAGAAGCCAGAGACAAAAGGACAGTATTATTAGATTCCCTTTATAGGAGTGTTGTGGCCTGAATGTTTGCATCCTCCTAAATTCATGTTAAAAAAAAAAAAAACCTAATCACCAATGTGATGGTATTAACAGGAGCCTTTGAGAGGTGATGGAGTACATGGGGGACCCCATGAATGATATTACTACCCTCAGAGACCCTTAGAGGTGTAAACCATGTTAAGACACAGAGAGAAGGCACAGTATGAACCAGGACATGGGCCTTCACCAGACAGGGAATTTTGATCCTTAACTTCCAGCCACTGGAAATGTGATAAATAAATCTCTGTTGTTTATAAGTCACCCAGTTTATGGTACTTTGTTATAGCAGCCAGAATAGACTACAATAATAAGGTCCCTAGAGTAAGCAAATTCACAGAGACAAGAGAGAAAAACAGAAGTTTCCAGAGACTGGGGATGTTTTTTAAGAATTAGAGGTTGACAATAGCATGAGCAGTAAAAATGGATTCTACTCAGGAACTATTGCAAAAGGGGCAAAGAAACTTCAGAATAGAACTGAATTCAGCTCAATTCCAAGTACACCAAGGAAAACTGGGGATTTACAGCCAAGAAGCAAGTTGAGAGACCAATGGATACAAAATTAAGAAGCATAAACAATAGGGAGGAAATCTTGCTAAACTGACCTAACAGGATTCTTTCTAAGAGTAGATAGGGTGGTTCGATAGTACCTGAGGGATGGACAGGGTTGGTAAGGAATTTCATCAGATATTGAAGGGGATCAGATATCAAAGGTGGAGAGCTCCTTCTAGATTTGACTTACCAGGATTCTGGTTACACCTGGATGATACAGGCCTGACAAGGAGGAGCCCAAAGTCCAGGTCCAGTTAGGAAGATGACTTCAGGAGCCTGTCTGAAGTTGGGCTAGGAAAGTCTCAGTTACAGAAGGGAAGAGACAGGCAGCTAGTGTGTTATGAGTATAGAGTTTCTGCTTGGGATAATGGAAAAGCTCTGAAAATAGATGGTAGTTATGACTGCACAACATTTTGAATGTACTTCATGCCACTCAGTTGTACACTTAAAACTGGTTAAAATAGTATATTGTATTTTGTGTTATGTATATGTTACCATAATAAAAAAGCTTTCAAAAAAAAGTATTAGTATGAATCTACATTATTTTTAAAATTTCTATATTCTTCAAACCATAGCATTTATTTCCACAGATTTCTCACCTTATATTTAATATTTTCTCTCTCTCTCTCTCCTTCCCTCTCTCCTTCCCCTCTAATACTCCTAAAATAAATTAAATGTGAAGTCAAGTGGGGTAAATTGGAGGAGATAGCAAGGCAACCAAAGATAGCACTGGGATTTTTAGGTTTGACATAAACAAGAATACAGTGTGTGTTCTCTCTGATAAGTGAATGCTGATCCATAATGGGAGAGGGGGCATGGGAAGAATGGAGGAACTTTGGTCAAAGGGGAGGGAGGAGAGGGGAGGGGACATGGAGGCAGGAAAGATGGTGGAATGAGACAGACATCATTGCCCTAGGTTCATGTATGAATGCACATATGGTGTGACTCTACATCATGTACAACCAAGAAATGAAAAGTTGTGCTCCATTTGTGTACAATGAATCAAAATGCATTCTGCTATCATGTATACCTAAGTAGAATAAATAAATTTAAAAAATAAAAAAATATATATGGTTTGATGTATGAAAGTTCTCACAAAAGCAAGAAGAAAGGAAACAATGTATAAGAGCTTAACTGAATATGGATATTGAATTAGAAAATGTCCAGGAATTGTGTTCTAGCTAATTTTAAAACATTGTGGTTTGCCACATGCTCAGGTATGTGAAGTCAGACATAATATTGTCCCATGCCTTTTCCAATGCCATGCACCTAGCAATATTCAACAAATATTTTCTAAATAAATGAAGTTAAGAATGAATCTCCAGTATTGATATCCATGAACATAGTATACCAATATCCATAATACAATCCCCAAAGAACTTACCAACTTCAGCAACCTAAGAAGATCAGAACAAAAACAAGCAGCTCTGATCAAGCAATATTTTTAGAAGACTTAACTTTCCTATATATAAAACTGAGGATCCAAGTGTACCCTGTAAAGATTAAAATAAAAAAAGTAAAATATAAAGTGGGCAAAACTTGCAAAATCTCTGAAAATTAGTTACCTGACTTGGAATGAAACTCAGCTTCCAACAATGGCCCCAGGATTTAGGAGGTGGGTCCTCCTTACTTCCCTGTCTTCATCTCCTGTTTTTCCTGCTTTCTCTCCATTTCAGCCCCACTGATAGGCTTTTGCCCCATCTCAGTCTCCTCTACATGAAAAGCTCTCCCCCCAGTCACCTGCACATGTACTATCTCCCTCTGCAGGACCTTGCTCAAATGCACACTCTCAACAATACCTTTATCTATTTATATTTATATTGTTTGAATTTGCAATGCCACCTCAACTGCTGCATTCCCCTTCTTGGCCTGGGGTCCCCCAAAATAGAGTCTGAGCAGGGACTTGAACACTGGGGGTTAAATGAGCTTTCCATCTCAAGTTGCCAAAGGGCAGAACCAGGGAAGTGAAAGAGAAAAGGAGGGAAAAATCAGCAAGGATGTGCAGTCCAGCTGGCTGCCTCCATGCAGTGACTGAAACTTCCAGGCACCTTCTGAAGAATCTCAGGGAAAGTGTCTCTGAATGGTGAACTATTCCTCTAGGAAATAAAAGCAAGAAGTCTTATTGATCCTCTCCTAACCCCTACCATTTAAGGAGGATTCATAGGCACTGACTGCCTGAACTTCTGAGGGTGTTTGGCTAAGGATAGAGCTGATTCCCAAAGAAGTGCTAGGCTCAATGTCAGAGAAGACCCAGGAAAACAAACAAGAAGGACAAGGTCCTAAGGCAAGGCACCATCCAGATTGTCCTGTGCAGAGCTGGTCAAGTTCTGCAAGGAACTGCTCTCACCAGCAGTGCATGGAGTTAAAGGAAGAACTGTGAAGACTTTTGAAATAGCACTCAATACATCTCCATTGTTCTCACCAGCATCTGAAGTCCTGTCAAAAGCCCTCCATGTCTGTAGATTCTGCATCCCTGGTTTTAACCAACCTCCTTTGTTGTTGTTTTCTTACAAGATCTCTCAAGTTGCCCATGCTGGACTCAAACTTGTCATCCTCCTGCCTCAGTTATTACTGAGTGATTCTGAGTAGCTGAAAATACAGGTGTGTACACTGCTTCTCCAAGTCTCCTCCCCATTCCAGGAATTGACCTGCAGTTGTCCATAGTGGCAACTGGTTTATAACACCCTGAAATGGCTTCACCTCCTTCCTATCTCACTTCCTCACTCACTTTCCTAAGGCCATCTTCCAGATACATTGTGCTCAGATCCTTATTTCAAGATCTGCTACATGGAAACTCAAGCCAAAGAATGGTTCATGTTGACCCTAAATTTTGGAGCATCTTAAGGGATGATGCAACAGAATCCAGTGTAATGACAACCCATACCAAGTGCAGTGATAGATGGCTTAGGGACACACACACTGCTTGTGACACAGATGGTCCCATTCACAGGGCTCCAGAAGCTTACATTAGGGACCTATCTCTGGGCAAACTCCGTGATCCCCTGGAGCTGCTAGAGAATCTATGGCAAGGGAGCTCCTGGGGCTCCTGATGCACGATGTATAGTTCTGTGCCTGAACGTATAAGAGGCCTTTAGTCTCATGTGGTAAGTAGAGCAAAACCGCTGTGGGCTTTTGAGCAAGAAAATAGCAAGATGAATTGTGTTTCAGGGAAGTTAATCTGACATTTGCATATATAGGCAGTAAAGGAGAATAAACTTCTGTTTCCCAGTCAACTGAGAGAATGAAGCATTTATTTGGATATTTAATTCAATATTTTGGAAGCAAAAGACCAAATAAGAGTGAGAAAGAGAAAATGAGAAGAAAGTCCTCTAATGAGCAGAGCAGACCTATCCGCCCAAACAACACCCATCACCCTTCGGCAAAAGCGCTGTAAATAAACCTATGGAACAAAGTTCCAGTCAGAGGAGGGCTGGGGAGCTGGGAGCTCAGCTCCCATCAGGCTGTGGAGGACACACACAGTAGCAGACGGCATCTTGTGAGAGGGGAAACCGCAGGCAGGAAGCTGCCTCTGTCTTTAGGCCTTTCTAAGATATTTATACTCCCCTCTGTGGCCAGCAAACATAACTGGTGAAACTTGGATGAAATTTTAATTATACATGATTTTAATGATTTAAGTTGCTGTGGGTGGAGAGGGGAAGCCAATAAGGAGGGAGCAAAGGTTCACCCAAGTACAACTGTCTGCTTCCCCTCGAAGTTGTAGAAAAACCAGCATTTCAGAGGAAGGTCTCGAGGTTCAGGGTTTTAGGTAGGAGAGAGCCACATAATTCTGGCCCCTGGCTAGGCACTGGCTTTGTCCATACCCAGCCTCACCACAACAGGGCAACAAGTTCACAGATTGGGAGTTGATCCTCTTGCCATAAAAGGATTACAGGGAACATTGCCATCTCTGTGCTCTCCAAGTTCTTACTCTCTGATTTTTCCTCCTCTTCTTCCTCTCTCCATCTCAGCTGTTTTCCTCTAGACTGGCCTCGCCGTATTCTTCTTCATGGTCAGAAGTTGCAGCAGGAGACCACTCTGATCGACCCAGGACACACTCACTGTTACCTTGATGCAGCAGGAGGTTGCTGGATTGGTCTCCACGTGGAGCTCTAAAAGGGCCCCATGAGACTTTCACCCAACACTGATTGTGTGAAAACCTTCCTGGCCCTGTAATTCTTACCACGAAGCTCAAAAGGCCTCTGTCTTTATGATCACAAGTCTCGATTCAGCAGACCTACAAGCATCCCACTGCTCTGGGGGAAAGGGGACTTTGCAAGATGGCTGGGTGGGCTTCACAGCAACAAAATGCATTTTCATTCATTCAACCACTTCCCGAAGACTAGCGACTGTGCAGGATGCATCAAGGACGAAAGTGAACAGGGTAGGGGTGGAATCCTCAAGTCATGGGCAAAATGTGTATGCGAACAACACAATAGCACAAGGCACCCTGACAGGACCTGTGGGCCACGCAGCTCACAAACGGGGAGGAGGAGGGGATTCAGGGAAGTATCACAAGTACCATTCCAAGTTGGACTTGGAGGGTGGATAGGATTTTCATGTGGAAAGACAAAGGATTCCAAGTAAGAGGAAAAGTAGAAATGTTCAAGGCGTGTGCATTCAGGGACAAGCAATAGTTCATTTTGGCTCAAATCTATCTGTGTTAAAAGAGGTGAAGCTAACAGAGTTAACGATTGCAGACAGAATTTGTTTTATAAGTAATAAGGAAGCAATGAGTGTCAAAGCACCTGGTTCCATCCCTCATTTGGAAGATTACAGCCCCACACCTACAGAGCTTAGGAGCCTTTCCCAGGATCCAACAGCAAGGCAGAGCTGGCTCTCATCCCCACTTCACAGCAGTGAGTGCCTATTTCACAACAGAACAGAGCCTTAGGACACATCATTTGGCAGTAAGATAAAGAGGGGACGACAGAAGTGAAGGGCTCTGGACATGGGAGGCCTTGGCAGGTTCCAGGACAGGAATACTGGGCACCTCGACCACGCTCTTGGCAGTAGACATGCGAAGGAAGGTAGGAGTCCAAGAGTAATTGTGGAGGGAAAATTTCCAGGACAAGATGACTGTTGGGATGTGTGGGCTGTGGCAGGGGAGGCGAAAGAGTTGATTCCAAGGTCGTAAGCCCTAGTGACAAGGAGTCCCTTTTATGGACAAAGGAAGTTGCCCACTCTTTCCTGAGCTCCTGGAAGTGCCCCTCTGCTCCACCCTGATGCCAAGAGCTCCCTTGGAGGTTGTCCTGGCCCCCAAGTCAGCCATGTGCACAGAGCCTCTGCCCCCCAACAGGGGACAATAGTCACACTGTTAGCCACTCCTCCTTTCCCTTTTCTTCTTGGATTTCTTGTCTCCATAAACTTTTATTGCTTAATCCTTAATTTTTCTTTGGTCCCTGAAAATATAATTGTTTTCTAATTTTAGATTCTGTTTTCTTTCCATATTAGTAACATAGCACAGAAATCAAGTTCCAATAAAGTGAAAAAGAAGGGGAACTTAATGATTTCCTTTGAAGTTTATAGGTATGTATGACTTTAGGTAAAGCAGAATTTAGGAGTCTACATTCTCTCTCTCTCTCTCTCTCTCTCTCTCTCTCTCTCGCACACACACACACACACACACACACACACAGATCTCCTTGTGTTTCTGCTGGCTTAGCTCCTAGGCACATTTCGCTGGTCGACGGTCTCTGCCAGCTCTACAGCCTCCTGGTTCAGCTGCTCCAGTGGAAGTTAAAGTTCTAATGGTTCCTACAAGGATGCTAGGATTTGGTTTTATTAGACCTAATTGGGTCACTGTGAGTAGAGGGTGGGATGTGCTGATTGGCCAGGTCTGGAGGGCAAATGGCTAGGACTGAGCTGATCCCATCATGTGAACAAAGAGCTGGAAAGGTAGAGTCCCCACTAGGAAACTCAAACAAAAACCACATAATTATGGCTACCAGGGAAGAGGAGTGGAAGTGAGCTAGGGGAAGGAAGCATGGTTTTTTTATTGTCTGCATCTATCCATATCTGTTCATGTCCTGAGTTTCTTATCTGTAGGGCTGATTTCCCTTGGGGTTTCTGGACCCCTTACTCCACACTTTGACCTAACATGTGACTTTTTCATCAAACTCCATATATTCAAAGGCAAACACTTCTGCTATTTTTTTTTTTTTTTTTCTGGTACTGGGAATTGAACTCAGGGGTACTTGACCACTGAGCCACATCCCCAGCCCTATTTTGTGTTCTATGTAGAGACAGGGTCTCACTGAGTTGCTTAGCGCCTCGCCATTGCTGAGGCTGGCTTTGAACTTGCGATTCTCCTGTCTCAGCCTCCCTAAGTGCTGGGATTACAGGCTTGAGCCACCGCGCCCAGCTACTTCTGCTATATTTTCTACTAATCCACATCGTGCCACCAAGTTCTAAATCACTAGCCGCTGTGACTCT
>CM053405.1:10852449-10867943 GCA_028644305.1 Xerus rutilus | reverse complement strand
TATGTAGAGACAGGGTCTCACTGAGTTGCTTAGCGCCTCGCCATTGCTGAGGCTGGCTTTGAACTTGCGATTCTCCTGTCTCAGCCTCCCTAAGTGCTGGGATTACAGGCTTGAGCCACCGCGCCCAGCTACTTCTGCTATATTTTCTACTAATCCACATCGTGCCACCAAGTTCTAAATCACTAGCCGCTGTGACTCTGGAATCATCTCTATGCTTCCATCGTCTCATGCCTGAGTACTTCCCTTCCTCCACATGTGTCTCTCTTTTTCTTGTGATTTGACAACTCCTGCCATGAACATGCAGAGTTTATTTCCCCACTTAGTGAATCTGGGTTAAACTTGTAGTTTTCTTTGACTGCTTGTCACTTCTGTCTTCACCATAAGACAACCTTCAAGCTAATCTGTGGAGCAAAGATAAGCCATTCCACCTGACCCATCCTAGACTAGCCAGGCACCAGAGGAACTACCAGCTGTCCACAGATGCTTAAGAGTAAAAAGAAAAAGAAAAAAAAAACTGCTAACCTGAGCCCACTCCAACCTGATGACCCACAGAATCATGAGCTAAGTAAATGGTCACTTTATTGAAACCACATTTGAGGTTTCTGTGTTACACAGCAAACACCAATTAATCACCTTCCTTCTTCATTTATGCTTTTCATTTCCATATCTTACCTGGTTGATGAACCGATGCTTCAGCTGGTCTTAGAATGACTAGCAATAACTATTTCTAACACTTACTTAGTGCATTTTCCGTATCAGACAGCATGTTAAGCACCAGCATACAATAATTCACTAAAAGGTTCACAACAGTAAATTACATAACTGTTCAGGATACAGGGACACCAGAGTGCAAGTGATGGAGAATCCCTGGGGGAAATTCTTCAGCTGGAAACAGAAGCCAAGCACTCAGTGATATCTGGGCACCCAGGAAGCATGAGGGACCTCCGTGAGCAATTTCATCTATTATAGACATCTCTCTCCAACATAAAATATCCAGCCCAAGAATATAATTTTCTTTTTAAACAACCACACTAAACTACCACTCATCACTCTAAAAAAATACATGAGAAGTGCATACACATCAGTGGGAATTTCCCAGTTATCCCTGAGGTCTGAATTACTCCTTATTGATTAAAGAAACTCTCCAATGAAATACTATAGTTCTACAAGAGGAGTTTGTTTCTGTATCCTCTTGCAATATTTATCAAAGCTACCGTGTTGAACAGACAAGTTAAATCCAGACAATTACCTACCAAGTTTTTAAGGATAACAATACTGATGATAAAGATGACCTCAGCCAGCCATCAATTCATAGGCCATTGTTCCCAAAATAACACATGTCTAAAATTAATCCCATGGTAATTCTACCAGGTAAAGTTTCTATTGTAGAGGAATCCCAGGATGGTGGGATAGAGGGGGCAGAGAAAAAAGTGTTTCAGAAAAACATAGCTTTTTTTTTTTTAAATTAAGGGTTATATTTGAGAACTATTTAAGAATCTTACACAATTTAAGATCCATACCTTTATTTCACTTAGTTCGATATTTCCAGTAGCTAGTTTGTTGTTTTCTATTCCATTTATTCCAAGTACACAGGAGACAGAAGGGCTTGTTCCTTGTTAACAAGTGAGGTTGAAAGGAAAGGTTTTACAGTCAGCCATAAAAATCAGCCCAGTTAAGAATTTTATTTTGGTTGAAAAAGCACCACCAGATAGGTGGAGGTCGACCTTAACAAGATCATAAAACAGGGAGAAGAGGCCGACTAAGTCTGGCCCTGATTCCCAGAACAAAAGTGCTTCTAGCATGGGGTAGGCGTTCTGTGTCCTGGAGAACAAGAGCTGTGTTCCTCAAGCCTGAAAAATGATGCGACTCCAAGCCTCAAACTATTTTAATCTCTGTTCCTGCTAAAATACAAACATTCCACAAACAGATGAACAAAAGGAACAATGAGGAAATGGGGCAAAAATGATCTGATTTAGAAGGTGTAAAATGAGGCCTGAATTGGTCTGATGTCATGAAACCGTCAACCTGTCATGCATTCGGTCATTTGTATCCTGTGAAGATGCTCTTTTTGCATGGCTTGTACACTGATTGGCACTTCTTGACTTACTATAGGTAAATGCAAAACTTTTGTAATGAGCAAAGCATTAAAAATGCCAAAAGGAAAATCTTCTAGAATAAATGAGACAAAATGCTGTTGGTATTGGTAGGTTTTACTGACTGCTTAGAAAACTTGAAAAATTGTAAGTAGCCAAGTTCTATTCTCTTTTGCTATAACTCAAATGAACATACCAGAAAAAAATACAATCTTGCTTATGACTTGTTTTCTGCATTGTATTGTTAAATATTCTTATTGTCTCAAAATGGAACTCTGGGTTAACCAGTTAGCTTTTACTCTGTCTTTCTTAAAGACAAACCTAAAATGGATTTAGCTTTAAAAGGGTCATAGCAATTCCATTCCTTTATACCACAGTGAATGCGCACAGTTGTAGGAATACGATATGCCAGATCAAAGATTGCCCCCAATCCTCTGTTGTGATTTCCTCTTCATAATGGTGCCACTATGTAACCATTTCACAGGGGTTAAAACATCCTGTTCCAATCCACAAAGTTAACAGATAAAGAGCAGCCGAGTCTTGAGCAGCTACTGAGAAAAGGGACAAAATTTTAAAATCCGAATATTCCTTATGTCACCAACTTGTTTCCCCTGTGGCTCAAAAAGTAGATAAGCACTTTAAGTTTCCACATATATGTCAGTTATGCTCCTAGTTTTCTCATAGAATGATGGAGCTAGATTCGGATGAGGCCCCAGAGGCCACCAATCCTCATCTCAACAATGTGTAAATGAAAATCTGAAAAGTTTAAAAATTTTTTTTTTTTTGTAGAGGGATTGAACCAAAGATTGCTTTATCACTGAGCTATACTCCAGCCATTTTATTTATTTATTTTGGTACCAGGGATTAAACTAGGGGCCACTCCACCACTGAGCCACATCCCCAGCCCTATTTTGCATTTTATTTAGAGACAGGGTCGCACTGAGTTGCTTAGTGCCTTGCTGAGGCTGGCTTTGAACTCATGATCCTCCTCAGGATCCAGCTGCTGGGATTATAGGCATGCACCACCAAAACCGGCCCAACCTTTTCTATTTAGGGAGAAACTTAGGGTCTTCCTAAGTGTTCTAGTCAGCTTTTTCACTGCTATGACTAACAGATAAGACCAGCACAACTGTAGAGGAGGAAAGATTTATTTAGGGGCTCACAGTTTCAGAGGTCTTAATCCATAGACAGCAGGCTCCATTCCTCGTGGCTCAAGGTGAGACAGAACATCATGGCAGAAGAGTGTGGCAGAGGGAACCAGCTCACATGATGATCAGAAAGCAGAGAGAGAGACTCCACTCTCCAGATACAAAATATATACTCCCTAGCCACACCCCCAATGGACAACTTTTTCCAATCACAGCCCACTTGCCTCCAGTTACCACTCAGTTAATCCCACTAGGGATTAATTCACTGATTAGGTTAAGGCTACAATCCAATCATTTCTCCTTCAAACCTTCTTGCATGTGAGCTTTTGGGGGACACCACATCTAAACCATAACACTAAGTTGCTTACGACCTTGCCAAATTACTGAGGCTGGCCTTAAACTTGCAATCCTCCTGCCTTAGCCTCCCAAGTCACTAGGATTGCAGGTGTGCACCACCATGCCTGGCTAAAAACACATTTTCCCAAGATCACATACTCAGCCAGTTGCAGAGCAGGAATGTGAAGCTGGGTCTCTGAATATACAGTTTACAAGAAATAAGAAACCATGAAACTTTTGAAATAAGTGTGTATTTCCTTGAACCAAAGTGCTAATGAAGGAATGTGGACTATTATGTATGTAATGTACCAATAAAAAAATTTTAAAAGAAAGAATGTGGAAAACAGATGTGGAATGAGAACCTTGATTCTCTGTATATCACAATGGTTTGCAGCACAGTTTTGTGATCCAATTAGCATCACTGAAAGTCATTGTAAGCTTATAAAAATTTTAAGATCTCTTTCTACAAAGGATATTCTGATAAGGGTAATTGAGAGCTTAATAATGTTTATCCACCCCCCCCACACACAGCAATGATCACATTTTAAAATTGCTTTATGGAGTGCCTCAAATGAGTGGTGAATATTATTCACTGGCTGCTTGGCATTTTTTCATGCATTCTGTTGGCTCTCCCATCTATCTCATTAAAAACCATGGTCATCACCATCCTTGAGCTTCATGGATTTGCTTGGGCTCCAGATGCCATTTCACAGCAGGAGTTAATGCAGAGTGGAAATTTCTGTGCATAGGACATAAGCTCCAACAAAGGAAAAATAAGCTCAGCTGTCATTTAACCAGCATTCACTCAGTACCTGCCCTAGAGCAGGGACTGTATTAGATGCCACAAGTAACACAAGAAAGAATCAGCTTTGATCATTGGAATTGAGAGTTTCAGAAACTTTAGCAAACTATTAAGTGCCAGTGAAATAAATTAAGTGCTAAAGGAGCGGAGTAAAAAGCAATTCATTCTTTTCTCTTTGAATGGAGAAGGAATAAAAACAAGAGATTACAAGGGTGACTTCACAGAGGAGGAGTTTCACTATTTATTGCTGTTTAACAGACTGTCCCAAAACTCAGTAGCTGAAGAAAATCGTGATGCTTATTTTTCTCCTGAATCCGCAATTCAGCCAGGGCTCAGCTGGGATGACTCCTCTCTGCTCCACTCTGCCCAGCTGAGACTGATGCAAGCCCTGGAACTGGCATCATCTGAAAGCTCACCCATCATATTTCTGGAGATTGATGCTTACTGCCCAGAACATTACCTGGGACTGTTAGGTAGAACACCTATATGTAGCACCTCCATGCTACCTGGATTCCCTTACAGCATGGCTGGGGGTTGAGGAGTGAAAGAGGGGGAGGGGGAGAAAGGGAGAACAATATTGCCATTGATGACATAGCCTCGGAAGTCACACATCAATTTACCACCTGCTATTCACATCGTCTCAAATATCTGGCAACCACCTGAGGGAAAAATAACAAGGTTCAAGAAGAGTTTGTGGGGAAATATTGCTGTGGCCATTTAGGAGAAAGTAAAATTTACCACAGGGGGTAATTTTCAAATGAGGCCTTAAAGGACAAAAAATGTTTTTCCAGGTGAAGAAATGTTTTGACAGAAGAAGAAAATAATTGTGTAGATGGAAATGCGTAGCATATTATCTGACCATAAATAATATTGAAATCATAGGGAAAATATTAAAATATGCTGTTTCTGAATCATTCTTCCATTAAAATAAAAATAAAAGTAAAAAAGGGCTAGGATTGTAGCTCAGTGGTAGAGTGTTTGCCTTGTATGCGTGGGGCACTGGGTTCGATCCTCAGCACCACATAAAAATAAACAAATAAAATAAAGATAATGTGTCCATCTACAACTAAAAAATTTTTTTAAATAAATAAATAAATAAAAATAAAATGCTATTACCTTCCCATCCTTGGCTATTTATTATGAAAAGTATTGTAAAAAGCATTTTTTATTTAATCCTCACAATAATCCCAAACAGTAGATATTATATCCCCATTTTAATGATGAAGGAACTGAGTTTTGGAAAACTGAAATAGTTGCAAGGCTAGTAAGAGGATTGCATCTCCACTTTGATTCCACGTCTCATGGTCTTAGCAACAGCACTAGTCCAAGAATAGAAAATGAAAACTAAATCTGAGCTAAAATCCAAGGCCTTTGACAGTGGTTGAGGAATTGCCAGCTGATAAGCAGATAAACCTCCAAATCTCAGCAGATTAATAGAACCGAGCTTTACTTTTCTTCTGATATAAATTCTGCCATGGATATTTCTGACCAATCAGATGCTCCTTCAAGCAGTAATTCATGGATCTATGTCTCTTCTTTCAGGGAAACTGGTGTCACTGTCTGCTTCCGTTTCCTCATAATGGGCCTCGCAGGAGAAAGACCTGGGAGATTTTTATCGCTCAGACCTAGAAGTGGTTCCACTAAATTCCATTGGCTGAACTCAGTCACATGACCATACTTAACTGCAAAGGCTGCTAGGAAATGTCTTTACCACAGTTGCTTCGTGATCAGTCACTCCTAAAACAGTGATATCTGCTTATGTTAAAATTTGCAGAAATAAGTGATTAATTCATGTTGTCTAAATCAATGGATTTTTATTTATCTCTCCTCATACCAAAATGTGGAACTCTGCAAACCTTTAGCATATGATCTAAAGAAAGATTCATCTATAAACATTTCCTATGTTTGTTTTAAAGCAAGGCAATAAAAATTATATAATAAAGACCATACTCTAGGGAGAGTTATAGGTTTATAGGCTTAGTTAGTCATTGCCAAAAACATAAGTGAATAAAGATTTTGGATTTTTCGATAAGTGAGAAAAACTTAATTAAGAATTAATAAGAAGTAAAGACACAGTCCGCATGCCAGCGATGTTAAGTGCATCCTGTAGTTTGGTTTTGAAGACAAACACACACACTAACTACCTCACCTGCCCTTATCAAGTCCTTCCATGTCTACCCCACCCACGTTTTTTCCCCTCCTACAATTCACCTCTTGTTATTTGAACACCAGGCACACACCTGTCTTTGGATCCTTACTCTGGAAAAAAATCTTTCCAAGCAGAGGAAATAGCTAGATCATTTCCTACTAGAATTCACAGCACAGAAGAGATATCTACCCCCAACAGTGCATAGTTTAAAAATGGCTATTCATGAAAGAGCTGATTTTCAAACCTAGTCTGCAAAAGAAGAGAGCCAAAGACCAAAGGATGAAATTCACAAGAATCACAGACCATTAAATCGTTCTAACACTGAAATCTTGCCAACAGATGAAACGATTCTGAGCTTAGACACTTTGGAGAAAACACAATGACCTCTTAATAATTCATGTGTAGAAAGAGTTTACTAAGGGAACTTCTAAAGCTGAGGATCATTCATCTTTGTCATTATCCTATCCCACCTAACAAGGCTATTGGAGCAAAAGCACCAAATTATTGTAGGATAGATTTTGGTTAAGCATTAAAACTTTGGAAGCTTATTCGTTAATAAGCAAAGGAAATAATGAGAACACCTTAGCTCAGATTAAAAAGAACCCTCAAGGCAGAGATAGAATAGGCTGAGGTGGGTCCTTTTAAATTCCAGTTGCAAGCATACCATGCTCCAGTGACCTGAGCTGAGATGGTGTAGTTCCAAAGCTACCATTGCCAATGAAGGTCACATTTCCACTTTAGAGTATCTCCTCTCACAGAACTTCCTCTCTTTCCCTTCTTTATTTTATTTTATTTTATTTTATTTTATTTTATTTATTTATTGTTTGGTACCAGGGATTGAACTCAGGGGCACTCAACCACTGAGCCACATCCTCAACTCTATTTCGTGTTTTATTTAGAGACAGGGTCTCACTGAGTTGCTTAGCACTTCGTCATTGCTGAGGCTGGCTTTGAACTCACTATTCTCCTGTCTCAGCCTCCCAAAGTGCCAGGATCACAGGCATACACCACTGCACCCTGCTCTCCTTCCTTCTTGAATGCAATTTCTATGGACAGAATGTTTGTGCTCCCTCTCTAAATTCATAGATTAAAGCCCTAATCCCTGGCACAACAATATTTAGAGGTAAGGATTTGAGGAGGTAATTCTTGAGGGTAGAGCCCTCACAAATGGGATTCCTGCCTTCGTGAGAACAGACATGGGAGAGAGAATCCTTCTCTGCCAAATGAGGATACATCTAGATCTCATCAGGACTTCATCAGGAACTGACTTGGCCAGCAGCTTGATCTTGGACCTCCAGAACTGTGAGATATCATGGTGTTTGTAATGCTAAAACTGGTATCACCCCAATGCTGACAAGGAGTCCCAACTTCTCAAATGAGCTTTCCTAGCACTGAGGAAATGGGTGCCATTCACTTACCTGTGTTTATAAACCCAGTTCTTTGGGGTAGAGACAAAGGTGCAGCAGAACCAAGGTCAAAATGTTCATCAAAACCTCAAGTGCTGCCATCTAAGAACAGAATAATCTCAGTCCAGAAATAGAATTACGGGGCTTTCACCCCACGCTTTACTCCAGAACAAACCCGTCTGTTAGATGCTTCCTGTGATGTTTTTTCTCCTCTATGAGCTCAGCAGGAGGGAGACACTTAACTAATTTTAAAAGCTCCATTGTGCCTTCTGGCATAGAAAAGATCAAAAGTAATCTCAAGGTTTCTCAACAACTATTTCAAACATAGATGGGAAATTACATTGATTTTGTCAAGTTCAGACACAAAGGCACAGGAGCAATCTTGATTTTAATCATTCATTGTTTTTTTTTTACACTCTCTGCCAGAATTAGTTATAAAAACAAAAATGAGAAAAAAAGGAAGCAATTCACATACTTAACAATGGGTGAATGGTTTCATAAATTATACTAAAAATTGTCATTGTAACAATTAATGACTTATGAAGAGTTTTTATGCTAAGAACTGCGCTATGCAATTTAGATGTATTCTCTCATTTGACCTTCACAACAAGCCCCAGTTTACATACAACCAACTTGGGATGCAAGGAGGTCGAATAACTTACCTGAGACCAGGACTCTAGCATCCTTGTTTTGTTTTTTTGTTTGTTTGTTTTTGGTACTGGAGCTTGAACCAGCATCCTTGTTTTAAGCACTACACTGGGAGCCATGTGGTCAGAAGGGCATTCCTAGTCTCCAGACAGGCAGTTGTGTAAACTAACTCAAACACCTATACCAAGCACAGTGCTAGAAGTACAGTATCCTGGAAAGCTTCACAAATGGAGTGATATATGCACTGCTATAAGGGGAAAGGGTTTACTCTGACACTTCCCAATGGAAGCAAAGCCCAGGCTTCCCATTTGGTTCCCATGGCTGCCCCCAAGGCAGAGGATCCTCATGCTGCTGAGTGGAGGGAAATTTCAGGCTGCTAGGAGGCCTCCACTGATACCCCCCTGGCTGGGAAAGAGGGGGATGTCTGACTATGTCTCCCATGTGGCCTCGACTAACAGTGTGGGAGTGTGCTTACCACTGGATGGTGGTGAAAGTTCTGGCCTCCTAAGACCTTCAGATGCATGTGGGGAGAAGGAGGGTGACTCATCCCCACTGGATGGGAATGGACGACCAGGATCCCCATAAGGCCTCCATTGACACTAATCTAAATAAGAGATGTTAAGGAAGAACCAAGGTCCCATAACATGATACCCAAAATGTCTATGATAAAATTTAAAAATGACTCATCCCACCCAGAACCAGGAAAATCTCATATTGAATGAAAATAGACAATCCACAGACACCAAGAGCAAACTAACTCTGGTGTTCAAAAATACAGATTTGCCAACAGTGAATGACAGCACCATCTATGCTGCGGATGTGTCAGAATGATGAGGCAGGGCATTTGGAAAACTCTTCTTCTTGTACAAAATGGTGCAGCATCAAGTGGCAAAACAGGAGTTTATGGAAGGGCAAAATGGTACAAGATGTGAAGGACCCATAATTTCCTAGTATTTATTTATTTTTTTTTTATTTTTTTTTTTTAATTATTTTATTTTTTTTCCCAAAAGTTGCATTTTAATACATGTTGGCAAACATAACAGAAAAAAACAAATTATCAGAAGCTGTACACACTATTCACTGAATTTCCTAGTATTTAAAAAGTGCCTACAAACTCTAAAAAGCCAGTACCCACGAACTACCCTGCTGCCCGGAAACAGTTAAGAGCATGCTTCAGTAGCAGCGGCAAACAGTAGTGACCCGATGCCTTAGCAAAGGCAGATGAAATGGGTGTGTGGGTGCCAGATCTGTCTTAAAGACGAACTGGACATCAGGCTTAAGAATGCGGGAGGGAAAATAGGAATCGCACACAGATTTCCGACTCAGTAGAATAGGTATCATTCACAAAAATAAGGAAAACAAGAGCAGGCTATTCAGGTGTAAATGCAATAAGCCCATCTGGAGACGTCTAACTCCATGAGTCTGTAAATTTACAGATCTGGAGCTAGAGGAGAAACCTGTACTGGAGGAGTCAGTCTGGGGTTATTGGTTATTCACCAGGTGAAGCTACAGGCACAGGTGAGACATCCCAAGAAGAATACAGAATGGAAAGCAGTAGGCAAGAAAGAATGGCAGCCACCGTGAGCAGGGCGGGGTTCCTGAAAGAGCAACTCAAACAGAGAGGGCAGAGAAAAGGACACACTGAGGAGAGAAGGCCATCGTGGAAGCCAAGGAAGAAAGAAAGGATGTGGTCAGGTGGTTCGTGTCACAGAGGCTTTGACACGTGGAGGCCCGAGGTGCCAAGGACAAGGGACAGGTTGGGAAGTACATGAAAAAAGACTAACTGAGGCCCATGAATATAAAAGCTGTCATCAGAGTGGGAGTTCTCTATGTGGATTCCTTCCATCAGCATCACCCGGGAACTTGGCAGAAACGGCCTTTCTCAGACCCCACCCCAAACATATGGAATCACAACTGGAGATGAGGCCCAGGATTTGTGCTGAGGTGGGAGAGTGGCGTTTGGGTGTGTGCCAAAGGCTGAGATACACAGATCTAGACTAGTTCTCACCTGGAGAGAAGGAGAAGGAACAACAGGAAGGAAGGGTTGAAGCAAGGTTTGTTTTCCAAAGTGGTGGAGATGTTTCCCATGCTGTCATGCTAGGAGGAAAAGAAGCAACGTTTAAAAAGAAGAAATTGTTTGTATAGAAAAGAGAAGACAGGATGGGAGCCAACTCTTGGGGGAACCAGAAGCTGTATAGTTATGAAGACATTTTGAGATAGAAAGTGGAGCAGCCTAAGGATTATGTCCCCGTGCCAGTACCTACTAGCAAAGCAGAGGTGACAAGATATTTTTGCTTCAATGAGTCTGCCTCCCTATGCCTCCTCCAAGAATCTCTGTCTTTTCATTTACCATGAGACTAATATCTGCAGCATTTGGGAGCATTTGAAGCTTAGGCAGATCCACTGCAGCTCAACAGCTCACCTAGACCAGGTCTTTGGGCGATTTGGAGCACAGGAGTCTAAGGTACCTTGGGGAGAGTATTTGTTTCTACACTTGGGAATTTGGCCCATGTGAGTCACAGTGCAGGACCCAGAGAGGCCAGGAAGAGAGGCGTTCTAGGCCAAGGGCAAATGAGAAGATGTCCAGGGCTTTTTCCAGATAACCTAGGAAAGAGACGCTTACCCAGTAGCTTCAACAAAAACAATATTCCGCCTTCTAAGGTGATTCAAAATGTCAAATACAGACGAAATTTTAATGGAGGAAAAAAAGATTTGTCTGGTAGGGGAAAAGGAGGCTGCTTGTTATGACAGCCACCATTGCTAATGTTTATTTTGCTTTTCCTCTGGTCAAGCTGGTCTGCAAAGACCCGGCGCACCCAGGCAAGAGACGGTTGCAAAACAAGTGTCTGTACAGGAGTCCTACAGGGAGACTCAAAGATTTTTAACTTTCATTAACCCCAATTTTGACTTTCTTTTTCTTAAAAACATGGTGCTAAATCTTTGTGGTCAAAACTCTAGGTTGAAAGCCTTTAATAAAGAAGTCCAGAGTCTGGAAAACCAAAAATAAACAGAACTAGAGTCCAAATCACATTTCTCCTTTGAAAGTTGGTTTTGAAAGCCCAGGGGAGCAGCATTTCCATCGAAGGAAAAGTAGGCAATTAATTTCCTTCCTAAGGTCTTTTCGAATGTCTCCAAGAATCAACCATGGAGCAGAGTGCAACTTAATGCCGCATCCAAGCATTAATTCAGTTCACCATGTCCTCTCTGATAGTGACGCCTGTTTACCACAGGCCTGCATGAGGTGTGGGAACTGAAGATAGTCCCTATTCTCAGCACCAACTCATGCACCGTCCTGTATCAACTTTTTATTTCTTTCCTATCCCACTACCAGGAAAGGAAAGTCAAGTATGGGTACAATGCATGATAAAATAAGTAAATAAAAAAGTAAGTAAATATACACATATAATCCACATTTACCCGAATCCTGTGAAAGACTGCACCCTTACCTCTCCTCTTTATCCTGCTCACCTTGGGAGCACTGGGCATGCGAGCAGGAATTAGGGCATCTGTAGGCAGCAGATTATTTTGCACCAAAGAGCTTCTTTCATTGTCAATGCTCATGAAGCTGCAACATTGCTGGCTTTCTTTTCTAGAAGAAAATGCAATGTTTTCTACCAGATATTAAAGCATCACAATATAAATTTAGTAAGTCATGACTAGAATTTTGGATATAGATAAAATAAGAAAAGATGAATAGGACAGGATGCGATGGAAGAAGGCAGGATGGGTAAGAGAGGAAAGAAGAGGAGAGAGATCGGATGAGAGAGGACAGATGGGATCAGATAGGGTTGAACAGGGCAGGTGGGATGGGATTGAATAGAGAATGAACTGAAGAAGCAAAAATAGGATCGGGTGGGAGGGGATGGTTTGGACTGAATTGGAGAGGCTGGATTGGATGGGATAGGATGGGTCAGATAGGATGGAGTAGAGATACCATGACTCACAAGGGGAAGAGGTGGAACTTTTATTTAGGTTTGGTGTGCACTTGTGTGCGCATACATACACAAATGTGGTTATATTGTAAGTCACAGTGTAAAATGTGTCTTTCATAATCAAAAAGTTTGGTAGTAGTTCAATCATTGAAATGAGTTATAGCATAGCAGTGAGACTTCTCTATCTAATCTCTGGTGATCCCCGGTCTACCACTCTCAGATAAAGAACTGCTCGTGTTGTCTTAGCATGTCAGTACATTGATTGTCCACCAGTGCTGGAGGGTAAGGGGAGCCCACTCTAGCTGAGCAGAGATTCTCCTGTGCTGTGGATCTCGGCAATGTGGCCTTGCTGAAATATTGTCGAACCAGATGTTCTGGGGTTGAAAGGAGGAGAAAGTAGACAAACCTCAGGACTTATTTTCAAGATTTCTCAGAAATAATGTGTCCGCCTCCCCACACCTCACTCAGCTCACACAGGCAAACACCAGACACTCCGCCCTGTCCACTCCTTCTGATGACCACCCATGGGCAAATGAATGAGCCCAGTTGGCATCTTCAGTTTCAAATGCTGTTTTAAGAAAACATCTAAGTATTACTTTCCAAGAAAATGGTTACAGGAGGTTCAGATCCAGACATTCCCATTTGTGTTTTCATCCTCCATCAAGACCAAAGGGCTGTTATGAAACTTTTCCTTTCCATGCAGCAAGTTTACCACTATACACTGAAAGAACACAGCAGAAGGCCCTCCCGCTCCCTCCCAGGTGTCTTTCCCTCTGCTCCTGCATGTTGAAGCTCATGCATGTTCATTGGGGATGCCGGGGCTCCCTGCCCACTGGCACACAGTAGGAACGACTCTGGTTCTTTATTAAGGCAGGAATATTGCAAAGTTGCTTTCTTTTTTTCCTTCTTAGAACTCTCAAGATACTTTTGTCATTAGAATAAAGCACACAATACTTAATCATTCCTTCCCCTTTTCCTCATTATGTCCAGTGACAGGATTCGGAGGGCTTTAAAAAAAAGTCCCAGAATTTTACAGAAACACTTATGCCCAGGAAACATCAAAGCCTTTTACCAGGTGCTTACTATGTTTTTACACAGAACTTGGCTTTTAAAGTTAAATAGATTTTGACACATGCACCTCAGATAGAGCATTAATCTCCAGGATATATAAAGAACTCAAAAAAAATTTTGGGGGAGTGGGTACTGGGGAATGAACTCAGGGCATTCAGCCACTGAGCCACACCTCCAACTCTATTTTGTATTTTATTTAGAGACAAGGTCTCCCTCAGTTGCTTAATGCCTCGCATTTGCTGAGGCTGGTTTTGAACCCACCATCCTCCTGCCTCCACCTCCTGAACTACTGGGATTATAGGCCTGCACCACCACGCTCAGCTAAGAACTCAAAAAACTTAATACCAAAAAAAGGAAAGAGAAAAAAAAATAACCCAATCAATAAATAGGCAAAGGAACTGAACAGACACTTCACATAAGAAACATGAATGCTCAACAAGTGTATGAAAAAATGTTCCACATCTCTAGTAATGGCAGAAATGCAAATTAAATCTACACTGAGATTCCATCTCACTCCAGTCAGAATGGCAATCATCAATAATACAAGCAATACAGGCACGGGTTGTGGCTCAGTGGTAGAGCAATTACCTGGCATGTGTGAGGCACTGGGTTCGATTCTCAGCACCACATATAAATAAATAAATTAGATAAAGGTTCATCAACAACTAAAAATTTTTTTAAAAAAAGAATACAAGCACAAATAAATGTTGGCAAGGATGTGGGGAAAAGGCACACTCATACATTGCTGGTGGGACTGCAAATTGGTGTAACCTCTCTGGAAAGCAGTATAGAGATTCCTCAGAAAATTGGGAATGGAATCACCATTTGACCCAGCTATCTCAC
The DNA here is from genome assembly GCA_028644305.1 of Xerus rutilus. Classification (NCBI taxonomy): domain Eukaryota; kingdom Metazoa; phylum Chordata; class Mammalia; order Rodentia; family Sciuridae; genus Xerus; species Xerus rutilus. Next base: position 10,853,515 of record CM053405.1, on the reverse strand, counting down.
CCTTCAGTCTATACCCAAAGGACTTAAAAACAGCATACTACAGTGATGCAGCCACTTCAGTGTTTATAGCAGCTCAATTCACAATAGCTAAACTGTGGAACCAACCTAGATGCCCTTCAATAGATGAATGGATAAAGAAACTGATATATATACACAAGGGAATATTACTCTGCATTGAAAGAGAATAAAATTATGGCATTTGCAGATAAATAGATGGAGTTGGAGAACATCATGCTAAGCAAAGTAAGCCAATCCCAAAAAAACAAAGGCCAAATATTCTCTCTGATAAGTGGATGCTGATCCATAATGGAGGGAGGGGGCATGGAACAAATGGAGAAACTTTGGTCAAAGGAGAAGTTAGAGAGGGAATGGGACATGGAGGCAGGAAAGATGGTGAAGTGTGATGGACAACAATGTCCTAGGTACATATATGACTGCATATATGGTGTTAACTCTATATTGTGTACAACTAGAGAAATGAAAAGTTGTGCTCCATTTGTATACAATGAATGAAAATGCATTCTGCTGTCATGTATACCTAATTAGAATAAATAAATTAAAAATAAATAAATAAATAAAAGAAACTTTAGAACAAATACACAATTAAATATCACTCAGCCTTAAAGAAGAATGAAATTATGGCATTTGCCAGGAGAATATTATGCTAAGAGAAATAAGCCAATGCCAAAGAACCAAAGACCAAATGTTTCCTCTGATATGCGGATGATAATTCACAATGGGGGGTGAGGGGTAGAGGTATTTTGGACTAGATAGAGGGGAGTAAAGGGAGGGGAGGGGGCACAGAAGGTAGGAATGATGGTAGAATGAATGAGACATTATGTGCATATAAGATTACATGACCTGTGTAACTCTATGTCCTGTATGACTGGACGAATGAGAATTTGTACCCCATTTATGTATGATGTGTCAAAATGCATTCTACTGTCATGTATACTAATTAGAACAAATAAAAAATATATTAAAAAATACAAATAAAAAAATTAAAACTCTAGGGGAAAATATAGGTTTTGATAGAAGGAAAACTTCTACAATCCCGTTCGACAAA
>CM053405.1:10836742-10851949 GCA_028644305.1 Xerus rutilus | reverse complement strand
GTATATGTAATATATAATATTTAAAATTTACATTTCAATATATGGATTATATATTTAAAAGGTATATTATGTGTACCCTTTTAAAAATACACACTTACATGTGTAATTGAGAGTCATCTCAATTAGGTGTTGATTGTCTGTAACTCAAATCTTCAGGGCATAAGCTAATTGCTAGAGAGAATGAGGAAAGTTCGACAATGAGAAACTAATGTTATTTTTACTAACCTCTAAAACTCAGATATGGACTATACCTGAATGTAAAATACTAAATGCAATCATTGCAGTGAAATTTTTAATAAAACAATAAAAACTTTATTGCCTTGTGAAGATCAAGCCCATTTTCCAACAATTGATTAATTCAAATAGAATTCCCTTTTTGATTTTGGCCTATTTTTAATCCCTCTAGAGAAAATTGCAAAAGTTCTGTTTAAGAGTGTGGCAAATCAATTCAAGTGAAGTTTAGATCTTATATAATAGAGACTCCAAAATATTTGTTGATTAATTATCCTATGATGTTACTCTATTCCACTCACATTAACCAAAAAGTATGGTCTCATGCCTAAAACAGAATATCTTGTTTGAATGTCATCAGACATACATGGATAAAAATCAGGCATACTAATATAATCAGATCAATAAAACTTATTTTATTTGAAATATAGAGCATATAAGCTTGCAAATGACAGTGGCTGAATAGTCACCATCTCCAAGAATCAAGAAAAAGGAATACGGGCTCATGCACACTCTGCTATGATCTCCCTGTATCCAGTCAAACTTAATTATTCATGTCAGCAAGCTGTTCCTTCTTTGCTGACCTGGCCTCCCCATCTCTCATAAGCACAGGAGTCATCGACGCCTGTCCTTCTCTCCCCACCTTCCTGCTCTTCTATTGTTCCGTCCTCAGCCCCACACAGGAACATGAAGGAAATTCTAGGTCCCATCCACACGCCAGAAGCAGAAGCAACTTGGGCACATGAAACCCTGGCCCATTCCCTGTTTCCTAGTTTGCTTTAATGTGGCTGTCCCCAGCTGTCTACAGCTTTCCCAGGAAGCCAACCAACTACAAGACTATCTCCTCCAGGAGCTCCAAACATAAAACCAGAGCAAAAGCCCAAGCTCTCAATGTTCTCAACTTAAAGGATGTGCTCCTTTCTCTAGATTCTCTTCCAGAAGCACACAAGATGCCTTCTTCCTTCCTTTTCTGGGACTTTCTCTCCCTCTTCTCCCAAGTTGGTCCTGAACAGAAAAGGCAGGTTTCAGATCACGATGTGCTATTTGGGGAAATCCAAGGGAAAATTTGGGTTTCAAGCCTATTATTTGGCAGCAAAAGCCTGTTTTGAATGTCAGAGCTGATAATTGTTTAAATTTCCTTGGACATTTTTCATTAGGTCACCCAATCCCCATTTACTTATCCCAGGGTTATGTCCTAGAGGCAGATACCTTGGCCAGACCAGAGATTGGGTTACCTCCCAAAAAGAGCACACAGAGAGCAAGTTAGACTTTTTCCAAATAGTGTTCTGTTTCACAAAGAAACCCTTCATGATCATCAATAGCCTTAACCTAGTCTGAGCCTATTTCTGGTTGCATTACAACATAATTAGTTGCATTAGTTATGTTACAAAGTAATTTAAGCAGAAAAGCAATCCTCACCTTCCAAAAAACAAAACACTGAAATCAGAAGCTGTACCTGTCCCGGATGAGAAATATCTTCCCGTCTTGTGGCTAAGCTTTATGCTGGGGCTCTCGTAACAAAAGACAGATTAGCGAGTGAAGAGCACACAAATTTATTCAATATAACTTCCAGGAGAAATGGGAACCTTCAGAAATTAAGACCTAAAACAGCTAGTAAAAAAAAAAAAAAGTGTGTATTTTTTCTGCTAGGTTTGATGAAGAAACAGGTGGTTGTGGAGAAGAACAATTGGATAAATGTATAAAACCCAATTCTTCTGTGTCCTCCATCTTCAAAGACAAGAATGCTCTTTTCTTACAGTTCCAGGGACAGCAGGAAAAGACCCTCTCAAATCAGAGTCTGAAGGCATGCTTCCAAGGGAGGGGAAAATGCAAGTGGCCTCCCTGTTTCTAGTGTTTTCTCAAATAGCAGATGCCATATCTGGGGCAGAATGTCCTGACTACCATTGTACCCAAGAAAGCAGACATGCTCCTTAAACTGACCCGTGAGCACAGCTTAAAAGATGTCATCAAGCTACTTAGTTTCATCCAATAAAAATGTAGGATAGCAGGGCACGGTGGCGCAAGCCTGTAATCCCAGCACTTAGGGAGGCTGAGACAGGAGAATCGCGAGTTCAAAGCCAGCCTCAGCAATGGTGAGGTGCTAAGCAACTCAGTGAGACCCTGTCTCTACATAAAACACAAAATAGGGCTGGGGATGTGGCTCAGTGGTCGAGTACCCCTAAGTTCAATCCCCGGTACCAAAAAAAAAAAAATTTTTTAAATGTAGGATAAAGTATTGGGTTTTCAAAATTTGATGAATAACAAGAGAAGTTGAACTCAAAAATCTCAGGTCCAGATGTGGAATGATTGAAAGGTGCCCAGAGGGAGTGCCCTGCATAATGACATAGGAACTGGGTCTTAGCTTCTGCCTCAGCCAAACAGACCCATGTGGGGACAGCCAAACCAAATGGCCTCCATTGCTACCTGGAGACATGAAGCACCACAGGGCCGGACTGACAGGAAGGCCACAGCAAGGGCAGAGCCCAGGTACCCAGGCTAGACTACAGGGCATGGAGGAGTTTCCAGGTCCTTGTGGACAAGTCAGAACACGGCACTCATAGGTGCAGGTCAGAACATGAGCAAAGCCAAGGCCAGAGGTCAGACCAATGCGCTGGGATAACAGGAAAGCCCAGGTCAGAGGCAAATAGGAGACTGAGCACAGGACACTACTAACGAGAAGGCAGGCCCACAGAGGAGGGCACAAAGTAACTTCTTGGAAGTGGACCGACCGTGGTATGCCCTCTGACTTACTGCAAGCAACATTCCTGGCAAGGGCAGATAGTGGCTGGCAGGCAAATGTGACCACCAGAGGAGGGACAGGCCTGATGCTGTCAGCCATTGCAACAAATCTCTGAAGAAACTTCCTGGTTCCAGTAGAGAACCAAGGAGTGCATGGGAGGAGCTCAGGAGCAAGTGGGAATTTGCCTGTAGAATGAAGCGGATCCCTGGCACTGGACATACCCTGTCCCTGCCAGAGCCACAGACTCCTGCAACCATGTGAATTAGGACCAAGAGAGGCATTAATGCAACTTAAGGGTACCTCTAATCACAAAAGTTTTCCCTTCCTGCATTAGAATCAATGTTGTAGGGCAGTATGCTCCTGAAATATGTGGCCATTTATAGCCAAAGCAGACACAGAGACAGAGTCAGAGACAAGGACAGGGACAGGGACAGAGAGGAGTTGCAATACTAGGTCAGTGGGAAAATTACTTCCTAGGTGCAAAAATGTGGAATTCTAGGCCATTTCAATAAGTCTCTAATAAGTATGGAAGCAAACAGGTGGTGCTCAGCAATTCAAAAACAAGGAATATAGCAGTCATTCTAAAAAAGCCAGTTCCTAGCAATTGCTGGTGGCTGGCCAACATTCTCAGCTGGAAACTATAAACTCACTTTATTTGGGGACATCTAAGGCCTCAGGGCAGGATGTGATGAGTTCAATAATTGCTGACAGTCCTCCCTACAAACATTTCCAGAATACACCACCTCCAGGCTGTTCTCACCACCTGCACTTGAGTCAAGCCCTCCTCGGTTCTCACCTGAGTTACTGAAAGAGCCTCCCAACTTGCCAGTCCAACCTCACCCCTCCACCCCCACAATGTGCTTTTTGGTAAGGCCCCAGGAGCTACCCTGCCCCATGGAAGTAAAAAACTGGTATGCCAGGGGTTCCCTCTCCCATGTCCTGAAAGGCTTCCTGGTCCCAGGTGGGTGGATCCTTTGTCCACACATGCAATACCCACCCTGAGGAAGGGGAGGAAGGGGAAGTATGCAGTCTTTGCAAAATCCCTACCATTCACCTGCTCGCCCTGCTTTGGTCTCTTAGCCTTGCCTGGGTGCCATACTTGGCTCCAGCATACGGGGCACTGGGAGGTACTCATTAAGTACTTCTCTGTCCTCCTCTGGCACGCAAAACTTTAATTCATTAAGTTTTCCTCTCTCCTTTCATTTATCCTTTAGTTCTTGTAATAAACATCAGTGACCACATAATACATGGCAGCCACATTCTCAGTTTTGGGGACAGCACACTGAGCAAGTATTGATGGCACTGTGGCTGCCTGTATTCTTGATGGCTCACTGCCATGGACCACAGCCTTTCTCAGCAGAGCAATCCCTGAACACTTCAAACACAAGAATGGTAGAACCAGAAAGAAAGGATATTTTGGAACTGGCCTACATGGAAGCCACACCTCTGAAGAGATCTCTCAGGGGAATCTCACCTGGAACTGGTTTTCAATATTGGCTTTTGCATCTGGCACAATACACTCTCTTTCCCCTGATCTAACTTCCTGCCCCTGGACAGTGTCAGGATGGGGACACTGACACCCTCCCCTATCCTGTGCAGGCCCTGAAGTTGTTTCATCCAGAGTCCTCCCTCTTTGGTACCTAAGTATCACCAGGGGACATCAGCTGGGCATCATTCACTTTTATAATGGATCTCCCAGGGTCGCTCTTTTCTGCCTAAAAGTGAGAAAACAGCTTTAAATTTGGGCAGACTTGAGTTCCAACCAATAAAGTGTGACCTTAGCCAAGTTGATTGGCTTGAAGCCTCTGAAAATTGAGAATTGTAAGAACTATCACCAATGTGCGGTTTACCCTATTCTTTGTGCTTCAGAAGCATGACCCGACATGAGACTCACAATGACCCCTTGGGGGACATGTTTTTGTTTTTCCCATTCTACAGACCATGAATGAAACCGAGGCACAGAGGCAAGTGCCAAGGTCAGGATAGGAATACAGCAGTCTCTCTCCAGAGCCCAAGTTCTCAAACCCCACCACCTCACCTTGCTGGCTTGTCAACAGCAGGCTCCAAGTGAGGTGCAGGTAGGTACCCCCAATACCTCAGTCCTGGGTGTGGTCCTCTTCCCCAGCCACCACTCGCCACCACTGCCCACCACCTCCAGAAAAGCTGGAATGAACTTTCAAGGTCTGGGTCACCCTTCAGGATTTAAATGTCCAAGGAACATAAAATATTGAAAAATAAGCCTTTATTTCGCCTTCTCATAGAAGAGCGTGTTGCCTTGTTATGGGGCATGAAGAGCCACGTGAACCTCAGCCTGCTGAGTGGAGTCTGCTACTTTGACGCAGCTCTTCAAGAGCAAGTTAAAAAGCACTGCTTTCATTATCCCTGTTCCCCTGCAACCCTGGGGGTCCCTGAGTCAATCCCCAGGGGTGCAGGCACTCCCCAGAAAGATGGCTGCTGTCCCTCCCCTGGGTTGAAAGGTTCAACTCTGGGACCAGGCAGCCAGTTGCCTGCCAGCCATTACCACAAAGGATGGCCTTGCAGGCTAACATCTGCATACTGTGCCTTTACGCAGAACAATGCTTAAGCTGTAGGATCAGTTCCACCCAGAAGGAAGAACAAAAAGAGAACCTCCGGCCACCACAGACAGCTGGAATTAACCTCTTCAGGACTGCTCAAGCCATTGATGATCAGAAGAGCCAAGTTGTGATTTCTTAATTCTCTCCTGACAGTCCTTGAAGAGCAGCTGGTCTAGTGAAGGAGGGTGGACTTTGGAATCTAACAAGCCTGGCCTCTGCTCCAGGTTCTGTCCCCTACCAAATGTGTGGCTGTGATCTTGTTATTGAACTTCTCTGAGCCCGCCCCCTCATCTACAAAACAGCCATGACAAAACCACTTTGTTGGATTGCCCCAAATTGAAAGGAAACACGGGGACCAGATCATAAAAGTGTCTGGAGCCTGGGAGACATTCAACAAATATTTCTGACTTTATTTAAAAGTGCAAGTTCTTTGATATGACCATTTTTCCAGGTCTCTATTTTATTTGCAATTTAGCATGTTCATAAGGGATTTTTACAGTAGGCATAAAGGATTTTTATACCCAAAGTATAGAAAATTCTGCTGATCTCCAGTATCCTGTTAACCAGACTGTCCACACATCTTTAGTACAATTATAACTGTTAGTCATGACCATGATCCTTGAGACAGTGTTGTCCACTGAAGTTATCTTCTGAATCATCAAAAAAAAAAAAAAACAGATTAAATTCTGTTTTAAATGGCACATTTTCAAATGTATGTTATGTTGTTTGAGGGATAGACGTTTGCCAAGGATACGCATTCTGTTATTTGAAGACAGTAAAACTCTCCACCCCACCCCATTCCTTGTTAATTTCTAACTCTAACAAGATTTAATGAAGCTGCCTCACTGGTTCACCTGCTCAAGGTTAGAAAACACACAAACCTTCAAAGAAAGTTGTTCAGTAGTCAAAGATCCAGCAGGAAGTGGGTGGAACACAGAGACAGGGAGAGGCACAGCATGGACACTTGCCTTGGCCCTCGGCCATCTCCAGTCTTCTTTTCTTCCCTCCCACTGGCTGGACCCAACAGGAGGCCCCACAGCAACAGTCGCTGCTTGATGTAGCCAGACCCACAGGGCACAGGGCACACTGGAAAAGGAAGAGTGGGTTCAGAGGGGAAGCATAGTATTCTTACCCCACCATCCAGTGATAAACTGTTGCCATAGGGAAAACCGTTTGTTAATTAGCTACAATGTAATGGTTCAAAATCCTCTAACACACACAGAAAGCTTAAAAAATCACCATACAATCATGTAGATGTCACTTTCTGAACCTCTAGAATAACTTGGACTGCATTTTGTGTGTTCCGTAAGTCTTGATGTCACGTCTGCCTGGGACACCAGCATTTCTACTGCAGTGCAACCTCTGCTCCTGAGCATGCTCTTTTCAAAAATCATGCCTGAAAATTAGAGAGAGCTGGGCAGACCGCTACAAAACAACGCAACTTTGTAACCAGAGTCCTCACAAAAGCAATAATTGGTTCCTGGGAAGATAACCTGAAGAGACCAGGCAAGCAGCTCAGCCTGGTTGAAAGATACCACTGGCTATTAAAAATGTAGGGAAACACCAGGGCGCAAATGTTAGCAACTCTTTATTTAGAGCAGAGTTGGGGGGGCATGCAGAGGAAGCAGGAGGGGGGAGCCTGTGGGTTGCCTGTAGACCTGCCCAGAGCTACATTTCTCAAAAAGGATACCCCAGAAACAGGCCCTTGTTTTAATTCTCTTACAAGGCAGCCCAAAAGGCTCTTGCTGCTTGGACATGGATATGCTGAAGTCTTCTACCCTTCCTGATGAAGGTGTGAATTCCACTCCATTGTCTATTCTGACTTTCCTGGTGTAGAAGCCATGAAGGAACCCTAAGGACTGCCATATTCTTATACCGGCATCAGTTCCTCAGAAAACAGCCCAGAGGCCAAGCTTACAGGTTATTGGGGTATACAGGAGTTAGGGGGGAGAGAATGAGGCAGGGAGGGAGATGGTCATGTGAGCCGTCTCCAGAAAGGTCATCAGGAACCACTGCACCTCCAAAAAGATGGGAGGGGAGCGGAGGGAGGCAGGCATTTGTCAGGCACCTTCTTTCCTCCTGTCCTGCCTTAGTGAAGTTTACCTCACTGTACATCAACACTGCTGCCTTCTAGCTGTGTCGTAACCCCTGCCCCCACCCCAGGTGGCAGCTGTGAAACCAGAGCCCCCAAGGGTCCAGCTGAGCAGACAGTGCTGCAGCTGTCACAGCCCTGACGCCTGGCCATCACATCAACCCAGAGGAGGCTGACACAGCAGCTATCTGTCGGGAGATTGTGCAGTGGCATGGTCTGTCACCTGGGCCTCCCTGGCCAGGAAGGGGAAAGAGCCAAAGGAGATTTGGAAAGTTGAAAACTGTGTTTAGCACTGCCATTATCCCCTTAAGTCACAGATTGCACATGAGGAAATTCAGATCTCAAAAGCCCAGATGATTGTAAAATAGGTGACCTATGTACCTGACCTCTGTGTACTTGTTCAGTGTATAAGATGGTACCCACAAAGCTTCCCAAGACTGGAGGCTGGGTTGTGTCTCAGTGGCAGAGCACTTGCTTCGCGTGTGTGAGGCACTGGGTTCAATCCTCAGCACCATATAAAAATAAATAAACAAAATCAAGATATTGCATCCATCTATAACTAAAAAGTTTAAAATAAAAAAAAAAAGCTTCCCAAGACTGTTCTACCCAAATTATCATACCCTCTGCACTAAGCTATGCTTCAGTGGACAGCAGAATGATTTCAATGCACATGTATCCAAGCCATTCCTGGTCAAAGGCCTCCAGTGCCCCTCCAGACCTTCGTGGTGGATGAAATCCATGCTCCATAAGGTAACACATGAGTCATATTTTCAGAGATGTCCTTTTCAAAGCCATCTTTTCCAAACCAGACCCAACAGCCCTCCGCCCCTCCATCATCTGCTCCCCGCCTCTCCCCTTTTCCTGCTCCTCTCAACTCCTCCCAGTGCCCACTTCTGTTATTGAGGACAGGGGATTCGGACTGCAGGTGGGAGACGAGAAAGGAATACAGGAATCATGTTTCTGATGAGATGATTATCTATTTCAACACGATCATTATCTACGGATTAACTGTACAGACTTAGCATTTGTTTTTAGATTAGATTATGCAGCTTGAGAGTTTTCCATGATTCACCTAGGATTGTCAAATACTTGAATGTAAGCTTCAGGAAATTTTTATCAAATAACATATTTCCATGTCTTTCTTCACTCACTCATCAAGTTTTCCAGAATGATAGGATTAAAGATGATTCATTTTTTTTTTGCATTGAAAGTGTATATCATGGACTGGGGCTGTAGCTCAGTGGCAAAGCGCTTGCCTAACATGTGTGAGGCACTGGGTTCGATCCTCAGCACCACATAAAAATAAACAAAATAAAGGCATTCTGTCTATACACAACTACAAAAAAATGTATCTCATAAATCTATGCATATACAAATGGAGAAAAATAAAGACTGTCAATCTGTTTTGTTATTTTAATGAAATGTCTGAGACTGGGTAACATGTATTTAAAAAATAAATAAAAGGTTTGTTTTGGCTCATGGTTCTGGTGCTGTGTCACAAATCCATGTCTGGTGATGGCCTTCTTTTTTTTTTTTTTTTTTTTTTTTGGCACCAGGGACTGAACTCAGGGGCACTCGACCATTGAGCCACATCCCCAGCCCTATTTTGTGTTTTATGTAGAGACAGGGTCTCACTGAGTCACTTAGCACCTCGCTGTTGCTGAGGCTGGCTTTGAACTCGCGATCCTCCTGTCTCAGCCTCCCTAAGTGCTGGGATTACAGGCGTGAGCCACCGCGCCCGGCTTAGGTGATGGCCTTCTTGTTGACAGAGTTCTACAGCAGCACAGGGCATCACATAGAAAGAGACAAGGACCACATGTAGTCATTGGAGCCTTACTGTAGCTCCAATCCCATGACTCTAGTAGGTCACACCCAGTCAGGAGCTCTCTTCTTCCTGGCCTCTTAGGCTTTCCTTTGAAATCCAGGTGGGAGCCACTATGACCCCATAACTCTTGCATTCTCCACATCTATAAAACCAACATCATGTAGACATCATGGTCTTCTACTGATAAGAGCTGTGCCTGGGCCTTCTGGAAACACCAGTGCAGACCAGAAGTGCCTTGCGCACTGAAATCAGGTGGGGAATTCAAGTCCACGGAGAGTGCCCTGGGCTCAGCTCCTAAGATGTGTCTGCCTTGGGGAAGGCCTCTGGGCCTGTGATAGGAGGTCTGACCTCAAATATTTCTGAGATGCTCCAAGGCTTTTTCCAGTTGTCCTTGTGACCAGCACTCCTGCTAATCTCTTTAGAAAGCAGTTGCTTGTCCACGCCCTCCTCTCCTGAACACTCTTTTTTCTCCAGGCTATGCAGTTTCCAAATGTTTCTGCTATGCTGCTTTTGCTCCTGAGTCTGTCAATCTAACCAAAGCAGCCAATCCTACCCATGCCACAGCCTGGATCCTTTCCTGTCTTGAAGTCTCCTCCAACAGACAGATTAGTTCATCATTTTGAGGTTTGGCCTTCAAACATGGACACAACGCAGCCAAGTTCTTTGCCATGGTATAACAAGGATGGCCTTTGCGATTTCCAACAGAACCTTCATGTCCATCTGAGATTAGTTCCTTGTCTCCTTGTCTTCCAAGCCTTCACCAGAAGCACTTGTGATGGTCATTTTACAGCATTCTAAATTTGTTTTAGCCTCCTCCTCCAAACTTTCAGCCTCTACTCATTGCCCAATTCCAAAGCCACCTCCACATTTTCAGTTGTTTGTTATTAGCAAGAGCCCCACTGCTCAGTACTGGTTTTCTCTCTTAATTTGTTTTCTGTTACTCTAATGAAACATCTGAAGCTCCATGAGTTATAAAAAGAGGCTTATTGTGGCTCACACTTTTAGAGGTCCAAGGCTGAAGGCCTACTCCATGGGAATGACTTTCTCATGACAGAGTCCCAAGGTTACACTGGATATCATATGAGCAAGAGGTAGGGAGCACACTTGTGTGTCTCCTCTGGATTCTTTTCCTTTTCTAATAAAGTCACCAGGATCCAATCATGGGGGGCTCCGCCCTGATGACAAATCTAATCCTAATCACCTCCCAAAGGCCCCCACCCCTAAACACCATAATCAGATGAAACTTTTTCCCTCTTAATATCTCATAATAGAGATTACATTTTAACACATGAACCCTTGAGAGACGCAAAGGCTACCTCTAAACCACAGCAGTGGTAATGTTATGTTCTTATGATTCTCCTTATTTTTGTGTCTTTGTTAGGTGCTTATGTTGGGCCAGTGCTGGAGGTACTCATAAGCGCACTTGTGTTTCACATCTTACAAGTTGTTCATGGAATGCCAGCCCAGGACCCTCTATAGACACACATCGGGCAGCAGTCATCATGTCCTCTCTGCCCTGCCTTTTGCTTGACTGGGCTTTGTCAGGGGATGCAGCAAAACCAGCAGTGAGGCCTCCCCGAACCCCTTGGACAGTCCTGTGCCTGTCCACTGTCCATATCTGCACCTCACTTCCCACCCATTGGCTCCATGCATTAGCTGACACAGCTGCTGGTGAGACTCCAGCAAATCAAATGGAAAAAACCCCATCTCGGCCCCTAGCTTCACTAAGGATGCTGGTATCAGTACTCGAGTCTCCAAATCTCCCATTGCCTGAACTAACACCATTCCATGGACCAGTTTTGTTTTTTTTTAACCTGATGTGTTTCTCTAACTACAGATAATCCAGAAAAATGGTAGTAAGTTTCACCGGGGGGAAAAAAGACATGGAGGGAGAAGGGGAAGCTTCCATGAGCAAATAAGTTTGGGAAAGACAGGATCATACAAATATGAAAAGATACCTTTGCCGCATGACTTCTCAGCATCTTTATTTTAATGTGGACTGTGATCTTCCCTCCATAAAGGGGCCATACTATTCTGTCTCTCTCCCCATTGTCCTCCTTGTTCATGATGATGGTTAATTTTATGTGTCAACTTGAAGGGTATTTTTGGTTGAGATTAATATTTATTTATTTATTTATTTATTTTTGTACTGGAGATTGAACTCAGGGGTACTCGACCACTGAGCCACATCCCCAGCCCTATTTTGTGTTTTAGGTAGAGACAGGGTCTCGCTGAGTTCCTTAGCACCTCGCCATTGCTGAGGCTGGCTTTGAACTCGTGATTCTCCTGTCTCAGCCTCCCTAAGTGCTGGGATTACAGGCTTGCACCACCGTGCCCGGCTGAGATTAATATTTAAATCAGTGGACTGTGAGTGAAGAAGTATGCCCTGCATAATGTGGTTGGCCTCATCCCCACAATCTGAACAGAAAGAGAGGCTGGCTTCCCCAAGCAAGAGGGAGTTCTCCAAAAACTGTCTTCCAACTTCCTCAGCACCATTGGGACCCCAGGTCCCAAGCCTCCTGGTCTAATCACAGATTTTGGAGTTTCAGCCTCCATAGTCAGATAGGCCAGCTCCGTCTAACCAAGTTCTTCATAACACCGTATTGATTTTGTTCCTTGGAATAACCCTGGCTAGTACAGGAGAAAAAGTATTTTTTGCTCTTTTTAATGAAAAAACTATTAACATCTGGTGATACACCAGGGATCTAAAAAGAATAATTGTTTAGGGAAATATACCATAAACCAGAGCCGAATAGGAGATGTGTTGTTTCACAAATACAGTATCAATAAGAAGAGTATCTAGAAAAGAGTGAAGAAATCTAGAGCAATTATTTATCACCACTGGTTGTGATGATTTCCTATCACCAGGCCATTCTCGGGATAATTTTTATACCCTTCGACAGTTGTTATTTCACTTACATATCTCAAAAAAAAAAATGATGAAATTGTAACACAAGTGTAAGTATGAGCTTAGAAATTTTTTAAAGATTTTTTTTTCATTTGACACCAGTATGTCCCAATATACACACATGACAGTTTCTCTTTGCACGTTCATTTGCAGGAATGCAAGAGCCGGGTCTGTGACACATTAATGCTGATAGACATTCCATGACAGTTCCGGGATCTGGTATGACTCATCCAGCAAGCACAGACTGCACGCCCACCCCTCCATGTGCTGAAAGACAGTTTGCAAAGGAATTTTAAGTTGTCCTCCTTATCCACTAACCACTAATCACCTAGTCCTTGTGGCAAAACATACCAGTTGAGCGACAAGACTAGGGCGAATACAAATCATTTGCTAAAATGCATGATAGAATCATAAAGGCATCGGGTATCTCAGTGACACAATCACCATCATCTTCATTCCCATCTTGAGCAAAGGCCATAACCCTTTTCTGCTATAGCTGGAGAGAAGGATTTCTTCCCTACTGGAATTTATTATTTCAGTCACTAACATTCTGAGACTAAAATAACTATATAACTCTAAATATTCCTAATGTCCAGGAAGTCCTTCTCCCAGAGAGGGAGAGAAAATTAAGCATTATTTATTTTTTTAAATAAAAAAATTTCAGTTTTGGAAAACCCTACTTTTTAGAGCAAGCCCTTACGGGGATTCCTTTTCCAACTACATGGTTAATATTTACATAGACTCATGCAGTTTGTTCTCTTTACAAGTAATACTAATAAATCACCCACTATAAGATAATTTTAAATATTTAAAATTTCTAAAATTTCTAAAATTCCACTAAATGTTGTTCTGAATGGTGGTAGCATTTTGACCAGGTGAGGGGTGACATTTGAAGTGCATAGGCTTCAGATCTCTCCAAGGTTGGTGGCTCTGCTAGATCAGGCAAAGCTAGGAGTAAATGGGATTAGAACATTTAAAGTTGGGCTTCCCAGGCTAGGGGGTCAGGGGTGAAATGCCATATCCCACCAGTGATTATTTGAGAACTCCTCTAAAGCCAGGTTCTTTTATATTAATACAAGAAAAAAGCAAATGAGAAAATGCGACCGTAGGAAGCATTATCCCCACAAAAGCCATGTGAAGGTGGCATGCCTTCAGTTTAGAGGGAAAGTTTGATCATAGTTTCTCTAGGTCCTTAGGCATTATATGCTGCTCTTCAAAGAATGCCCTTGTCTCTCTGATTCCAGCCAGAGATTGCTCAGCATTTCTAAAAGAGCACTGGATTATTACTAAGATACACGATCCTTTTTTTTTTTCTTATTACATCTGGATTCTATTAATATGGCAGTATAGTATTAAAATAACCACTGTATATCACCATTTGTGAATTTTACAATGGTTAAAATGGTCCTTGAATAGGAATTTAAAGTATTTTTCAAGTATTTTGAGCCTCCAGCATTGAAAGTAACCACATAATGGGAAATATATTATTTCAATTGAGAGTCTTTTCTAGAAAAGTAATGGGTTTGGAAAAGTCCTTAAGGCAAATAACTCTATTTTGACAGGAATCACAAGACAAAGAGTTTAAGAATGCCATTTCTCATGCTAAAACTTCTAAGAAATCAGGCAGAAATTTCTTAAGGCTTGATGAGAAGTTATACACCTGTTGATTTTTATTAGTACCTGGTTAAAATAATGCAAGAAAAACTGGACTCAAAGCCGGGCGCGGTGGCTCAACTGTAATCCCAGCACTTAGGGAGGCTGAGACAGGAGAATCGCCAGTTCAAAGCCAGCCTCAGCAATGGGGAGGTGCTAAGCAACTCAATGAGACCCTGTCTCTACATAAAACACAAAATAGGGCTGGGGATGTGCCTCAGTGGTCGAGTGCCCCTGAGTTCAATCCCCAGTACCAAAAAAAAAAAAAAAAAAAAAGCTGGACTCAAGAACATCTTACCCTATCAGCTGACTTTAAAGATATACTTATTCCCACGTTCCTCACAACACAGTTTACAATAGCCAAGGTATGAAGTGTCCATCAACAGATGAATGGATGAAGAAAATATATATATACAAAATGGAAGTTTTACTTGGTTTTTGTAACACTGGGAATTGAACCCTGGGGTGCTTTGTCACTAAGCAACATCCTCCCAACCCTCAACCCCTTTGTTTGGAGACAGGGTCTTACTAAGTTGCTGAGGGTCTCCTTAAGTGACCCAGGCCTCCCTGGAACTTGTGGTCCTTCTTCAGCCTCCCAAAATGCTGGGATTACAAACAGGTATCACCATGCTCTGCTACATAATGGAATTTTAGTCCTAAAGAAGAAGGAAATTATGTGATTTGCAGGAAATTGGACAGAACTAGAGAGCATCATGTTCGGCAAAACTCACCAGACTCAGAAGGACAAGAACTGTATGTGGAAGTTAGTGGGACAAGGTGGGAAATAACGATGTCATGAAAGTAGAAGGGAGAAATGTAGGTTAAAAAAGGGGACAAGCGAGGGGAGAGGAGAATAATGAGAGGTATGGTGAGTGAAATTGGTCAGAGCGTGTTATAGTCCCATACCTATGTGCCACAACAAAACTCACCATTTATAATTAATATGCTTCAATAAGAAAAGGCACCTTGCTCTGAAGCAGTTCTTTTTTTTTTTTTTTTTTTTTTGGTACTGGGGATTGAACTCACGGGGACTCGACCCCTGAGCCACATCCCCAGCCCTATTTTCTTGTGTTTTATGTAGAGACAGGGTCTCACTGAGTTGCTTAGTGCCTCGCCATTGCTGAGGCTGGCTTTGAACTCGCGATTCTCCTGTCTCAGCCTCCCTAAGTGCTGGGATTACAA
>CM053405.1:10808007-10836242 GCA_028644305.1 Xerus rutilus | reverse complement strand
TCTGTAATCCCTGCACTTTGGGAGGCTGAGACAGGAGAATCGCGAGTTCAAAGCCAGCCTCAGCAATGGCGAGGCACTAAGCAACTCAGTGAGACCCTGTCTCTACATAAAACACAAAATAGGGCTGGGGATGTGGCTCAGTGGTCCAGTGCCCCTGAGTTCAATCCCTGGTACCAAAAAAAAAAAAAAAAAAAGAATAGCACCTTCGCTGGGAGCAGTGGTGCGGGCCTGTAATCCCAGTGGCTCGGGAGGCTGAAACAGGAGGATTGCAGTTTAAAGCCAACCTCAGCAACTTAGAAAAGCCCTAGGCACCTCAGCAAGACCCTGTATCTAAATAAAATTTAAAAAAGGACTAGAGATGTGGCTCAGTGGTGAAGCACGCCTGGGTTTAATCCCCAATACCAAAAAAAAAAAAAGAAAGAAAGAATAGCACCTTAGGTGGCTTCTGACCTTTGGCTTAGGCACTGTCTGCAGAGGGCCAGAGGACTGAGATGAATATACTGTGGCTTGGATGGATGACTCCAGGGACAGCTCTGTGCTCATGTGTATGGCATTAAATTGAATTAAAAAGGGACAACTGCAACAGAAAAGTCTGATGTAGTCAGCGAACTAAATTGGGCCGCCTAAGGCAAGAAGTAATGAAGGCCTGGGCCAGGTGGTGGCCGTGGAGCTGGGAACGCCCAATGACGGTCTCAGAATAAACAGGCTCCCATGTTATTCAGTGAAAACACAGAAAGGACAACAATAACATCCTGACCACAACAGAGAAACAGCAAGTGCAGGCCCAACAAATAAGGGGCCTTTCTTCCCTTAGTTGTTTAGCAGAGGAGCCAGAGACCATCTGCAGAGGGCCAGATCCCTAGCGGTGGCTTCCTCCCTTCATCTTGCCCATGCAGGAGACAGGGTCCAAATCAGCTCTGGTTAATCTACTCTGTTGGCAACTATTGCATTCACCATATCTCACTGAATACTGGGGTACAGAGGGAAGGATCAAAGCTGCATAAAAAAGAAGACATGGGCTCATTAATGTCATTGAGGAGATACAACTTAGAGGCTAAAAACAAGCTTAAAGTAAAATTACAGTATTAATAGTAACACAAGCTCATGGTCCACCTGTGCTAGAGCTGACAGCCATGCTTATGTGGAAAGACTGTCTCTTCCCTCAGGACGCTCACACATCCATGGGGAGGCAGACATCAAACACCGCTGACCCAGATAAAGAGAGAATCGCAAACGACAAAGCATCCCAGGCAAAACTGCAAGATGCTCTGATACTATAAATCAGAGTCCAGACACAGTCAGAGGCATCAAAGACAACCTTTCCTGAAGATGTGAGGTTTTAGTCCTTCTCAGTGATACCAGTGAAACGGGGTAAGAGAGAGATCTGGGGTGGGATCTGCTCTGTCAGGAGCCATTTCCAGGAGGAAGCAGACTGTTGTACACCAGGCAACAGCATGTGCAAAGATCCTGAGGCCAAGGAAACATGCTGTGTTTGAGGTCAAGGAAGAAGGGCAAGGAGGCTGGAAGGGGAGAATATGCATGAAGTGAAACCAGGCAGGTTGGTGGCTCATGGTGAGAATGTAGCTATTTATCCTGAAAGCAGGGGAAAGCAGCTACCTTTTTACTTTAAAATGTTGAATAGATGAAAATCTTGTGATAGTCGGGTGTACAAATAATGCCTGCTTCTTATATGTATAAGTTTAAAAGCGATTCAGCCTCACAAGATGAAATGTTCTTCTAAAATAGTTGGGAGATATTTCTACAAATACCCTGGGAATAAATATGTGGGCTATAACAAATATATGTTACACGTAAATTCATAGGCTGGGACTAAACCATTAGACTCCCACTGATCCACGTGACACTTAATAGCCTGTTATCTAGAATCAGTTTTGGACATGGTGAGGTGATCCCATTTAGAAGGGATTTTTGTCAATTACAGTGAACATCAGAGCTGGATTATTGCATTTAGAAAGAGATGGCCCCTTAGGAGAAATAGATGTTTTTTTGCTGAGAATATTGTCCCTGGCCTCCTATTGATACAAGACAGCCACAACTACAAAATAACAGGTTGTCCTTCCTCTGTGAAGGAAGACTGTAGTCTGTGTGTTAGCCACAGTGTAGGAGGTGGTGAGCAGTGACAAGAGGGGCCTTCAGCCTAGTGACTGGAAGTGACTGAATTCATCACAGGGAGGGGGCTGGCTCTGAGGTTTCCACAGGAGCAAATATTAGGGAAATCGCCCACCAAGGCTGTGCTGCTGCCGGAAGCCACGCCCTTCCTGAGTTTTGAACTACTGCTAGAGGAAATCCAAAAGAAAACAGGCCCAGAGGACCAGGAAAAACAAATTAGCAATAGAAATGGGGTGAGTTTAGGAGTCTTTACATCCAGTTAAAGGAACTTAAAATCAGTATGCATCTCATATACTCCTGACTAGTGAGTGAGTGAAGTGCTCTAACCTTTTAGAAAACCAGTTTGTCAGCGGGGTGGTGGCGCAAGCCTGTAATCCCAGCACTTAGGGAGGCTGAGACAGGAGAATCACGAGTTCAAAGCCAGCCTCAGCAATGCCGAGGCGCTAAGCAACTCAGTGAGACCCTGAGTTTTATGTCTACATAAAACACAAAATAGGGCTGGGGATGTGGCTCAGTGGTTGAGTGCCCCTGAGTTCAATCTCCAGTACCAAAAAAAAAGAAAGAAAACCAGTTTGTCAACAGATGGCAATAGTTCTAAATAAGGCACGTGCGTTTGAACTATAATTCTCTTCCTAGAAATTTCTCTTAGGAAATAATCAGAAATATATAATATTCACAGTCTCATTATTTAAAGTGACCAAATGTGGAAACAGTGTATGTGTCTAGCTAAAGATAAATAGCAGAATAGATTTTAGTATGTGCAAAAGAGGAATTTTTTGTAGCCACTAATAATCATCTTTGGAGTTTAAATGTGTTTTATTTTCAGACAACGTACATGACATATTTTTTTTCCTTTAAAAGCAATTCATCCACTCCAAATCAATCATGGTCAAAATAAAGGAAGAGCTCAATGCTAGATCAGACTTGTTTGTCTTGAGCCTGGCGTCATGTGGATGACAAGCAGCAGCCAGTGATGACAGGTGGCAGATCCAAAGTAATTGCCAAATCTGCTCACATCTTTCCATTTCTAAACCACCCTTAAAGAAAAGCATGCATGGGGCCACATCATCTTCACAGTCATCCTGGAGAAAAGCCACCCCATCCAGATCCTCGTTTTCACCAACAACCATCTGGTGGTTTTGAACTTAGCAAGGATGTGCCTATTTTGTTTGGCAGCCTCTGGCAGGAGTCTGAACACTGTCTGGTCTCTTCAACTATACCTTTGATTGAGTTCATGTACTCTTTCTTCCAGGTGCTTCTTGTAGGCTTCTCCTCTGGAGATGGTTTCTTGCTAGTGATGGTTCGGGATTACAAGAGCTGGGATCACGGTGCTTTGAGAACCTTCACCCTTGGGCACTTGAGCCCAGGCATTTACACCATAAGTCAGCCCTTGGTGTTACCCTCTGTCCTGATCATCTTCCCCACCACCTACAGGCACTGCTTGGCCAGGGTCCCCTCAATATTGTAAATGCAGAAGAATATCTCATGGTGCTAGATGGCACAGGAAAACAGTGCTGGCTTGGAGGGAGCCCGCAGCAAGCTCTTGGGGAATGGGAGAGCAGGTGGAAAAGCTAACACTCCTGTCTTTGAAGAATGTTTAATGACATGAGAAAATATAAGACATAAAGTTCAAAAATCATTTTACAAGACTATGTACAGTGCCATTTCAAATACACATCTATACACATTGAAGTATGGAAAAATGATTATATGATTATATTATTATATCTGAATATGAATTACTTTTTAAAATGCTTTTTATTTTCTTAATTTTCCATAATAGGCATGAAAGATTTTTTAAAAAATGGAAAAGTACAGGAAAATAATGACCCTCACCTGGATCAAGAATCAACTGTTGCTTTTGTTTCAGACTTTTTTTTTTGGTACTAGAGATTGAACTCAGGGCACTCGACCACTGAGCCACATCCCCAGCCTTATTTTGTGTTTTTTTATGTAGAGATAGGGTCTTACCTCGCCGTTGCTGAGGGTGGCTTTGAACTCGTGATTCTCCTGTCTCAGCCTCTCTAAGTGCTGGGATTACAGGCTTGCGCCACCGCGCCCGGCTTCTTGTTTCAGACATTTAATAAAGGAATTGAATGTTATAGGTGAAGCTTGAGTCTCATTTGTTCCCAGTCCACCCTGTCTTACGGAGTACCATCTATCTGCTCTGTCCTCCTATACTTCTCTAGAAGCTCCTTTTTTCATACACTACTCAGAGGCTGAGGCAGGAAGATCACCAAGCTGAAGGTCCACCTGGGTAACTGGGCTAGACCCTGTCTCAAAATAAAATAAGAAGGGCTGGGCATGAAGCTCAGTGATAGAACACTTACCTAGCACATACAAGGTCATGGGTTCAGTCCCCAGCACTGAACAAAAAAAAAAAAAAAACCCATAATATTGTTGTGTTCTTCAAAGCTGTTTGTAAATTTTCTCACACACACTGTGGCTGGTTCTTTCCTTTTTATTTTATTATTTTATATATATATATATATATATATATACACACACACAAAATAGCAGTATAAATTGGTCCATATCATTCCCTAGTATTTCTCCTTTCCCTTCCCTCCTCCTTCCCTCATCCCTTTCCTCTACTCTAATGATTTTCTTTTGATTTTCATGATATCCCCCACCTTTCTTTTCCTTTTTCCTCTTGTTGCTGGAAGCTCGGTCCTTGTCCCAGATGCTAATCCAATAATAACATGGTTTTGAGAAAAAGGAAAAAGAAGGTTTATGGCTTTGTTAGCAACCAAGAAGCACAGGGGACTCCTGTCTCAAAGGTGTGATTCTGCTCTTCAGCAGGAACAGGGTTTTTTTTAAGAGGTGATTCAGAGAAAATGAGATTAGGGAGGAGAGATCAGGAAGGAGAAGATCAGGGAGGAGGTGGTTAGGGAAAAGAAGATCAGGGGGGAAAGTCAGGGAGAAGAAGGTCAGGGAAATGAAGGTTGGGAAAAAGAAAAAATGTAAGTTTCAAAGTGGCGAGGGATATAGTCAAAGCATCACATGAACCCCTGATATACTCCCTAACTTCCAGATATGAAAGAATATGGCCCCTGCCCTTTGAATTGTGCTCATTTCACTTAATATGATGTTCTCAAGTTTCATCCATTTTCTTGCAAATAGCATAATTTCATTTTTCTTTATGGTTGAATAAAACTTTGTCGTGTATATATACCACATTTATCTTATCCAGTCATCTATTGATGGACACTTAGGCTGGTTCCATAGTTTGGCTATTATGAATTGTGCTGCTACAAACATGGGTATGCATGGATCACCACAGTATGAGGACTTTAATTCTTGAGCATAAATACCAAGGAGTAGTGTACCTGGGTCATATGGTGGTTCCATGCCTCATCTTTTGAGGAATGTCCACACTGATTTCCATAGTGGTTGTACTAATTTACAATCCTGCCAATGGTATAAAAATGGTCCTTTTTCTGGCTTACTGTTCACTAAACATGAGATTTCTGTGAGACTCTCAGTGTGCTCTGTGTCAAACCAACTCATTTACTTGAACTACCACGGAGTATTCATCAAACAAATACCCCACACTTAACCTACCCATTGACTTGTTGATGAACAGTTAGGTTGTTTTCAAATTTTACCTGTTACACATAATGCTGCAATAATTCTGGGCCTTCATAATCAGCAGCGGGGGAGTTTTATGTTTAAAGCACCAATGGAGTCAACTGGAGGGAAGCTGGTGGACGATTCTGCTAAGCCTAGTGAAGGGAATGTTGCTGTTTACCAGGCTGGGTTTTTACTCACTTTCCAAGGGACTCTCCAGAGTCCATGTGCCTGGGGATCTCTGGAGCTATCAAGATGGTCCAGAGGTCCACTGACCAGGGACCCTTTGACCTGCCTCACCTTTGCACCCACACCACCACCGCTGGACGTGAGCATCTGGACCAGTCTCCCCATCCCCCGTGCCTCCTCCCGGAAGTAGTAAATAGTTGAAGCCTGGAACACGACCACCTTATCAACTTGTTTAATCTTCACAACAACCTCATGATTTAGTACCATTCTGATTTCAACTTTTCAGTTGGCGGATGAGGCTCAAATAGGTTAAGACCTTTTTCAAGGTCACAGAGCCAGTAAGAGGTGGAGCTAGACCCAAACCCAGGCAGTGACTCCAAAGTCCACATTCTTAACCCCTATGCTGCCACCCTTAATGTTGCGCAGCCCCAAACCTTATCTCAGTTTCTGTTTTACAGCCTTGCCTCTCCCCTGCTTCAAGGGAGAGAGACAAGGCCATCCTGTATCTGGACTCTGACTCCTCTCCTGGTTTTGCTTTAAACATATTGAGTACTAACCTCTCCTTAGTTATCAACCACTCTGGCTACTGTGCTTAAATTGCTTTGTCCTCTTGACCACTGTTCCCCAAACCTCTCCCAAATCAATGTTTGTATTTAATTCTGATCTTGCATAATTTATGTACTTCTTGACCACTCAGATCCTAAGTGTCCTGGTCTCTCTCTCCCTCCTGTGGTGCTAATGCCATGCCCCCAAACCATGGGCAATAGGAAATAAAGTCAGAAACTTCCAAGCAGTCCCTGGGTCCTTACAGAAAATCTGTTTTAATTAGTGCAAGGAGGAATCTCCTTACAGCAAAGTAAACCAAAAATCTGTGTTTGGGAAGTCATGGTGCCGTGGACATCTACCTGTCAGGGGGTTAGACAGATTTTTGTGCAGTGGTTGGCTCATTGCTCAATTTGTTACTAAAAGCTCAGTTCTTGTCCCTGATGCCAATCCAGTATCAAGGCCACAGTTTTGAGAAAAAGAAAAAGGAAGCTTTATTGCTTTGCTAGCAAAGGAAAAGCACAGGAGACTCCTGTCTCAGAGGCTGTGATTCTGCCCATCAGGGGGAACAGGGGACTTTTAAAGGGTGCTTCAAAGTCTAAATTCCACATGTTCTCTGTCAGAGTTGGAATTCCATTGTTTAATTTGAGAGAGAATCATTTCTGAGATCTTCTGCTATCCCCAAAATCTGAATAACTTTGTTCCTATGTGTGCTTGAAGTCAGGTATCTCTGCCTAGGATGGGAAAAAAAGGTAATCCTGTTTCTCCTGAGATCAGGGAGGGGGAAGAGATTAGGGAGGGGAAGAGATTAGGGAGGGGAAGAGATTGGAGTGGGAGAGAAAGAGAAAGAAATGTCTGTTTTAAAAATCAGTTGTAGTGGCAGAGCAGCAAGGTCTACATTCAAAGCATCAAGTGGACACTGTCACAGTTTATTGATTATTCTCCATATTCTCCTATTGTTTTATGCTTTTTTATTCTCCATTTTTTTACATTCAACTGTGTCTCAAGATAAGCTAATTTTGAAAACATAAAAAGAATAAAGTATGTCATATAAACAGCCTGTATTTTCTCTTGCAGCACAATAATCTCCATCTTTTTAATTGCAGTGTTTGGTCCCTGTCCTAGTTTCCTAGGGCTGCCATAACAAATTATCACAAACTCAGTGACAACAGAAATTTATTCTTCAGGACTCTGGGTGCTGCAGGTCCAAAATCAAGGTGTTGTGATCTGATGACTTAGAACATGGGATTTCACCAGAACTCTCCAGCTTCCTCCTCCAGAAATATTTTGTGGGTCTGTCTTCTTGCAGCTGGATTGCCTGTGTCCAGGTTTTATTATGAAACCTAGGAAGAAAACCAGAAGAGGCGTTTTGGGGTGTGGCACCTGAAATTTTAGACTTCATTCCCATTTCATGAGAAGGGAAGAGGAAAAAGGAAAGCAGAATTTAGTAAGTACCTATTGTCTTTTCATGGGTTTGTCCTCAAACACACCCTGAGGCAGGAGACTGTGGAAACTCCTTTCTTTTAAACTTTTTTTTTCCTTGAGGCACTTGGCTTCAGTAAGAGCATATAAAATATTTTCCACCCAAGAAAGCGTTTTAATTTTTAGCCCACATATGCAAAGTGACTATATAAAGCACTTAGCCTTGGACTTCTGTAGGAGCTTGCTCTTCACAACTGGAGGGCATGCTGCCCTTTCTCCAGGTTGGTCCCAGCCTTAGAGCTCAGTCTCTTTGCTAATTAATGCCACTCCTTATCTGGTGCTCAAGAAGGGACTCTCTACTTTATTATCCAGACATCTTTAGCCTGTTTCAAAAAGTGTTTGCCATCCAGAAGGGGCTTCTAGAGTATTTCTCACAGGTTCTAAAGATGTCCCAAATAGGGCTCATGTTGTACAATGCGGTGGCAACAGCATTGGACCAAGCAGAACTTTCTAGCAGGCCAGGCTGCTCCAGAATAAACAATAATTTGGTCAGATACTTTCTCGGCTGTCTTGATTGATTGATTGATTGATTGATTTTGTTACTGGGGATTGAACCTGAGGATGCTTAATCATTGAACCATGTTCCCAGCCCTTTCTAGTTTTTATTTTGAGACAGAGCCTCACTAAGTTGCTGAAGCTGACCTTGAACTTGCCACCCTCCTGCCTCAGCCTCCCAAGTTGCTGGGATTACAGACACGCACCACCCAGCTCCTAGATATTTACAAGGGAAAAAAAAGTTTCCTTAAGCAACTATGCAAGACTCTGTCTCAAAATGAAATTTAAAATATCTAAACCATAACAGTGTATAAAAAGAGGAATAAGAACAGGTTACTCTTCTGCCTCTGAGCCTTCTTTATAGAGAATCACCAGGGAATGTTTGAAACATTTTAGGCTTTCTCACTGAAGTTCTCCCCTATCCTGAGGATTCAGATGAGCAGTTATCCCCAGGAGTTGGAGGGATGCTAGAAGTGAAAGCCTTCCAAGTGCACAGCTCCTCGGCCTCCTCAGGGCCAACAGTCAGAAGCTAGGCTGCACTGACTATGTGGCAGTGCTAACTGTATAAAAGCCATACACTCTTCCGTTTTCTTATTCCCAATGTTTCTGCTGTGTGGTAAATAAAACGAAGTGTGAAAAATATTGGAAAATATAAGAAGAATGCAGTCCTTTTTAAAACCAATAAACTTATTATTTTCACAGAGAAAAAAAAATGGTGGCAGGAGGACTTTGCTTCCTCAGAAGACTCAAGGAAGAACCTTCCTCATTTCCCTCAGTTAAGAAACAGGAAACTGGGGCTGGGGTCGTGGCTCCGTGGTAAAGCGCTTGCCTCCCACACATGAGGCCCTGGGTTCGACCCTCAGCACCGCATACAAAATACATAAGTAAATGAAATAAAGGTTTTTAAAAAAAAGAAAAAAGAAACAGGAAACTGCCAGGTGCGGTGGCACACACCTGTAATCCCAGCACTTAGGGAGGCTGAGACAGGAAAATCACAAGTTCAAAGCCAGCCTCAGCGACGGCGAGGCGCTAAGCAACTCAGTGAGATCCTGCCTTTACATAAAACACAGAATAGGGCTGGGGATGTGGCTCAGTGGTCAAGCACCTCTGAGTTCAATCACCAGTACCAAAAAGAAACAGGAAGCCATACATCTACCCTTTTAGGTCTGCAGTGGAGTTAACCTGTCCATTAGAACGATGCAAATTGAAATAGATGTGTTGTTATCATTTATCATAATCAAGATGCTTTGTCTTTCCGGGATTTTGTGCAGTGGCTTCTGTGTATGTTTCTTATTCTGGATGGTTTCAGGCACATCCTATTTCACCACTGATCACAGCCTTTGTTTTGATTCTTGGGTGCTGAAGTCTTTCCATTCTGCCTCCAGGGTTAGAAAGGACTAATCATCCTGCTGCCCCATTTTTCTAGTAAAACACCTGCAAAAACACTTTATAAAGCCTCCTTCATAAAAATGTGAAGTTCATGATCATGATGGCCCTGTTAGCAAAGAAAAAAGGGCACAGTACCTGGTGGGTAGGCAAACAGAAGTGTCTGTCTGCAGCAATAACATGTAGAGTAAAAATCAAACTCAGGTCTGGTTTTCAAAGCTGCTCAGAGTCTGAGTCCCTCCTGTCTTCCAACCAAACACTGCAAAAAGCATGACAGGAAGCCCCCTGTTCCTTCCGCCCTGGAGGATCCACGGAAAAAGCCCTGTGCTTTCATATGCATTCCGTTTCATCTGAAAGAAATGCACTACATCTCCATCTGCCCTACTTAATAGCTAAGATAGCAAATGTTTTTAGGCCATCTTTCTGGACCCCATCCCTGAAAGTTCAATGCAAACCTTACATGTTCCTTGAAGCTGTCCTGCCCGTCCCAGCTAATAGAAACTTCTCCCTCCTTGCTTCCTCTGTGTCCGTCTGCAGCACTCCATCACTTTTACCTCTTCCTAGAGTTGTGCACAAATGAGTCTGACATCCCTCCTTGACTGTGAACCCCCTAAGAACAGGAGTTCCACCTGACTTGTTACTCATGCACTCGAGGGAGACAGACACTGAGGACATCTTCTTGGTGTTTTGAACTCAGAGACCCACTTATATTCAAAATCTACCAATACTTCAATCCCACTCTCCCCTGCAAGTCAAGCAAACAATATAAATTTAGTCTCTATCCTTGGATCACACCTCTCACAATGAAATGATATCACTGGATTATTATCTCTTTTGCCAACCAGTGCCTTAACATTATTGAAAAACAGATAATGAATATTACCAGATTTGACACTTGACCATCACTAATTTCCACATTACCTGGTTCAGGGAAAAAAAAAAGCCAGTATACAATAGAAGCACTAAATCCATTATAGCATTATATCGCAACATAGTCCCAGAGACTTTAATCACAGATGCTGCTCTAAACCTTGCTACCTCATAAAGGTGGCTCTTAACTTTTGAGCTACTTAGCAATGAGGGGTAATTTTACTATCATGGCAGCGAATACTGTTGGCTATAAAATGTGCCAAGAGTTTATTGGGTATAATGATTCATGACTCACCTGGGGACAATAAAGATGAGGTTGGCCCTGCCCCCACGGACCCCCCCCCCCCCCCCGCCGGGTCATGGTTAGTGCATCACCAGGCGTTGTATCTCCTGAGCTACCACTCACATGACAATATTCTTTTTGTAGTTGTGGCACCAGATTAATCTTGCTCTGTAGAGCTGAGTGATGTGAAGTGTGGGCAAGGGAGCACTTGGGATCACCTGTACCTGTCATGTCTGCCATTCCAATCACCTGATGACAGTGAGAGAGGCAGCCCCCTGACCCCTGCTCTTTCTGGGTTAGAGAAACTATAGGAATTCCATCAGCTCATGTGCCACTTCTGCGTAGAAACTGGCCCATTTCTGACGACCTTGTGAGAGTGTGTGTGTGTGTGTGTGTGTGTGTGTGTGTGTGTGATTTTGTGTTTATTTTGGACTAGGTTTTTGCTTCAAGGTAGATCAACAGGTGAAATTTGCCTTTCCAGTGTTTTCATCTTCTCTTTGTTCAACTTCACTCTGAGTATGCCCATTATTGATGACACTCTTGCCAGCCCTGTTCCCTCAGCTACAGACCCTGGGCTGCTTAGGCAGTGCCCCATTCCCCTCGCCTCTTATCCATCACTCTCTCCAGAAATTCTTGCTGCCTTGCCCTAAACCTCTATAAATGAAACTCTCTAAGCAGGAATTTTCTATTCCTTCAAAGAAAATTAAGTAGTCTGTGTGCTATGGTCTGAATACTTTTATCCCCCTCAACATTTTTACGTTAAAACATAACCCCAAAGTGATAGCATTTGGAGGTGGAGCCTTTGGGGAGGTGATTAGGTCATGAGGGGTCCACCCTTAGGAATGGGACTGTATCATCCTCACAACAGAGACCGCGGAGAGCTAGCTTGTCCCTTCCACCATATGAGGACAAGGCAAGAAAGCACTGTTTTGGAGAACAGAATGAGCTCTCATTAAAGACTGAGTCTACAAGCACCTTGACCATGTACTCACAGCCTCCAGAACTGTGAACAATAAATTAACCTGGTCTTTGTTGTTTTGTTATAGCAGCCAAAATAGACAAAGACACTGCGCTGGTGGAAGAAAGGTGCAGGATGCCCAGAGTCCTCTTCCTATCCAGCCCACAGTCACGAGGGTGAGGCATTTGAAGAGCACTTTCAAAAGAAAAAGTCCTCAGCTATTTTGCTCAAATCAAAGGGATATTCCTTTGGTGGATTTGGCTTTTCTAAAACAATGGCTGCTCAGAATAAACTGGATATGATGAGAAGAGGGCTACTTATGAGCAGGAATTTTTACTGCAGTCTCAAAATCATCCACTAAAGGTACCTGCCCACTTACTCTCAAACAGGCATTCAGCTATTTATAGCTTCCTGCTTTCTCTAGTGTAGTCATTCTCAGACATTGAGATTTCATAGAGTCTTAAAATAGAACAATAGGATTCCAAGTCAGTATGGTCAGTCTCGTTTGCCAAGTAAAAATGCTTGAAATGTTGGGCATGGTGGTGCACACCTGTAATCCTAGCGACTTGGGAGGCTGAGGCAAGAGAATCACAAGTTGGAGGCCAACTTGGGCAATTTAGTGAGATCTTGTCTGGAAGTACAAAATAAAAAGGGCTGGCTAGAATGTAGCTCATTTAATAAAGTGCCCCATCTATAATAACAAAGAAAAAAAGGAAGAAAGAAAGGGCCAGGGCCAGTTACTATCACCATTACTTCTTGAAAGAAACATTGTTTGACTATGAAAAAGAGAATGGACACTATGCCATAGTTAAAGTAGTTCTTTAATTGAAGAAATTTAACTTTATATTGCTATTTTCCTTACATCAAGGACTGATAAACACTTGGTCCTGAGGCGGCATTGACCCATGGACCAGAATTGGAAACCACGACTCGGGATATGAGGACATTTGGCCAAAGCTAAGATCAGCCACCTCCATTTTACAGGTAATGGTGAATGAGATTTAATGTGGGTGCATTTACTCATTTGCACATCCCAAAGAAGTTAGGAAGTTTCCAAAAGTAGAAAGGAACACACCTGCTTGGGAGGCCCAAATCTCCCACCTGATGACGGGAATCCCAGGCTAGACCTTTCTGTGCTCTTATTGCCACATCTACAAAAATGGAGACACGGCAAAAATGCACTAGGTTGTTTTGAGCATTAAATGAGGATCCCAGCACTATGGCACAAGCCTGTAATCCCAGTGACACTGGGGGCTGAGGCCGGAGGATTGCAAGTTAGAGGCCAGCCTCAGCAATTTAGCAAAGCCCTAAGCAACTTAGCAAAGACTCTGTCTCAAAAACTAAAAAATAAAAAGGTCTGGGGATGTGTGTGGCTCAGTAGTAAATTGCCCCTGGTTCAATCCTCGGTACTTAAAAAATAAATAAGTAAATGAGGGTTAGCAAAAGGCCTCTGTTTGAATAATCCAGTAATTTGTGACTAGAACTATCTGGAAAACAATTACTAGAACTATAGTTTGTGACTATAATAGTTACCAAGACCCCTAAGACACAGAGTCAAAAGTTTCTACCTTTTTTTCCAAAGAGTCCACTGTCCACAGGAGTCCCCAGCAAAGACAGCCAGAGACATCAAAACCAGCATTAGGATAGAGATAAATGCTGTAGTGAAAGCCAAGGGGACTGTAGAGGGTGGGGAGTAATGAGGAGAGGCCTCAGGGGCTGTGAGGTCTGAGCACACTCTTAAGGGACCTAAGATTGAAATAAAACAATAATAACCAATTAGGCTCTTAAATGAGAATTAGACAGAGTTATAATGCTGTACCTAAAATGTGTAGGTCTGGCAGACTAAGCGCCCTCCATGACCCTAGGTCAGCTGCTTGCTGATTGAAGAAATGGCTTTCAGCTCAGCAGTTGTCTCCCCTGGCCTTCCAGTCTCTGTTCTATTCTGGCTGCCTTGAGGAAATCTTTTCCAGACAATTCTGACATGAAAAAGTGAGCTTTCAGTTCAAAAGGGAAAAAAAGTTGCAATAGATAATTTTGAGGAGATCCTGAACCAAAAACTGCTAGGGAAAGCCAGCTCTCTGGGGGACTGAGTCCAGGGGTACTGGACCCCTCGCTGCTCAAGATGATCCTCTGATGAGCAGTGTGGCGTCTCCCTGGAACTCAGCCCAGCCAACAGTGCTGATGAAAGCCTGTATTTTACCGAGGTCCCTAGAGCTCTGGTTAAGCACTCTGGGATTGAGAGGCACCACCAAAGCCCAATTCTTGGAGAACAGAAGAAAAATCATCCCAAAGTGACAGCATGAAAACCCTCCGTCCTGACTTGGATGACCTAACCTTACCTGGATTGTACTGATTGCTGTCTGCGTGCATTACAGGTTAATGGCTGTCAAACAGAGAAGGGTTCTATGCTACTTACCCTTCCCACCATGACCTTATTTGTATTTCCAGATCACCTATAATTTCTGGCTCTTTTGTTTTTGCTTTTACAAAACAAAGCTCAGAGACATGACATGGCTTGCTGGGATTACATCCTCAGGTTCAAGTTCAGAGTTCCTTCATTAAGCCAAACAAACCATCACTTGCCAACTGAGAAGATGGCCCCACCTGGAGGGCTCAGACTCCATGTGGCCCAGGCCTGGGCAATTTCAGAGCTTATTGCCCCTGTCTTCAGACCCTGAGTTTCCATTACCAGCACTATTCAGTCCATGGCTTCTAATCTCTCTGACAGGCCTTCTCCTCACTACTTCCAATTCTTCATTCTTTAAGTACAGTTTACATCTGGCCACCAGAAACAAGCTCGGGTTGCCTCATTGGCTAACACAGAGTCTGAATTTTGCCAGCAAGGTCCCTAGGGGATTCCTCTTTTTATTCCTCACAAGTCCACTTCATGCCTCTTAGAGCTAAATTGAGTAGCCGAGACTGATGAATACTAGGGGCTCTTACTGAACAAGCTAGAAAAGCTGCAACAATCTCTGGATAAGAAGCAAAAACAGTAAAGGGCAAGGACTGAGGCTGGAGGTATAGCACAGCGGCAGAGTGCTCGCCTTGCACACGCAAGACCCTAGGTTCCATCCTCAACATGGCGGGGGGGGGGGCAGGAGGGAGGCGGTGGCGGGGAGGAGGTAAGGACTGAGTGAATTAGAAACATCCTGAGCCAGGCATGGTGGCACACACCTGTAATACCAGCAACTTGGGAGGCTTAGGCAGGAGGATCAAGTTCAAAGTGAGCCTCAGCAACTTAGTGAGGCCCCAAGCAACTCAGTGAGACCCTAAGCAACTCAGTGAGACTCTGTCTCAAAATAAAAAATAAATAAAGGGTTGAGGATGTGGGTCAGTGGTTAGGTGCTCCAGGGTTCAATCCCTGGTACCAAAACAAAACTTGGAAATGTCCTGAAGTTCCGAGGCTTGAGCAGACTGAGGAACCAAGCCAGGGGTCCTGCTTCCTGCCATACCAGGGACTCCAAGAGTTAAAACAGAGGGCTGATTGCCATCAGGAAGGGAATACAGGCACTCTGGCTCTGCACAGGCAGAAGGGGGACCTCCATGTTGATAGAATTATCCAGACATTGTGCTAGGGGCTTTACATTTGGCACCTCTGACTTTCCTGTGACACTCGGAGGTCAGTATTATGACTCACATGTCACAAGAGGGGAACTAAAGAAAATTGCCAAGGTCACACAACCAGTAACTGGCAGAGTCAGTTTCCACCCAGGGGGCCTGATGCAGAGAACATTCTCATTCCACTTGGCTGTGGGGCTCAGAGACTTACAAGGAGGGATCACAAAGGGATCAAAAAAATTCAAGAAAACTTTTGAATCTCTGACATGATGACCTGATGCTCAAAAAAGTTCAGATTTTGTAGGGCTGAGTATAGTTCAGTGGTGGATCATGTGCTTACCATGATCAAGGATTCAATTTCCAGCACCCAAGTTTCATATTTGAAGCATTTCCAATTTTTGGATCAGAAATGTTCACCAGGAAAGTCTATGCAAATATTCCAAAATCCCAAATCTGAAACACTTCTGGTCTCAAGCATTCTGGATATGGGATTCTCAACCTGTACTCTCTTGAAAGAGTACTGTGTAAATGTTGCAAGAGCAGACATCCAAAGAAGGCTACATGAGAAACCTCTAATTCCTTCCCCTCACCCCCCCTCCCCGAGTGCTAGGAGTTGAACCCAGCTCTTTGCTTTATAAGGAAAGCACTCTACCCCTGAACTATATCCCAGCCCTTTTTATTTCAATTTTTGAGACAAGGTCTCACTAAAATGCCCAAGCCCACCTCTAGCTTGCAATTCTCCTGCCTCTGCCTCCCAAGTACCTAAGATTACAGGTGTGAGCCACTGTGCCGGGTTCCCATTATTTTGGAGTATAATATTGTATAGTGGGTTGAATGGTGGCCCCTCAAATATAGGCTCAAATCCTAAGTCCTGGAAGTTGTCACCTTATTTAGAAGAAAAATGTTTGTAGATAATTAAGTTAATGATCTCCGGATGAGCTGGTCCTGGATTTAGCATGAGCCCTAAATCCTGCCAGTGTCCTTGTTGAGAGAGAGGGTGTGGGGGATTAATTTAACAGAGATACAGGGAAGAAAACTTGAGAAGTCAGGGGCAGAGATTGGATTTCTGCAACCAAACCAGAGAATGCCTGCAACTACCCAAAGCTAGAGGAGGCAGGGAACTATTCTCCCTCAAAGTGTGGGGGGGAGCATGGCCCTGCTCGCACTGTGATTTTGGACTTCTGACCTCCAAAACGGGGAGAGAATAAATCCTATTGCTTTAAGCCATCCGGATTGTAGTGATTTATTGTGGCAGCCCTAGGAAACTCGTTCACACCAAAATTAAAAATCTTTCATTTCTTAACTATCATCTAAAAATCTATATTGGCACCAAGAGCCTATAAAACTCACTCTAAATCCATTCATCTTTGGATTGTGAAACCCAATTTTGGAAATCTATGTTCCAAATATTGAGAAATTTTAATATACAGTAAAATTAATGTATGTGTATATATATGAATATGTGTGTGTACATATATATGTGTATGTGTATGTGTGTGTGTGTACACATATATATATATATATGTGTACACACACACACACACATACACAGGACAGTTTGTTAGCTACTTTGTTCTCAAGGGGAGGAGATAGAAAATGTCTTCTCAGCCGGGCGCGGTGGCTCAAGCCTGTAATCCCAGCACTTAGGGAGGCTGAGACAGGAGAATCGCGAGTTCAAAGCCAGCCTCAGCAACGGCGAGGCGCTAAGCAACTCAGTGAGACCCTGTCTCTACATAAAACACAAAAATAGGGCTGGGGATGTGGCTCAGTGGTCGAGTGCTCCTGAGTTCAATCTCCAGTACCAAAAAAAAAAAAAAAAAAAAAAAAAAAAAGAAAATGTCTTCTCATGCAAAATATTTTATAGTGCATAGACAACATTATTTAAGTGTGAGGATTATTTATGCTATTCCTATAGTATCCTAATTAGCTTTTCTTTAATGTGCACTAAGCATAAAAGAAAGAAAATGAAACAAACTCAACAAAGAGCTTAGATTTCATCCACAAATCTGTGTTGTAGCCTGCAATCTGTCAGAAAAGCCTGCAAAGCCCCCGCTGCATTTTTTGGTACAAACACATTTTATTTTGAGCCTTTCTCTCTCATGCTAATAAGAAATTTTTTAAAGCAATCATGATCTAAAACGGAAGATAAGTGGTAAAGCAGGCTTCTCCTAAACGTTCTACATTATCCTCGCTCTGGCCTCATTCTGAATCATTCTCAGAAAACTCTGCAATAATCTGTCATCCTCCAAACGGAGCTGAGCTAGGCTTCTTCACTGGAGCATGGCCACAGTTTACCTGGGAGTTGTTACAAAGTCCCAGAACTCACAAACCAGAAGTAGGAAGAGGAATGTGTGTCTCTAGGTAGTCCTGGTCACAGAGCAGGGGACTCAGGGGCAGAAGGCCAGAGTGTGACTCTAGTCGTCATCATTTAGCAGTGTGATCTTAGGCAATTTCTTTTCTTTTTTTTTTTTTTTTTTTGGTACCAGGGATTGAACTCAGGGGCACTCGACCCCTGAGCCAGGTCCCCAGCCCTATTTTGTGTTTTATGTAGAGACAGGGTCTCACTGAGTTGCTTAGCACCTCACCGTTGATGAGACTGGCTTTGAACTCGCGATTCTCCTGTCTTAGCCTCCCTAAGTGCTGGGATTACAGGCTTGAGCCACCGCGCCCGGCTGCAATTTCTTTTCTTTTCTGTTTTTTTGGTACCATGAATTGAACCTAGGGGTGTTTAACCAGAGAGCCACATCCCCAGCCCTTTTTATTTTTAATTTAGAGACAGGATCTTGTTAAATTGCTTAGGGCCTTGCTAAGTTGCTGAGGGCTGGCTTTGAATTTGCAATCCTTCGGCCTCAGCCTCCCAAATTGCTGGGATTACTGCACCCAGCATTTTCTTTTTTTAATTGACAATTTAACATTGTCAATTAACATGAGGTTTAATATATGCATATGTTGTGGAATGTTAAATCAAGCTAGATAACATATGCATTACCTCACATTTTTCTTTTCTTTCTTTTTTTTTTTTTAGTGAGAACACTTCAAATCTGCTCTCAGCAATTTTCAAATATACAATATGTCATTATTAACTATAGTTGCCATGCTGTGTAATAGATCTCCTGAACTTATTCCTCTTGGCTAACAGGTTTTGTACCTTTTGACTAATATTGCCTCAGTCCCCTAACCCTTCAGCCTGTGGTAACCACTACTTTATTTTCTGATTCTATGAGCTTGACATTATTATCTCCTGATATAGGTAAGATCGTGTGGTATTTTGTCTTCCTGTGACTGGCTCATTTCATTTACATAAGGTGCCAGTTTCGCCCATATTGTTGCAAATAACAGAATTTTCTTCTTTTTTTTAAGGACCAAATAGTATCTCATTGTGTGTGTATATCACATTTTCTTTAGCTGCTGTTGGTTGATGGACATTTAGGTTGACTCCCTACCTTGGCTATTGTGACTAATGCTGCAATGAACATGAAAAAAGAGATATCTTGGGCTGGGATTGTGGCTCAGCGGTAGAGTGCTTGCCTCGCATGCGTGAGGCCCTGGGTTCGATCCTCAGCACCACATACAGAGCAATAAAATAAAGACATGGTGTCCATCTACAAAAAAATTTAAAAAAAAAAAAAAAAAAGAAAAGAAAAAAGAGATATCTATTCATTACATTGATTTTATACTTTTTGGACATATAACCAGCAGTGGGATTTTTGGATCACATAGTAGTTCTGTTTTTAATTTTTGAGGAACCTCCATGCTGTTTCCCATCCAGGCAAGTTACTCAAGCTTCTCCGAGTCTTGACTTCCTCATTTGTAAAACTAAGATAATAATAGTGTCATCCACATAAAGTTTTGAAATCCATGTTGCTAAACCCTGTGGTCAATTCTCAGTTCTCATCTTAGTTTATTAGTGTTCTTGGTCACTTTCTTAATTTTCCATCAGAATGAGCTCTCCTGGTTTTCCCACCTCCTTGAACCCCCCCCCCCCTCAGTATTTGTGCCCCTCCTATGTGTGGAGATCGGAGCACTTTGAGATTGGTCCTTGGACCTCACATCTTCTCCCTCTCTGGGCTCTCTCCCTAGCCTGTGGCCTCACCTTTCACCTCCACGCTGAAGACTCCTGCATTGCAGTCCAGCCTCTCTCTGAGCTCAGACCACTTCATACCCTCAAGTCTTTATGACCTCTCCACCTGCTGGCAAGTAAGCAACACAAAGGTGACATCTGCTCCAAATTCTGGATATCCACCTCCAGGCTGGATCAGCTCCTCCTCCCATGCTAAGCATGACAGGAAATGGTGCCCTTAGCTTGGGTTCAAGCCCAAACGTAGATGTCACCTGTGCCTCTTCTGTTGTTCTCACACCACATTCAGATCCACCTTACCAGGTTTGGTTTGGTTGGCACCAGGGTCAGACCTGTCTTACTCTCCCCTCAACATGGGAGAATATACAAAACCCACCCCTCCTCCCCTCTGCTGAAGTTTAAGCTCAGGGCTTCAGGCCACCACCATCTCCCTCCTAGACTATTGCTATAGCCTCCTAACTGGCCTCCTACCTTCAGCCCCTGCTTTTTCTCCAACAGGCAGGCAGAGGCATTCCTTAAAATCTGTGTCCATGTATGTTCTGGATCAACACACTCTAATGGCTGCCCCATTTCACCCAGACCTCATCCCCTGCCACTTCCTCCTTGCCAAGCCTTCCCACAGTCAGGGTCAGGCTGTCAGCTTGGCTTGGAAAGTGCAAAGACACTTGCTCCTCAGAGTCACCTCCCTGGGAGCCCCTGTCTGCCTATTGCCCTGTTCAGATGATTTTTCCTTTTAGAACTCCCCTACTGAGTATTATATCTGTATCTATGCCTTTCCCTACTAAAATTCAATCTCCACGAGAGCAAGAGCATTCATTCATTGCTGTGTCCTTGGCCCCTGCAATGCTGTTTGATTCTTTATTAACTGTTGACTAATTGCATGTATGAATGAGTGAGGTAATGCATGTAAAGTTTGGCATGTAGCATATAATCGATAAATGCCGCCTGCTGCTGGGCTTGTTCTTTTTATTAGTAGTGATTATGTGTCCAGGAACTTTGCAGGTCTTGCCTTCTCTCTACTATATTTTTAGCCCTCCCATTCTTGTGCCCAGTCTTCTTCATCAAGAGGCTGAGAATAGTAAGAAGAAAGCAAGAGACTATTATGGCAAGAAAGAACATGGCTGGCTAGGCCTCCTCTCTTGTCACCAGGTTGGACTTTGCCAGATAGACACAGAGAGAGGATGG
Source organism: Xerus rutilus (assembly GCA_028644305.1). Classification (NCBI taxonomy): domain Eukaryota; kingdom Metazoa; phylum Chordata; class Mammalia; order Rodentia; family Sciuridae; genus Xerus; species Xerus rutilus. The sequence goes on along the minus strand of CM053405.1, from coordinate 10,815,515 downwards.
TGGGACTGTATGGCCTTCAAGTAGAGCCATCAAATGCTCTGAATGTGAGTTACTGTGATGAGTTTTGTTTTGTTTTGCAGTACTCAAGATTGAACCCAGAGCCACTGTGGTGCCGAACCAAATCCCCAGCCCTTTGTAGTTTTATGTTGAGACAGGTTCTCACTAAGCTGCAGAGGCTGGCCTCAAACTTGCAATCCTCCTGCCTCAGCACTGCCCCGCCTCCCCTCACCCCCCATCCCGACCGAGTTGTTGGGATTACAGGTGTACACCACTCATATGGCCCTGAATGTGTTTTTGGACAGCCTCACTATAAATAGTGTGTTCTGTGATTTTTATATATGAGCCAAAACTTAATTATTTCTACCTCCCATGATGCCTCCCATACTAATGTTGAAAAGCAGCCCCAAATGGTAATTTTTTCTCAGAACACATTAAATCTTCTCTTTAATGACCATTATGCAGTTTTGGAGATTGTGTAAATTTAAACATATGGAATTTTGTGGGATAAACTTAGGCAAACCCTGAGGAAAGCTAACCAAATAAACTTGGGGTGTGTGCCTTGGTAAGCGGGATATAAATCTAGCGCATTATTGACCCACGCATCTCTTGAGCTTTGTGCGGCCTGTTCTGCATGAATGGATCAAAGAGAAGCAAGCACGCAGTCTGCACACCATTGCTTTACAAGAACTTAGTGGAGTCCTTGGGAAACACTGAAACAGAGACAAGATGCTTTTCTTTCCTTCTGGGGTGTGGCCTTCAGCCGTCAGTCCTTCTGAGTTGCTTGGCAACCAAACGACCCTAAGATAAGGACTATCAGTCAGCACATTCATGGATGCCTGGGACATGCAGACAGTTCTGGCGACTGTAGCTGACAGGTCCAGCGTCAGGTTCAAATCAAATGCCCACCTGTGGTTCCAGTGCTGGGAGGGACCTGGAAAGTTACTAAACCAAAGGCCAGGAGGACTGGGTCTCAGTCCAGAGCCAGCTGAACCCTCGTCCACCCCAAGGGCAAAACATTCTTGGGAGAAAAATTAGCCGTGGGTTCTTAGGAGACGAAATCGCTGACTCGGGGAAACCAGACCCTCTGGAGGGGCTGAGCTCTTTAAAGCATGACTGGAACATTTTGGGGTTGGATATTTCACTGAAAAACAAACAACTTCACAGTTCATCTCCATCCAAAACAAGTCTCCCTGTGAGCAGCCCAGCCACTGTCTCCACCCCAGGTCTGGCCACACCTGAAGGCTCTTCCTGAAGCTCCAGTCTTTACCTTGACCATGTGGACCACACCCTGGCTTGTCCCAACTTCTGGCTTGCCCCTGACCTCCCGCCCCTGCCTGCGTGGTGTCTTACCTCAGTCTGGTTTGGGGCTGTTTTCCTAAGCCATCCACCTCCAGATACGACCCAAACCCAGCATGGATATATATGGTCAAGTCAGAGTGGCAGAAGTCTAGCAGCTGACAGAGCTGGCTTTGGAAGCAGAGACCCCAAATCTCATTTCTATATGTTTCAGTCAGCTTTTCCACTGCTGTGACCAAAAAACTTGACAAGAACAATACAGAGGAGGAAACATTTATTTGGAACTCACAGTTTTAGAAGTCTCGGTTCATAGATGGCTAATCCATTGCTCTGGACCCAAGGTGAGGAAGAAAATCATGGTGCAAAACTGTGGTGGAGGAAAGCAGCTCAGGACATGGCACCAGGAAACCGAGAAATAGAGGAGGTGGGTAGGAGCACACTCCTCTCACTAGGGACAAAATATAAACTACAAAGCCATGCCCCAGTGACCTATCTCCTCCAGTCACACCCTACCTGCCTACAGGTAGGTACCTAGTTAATACATATTAGTGGACTAAGCCACTAATGATAGAAGAAGGGTAGCCAGAAGAATAAATATCTTGGGCTCAGTAAACTGGAACACTAAGCTATATACCAACTATCTAAGGGAAGTGTGAGAAAGGCCAGCTGTGGACACTTTGGCCATGCCTTATCTCATGGGAAGTTGAATCCAGGAGCAATCCCTTTCTCTGGCAGTTGTGTGTGTGTGTGTGTGTGTGTGTGTGTGTGTCCATGTAGGTGATGGCCTGTAGGGTGCAGTCCTTGGATCCCACTATCTTATTACCAGGAAATGGAAATGCAAAAAAATATTCATAGTCAGTTATTGTGCAGGCGGGTGCAGCTCTGTCCAACCTAAGAATAACTCATAAGATGCAGAGAGAACAGGGAGCCCGTGTGTACACACAGGATTTTGCAGAGTAAGTAGGAAAAAAAGAATATGAAATATACCCATTACTATTTTATAGTAATTACACATTATAATAATGTTTTGGCATATTTGGTTAAACAAAATATATTAAACTTAATTCTACCCTTTTAACTTCATGTTTTTAATGAAGCGAGGTGCAATAGGTTAAATAATGTCATCCAAGTGTATCTATTTCCTAATTCCCAGAACCTGAGAATATCACTTTATGTGGAAAAAGGGTCAATATTTCCTTTTATGAAAAATATTGAAATTGGCTATGAACCTGATGTCAGTATCTCAGTGATGCCTAGTGTGGCTGGATGTGACCTTGAATCATTCTGCTGGACCAAGTATAACTGGGATAGCTGGGCTTTATTAGAAGCTTAAACTCACTGATTTCTCTTACAGTCTATCAAAAGAATCAACACAGATTTTTCTCCTAAGTTAGTTATGAGAAACAAATGTGACTTTTTTTTTTTTGTGGTACTAAGGATTGGACCCTGGGCCTTGAACATGTTAGGCAAGTGCTCTACCACTGAGCTACATCTCCAGCCTGTAACTGATATGAAGAATACACTGGAAAGGCTAGTTGTAACAGATTATAGTCAAGGCAGCCCAGCACAGCTAAAGCTGCAGCCCTTGACCCCTGCAGTTCTGGAAAACCCTGATTCCCCACTGTCTCTCCTCTCATGCCTGTGGCACAGGGTCTAACTCCAAGCCATCTATCTCTCCTTCATTTCTGAGACACCACCCACATGGCTGCTGTTTCTCATTGCCTTTTCCTGTGTCTTTTAAACTAAAACACAGGTTACACTATTGGACTAACTCATCTCTAAAATTCCTTGGAGTTGGGCTGGGGTTGTAGCTCAGTCTAGCACTTGCCTAGAATGTGCAAAGCCCCAGATTTGATCTCCAGCACTACAAAAAATAAAAAACTTTTAAAATAAAATAAAATTCCTTGAAATCTTGCTTTTTTGTGATTCTGAATCTCTTTGATGGTCCTTATCATGCTACCAGTCATTTCCCAAGTATTTCCAGCCTAAACATATTCTGAAATCTCTCTTCCTTTCTAAGCAACACACAGTCTAGTTTCCCTTACAAAGTAATTTCAGACAAGAAGTGTATAGCCAGATGTCATGGTGCATAGCTGTAATCCCAGCAACTCACAAGACTGAGGCAGGGTGATAGCAACTTCAAGGTTAGCCTCAGCATTTTAGTGAGACCCTGTCTCAAAATAAAAATGAACAGACAAACAAAGGGCTGGGGATGTGACTCAGTGAGTACCCTGATTCCATCCCAGTGCCAAAAGAAGAAAGAGGAGGAGGTAGAGGAGGAGAAAAGGGGGGAGGAGAAGGAACAAGAAGAGGGGGAGGAGAAGAGAAGGAGGAAGAGGAGAAGGATGTGGAGGAGGGGGAGGAGAGGAGGAGGAAGAAGGGTAATGTGGTGATTTCAATCTAAGCCCTCTGTTGCTCAATTTCATCATGTACAAAACAGGGTTGATAATAAATAATCCCTACCTCAGATCACTGGGAGGAGTGGACATAATAATGCATGTGATGTCTATTAACACTTTTCCTGGTGCATGAAAAATACTCAATCCTTGAGTTGTCAATAATAACAGTAAAATGGCAGTACACAGTTTTCATTCCAATATCTCCTGATCCTCGCTGGTCCTTTGCTAGCCACCTATGTGCTAAATATTAGCTCCATAACTGCATTTTCTTGGCACCTTGGCTGAGCTTTGAACTCACTTCCCAGGTTCCCCTTTCTCTCTGACCCACCTGTGTTTTGGTTCATGCTGTGATATCCCTCCTATTATGGTTTGGGAATTCTCTGAAGGCCCCCAAAGGCCATGTGTTGAAGGCTGGGTCACCAGCCTGTGGCACTATTGGGAGATGATAGAACCTTTAAGAGGTAGAGCCATGTTGGGGGAAGATGGGTCACTGGGGACATTCCCGTGAAAGAGAAATTGGAACCCTAGCCCTTTCTGTCTCTGTCTGCTTCCTAGTCACCAAGAAGTGAGCAGCCTTCCTCTGTCACATGATTCTGCTGTGATATACGGCCTTATCATGGGCCCCAAACTCACAAGGCCAAGTGATTGAAACTATGAGCCACAATAAACTTTTCCTCCTAATAAGTTGATTTTGGGGGGTATTTTGTCACAATGATGAAAACTAACACACCTCCTGCAGTGGGCTGAAGAAATCTCCACAAGGTCCTTTCCACAGAGCTTGTGCTCAGGAGCCCTGTGGTGGGCTTCACCAAGGGACCATCTTTTGAAATACTGTCACCTCTTGCCTCTCAGCTGCAGATTCTTCCAGCCCTTCTGGGCTCTTCTTGTTTCTCTTTAAATCTACTGATGAGACTACAAGAGGGTTGGGTTGGTTCTTATCAAGTTCAACTTCCACTGAGAGATCGTGTTTCCCCATTTAGAGTTACTGTCTGAAATAGCACTTGTATCCAGAATACTGCACACAGTACTCCCGTCACCAGCCTGTGCTTCCGCTTTCCATGATTTCAAGTGCCCACAGCCGACCACTGTCTTAAAATACAGTATAGTCCAGAAGAAATTTTGAGGGAGCAAACCCACATTCACATACATTTAATATAGCACATTGTTTTAATTGTTGTTTTATTAAAGTATTTAATGATATTCATTGTTATTAATCTCTTCGTGTTCCTGATATATAAATTAAACTTTGTCATAGGTATGTATGTATGTATGTATAGGAAAAATGATAGAACACATGGGGCTTAGTGCTATCCAGGGTTTTAGGGTTCTTCTTGGGGTCTTGGAATGTGCACACAGAACACATAGTTTATCTGCAAACAAAATGCATAGCCCGTACAGTTGAGGTTGTTTGTATGACCTGCATCAGAATCTCCTGGAGTTCTTGTGAAAATGCAGTTCTTCCGGGACTCACCCCCACCCCCACCCTGTCCTAGAGTCTGAATCACAAACTCTAGGTGAGGGCTGAGACTGCACATTAAGTGTACAATTTAAGAAGCCCTAGCACAGCAATTAATATCTTTTCAGTCATGAACATCAGGATTGGAGTACCAACTTTGCTGCTTATTAGTTGTGAGACTTCAGACAATTTGATTAACCTTGTTACCAATGCTTCTGCTTACACAAATAGGCACACATACACACAAAGAAAGAAATAGTAGTAAACTCATAGGATTACTTTGAGGATTAAATGAGACTACCAGACTGTTCCCTGTGTCATTGCTAAGCACACATTAGTTCTGGTGGCTTTCTTGTAGAACCTTTGGGATTTTCTATGTAAATTATCATGTCGTCTATGAATAAAAGCTTAGTTTTTCTTTCCAATGTGTTTGCCTTTTGTTTGCTTTATGTGCCTGGTTATGCTGGCTAGGACCTCCACTACCATATTGAATGAGAGTGTTCAGAGAGACCATCCGCCTCATTCCCCATTTTAGGGGGATCACATCTGATTTGTTCGATGCTATAATACACTTAGCATCTTGTACAACACATGGCACACAGTGGAAACTCCAAAGAGGTTGCTGGATGAATTAAGCAAAGTGAACTGATCTATATGAAAATAAAATGACATTGGTTTCATTGTAATCAAACCAATCTATTGAGTCACAGATAAAATCCTCTAATTAGTAAGGGAATATCATCTTGAAATCAGGAACAGTTCCAAGTGTAAAAATCCTCTAGTGGAAAAAAAATCCTCTAATGGGGTTTAGGAATTTAGGGATAAGCTATGTGCGTAATATGTGGTGATATTACACTACTTGCTCATCTGATGAATTGATAGCTACTCTGAATTAGTAACTCTGAAAAGAAGAAACAGTTCTGATTAAAACACAGTGACAATCCAAAGAACTATGGCTGGTCTACGTCTTTTCTGAGATCCAAAGTCTGAAGAGCAGGAGAATCTGGTCTCTATTATCGAATGCTAAAGAGGCCCAGTCAGTATTAACTGTGCTGTGAAAAGAGAATACATTTGTCCTCCAGAGACTAAAGATAAAAACATAAAAACTTATGGAAAACTGAGCTCAAATGTATTATTGCATATCTATTATTGTGTTGGGGGTGGGAGTGAGAAGGTAGAAGGAGATGCAGGAGCATTTTAAATAGGCTCCGCCTCATAAGATTAATATTTTGTGGTGACAGCAGAGTTACACAATAGAAACAGAAACTAGTGCAGCTATTACTCTTTTTGCCAAAATATAAAATGAAAAATAAATGATCAAAGTAAGGCTAAATGTATCTCTGTGAAAGACATAATATTTCAAAGAGTTTTTAAAAATTAACGGACCTTGGAAATAACAAGAATAAAAATTTAAGCTTTATTAAATATTTTTTAAATACAATTATTTTATGTTAGTCTGGTCATTTAAACAAAATAAGCAGAAGTTGAAGAGTGAGAAAAGGAGAATGGAAAGCAGTGATATATATTTTTAATTTATTTATTTGTTCTAATTAGGTATATATGACAGCAGAATGCATTTTTTTTTTTTTTTTTTGGTACTGGGGATTGAACTCAGGGGTACTCAACCACTGAGCCACATTCCCAGCCCTATTTTGTAGTTGATTTAGAGACAGGGTCTCACTGAGTTGTTTAGAGCCTCACTTTTGCTGAGGCTGGCTTTGAACTCACAATCCTCCTGCCTCAGCCTCCCAAGCACCTGGGATTACAGGCACATGCCACTGCACCCAGCTAGCAGAATGTATTTTGATTCATTGTACACAGAGCATGACTTTTCTCTGTTTGTACATGATGTAGAGTTGCATCATATGTGTAGTCATACATGTACCTAGGGTAATGATGTCCACCTCATTCCACCATCTTTCCTGCTCTCATGCTCCCTCCCTTCCCCTTCCCCCACTTTGCCCAATCAAAGTTCCACCATTCTTCCCACGCCCCTCCCATTATGGATCAGCATCCATTTGTCAGAGAGAACATCCATTTAGGATTGGCTTATTTCACTTAGCATGATATTCTCCAACTCCATCCATTTACCTGCAAATGCATAATTTTATTCTCTTTTAATGCTCAGCAATATTCCATTATGCATATATACCACAGTTTCCTTATCCATTCACCTATTGAAGGGCATCTAAGTTGGTTTGGCTATTATGAGTTGAGCTGGAAAGCAGTTATATTTTGATCTGGGTTCCATCTCTCTGTTCCCTTCTGTTCATGAAGAATTGCCAAATGTAAGGTTTATACAGCCAGGGTGAATTATGAAAATTCATCATTAAAGTTATCTTTTTTTTTTTTTTTTT
>CM053405.1:10775625-10807507 GCA_028644305.1 Xerus rutilus | reverse complement strand
TTCCTTATCCATTCACCTATTGAAGGGCATCTAAGTTGGTTTGGCTATTATGAGTTGAGCTGGAAAGCAGTTATATTTTGATCTGGGTTCCATCTCTCTGTTCCCTTCTGTTCATGAAGAATTGCCAAATGTAAGGTTTATACAGCCAGGGTGAATTATGAAAATTCATCATTAAAGTTATCTTTTTTTTTTTTTTTTTGGTACTGGGGATTGAACTCAGGGGTACTCGACCAGTGAGCCACATCCCCAGCCCTATTTTGTGTTTTATGTAGAGACAGGGTCTCACTGAGTTGCTTAGCGCCTCGCCGTTGCTGAGGCTGGCTTTGAACTCGCGATTCTCCTGTCTCAGCCTCCCTAAGTGCTGGGATTACAGGCTTGAGCCACCGCGCCCGGCTTAAAGTTATCTTTTATGTTTTACCATAATGAGCCAAATACAAAGCACTGAATTATCAAGTGCTCACCTGTATAAAGCACCTTACTTTCAAAATCCCAAGTCAGCTGGTGGCAGTAGTATCATTTTCATGTGGCGTAGACAGAATCCATCCCAAAACTTAGTTCTGTTTTTAGGCCACTTTTTAGTGGTAGGAGTGAGTTAATGGTTTACTAATACACAATGCCATCAGGTTACATAATGACCTGGCAACATAACTCTCCAAATGTTTTATTGTCTAGCAATTACAGAGAAATAAAAATTTATAAAAGTTCATAAGGCAAATATCTGTGATTTGATTGAAGCTGTGTCAAATCCTTTCCTGGGAATAAAAGGGAAATAAACAAAAAAAATTGTATAATGTTTTCATCAGCTATCCACAATTTTTCTATTAATTTAATTTTATTATTTCAACATGTAAAACATGAATGTTTCCAAAGCCAACATCAGATAAGAAGGTACATTCAGAGAAGTCTTTCTTCCATTCCTATTCCACTCTGTTCTTTTCCTTCCCTTATAGATAAACATTTAATTAACGTTGGGCTTATCCTCTAGTGTGTCTTTTCCAAAATATAAGCAAATTCACACACATACATGTTCCTCTCACCTACATGCCTATCTCTCTCCCTTTTGTCCCTGTCCCCAAATATTATGCCATTTTATGGTTTGGCACCTTGTTTTCTCACTTGACAAAATATTCTGCAGATCACTCCATATCAGTATGTAGAAATATTCCCCATTTCTTTTAAAGCACATTTTGAAGCATCTATGTGATCTCTTTGAAATTTTAAAGAAGTCATTAAGCTGAGCATGGTGTCCCACACCTGTAATCCCAGCAACAGGGGAAGCTGAGGCAGGAAGATTACAAGTTTAAGGCCAGCCTCAGCAATTTAGCAAGAAAGACCCTAAGCAACTTAGTGAGACCCTACGTTAAAATAAAGAATAAAAAAGAACTAGAATGTGGTAAAGCATCCCTGGGTTCAATTCCCAGTACCAGAGAGAAAATGAGAGAGGCCTATAAAAGTAAGAACTGTAACACTTGGCGGAATTTAACTGGCTAGTTCCAGCTTATCTGCAGAAAATTTGTTTGGGGATAATTTATCCATGCCAGTCACCTTCTGCCTCCAACTGTTGGCATGTGTTGGGAGTACAGAAACTGACTTTGATCATTTACCCAGGCAAATTACAACTAGGATTTGGGCTAAAATGACATAGAGATAGCAAAAGTAAAACTTACAATTGGAGAAAAGGAAACAATTTCTCTTTTTGCTCTCTCTCTCGCTCTCTGGAAGCCAAAATCTGCAAAGAAATCATGACTTCATCTATAGGATGATGTTTTATGAAAACAATGAAAGAAGTTAGAAATGAGGACTTCTCCTTGCCATGGATCAACATTGCATAGTAGGAGTTATAAAGTTGTAGAGTTGTAAAGCCTGAATTTATATGTGGTCCACTGTATGTGGGGAGGTTATGACTTATTTCAAAATCAGACACCAATCTCCAGGATTAAGCCTTCCATCAAAACTGTTAAATACATTGGTTATACTAAATACATAATATAGAGGAATTATGTGCACCCAATGTAGATAATTCCATCAGATCAAGTTTATACAGATCTGCATGGCATCTGCTTCCAAACCACATTCATTGACGTCTCAATGTGATGTCATTGGTTCACTTATGTCAATTCTGAGTTACAGAGCTCTAGAACTGGAGAGTCAAAGCATAATATTGGATCATCCTTGCTAACAGTTGTTCCTTGGGGGTAACTGGAACTTAGTCATTTAAAAGAAAGTGTAGCTGGGCACCATGGCACGCGCCTGTAATACCAGCACTTTGGGAGGCTGAGACAGGAGAATCAAGAGTTCAAAGCCAGCCTCAGCAAGGACAAGGTGCTAAGCAACTCAATGAGACCCTGTCTCTACATAAAACACAAAATAGGGCTGGGGATGTGGCTCAGTGGTTGAGTACCTCTGAGTTCAATCCCCGTTACCAAAATAAATAATTGAAAGTGTGGGATAGAGTGTGGGGTGGGGGCTGGGAAATCAAAACTTTGTAATGTTTATTCTTTCTTTTTGCATTAGCTTCTTCAAAAATTGGGCTTTACAATAATTTTAGGTACTAAAAATGATATGATATTGCTGATCATTTATGAAGCTGTTTGGCAAAAAGTAACTTTCCATGCTCCAAAATCAATGTTAATTTGCTCTTTCGGTGTTTTAGATTTTTTCCCCCGCCACATATCCAGCCCTTTCATTTTGAGACAGGGTCTCTCCAAATTGCTTAGGGCCTCACTAAATTGCTGAGGCTGGCCCTGAACTTGTGATCCTCCTGCCTCAGACTTCTCATCCACTGGGATTACAGGCATATACTACCAAGCCTGGCTAAAAATATTTTTTAAAAAATCTTCTTTTTATAAACTTACATATTCTCATTATGTTAAACACAAGAAAGTAAAAAAAGAAAGTAATAATTACCCATATTCATTCCACACAGCTATCATAACTACTGCAAGTTGTTGAGCATATTTTCAATTTTCTCCCAGTACTTTTTCCTGTGTACACATATGTACACTGTTGAATGTAGTCTATAAATTTTGTGATAATATTTGACTGAAAGCAACCAAATATAAGTTTTAAAAACAAGACAAACCTGTATCTTCCAAAAGATAACACCTTCTGAATCTAATTTTATTTATTTATTTATTTATTTATTTATTTAGTTTGGTACTGGGGATTGAACTCAGGGGTACTCGGCCACTGAGCCACATCCCCAGCCCTATTTTGTGTTTTATGTAGAGACAGGGTCTCACTGAGTTGCTTAGCGCCTCGCCCTTGCTGAGGCTGGCTTTGAACTCACGATTCTCCTCTCAGCCTCCCAAAGTGCTGGGATTACAGGCGTGCACTGCTGCACCCGATTTGAATTTAAATACCTCTGGGATCTCTTCTTGGCTTCTGGGTAATTTTCCACTAGTTGTTATTTGTATTCTAGAATTATCTTTACAAACAACTACAAAGTTTAAAGGGGAGGGGAACAAAACTCCCTTTAAATTCTGTTATCTGATTTTGTCTCTGATGTCCCATTCACTCACACAAATCTCAAGAGTACTCTTTGATTTAATTAAAGATGACATGTAATCACTCATTTAAAAGTATACAAGTATACTTCAAAAATACTCAAACAAGGATAGTATGTTTATTTTTTTGATACTAGCAAATGGAACCCATGGCTTTGTGCAAGCTAGGCAAGCACTCTACCACTGAGCTACAACCGCAACCCTGGATTACAGCCTTTGATTCACTGGAAATTTCTCACAGTTCTGCCTTAAGATAAAAAGTGTGCTTTTACATTACCAACAGCAAGGAAGTGGCAGGCTCTGTTCAGAGACCAGTGAAAGCAGACTGGCCTTGATGAGGATTGATCTAGGACTTCATCAATCCTACATTCTAGACAAAGGTCATGTAATTAGACCACTTTAAGTGAAATGAGCCTAAGAAAACCCAGACTAAAAGAATGGCTCAATTAGGAGGCTATATTTGCTTTGCAAAAAGAATTCTCTCCCAGAGAATTACTTTAAATAACCCTTTGTATGCTTAAAGTCATAGTCAACTACATTGAAACACCTTTCAGGAACTTTCTCCTACCAAGAGTACCCCACACAAGAACTTCCTGTTTTGCTGGAAAATCTTTTAAATGTTGCTGTTTGACACATTTAACAATAAATAATTACTAAAGCTTCATTTTAATTATAGGTGATATAATTTGGAGTTACATGCAGTTGGGAGGTAAATTAGCTTTTCTTGTTTAGATTGTGTGGAATTTAAATAGTATTTTTAAAGGGCATAAAATATGGCAATATTTAATACTTCCAATACAGTTGTGAAACACCTGCATCACAACACTGAGGTCTCAAACTCACTATTCAATAAGTCTTACAAAGCTAAATGTGAGATAATAGGTTCAGTCCTGAGCTTTTTCAATAAGCTTCTTTAATTCATTATGCTTATTAAACTTAAAAATGATGTGAGTAAGGGGATACAAAATAAGTGCAAGACAGCCTACATAACTTGCCCAGACCAGTAAGTACAAAATGAAAACGCAAGGCCCCTTGTGCTCAAATTAAAGAGCTTCAAGAGCACAACAGCACAGTGCTACACCAATGACAAGCCCTGCTAAGTGCCAGGCCCTAGGTGACTGCACAGGCCACACACCCATGAAGCCAGTCCTGTAGAGGCCCTTTTCATTTCCCACGTTGCACTTTCCTGTGGTCATGTGCTGGGGCGCCGGATGGATGCTGGCTTTGGCGTACTGTTGAGTTTTAGGTAAGCCTCTCAGCACGGCAACTATCTGGAAATCACTGTGGACACAGTATTATAAAACAATTTTCTTTCTTTCCCTTTAAAGAAAGGCTTTGCTAGATGGCTTTTTCTTTTTTCTTTTTTTTAAACAACAGTTGCATAATATTAGCAAAACTGCTAGAAACAAGTCTGAGCTCCTCCGCAGGTAGCCAGCCCTAGCTAGGGAGCCTACGGGTCTTTGCTGCCCTCCGTATTTCCTCCAAGGGAAAAGGGTCACCGTCGCCCCTGGAAATCCTGAAAGAGAGGTTCACTCCCCGGCGACCTTGGTCCCTCTGCCCCGTGGCACTTCCATTTCTCCCGGTCCCCCAGCTCCGCGAAGCCGTCTCCACCGCCGGCCAGGAGCTGCACCCCGCACCTCCCCGCCCACACCCAGGCCAGGTGCTCTGGGATGGGGCTCGCGCGGCGCCCGCCAGTGGGGCCAGGGGCCTTCCCAGTCCCGCAGCCTACGGACCCTGCGCCGGGCTCCCCACTCGCTCGTCTGCACTCTGCCTGCCCGGGTTCCCAGGTCTTCCGGACGCCCTTGCCCTCCCAGGATGACGCGGGGACACGAGGGCCCGGCCCGGAGCCTTGAGATGGCCGGGAGACCCTGTCCTCCCCCGCCGCCCTTTGCGCGTGCCAGGTCCCCCGGGCCTCCGCGTCGCGTCCCAGCCCCGCTTCCCCTGCAGGCTGCGCCGCCGCCCCTGGGTCGGCAGAGGCTCCGCGGCGAGTCCCACCCCGCGCGCCGGGGACGCGGCTGCGGCGGCCCGCGGCCTGTGCGTGCGCAGCGCCCCCGGCGGCCGAGCCGAGCGCAGGAGGCGACGGGGGAGGAGGCCGCGGCGCGCCCGGCCCAGCCCGGCCCCCTCCCCAGTGCCCCCGGCCCCGCCCGGGTCGCCGGCGGTGTCCGCGCCTCCGCGCCCGCCCCTGATTTCCTCCGCGCGGCGGCGGCGGCGGCGGCAGCGGCGGCGCCTCGTGCGCGCGGTTATTTATTTATTTCCGGGCCCCGGAGCGCTTATAATGGAGCCGCTGTCAGCAGAACCTTCTGCTGCCGCCGCCGCCGCCGTCCCTCCTCTTTTTTTTCCCGGCAGATCTTTGTTGTGTGGGAGGGCAGCAGGGATGGACTTGAGCTTGCGGATCTCCTGCTAGAGCAGCTGCGCTTGGAGAGGGCGCCGCAGCCGCGAGGAGGAGCCGCCGCCGCCGCCCCGAGGCCCCGCCGGACGCGGCCTCCGTCCGCCCGCGCCCCCGCTCGCCCCTCGCCTCCCTGCAGAGTCCCCTCGCGGCGGCAGATGTGTGTGGGGTCAGCCCACGGTGGGGACTATGGTGAAATTCCCGGCGCTCACGCACTACTGGCCCCTGATCCGGTTTCTGGTGCCCCTGGGCATCACCAACATAGCTATCGACTTCGGGGAGCAGGTAAGCCCCGGACGCGCCCCCTGCCCGCGCGGGCAGCGCCGCCCCGCGCCCCGCACCCCGCACCCAGCGCCCGGCACCCTGCGCCCTGCTCGCTCTGCTTGGGCCTTAGACGCCAGGAGCCAGGGGATGGACCAGAGGGGAATCACCTGCTCCGAGACCTTTTTATCCTAGAACATTTGGTTGGGTTTGCAGCTTGTCAAGGATGACTTTTCCAGCACCCCATTCCCTCTCTTCCTCCCAGTTATTCAGGGGACTTTTCCAGCGCTCCCTGGAAAATGATAAAAGACCAAAGACAGGGTGGTGTGAACTTCACCTATAGAAGGGTTTTTAGTGCACAGAAGAATTATGTAATTTGCGATTATGTAAACCTTGGGTCCATAACTCAAATGTACTTTCTAGTAGCTTACGTGCTGGGATTTTACTTATGCACGGTTGGTAGGGACAAGCATGGTGGGGAGATTTTGTCTTAGAATGTGTACAAATTGATTTTCCAGGTACTTCTAATTTTTAAATTTTTGTTTTGTAGCCTAGGTAAGGAGTAGGGGGGGTGTCCCAAACGAGTCTTGTTATGTGGACCATTGACTGTCTTCTCTGAACTTTGGGGGTTTTAACACCTGCCCCTACGCCTTGGACCACTAAAAGGGGGGAACACATTTGTGTTTCTTGTTGCCTTCTCGTCTTTATTTCTTATGTTTTCTCCATGTGGCGTCATTGCAAATCTAGCGCTGCAGGCTCTCTGAAGCGCCAGGGTACCGTACCCTGCGCTTTGCCTGGGGACCTTTTTTTTTTTTTTTTTTTTTAAACAGGGCCTCTGGCGGGATGCAGTTGCATTCAAAGGCCCAGGAAGAGAATTTGGGCATGGGACCTGCATATTTTCAGAAGGCTAACACAGCTAGCTACTTTTTGCTAATTGGTTCTTTTCTCTTCTTCATTGTGCTTCAAAGAAGTTAGACTGAAATGCTCTTTTATTCGGTAGAGTTTTTTTTTTTTTTTAATTGTAGTTCTAGAGGGATGGACACATGTAGTCCAGCCACCCAGTGGGCAGGTGTATTATGCCCCGCTATAGTGAATGATGATTCATAAGTAATATACGAACCCTAAGGTGGAGAGGTGACTGGGGAGTACATAGATAAATGCAGCGACTGTTTTGCATGCTTTGAAGATGATTAAGAAGTGCAAAATTAAAAAATAAAGCATCTCATCTTTCATGCTTCTGACTTGTCAAAGAACAAAAGGACAGCAAATAATTTTGGTATCTCTTGGAGGAGGGTTTTTTTTTTTTTCATGATTATAACACCAGTTTGTGATTCCTTCAGAAAATGTGGACAAAACTTTTAGAATGGAAATTCTGCTATGTGTAAGATTCCACTGAAAGTTGAATAAGCTCCACATATGTGGCCACATAAAGGAATTACACACGGATAGTCTCAGATCTCTTAGCGTGTGTGGAGCAGGGGCTACCAGAGGCCTTGTAGCATTCTATGCAGTGTCTCCTGATAGTCTCCACCAACATCATCTATTTGTATGATAATGCAAACTAAACACTGCATATGCAACATTATCATAATGTATATAGATTTCTTTCATTTTACAGCTGTATCAACAAAGAAATCCATTTATGGAGTATTTATTCTCGCAAAATGTATTATCACTTTTTTTTGGTGATTTTGACAGAGATGTTGAGGATGGGCATGAATTCTATACCATAGAAAAACGTTATATGGAATAGAATGACTTGCTTTTTAATATCAAAAATAAGTACCATAGGAAAGAATGAGACTATATCTATTATTGCAGAAACTAAAAGTAAAATGATGTTGCAGGATCTTCTAGGTATGTAAAGCAGTTTATGATAACTACATCTATACTTATCCTTTTGTCTCCATTTTTACAAATTGCAAATCTGAAGCATTATTCACTTACATTCATTGAGCACCTAGCATGTGCTTAAAATATCCTCAGCACATGTTAGGTCTGAGGGAAGAATGAGAAGCTTAAACATAGCAAGTCATTTCATTTGTCCAAGATCACATAGGCAGTAAATGGCAGAGCTAAAGTTCAAGTCCACACCCACCTGGCCCTTATCCATCCACTATCTGCTTCCTCTAGTTAGGTTTACACAATTAAATTTGTCCAGGATTCTTAGAAACTTAGAAATAAGTTCTAGTTTTTCAGATTCTCATCCTAGGCCTAAATTTAATATTGTCATATTTTGAACTTTGAAGACTCAACAGATGAAGGACAATCAGAAAGAAGGCTCCTAAGAAAAGATAATTATAACCAAGAAGTTTGTTATTCAAATAATTAAATCAAAACCATATCTTATTTTAATAAGGTTGGCATAGCCCTTTGTTAAGAGGAGAAAATGAACAAGTGATAACCTCAAGATAAAAGTGTTTGAAGTTGATATTTATCATTAGATCGATACAGGTTGCTAAGGAGAGAGGAATGGTATTGCACCATATTTTAAACTGCAATTCTTTTAAAGACCCACAAAGTATGTTTGATTTCACCATGTTCAAGGGACTATTGTTTGTTTAAAAATTAAACTTTAAACAAAATCCTTTATTTCCTTAAATGCCAAGACCACCAAACTATGTAGAATAAATTAGAGACTTTTTTTGAAAGGTACTTAATAGCACTTAAAATGTTAAGGACTCCTTTGCTGTGAAGACTTTGAAGAAGAAAAGAAAGTTGCAATTGCTCTCAATTAAGGGGAAAAGTGCACTTTCGTAGAATCCACTCTCCAGTCTCATGAGTAATGTCAGGTATTCAGATGGCTCCAAATGAGTCACATAATTTGATAGGGTCCAATATAATCCTTCCAAGACCCAAAGTATTTGTCTGTGAATGAAGAGTTTTGCATATGGATTGTTCCAGTTACTGGAGATGCATAACAAGAATGTTTAAGTGTTTTCTCATCCCACCCTTTCTAATTTAGGAAATCTGTTAGGCTCCCAAGTGTAAGAGGTTCTCAAATTATGAATGTCACAAAAATGAGAGAGAGAGAGAGAGAGAGAAGAAGAAGGAGGAGGAGGAGGAGGAGGAAGAGGAGGAGGGGAGGAGGGAAGGAGAGAGGGAAAAGAGAAAGAGAAGGAGAGGAAGGGAGGGAGAAGTCCAAGAAAAAGAGATTAATGCATGTTCTTACTGAGTAGGTTAATGCATGTCTACTGAGTAGAGAACCACACCCCTCAAAAAACAAAACACCAGAAACAAACAAAAGTTTCCCATTAGACCAGGAAGTATGGAGATGTAAGAGGGTGAGTGTAGTATGTGGCTCCAGCCCTTACTGGGAAGGGGCTCTTCATCCAGGTCACTGAACCAGGGAAGGGGCCTGCCAGGCAGAGCTCACCTGGAATCAATAGTAATGAAAGCATCCTTTTTTGGCCCACTTTCCAAGATGCTTAAAAACAGAAATGTAAATCTCAAGCTCTTTCTCAGTAACTATGGGGAGACAGCTTCTTTCTTCTATTTTCTTCTTCTACCCAGTCCATTCTATATTATTGAAGTAAATTTCAAAATAATTTTTTTCTTGTTATAAAAATAATATATGCCTGTTGTTTAAAGTTTGGTGAATACTAAAATGGGGGTGGGGGAGTACCTCTAATGACTCTCTGAAGAGAAAACTCCTTTAATAATTTGGATCTCTTCTACCAACCTGGTTTTTTTTAAAACAAAATTGAGGAAGTGTGTGTGTGTTTGTATGTGGTATCAAAAAACACAAGCATTTTCCCTCAAGTCATTTAAAAATATTTAAGTAGGATTTTTAGAGGCAGCATAATATTTGACTACTGGAGTGTGCTGTAATCCCTCTTGCTGTGTATTGCCCTATTGTTTAAACGCTGAGCTTTCTTGTTTGTCCTTTGGTAATGTAAAGTTTTAGTGGACATCCTTGTGCCAAGCGGATGGCATGCTTTCTCTGCCTGCCCTGGGCTCTGTGCTTGGCGCGCTTTGGGTCCCTATTTCAGCTCCTCATTCCTACATAGAAAATGAGGTCTCACCTTTCTTGCTGTTTAGTCAAGGACACTGTGATCTCCTCAGTGAAGTTGATCCCCACTTTCCTGCTGTGTGTTCCTAATCTCTTTGGAGGCCCATCTACATTTAAAAGTACTTCTTTTTAGATGACTTAGGTAAGTAGGTTGTTTCAAGAGCCACAAAGGTATAATCCTGTGGTTAGTAGGTTTACTCGTTGTTGATCTGTTGAGGTGGTTTGATGACCAGCCTAAATAAATACTGCTTTGTCAGAACACTTTTTTCCAGGAGTTTCCATCATACCTGCAGACAAGGTCTACATGTCTTTCTAATAACAGTTCAGATTCTTTCAAGGCAGTTTTTGAAGCGTGTGGTACAGTGTTGTTCCCATGCTGTGGCACTTGTTAGATGTGACGGATCTAGCTTAACATTAATGGTCACTCATTTCATTTCCATTTCTTTTCACTTTCTTGGTATGTGTGACCCATGCTCACCCTTCGTCCCTCGTGCCTGGTGTTGATCCCAGGACCTCAGGCCTGCTGGGTAAGCACTCCACCAGTAGCTGCATCCGCAGCTGTTTTATTTTGTTTGAAATAGGTGCCCAGGCTGGCCTCAAACTCCTGGGCTGAAGTGCTGGGACTCCTGGGTAGTGGGGACTATAGGCATGTGCCACTGCACCCCGCTTCCCTTGTTTGATTTGGAGTGATAGGTCATGTTGGAGGAGGAGGAGGAGAGACCCTGGAGTGTCTGTCCTATGTGAGTTGGAGTAAATAAAAAATCACTAAACCTCCTGGTATAACATACCAGAGTAACTTCAGTTGGATATTATTTTTTTAAAAGATAAATCACGTATTTTTGAGCATCTGAGACTGTAGTTGCTGTGGAGAAAACCCTATTTTCTGTAGCCTTATCTGGATATGAGCTACCCACATGAGTGAATTTTCTTGATAACCGAAGTTGACCCTTCTAAGTGCAAACCCCTGAGTTTTCTTCTTCTTCTTCTTTAATATGAGAACTAGTGATGTTGAACATGTAACCTATGTTGCATATTTCTCTACTTCAGTAAATTAGTGTAAAACATAATGTAATATTTTTGGAGGCCTGTGAATGCCTGTCTTGTGCTGGGCAATCAAGGGTATCCACTGACATGGGACATGCAAAATGCTGATCAGTTTGACACCAGCTTGTGGGAACTGACTTTGGCCAGTCCTGGGCCCTGTGTGGCCATTACTCCTGTGGGCCTTGTGATACCATTGGATGTGTGGTGGGTGTTTTAAAGAATATTTTGAGGTCATGGAGCTGCTTTTATCACTTTCCTACTAACCAGTTGCTGATTATCACTTTTCTCTTCTTGCTGCATATTGTACCCACCTAACCATTTCAATAACAACAACAAAAATAGAACAAAAATAGCCAGTATGCATTAACTTCTTGCTTTTAATTTTCTGCTTCAGAATAAAGCACTTTGGAGACCTCCTTCGGGAAAATCATGTACCACTTTGTGACAGTTGTTTTCCTTCACTAATTTTTTTTTTTTAACCAGAGATCGAACCCAGGGTTGCTCTACCACTGAGCCACATCCCCAGCCCTTTTTACTTTTTGAGACAGTTTTGCTTAGTTGCTTAGAGCCTTGCCAAATTGCTGAAACTAGCCTTGAACTTGATCATCCTGCCCCAACCTCCCACGTTGCTGGGTTTAAAAGGATTATAGGTGTGTGCGCTGCCACTCCCAGGTTTTCCTTCACTAATTTTACTTCTGTTCAAGAAAAATTCCGAAGTTAATGTCACTGAATGATCCTTTGAACAAGAGAAGGGAGCATTGCCATATTTGGCATAGCCTCTACCCTCAAAAGTGCTTAGATCCAGGTTAAAAACAAACAAAAACCACACTTATGAAACCTCCGCTTTGCAGTCAGGGAGCCAGAGCAAGATGTCTAATTGGACAATGTGTAACAGGGGGTCACTTGATGCTTTGACTGTATCCCTTGTGGCTTTGAAACTTACATGGTTTCTTTTCCCCCAACCTTCTTCTCCCTGATCTTCTTTTCCCTGATCTTCTCTTTCCTGATCTCTCCTTCTTAATCTCATTTTCTCCTAATCACCTCTTTAAAAACCCCGTTCCTGCTGATGGGCAGAATCACAGCCTTTGGGACAGGAGTCCCTTGTGTTTTTCCTTCGCTGGCAAAGCAATAAGCCTTCATTTTCCTTTTTCTCAAAACCGTGTCCTCCTTACTGGATTGGCCTCATGGACAAGGACTGAGCTGTGGGCAATAAGCGCAGCACGTGCCCAGGTGCTCAGCCGCTGCAGCTGAGCAGAGTCTGGGGCTGGTGGTGACGCAGCGGGGTGTCTGGACACAGTTCTCATGTTAGGTTGCAGCCCCTCTCTTCTCTCTGGTCATCAAAATGGCTAGCACTGATCTACCGAGATGAAGACAGTGACAGGGTAGGTCCACTGGCAGCTTCCTGTGAAGCCAAACAAACACAGGCTTTGTTTTTATTTGCTTGCTTTTGTTATTTCTATGGCTTTGAGGTCATTCAGGTTCTGGTCTAACAAGCAAATACCACTTATGACACTATGAGAATAGATGAGCTTAAAGTGACAAAGACAGCACTGGAGACTTTTATCTCAGTCAACTGGAAGGCGTGTGCACCACAACTTTGTATGATTGCTTCTTTATACCAAATGTGTTTCTAAGCCCATCCTGGGAAGGCCATGACTTGGTTATTTGTTGGAGCAAAAGGGGGTACTTATTTCCGTAAAGACTTACCTAAAAACAGCCTATACATCTGGTTCAGGAAACGTCATGGGGTCCTTAGTGACAGATGGACCAGCTCTTGGGGTACACATTTTGCTTTAAGGTAGCTTGCAGGTTCTTGATCTTATTTTATTATTTATTTATTTATTTGCAGTACTGCAGATGGAACCCAGGGGCACTCTACTACCGAGCTTCCTTCTCAGTCCTTTTAATTTTTTTATTTTGAGACAAGGTCCTGTTTAATTACCCAGCTTATTTTTAGATTTTTTAGGGTGTTTTCATGGGACTAGTTTGGCGAGGCTTCTGGTGATTGTGACATCCTTACCACTGTGAGAGGACTGCTTTTCTGTGCAGAGGTCACATTTTTGGTAAGAATGCAGTCTTCTGGGCTGGGGTTGTAGCTCAGTGGTAAGAGCACTTGCCTAGCATGTGTGAGGCACTGGATTCGATTCTCGGCACCTCATATAAATAAAGGTTCATTGACAATTAAAAAAAAAGAAAAAGAAAAAAAGAATCTGCAGCCTTCTTCCCAATATGGATGACATCTGACCGCAGCCTCAGGGGGAGATAGTATGAAGCTCCTTATCCTGCAGCACAAGAGCCAGAGGCAGTGCCTGAGTACCTTCATGTCCAGTCTGTTGTCACCTCCTGGCCCCATCTGCACCTCCCACCTTCGCAGAGATGAGCAGCAGTGAGGACTTTTGGCTGTGGCTGGAGGTGGGGGGAGTTAAAGAGTGGGAATGCTGGATAGGAAGTCCAAGGTGACTGGAAAAATGAAGCCAAGACACTGCAAGACGTCTAACTGGAATTAAATGACTGGAAAACAGAATCTCTTGATAAGTTAATGAGACTTTTTCAAGGGAGCAAGATGAGGCTGTAATGAGGAGGGCAGAAGTCAGCTTTGTGATTACAGTTTCTGAGAGTGTTTTGTAAGGTAGCTTATTTTATGAGTGACCCAAAGAGGAATCCCTTGGTCCAGAAGCTTTCGGGTGCTATAGTTCTGTGTGGGCTTTTATGCTGCAGGTTGGTCACTCCAGTTTATTTTTTTCAGCTAAAATGATAGTGAATCCACGTTGGCAAGCTTCTCAGAATCCCTGCTCTGTTTTTATAAAATATAACATTAAGTCAGGGGAGGTATTTGAGTCCCTGTCGTGTTCTAATTTGCCATTTGGCCTAGGTGTGACTGTTCTGTTTCTAAGACTCTGTTTAAGATGATAAGAAGTTTGTGTGTTCTTTAATAAACAACCCAGGGAGCTGTTGGCCATTGGGTCATGCATTTTAATTTGGAGGATCTGAAATAGCAGATCCCTCCCTTTGTCTGTCTCTCTCTCTCTCTCTCACACAAGCACACACAACAAAACAAAACAAAAAAAAAACTTCACTTCTAAACATCTTAGTTCGGCAGGAAATTCATCATAGTTAAGACGTGAGGCCTCTCACAATGTGTGGCCTAAACTTGACATTTTGTAATGACAAACTGTGCAAAGGAGAGTAACAAATAACCATGCTTCATAGGAAGAGGTAACATTCACCTATTCATAGTGCTAGCCAAGTCCAGCACCACAGTAACCCAGAAGTGAACTTGCAGCCAACCTGATAAGGGAGCCAGAGCCGGTATCGCTCTCTCAACTCAGAGATACCAGGGCTCCCTCAGGCCTTCGGAGACCTTGCTGTTGTTTGGGGTAGGGCACTTTAGGAAGCAGCCTTGCATCACCTGGGAAGACACCTGTCCTGGAGCCGGACCTGCAATAGGACACACCTCATTTCTACTCCCACACAGAGGTGTTCCACCACCCAGAGTTCACAACTATGGGACTGTTCGCTCAACGTGGGCAGGTGCCCTGGCATTGTGGGTGGTTAGCCCACTCCATGTTTACCAGACCTTCCCAGTAAACCAGAGCTTCAATAGTGAATAGAAGGGGGCCTGGGCCTACTTCCAGGGCAACTAGAGACCCACCACTGGCCTAATGCCACTGGTGGTAGTGAGCATCAGTAGCTGAATTGCAGGATCCCCTTTGTTTTCCTGAAACTCTCATTTACTCTAAGGTGTATTCTTTTAGAGAGGGGCCAGGGGATGCTGTTTTTCTTTTTTAAAAAAACTGAAGTATAATTTACATACAGTGGTATGTACAGCTCTGAAGTGTATAAGTCCATGAGTTTTGACAAATGGCAAAGGCATATCCATGCCAATCCATACCCATCAGGATATGGAACATTTTATTAGCCCAGAAGGTTCCCTAGTACTCATTACTTTCTTTTTTTTTTTTTTTTTTGCAGTACTGGGGATTGAACCCAGGGGCACTTTACCACTGAGCTATATCCCCAGCCCTTTTTATTTTTTATTTTGAGACAAGGTCTTTTTTTTTTTTTGGTACCAGGGATTGAACTCAGGAGTCCTCGACCACTGAGCCACATCCCCAGCCCTATTTTGTGTTTTATGTAGAGACAGGGTCTCACTGAGTTGCTTAGTGCCTCGCTATTGCTGAGGCTGGCTTTGAACTCGCGATTCTCCTGTCTCAGCCTCCTTAAGTGCTGGGATTACAGGCGTGAACCACTGCATCTGGCTTGAGACAGGATCTTGTTAAGTGGCCTAAGCTGTCCTCAAACTTGCCATCCTCCTGCCTCAACCTCCCAAGTAGCTTGGATTACAGGTGCATGCCACCTCCTCCTACCCCTTTAAGGTCTTTTTGACTACCTCCCCTCTATTCTGATTTTTGTGTCAGCTTTTGTCACTGCTTGTACAAAATGGCACATACATATTCAATCCTTGGATACTTGAGGTTGGGCTGCTCCTTGTTATTAGAGTGTGTAGCACCGTTTTTCTTCCCTATTCCAAAATATAGCTTTTAGTAGCATTTAGGCAGGCAGAGAGTTTGTCTTTTGTGTGAAATAACTTTTAATGTGCACTATGTGATGTTTTTAATTCTCCTGGTGATAAATGTCTTAAATTATATGAACTGCTGATCATTTTGACGTTCAGACATGGTTGAAAATTAAATGTTTTTTAAAAGCTAGCATAAAACAAATCATGGCATATACATACAATGGAGTGTTATTCAGGTTTAAAAAGGAATGAAATTATGATGTGTGCTACAACATTGGAGAACCTTGAAGACATACACTAAGTGAAGTAAGCCAGATGCAAAAATACAACTGTTGTATGATTCTCTGTGTATGAGGTACCTTGATTGGTCATAGCCAGAGAGGTGGAAGATAGAATAGTGCTTGTGGGGCTGGGGGAAGGGGAATAGGGAAGTGTTTCAACTTGAGATGATAAGAAACGTTCTGGAGATGGATGGTGGTGATGGTTGTACAGTAGCGTGAATGTACTTGATGCTACTGACCTGTATGTACACTTAAAAATTATTACAGTGATAAATGTTTACGCTATGTATATTTTCTCAAAAATGAAAAAAAGAAAGTAACATCAGAGCTATGGGGATAACCTGCACTGTTTCCTTTTATCTTCCTGTTGGAGAGGATGTCCGTTAAAAAAAACTACATTTATTAATTTTATTCTAGTTATGGATATAGTTCATTTTTATTATAGAAAGAAGGAAAATACAGGTTATCAAGACAAAAATAAGAATCTTCGGCAAGCCACCACCTGGAGACCTACATTTTGTGCATAGTCTCCTTATCTCTTTTCTGTGCATATAGATACATTAGAACTGAATTATAGCCTTTTTCTACTTTATATCATAGGCAATTTCCCTTGATTAAAATATTCATTTGAAATGTGATGGTTGGCAGGGCGGGCATTCTGTTACATGGCATATCAGCCTTCATTTAACCAGTCCTCTGGGGTTAGGTGTTCAGGTGGTTTCTGTTTTGTTCCTATTATTAACGGGGTTAAGAAATTGTTTGCACAGAAATCTTTGTACATGTCTATTTCTTTGGATTAATACCTAGAAGTTCTGGTCACATGCATACACCTTTTCAAAGCTTGTGCTGAGTGACACTGCATTTCATTGTAGAAAGTTGCTCTGGTATCCCTGGGAGACACTGAAGTTGGATGTGTCCCTGTCCCTGGCACACAGTGAAATGTCTCCTCCCTGGGATCTGTTTGATGGCATGTGACTTCTATGTGAAGAATCTGCAGTTTAGTTCCCAAGCCATATCAGGTTGAATGCCTTTACATAATTAATTCCTTTTAGTAAAAGTATTTTTTAATGCTGATCATTTGATTATTTCATAATGTAATATTTTAGAACTCTCCCTGGACTTTCCTTTTTTTCAATAAGCATGTTTGGTAACAAATATGTCCTGCTTGAGGGCCGGGCACAAATGCAAGAGGGAGGGATTGTGTAGTTTTATTTGCCTGTGCCAGGGAAGACATCAGAGTCTGCAGGTTTCGGGGCAGAAAAGCAGGCCTTCCTCCCATGAGTTCCTGGATTCTCAAAGAATTTTGCTTCCTGTGAACACATAGGTGGGAAAAAAAAGCAAAACACGCAACTCTTCCTATGAGCCAGGCCCTGCCCGGGGTCTGGGGCATCCTCTGTGGACAGTCACCTTCCCCTCCTTACAGAGGAATGGGTAGAGAGCTGTGGCATGTGGAGCAGCCTTGCCTGATAGCTGGGTCAGGCTCAGAGTCTCCCAGGGGAGTGTTTGGTGTTGACAGTTTTCTAGAGAAATGCAGTTAGTGATACTTAGAGGAAATGGAAGAAGAAATATTTTTTTTCCTCTCTTTTCTGTCATGCTGACTCTGACTTCCATTTTCCCTGGTCTTGCCCCTTATAGTCAACCTTGGAGGAAAGTGAGATGAGAAGAGGGAGAGGGGAAAGAGGTCCTGCTAATGAGGAAGTGAACTGTGTCCCTCTAGCTTTTTCTCTGCTACCAGCAGCAGTGTGCAAGCTGATCAGAGCACAGTGTATAGAAAGAACCCAGATTCCTGGATTCCACCTGTGTTCCTGGACCCACTGACTCTGTGACCTTGAGCAAAGAACTTGACCTCTGTGGGCTTCTGCCTTCCCAACTGTGAAATGGTGGGGATAAAAGGTCAAACCAGTTTTTGGAGTGTAGACCAAATGGATGCAAAAGTGCTTTGAGAAGTAGGAGATACTGAATGTAGGAAGGCAGCTTTGCCGAGCCGCTGAACCTGGCCTGCTACTGTTACACCTGCTTACCTGTTTAGTTTTACACACTCTGGACTAACGCATGTTTTTTTAAGGCATTAAGGGGATTTGTTAAACTAGAGCCAGCTGGGTTATGGTCAAGCAGAACTGTGCAAATGACAGATGCTTGGAACACTTGAATTTTGTAGCATGTATGTCAGCATGTCACTTTTTTTCTCCCCACTTTGGGGAAAAGACATTTAAGGCTGGTTTGTTTCAGTAGAGTTCTTTTTTAATTGAGTTACTAGGATTTAAGTAGTGTGCTTTTTGAAATATTAAATGTTCATTATAGGCTACTTTTGATACAAAAATGGCAGTAGGGTTGCTCTTGTGGTCTCTGGACCCCTCCTCTCTTCTAGATGCACAAGTGAGACCAAACTTCTCTTTTTGCCAACAATTATGACAGTAACACACCAAGGTATTTTGAAGCAACATATGATAGCTGCTTACTGAACTCAAAGTTGTAACTCACTCTCCCAGGCACTTGATGTACATTTTAGAGTTTTTCTACTGTTAACGAATGGGAAGTATAGAGTACAGAGGGCAAGGGTGCATTCAAGAACTCATTCATTCAACAAAAGTTTCTTGGACACCCGTATACAATGTCCCAGGCACAGCACTAGTCACAGAAGATAGAGTTTCGGAGCTGGTTATGGAAGTGCATGCCTGTAGTCTCAGCTACTCATAATAAGGCTGATGGCTGCAGCCCAGGAGTTTGAGGCCAGCCTGGACAACATAGTGAAACACTATCTCAAAAATTTGAAAAAAAAAATGATTTGGGGAAAAGGATAGGAGCAGTCATTGCCATCAGGCAAGTCTTTCTAGTAGGGCACATAGGCAGTAAATAAGATCTGCACTAAGAGGGCCGGGACAGAGGGTTGCTCTGGAATCCTGGCGGAGGCGTCCTCACTCCATCCTAAGGGTTAGGGACATGTCGTGTTCAAGCTGAGACCTGAAGAAGAATAGTGTGTCCCTGTTCTGGAAAGTGGGAGCATTCCCGCTGAGGAATGAATGGTGCTTTGCGTGCTTGGAGCAGGACCAGGATCAGGAGAGGGACAGGAAGGGAGGAGGGCTGGGGAAGAGGACACTGGATTGGGAAGGGCCAGTCAGGGCTGAGTTAGGACTTGATCCTGAGCAGGTGGAATGCTAGTGTTCCCAGTAGGGTGCGGTGTGCTCTGATTTACATGTTTCACAAGTAATTTTGGTTTCAGTGTGGTTAATGAATTAGAGGGAGGTGAGACTCAGGCAAGGAGACCAATTAGGAGGTATGTGGTAACACCAGGGAAATGGCAGTGGCCTGGAAATGGGACCCGCTGACAGAGAAGCCAATCTGGAATCAAGTGGACCCTGCCGGGCTTGGATGGGGTGGGAGAGGAGGGGGTACATGATGGTGACCCCAATTGTTTTAAATGCTGGGTGGGAGTGAAGAACCCTGTTTCAGCCATTGTTAATTTGTTAATAGGTTTAGTAAAATGTTTTAAATTTCTTGCAAATTAGGAGGAGTGAACAATGGCAATTACAATAAGTACTCAGTATCTGGATTTCTCTTTCTCTCTGCAACAACTCCAGTACATTTCATGTAAATGAACGTTTTTCTAGATCTTCTTTTTACCTAAATGCACATGCTATGAATATTCATTTGTTCCTTTAAAACATAAAAATGCTTTCTTATAACACTGTCAGTTCCCAGCCAATACCTTAATGAAATAATGATATGGAAAATTCAAGCCTATGTGTGAATATTGGCATTGGAATACACTAGGACATTGGAGAAAGCAAATTTATCTGCATCATCATCATCATGGTCTGCTAAGGATAATACTTTAGTTGGACCAGGTGCCTGGTGACAGCAGAGAGACGCCATCTGGAATGAAATTTACAGTCTCCTTGGTTTGCTTGGTCTTTCTGTATATTAAATGTTTGCTGTGTAAACAACAGGGAATGAACTCACCTGAGAGGATTTCTTTTTATGGTTTTGTTTTAGGGTTTTGTTGTTGTTTTTAGTATCATCTATAGTTTAGTATGGGTGACATAAAATTAATTTGGAATACATTTTCCTATTAAAATAATGTTATATATTGTGATTAAGTTTCCAAACTACTCTGCTATAGTTGTATAACCCCTAATGTTATTAAAATACATAGCACTGAGTAGTGGTAGAAAACCACACTGCTAGAATAGTTGTAATTGGGAAAACAGTAGTTTGATAAATATATGTATTTTTGTCTTTAAGAACAGTTGTTTTAATTACCACGTAAGGTGGTGATACAGTTTGTGGGGGGTGATTTGGTGTTAAGGGCCTTAGAGATTGAATTAGTTTAAGATCAAGCCAGGCTCAGGGGCACACACCTATAATCCTAGCTCCTTAGGAGGCTGAGGCAGGAGGATCCCCAATTCAAGGCCAGCCTGGATAATTTAGCAAGACCTGTCTCGAAATAAAAAAATAAAAAGGGCTGGGGATGTAGCTCACTAATAGAATATCCCTGGGTTTAGTGTCCAGTACTGATAAAAAAAATATGAATAAATAAAATCCAGAGATCTTCTAGATGAAGATGACTCTTAGCTGTGATTACAATTTTTGAAAGCTTAGAACTGAGAGAGGAGTGGGAAGCAACTCCCAGGGGGTTACCTAGGCAAGACTTGGAAGCATTAGAACTCCTATGCAGTATTGAGAGAATTCTCCTGGGGAGGTGGGGTGCCCTGCAGGATACTCCAGGACTTCTGCTTTCCTGCTAGTCTTGCACCCAGGACAGCTTGGGTCTGCTGGAATGGGAAGTGAGATAAGAACGAGAATGTGCCTTCAGCCATTTGCATGGAAGCACGTGCTTTCTGAGGGGTCCCCAGTCCTTGCCTGTAACTTGCTGCAATCTGAAGTATTGGAGCAGTGAGTTTTCTGCTGCTAGAACCACATGTGAGGCAGCTTAAAATATCTTAGCATTGGATATAACTCCCATTTCTTAGAGAAGTGCTTGCTTTGATTTTCACTATCAGTAGCTACTTAGACTTTAAAATTCATGTTCCTGCCTTATAATTTATTGTGACCTGATCATGTCCTGTGTGCCTGGCAAATTTCCAAGGACCTTACCACTTCCATATCGTTTCATTTTCCTTAGCCTTTAGTGGCATTCAGTTCTCTATGTGTTATTGCTGTGCTTTCTAGTGATAGTAAAATTTTAAAACACCTACCTCTCTCCATCAGTTTAGGCTTACCTATTGTCTCCATTCAATTGAGATATAGATAAATAGGTAGATAGATACGCATGTGTGTGTATGTATGCATATAATATATATATATATATATATATATATTTGCAAAATAGGGTAAAAGAAACATTTAATGTGAGATAACCAAAATATACTTGTAAAGTCAGTATTTAAATGAGAATTTGGTAAGTGTAAATTTTTTTGTAATTGTACCATATCCGTTTTGTAAAAGGAATATCTCTAGTTATATATATTATGCCCAGACCATTTTTTTTATAATCAATCATGTCATCTCCAATGTAAGAAAAATTATTTTGAACTGAGGGTGTGGAAAACAATTTCTTAACCCATTCTTGTATCCTTTTTTATCTTATTTCTTATTTCAGGATGCCACAAAATGAGCATTACCCTCTTTGCCTGATACATACTTCACATTTGTAGAGCATTTCTCAGTTTGTGGAGTATATTCTTTTTAAATGAGATAGTTATTTCACAATCCAATGGGCTGCCCAGAAAGAAAGAAAGCTGTCCCCAGAGGATGTCTATAGAGGATGTGTCTGGAAACTCCATCGGCCTCAGATCCTTAATTTTCCTCCTTCAAGATGAAGAACTTCTCCCTTCTGTTCTGCAGGGTGCTGCTTTTGTGTGTGTGTGTGTGGTGGGGGGATTAACAGGAATTGAACTCGGGGTACTTGACCACTGAGCCACATCCCCAGCCCTATTTTGTGTTTTATTTAGAGACAGGGTCTCACTGAGTTAGTTGCTTAGAGCCTCACTTTTGCTGAGGCTGGCTTTGAACTCGCAATCCTCCTGCCTTGAGCTGCTGGGATTACAGGTGTGTGCCACCACGCCCGGCTGCATGGTGCTTCTTAATAGGGCATCTGTCTGAGCATGGTGGAGGGGTCTGGAACCCAGTCTTGGTGTTCTAGAGACCTGACAAGGAGAGCAGCGGGCCGTTGACAGTCAGTAGTCAGGCTCACAGCCCACAGCCCGCCTCTCCTTTCTGTGGGTGCTGGTGTTCTGAGCCTCTTCCTCTCCTTTTGAGAGTTGTCCACTACCGTGGTGAAGAAAGCGGGGTCCCCTGCAGCACTGAGATGTGGGTCACTGCACAGCCCCGGCAGGATTCAGCATCACTTGCAGGCTCAGCCCTGGTTCTCCTGGGATCTGTCGTCACATGGGGCACTGTCTGCTTAAGCCTTCCCAACACAGGGCTGTGACTTGCCTGTCGCTGCCCCCTCTGCCCTCCCCTGAACAAACGTGAGCACAATCCCTTTTCCTTATCTGTGCTCAGAGTACAGTTTTCTGAGAATCTAATCCTCGATGAAAAATACACCTGATGTGAGCTCTCTGGGCTTTAATTGTCTTCCCTTCTGGCAGACATTGCAGTTTCCCTGCTTTTCAGCACCTTTTCATAAATCGGGTGTGTTTTGAAGGTTTGGGGTTTTCTTCCTTCCAAGCTCTCACTAGTTTCAGATTCAGTTGCCCCCGTGGCCATTGTGTTGAATTCCTTCCTCCACATAGCAGCGGGCTCCAGAGGAGGCAGAGGCTCTGCACTCACTCTGTGCCACCCTTCCGGGAGGCACCGTGGCACCCACATCTTACATGGGGTGTCACACCTCTGTCCCTCATCTTCCCATGAGCCCCAGGGTAGTGCTGCCATGGGATTCCACCTACTACCCCGTTCTACCTCCCTCTCTGGTGGGATTCAGCACACAGTAGGAACTTCAAGGGCTTGAGTGAACTAAGTGCACAAGTGGAGGATCGCCTGAAAATCGAGATACCGAATGTGATTCTGCTAAGGCTGGTGCAGAATTCTGCTAAGGCTGGTGTCTTCTCTCTCAATGGAGGGACAGTGGACTCGGTTTATTAGATGTTTTCCTGACTGCAGACCTTAGCACACGTGTAGCACAGGATATGTGGACAGGAAGCTCACAGCACGTTACTGTGCAAGTACCTAGCCAGCAAAGAGCTCCCCTCAGTGTGAATCTGCACTCAGATGGGGAGTTAGTGGTGGTTGGACTTGATATGCACATTTGCTAGCTGGTCCCAATGTAGATGCAAGTGAGACCAGCCCCTGTGAAAAAGTTATTCTTGTGTTTGGTGAGAAATAGATTTCTTTTTTCTGCCTTTCTTCTCTTTTCTTTCTTTCTTTCTTTTTTTTTTTTTTTTGTCTTTTTGCTGCAGTGGGAAGGCCTCACACATTCTAGGCAAGCTCTCTACTACTGAGCTATATTCCCAGACTTTTTTAAATTAATTGCTGAGGCTGGCCTCAAACTTGTAATCCTCCTGCCTCAGCCTCCTGAGTCGTTGGGATCATGAGTGTGCACCACCATGCCTGGCTGAGAAGTTGTTTTCTGGTAAAAAGAAACATGACTTTTGTATGCTGTGATTTCACCTGAGAAAATAAAGTCAGAGGGATCTGAGGCTTATAGAAGGACTCCCTGTTCAGGAGAAGGTCTTTGCCCTGGGGGTCCATCTTGGGGTAGGGAGAGTGTGAAGGAGGTGGGGATACAGAGAAGGCTCAGGACCACTCAGCCCTTAGGGCCACAAGGAAAAACCAGCTTCTCCTAGGCATGCACATCCAGGTGACCATGAAACCAGAATCTTCCTGGATGACAATCTTATTTGACTGACAAGTACAAATCTCCATCAGGGGCGGAGGGATTGTCCTATACAACTGTGGTTCCGTAGACTGAATAGACCAGATGCGAAGAGCAACATTCACGGAACAGTTGTTATTGTGTTCACCATTGTCTCCCTGTAAGGCGCATTCTGTGCTGCACTTTGTACTTGAAATCATCAGGATGGCTCTGGCCAAACCAAGAGTTTTTAATTGTCATTATCCATCAGCAATGGGACCTGGACATAGAATAACACTGAAGTAACAGTAATCTGATACCTAGCAAATACAAATACTTCTTATAGAGCCCCCCATCCACCATCTAACATGCAGCTTAGTAACCTGTGGTAGTTTTCTGTGCAGGCATTGTGAACAGCCATGGTTTTGGACTACCTGTATATAGTTCACATTGCACAGGGAAAAGCCCTCTGGTGTAGGGATTCTGACTTTGTTGCATCACTTACAGTTACACAAAGGGAAAGAGTGTGCTCAGAAATGGAACCAGAACACTTTCCCTCCCCCAAGCCCAGATGGCATGATGAAAGAAAGCATATCTGGGACTGTGGACGAGTCTGGCAAAGAAGAAAGCTGATCCCTAGTGTGAGCCAGTCCCTTAGTGACAGGGTAGAGGTGCAGCCTAGAGGGAAAAGGGCAGAAGTCAGCATGGTATGTGTTTTACAGCATAGCACTGTTTTGTAAACTAAAACCCTGCCCCTCCCCCCAACCCAGAGCAGCAATACCTACTTGTTTGGGATTATTTTAAAACCAGTGTTTCTTTTCTGA
Organism: Xerus rutilus; assembly: GCA_028644305.1. Taxonomy (NCBI): domain Eukaryota; kingdom Metazoa; phylum Chordata; class Mammalia; order Rodentia; family Sciuridae; genus Xerus; species Xerus rutilus. Next base: position 10,782,882 of record CM053405.1, on the reverse strand, counting down.
GATTATTAAATCATTGGTTACATAACCTTGGCAACATTTTGATAGTTTCTTTTTTTTTTTTTTTTTGAGGTTTCCCTGAGCATGATATAAAATACAGACTGTTTGAAATAATCCAGATTATTTTTAAAATGGGATGGAGTTCAGTTTGTTTTTTTTTTGGGTGGGGGGGTACCAGGGATTTAACTCAGGAGCACTCGACCACTGAGCCACATCCCCAGTCCTATTTTGTATTTTATTTAGAGACAGGGTCTCACTGAGTTGCTTAGCGCCTCACCATTGCTGAGCTGGCTTTGAACTCTTGATTCTCCTGTCTCAGCCTCCCAAAGTGCTGGAATTTCAGGTGTGCGCCACTGAGCCCGGCTTGTTTTGTTTTTAAATGCAAAAATAAGACCTTAGAAAAAATAGCATGGATTTGCTAAAGCCAACAGTGGAGCTTCTGAAATAAGCTCTCTGAGACTGGAGGACAGGCAGGCTCTTAAGGACTCCAGATTCCACACTCTACAGTTGACATCATTGTGACTTCCCCAAATGTAGAAATAACATCCATGTGCTTTTGCTTTTTCCAGGGCTGGACAGCAGCTAAGCATGAAAGCATTTTTCTTCCTTCATTTGCATTTAGAGGGTTTGAGGGGTTTATATGTTGGTTGATCTTTGTTTACTTTGGGGGAGGTAGAGAGATGAGATGAGGGGGGAATAAAAGGGAGAAAATAAATTTAGTTATCTTTCAACAGAACACTAAAAAAAACTTATAACTTACCTCTCCTTCACAATAAACTGTTCTCTTCCTGATAATTATTAATGCTTTATGCAAAAGGGTACATTATTGATGAAGTTTTTCTACTTCATTGAAAATAAGTTTTAAAAAGAATTAAAATACCGAATTTTCTGTTGTCCTTTTCGTAGTATCACGTAATGAGCAGTGGTTCTTTGAAAGTTTATGGTTCTCCCACACTGTAGGAGAAAATCTCTTTATTGTCAGGGAGACTGGGTCTAGATCTATAGGTACAGGATAAACCCTGTCTTGGTCTGCCAATCCACATGCTTTGGCAGCCTGAGCAGTAGATTGTCATTCAGCTGAGGTGGCCCCTAGCAGCAGTTATGATGCAAAGGACTGCTGAAACCAAGGCCCAGCCGTGCCGGAGCTGATTCCAGAAACGGGGAAGAGGTCCTGATGCACCCTCCTCGATGGCAGCGCCTGTTCACCTCGCAGCCCTGTGGACTTGCTCCTTGTCCTACGGCAGCCTGTGAGTCCCAGAGGACCCTGGGGTCTTCTGCCATCAGGCATTGCAGAGCACTTCAGCCCCGCAGCAAAAGAGACTTCTCCAAAACCAATAACAGCCTCCTTTTCCTTAGGGACCTCTGTTTTCTATACTGGCCACTTCATTCATTTCAAGATGTCCACTCTCCCCCCCAATGTGGTTGAAAGCAGTACAGTGCACCTTGTGCTTCTGTCAACACTGACCCTTCTGTGGTTTATTGGCTCCCTTCCTCATCCTGATGCTGCGACGAGGTGCCCTGCACCTTACAAAGCAGCCTGGGGGACTGTCGTTTGAAAATCACAAGCTGAGATTCACTCTTAGCATACCGTGTCGCTGTGTGTCAGATGTGTTTACTTTTTCACAAGTTACTTGTGTTGGATGATGTAAAAGTGATCCTGGCTGAGACTGCTCAGGGGACAGTTGCTTACCTGGGCTTTGCCATCTAGAGCTACCACCATTCCATTGCCCACATGGGAGACCGTTCAAAGACAAATCCTTTACAAAACCAAGTGACTCAACATATCATAAAATGGGTTTTTAAATAAATCTTGTAGTCCATGTCTTATCATAGTCCAGACTTGATTAGCTGTTACTCTGCATGCCTGTAAATGCAATTGTTAACTTTGCTGTGTGCATGCAGAGTGTCAGGGCATTGCTTGCTGTAGGGAAAACTCGAGGAGACTTGTGGAAATGCTGCCTTAAAAAATAACCTGACTTGTAGAAATAGTATCCTTAGACACTTAGATAACAGTCTTTAAACTTCTAAAATTATAACCTCTTCCTAGCAGTGTGACACTCTGCCTTAAGCTGTGTCAAAACAGGTTTACTAGAAGTTCAGAGTTAGTGGGAAGCCTAGGCAGGGGTTTTCTGTGGCCATGTTTGCAGAATTGGCATAGAAATGTATTACCCTGAACTTGTAGTTAGCCGGTCATATTGCCTCTGTGATCATTGGCCAGTGTTCTACATCATTAAAGGCTTTCTTATACCTGAGAGCCAGTGTGGGGAGATTCAAATGGGGCTCTGCCTGGATCCCTCAGTGGGTTGGAACCCAAGGGAAACACCAGCTCTGTACTGCTCCTCCGAGGACTGGACCAAGAGTAACTTCTTCTCAACTCAAGTGCTCATGGACTCTGCTCAGAAGATCCCACAAGCTTTTGGAACCATGGGCAGGAGGCATTAAAATCTTACAAGTAACTCCAATGATGGCTCTTCCCACATCAGTACAACTAAACACACACAGATGTTTTTGTTTAATTAACTTTAGATAGGTTTAAAAATAAAAACAGATTTTCTTCTGCCAGTAGTGACACCTTCAGACCTCTACACTGTGGTTTCAGGCAGAGGGCAGATGGAAGAAAGACAGCTCTGGACTCATTTATTCATCCAGACTACACTCTTGGCACATTTACTAATTAAGTAGAGGTAAAACAATGCTCATTTTTGTTCTTTCCCAAAATAAAATGGGGGAGATGAGTCTATTGGAAAGTATACTCCTATCAACACCATTAATCTGGATGTTAAATGGTTAGGTATATTATAGAAGAGAAGTCTTCTTTGAAAGTTCAGATGTAAAGAAAAGTCTTTTTTTCTTTTTTCCTTGCACGCTTAAGTAAGCAGGACTAGAATTGCAGGAAGAAACTGATAATATGATAGGTTGGTAGTAATTTCTTCCCCTCCCAAAGAAACCTTTTTAAGTAGAAAATTGATACCAACCCTGTGGTTCCAATCTTTCCTGAAAGACTCTCAGAAACTTAGAGTTCTCTGAGGCCAAGGCCAAAAGATTGCTATGTACAAAGAAAAGTAGGGGAACATAAAAGGCAGAAAAAGCTCTCAGACTCAATGAACATGAAAAATCTGTCCAGTCTGAGGACAGTGCCGACCAACATCCTGAATCTGTAAGCTTCTTTTGAGCCATTGGGAAGCAGGTTAGAAATGGTGGAAAAGGCTTGTCTTTAAACAGCACCTGTGTTTAGAGGCCTAGCTTCCATGGGCAATTGGAAAGAGAACGAATACATGGCTACCTTTGATCCCTGCTGTTTCTCCAGATCTCTGAATTGTAGCTAAGATGCCCTAAAGAAATCTGCATAGCCATAGTGAAAGCTTAGCAAGGTGAGAACAAATAGAGTCCTGGGAGACGGCAAGGTAGAAATAGCAGTCATGTCCTGATGTCTTTATGAGAAGGAATGGAAGTTCGACTGCTTCTTTTGAAACTGATACCTAAGACATTTGGCAAAAGCTCTGAAATGCTATGTATCCCTAGACACACCTTAGGTCAACAGTAAGGTCAGAGAAACATAGTAAGTAGAACAGAACTGTGCTTTTTGCAAATAAACAAGCCTGTTTGTTCATTGTGCAGAGAGAGTATGGACTGTCGGAGGCGTACTTGAGATTCAAGGCTGCCAGTGGGGATATTTTACAAAATGGGCTTTAGGTTGCACTTGACTTCACGGGAGCTCCAGCACGAGGCAGAGTGAGACAGGTCTCTGCCGTCCAGCTGACAAAGTGATTCTGTTCTGCGGTCCATTTACTCCTGTGCTCTACTGTGGTGCAGTTGTAGTGTGATATCCAGTAAAGAACGATCACGTTTAGGCATCTAAAACAGCTCATGCTCACCACACATATTCCCTGTGTATGTGAGTGCCCGCTGTGTGACGGGTGCTCTGGCAGCTCTGCAGCTGGAGTCAGGACCTCGTTATTGTCCTGAGCTGTCCTTTCTTACTGATTTTCTTTTTCTTTTCTCTTTTTTTGGTACTGGGGATTGAACTCAGGGGCACTCGACAACTGAGCCACATCTCCAGCCCTATTTTGTGTTTTATGTAGAGACAGGGTCTCACTGAGTTGCTTAGCACCTCGCTGTTGCTGAGGCTGGCTTTGAACTCGCGATTCTCCTGTCTCAGCCTCCCTAACTGCTGGGATTACAGGCTTGCGCCACCGTGCCCAGCCTTCCTTACTGATTTTGTTTTCCTTTCTTACCCAGAGAATAAGCCTGGAGCTGGAGCGTGTGGAGGAAGTAAGTAGAGTGCTGTCAGGACAAGAAGAGGGGAGAACTCAGCCCACCTTAATCTTTTTTTTTTTTTTTAAACATTTTTTTAGTTGCAGATGGACACAATGTCTTTATTTTATTGCTTTGTATGTGGTGCTGAGGATCGAACCCAGGGCCTCATGCATGTGAGGCAAGCGCTCTACCGCTGAGCTACAATCCCAGCCCCACCTTAATCTTGAGTTTCCTCCTTCCTGTTCAGGTTTAGCCTTCTGCTCAGGGTCTGCTCCTCTGCTCTTGCTTCGGTATTTCCTACTTCACCTTTTCTGCGGTACTCAGATGCGCTCCTTTATTTTTTTCTCTTTGGCCAATCCCTGATGGTTGTTTGGGAAGGAGGCTTTAAGTTGGGGTCTGGTGCATTATGTAAAATAAGAATCCCAATGGGACAGACTTCGTTAGGGAGCTGAGTGGCTCAGGAGATATTCTGCTGCTGAGCGGTAGGCAGTTAACATGCTTGGGAAGCAATGTCTGTGGACCTCAGTCACTGCCCGGCATCTGGCCACAACTCAACTCATGGGCCCCTTACCTTGAAGCTCTCAGAGCAGGCTTTTGGTCCTGCAGCCCAGCCAAGAAGGGAACAGAGCATGCCAAGGTAGAGCTGGCTGGGTGGATGGGTTTCCTATCTAGGAATCTGCACATATACTGCTTGCAGTGTTCAGAACATTCTGCTCTGGCTGTTACTGAGAAGAGAGAGTGGACAGTCACCATTCATGTGGGACTCGATCCTCCTGCCAGACTCATGAGCACTTGGTGAACAGAAGAGACTCCTTCATGTTTATCACTGAGACCTGGACTAGGCAGAAGACTCCCACTCTTGCCCCTGCAGCTTGGCCCATTCCAAGTGCAGCCCAAGAAACTTAGCTGTTTTCTCAGGATACTGTGAATTGACACCTTTCACACTCTGTAGGCCTGCACCATCCATTCCATTTTGTTCCCCTAAGTCTTGTGCAGATTGATACACAGCCAACCCCTGGGGGAGACTGTAAAAGGAGTGTGTGTCCTGTAAACCTAACCTGCTGGCCAAGACTGAGCCACAAGGACCATCCTGGAATCCACAGACACTGTTGAACTGGCTCAGACCCTCCATGCCAGTGTCCTTGGAGTGGTGCTTGGCCAGAGTTTATTATCCCTTTGTAAAGCATGAATTCTTTTTATTTTTCTTAAAACTCATTCCTTAGAGCTTTGGAATTGGCTCTGAATTCTGGAAGTCAAGGACTTTGATGAGCTACATGATCAGATACTGACACATGCTACAACACAGATGACCCTTGGAGACACTAAGTGAAATAAGTCACAAAGGGCGAATACTTCACAATTTCACTCACACAAGGTACACAGAGCAATCAAATTCATAGGAACAGACAGTAGAAGGGTGGGCGGCAGGGCCGGGAGGGCAGTTGGGGTTTGAGGGGTGGAGTGTCAGTTGTGCGAGGTGAAGAGGTTCAGGAGGTGCACAGGGCAGTGCCTGCCCACAGTGTGACATGCTCAGTGCCACCGAACTTGACACTAAAGATGGTAAGTGTGCTTCCCCATGATTGAAAAACAAAGTTTGGGAAAGAAGAAAATGGTCACATACTTCCTGCATTAATAAGCATTTTCCCTTGGATCCCTTTTTGACCAGATTGAAAAGACCTAAGTTTTTTTCTTTCATTTTTTACCAAAACTGTGTATATCAGCTTTCCATCCCTCTCACCATCTTCTTTCCTCAGAGCTACCTAAGACTGTAAAGCCTGTCCCCTCTGTAGTGGCAGTCGATATTGCATGTGAGAGATCCTGCGTATCCATCACATACATCCCCCTCCAAGCTCCCAGGACAGTTCCAGACATGTCCTGTGGGGTGAAAGCAGAGCAGGCTCAGGGAAGGTGTTAGCCTGTCAGGTTACAAAACAGCAAACAGTACATGAATGTGGAGCAGCGTTGGTCCTTTTTCTGTGGCTCCCTCAGAAATCTCCTGTTTTTCCAGTCATTATCCACGTACATAGGTGCCCTTGGAGTCACCTTCCAGGATGCACCTTAGCTACCTTTAGGTGTTTCCTCTTGGGCTGATGATGAGCAAGGCTGTCAGGGCATTGTTAGTTAGCCAGGGGGAGCTCATTGAACCTGATAAATCAGTAGAATTTGAAAGCAGAAAATTTGAAAATGCAGCACTTGCTAAATCAAGTCATTTGTCCTTTCTAGAAACCATCTTATGAAGCAAATTCCTAAGCATTGGATTTTCTTTGAAATGGCCAACTAAACAAACCATTAGAACAACTGTTACAAATCAACAAAACGAACAGCTCAATTTACCTTGAATCCCAAATCTAATATGGTGAAAACCAAGTTAGAAAACTCAAAATTTGGTGGAGCTCTGAATCCAGAAAAGAATTTCTGTTTGTGATTTTTCCATGTTCAACAGTCTCCTTCCCAAAAAATCATAGCAGAAGCAGTTTTGTTTTTTAGAAGCAACTTTCTTTCTTTTTTTTTTTTGGTACCGCAGATGGAACTCAGGGTCACTCAACCACTGAGCCACATCCCCAGCCCTGTTTTTTGTGTTTTATGTAGAGACAGGTTCTCACTGAGTTACTTAGCACCTCACCGTTGCTGAGGCTGGCTTTGCGATCCTCCTGTCTCAGCCTCCCAAAGTGCTGGGATTACAAGCGTGAGCCACCATGCCCGGCTGAAGCAACTTTCTTAATGTGGTTTTGTCCTGAAGCAAAATGGAAAGTGGTAGACAGATACATCCTGTGACAATGATATAACATTCATTCTTTAAAATCTTTAAACCTTATTTTGGATACAGAAAGAGAAAAAAATAAACTATTATTTAAATGCTATGGAAATTCTTTGCACTGGTCAGACCCTCCACTTGTTGAGAATAAAAGGTGTTGCGGTCTCTTCATGAGCAAACCTGGTTGGTAGGAGATGTGATGAGGAGGAAATCAAGTGCAATACCCCTCACCCCTAGGGCAAGAGGCC
>CM053405.1:10724680-10767457 GCA_028644305.1 Xerus rutilus | reverse complement strand
CCCAGCACTCAGGGAGGCTGAGACAGGAGAATCGCGAGTTCAAAGCCAGCCTCAGCAAGGGCGAGGCGCTAAGCAACTCAGTGAGACCCTGTCTCTACATAAAACACAAAATAGGGCTAGGGAGGTGGCTCAGTGGTCGAGTGCCCCTGAGTTCAATCTCCAGTACCAAAAAAAAAAAAAAAAAATACTGAATATACCATGCAGTTCAGATTCAGCTTCTACTGGAAAATGTCAAAATTGTACAAATAGTACAGGCTCTGAGATAGGAAAGGAAAAAGTGTCAAATCCCTGCTTTATAAATAAACTGCCAAATGCTTAGGAAGGATGTGTTTGGGCAGGTTGCCTGTTCTCGGGCAGCACTTCAACAGGAGTGTGATCTGGAATTCACTTCTGCCAAGCCAATGCTGCCCGGCCATCACACATCATATGTGTTGAAAAAACCTCCTCCCAGAATCTCACCAAATAGGAAGAGCTATTGCACATTCCCTGTGTTTTCTTTAGGCAGAGACCTGACACAACATAAGTTGTCCTTCCAGTCCTTGGGATAAATAAGATAGAATTCATAAATAAGCCTAGTGATCTCACTGGAGTTCATCATCTCATAAACGAATAATAATTTCAGACCGGTAAACACCAGGCTCACCTCTAAAGTAGTAGCAAGTTGGCTGTTTTGTATCAACCAGAGAATTATCACCATCTGGTTGATTCTGGTTTTGCAATTTCCGCAGATGAGGGGGAAGATCACTTGTCTGTTCTTGACCTATGGCATGGATGGAGGGATAAGTTAATGTGAGGAAGTCCAGTGTTTGAACTTGGACACTCATTAAATGATACGCTCACAGCCCTGGGACAGACTGAGGACATAACTGAAGGATGAGTAGTAAGCATGTATTTTTAAGTGGGTGTAGAAGCGGAAATTATTACATGGAAGTTTTCCTGTGTATTTGAGGCTGCCCTTCAAAATGATCTTTTATACCTGGGCTCACGGGGCAGTGTGTTTTCCTAGCAAAGTGCCATATCAGACCGAGGATATATTGCTTGTGGCTTGCCCCCAGTGTTGGCTCCCTTGTGCCATTTACACTCACCCACACAGATCCAAATAACCCAAGGAGGGGACAACATGGATAGGAAGTAAGGAAAGCAGGCCCCCATGCCCAGGGAAGAGGCCAAACCAAACATACCTCTGGGCTGTGGAGGAAGGAAGTGGCTGGGAAGATATTTCCTGATGGGTTAGGATATTTAAATGTGGAGTAGGAATGAGTGTATGTGTGCGCATATGTGTGTGCGCGCATGTTCATGCACGAGCATGCACACAGCTTTAGTGATAAAAGGCAACATGGCCAACTTAGAAAAATAGTTTGGCCATAACTGAAAGAGAACAGCAATAACACATCCAACCAAGAGGCGAGAAGCAGTGAAGAGTCTCAGAGCTGTCGGCCTCTTCCCCCAAACTACCTCCCACTGATGATTTTCATAATCCCTGTCCAGGAGAGAATCTACTTGACTCTCACTAGTATAGCATGGAATTGCCACTTTACCCCCAGCATCTAACCTGCTTGGCATTCTGAAGCCATCAGTTTTCCTGGTTTGCCTGGCACTTGCCTGGTTTTAGCACTTGAAGTCCCACATCCCTGCAAGCTCTCAGTAAAGCTGGTCCTCTGGTCACTCTCAAGTTGACTCCTGTTGAATCCTTCCCCCAGTACAGTTTAGTGGAAAGGTGGTTAAAGCATTCCTTTTACTTTTTGTGGACACACTTTGTGCTGAAGTGACTGTCTTCTGGTGAAGAGCATGTAATCCAAAGGAAACTGTGACTCTGATCATTCCATACGCTGGACCATGTCTAAGGTGATAAATCCCCAAACTGTGTTTAAAGTCATGTGGCAGACTCTCATATATTTTTTTTTCCATTAAGATTTACTACTGGATGACACTATCAGTGGTTTGTTTACAATCAATTTCCTTTCAACTCAAACCTGCACAGTGTTGCAGTTTGTGGTTCCAGAGAACCCCTTTCATGAAGTGGCAAGTCCCAGAAGAGATGCTGACCCAAGATGCAGCATCCATGTGGAACTCTGCCATGCAGGGGAGAAGAGTCAGAGACAAACCAGCCCTTGAGTAATCCCCAGGCTCCAGGTTCCCTTTACCAGTGCCAGAAACTATCCCCTCTCCATTCCCCTTCCTGAGACGCCAGCTTCTCATGTTTAGTGGCTTCCCTCATGCTTTTAAAGACGGGGTGAATGCACAGTGATAAAGGCTCCAGCAGAGTGGGGACTCCAGGAAGGACAGCATTGACTTCCTCATCCTGAAACCACCATGATTTGTCCCATAAATTTGCAGCAAAATGCCCAGGCCACTTCCCCAGGCCTCTGATCACCCTTGTGGTCCTCTGTGACCCCAGGATGCCTGGGTATTGTCATTGATTATTTGCTGATTTTGGAGAAGTCAGAACTCTTTCTTTCAGTGGAAGTTTATATGCATGCTAATCATTTGTAAAGATCAGGGGTGCAAGGAAAAAAAATCTCTGAAAATGTCTCAATTCCACAGTTGTGTTCACTCCTGTATTTCATGCCGCATACTTCTTCTAGAGTTGATCAAAATCAAGAATGGTGCAGGACCACCAGATGCATTGGTGCATGCCTGTAATCCCAGCAGCTTGGGAGGCTGAAGCAGGAGGATCGTGAGTTCAAAGCCAGCCTCAGCAAACGCAAGGTGCTAAGCAACTCATGAGTTGTAAGACCCTATCTCTAAATAAAAAACAAAATAGGGCTGGGCGTGTGGCACAGTGATCGAGTGCCCCTGATTTCAATCCCTGGTTAAACACCCCCCCCAAATCAATCAATAAATAAGAATGGTACCAGACCACTTTTGTTAAAGTATTCCTGTGTGGGCTACAGGTGGAGCTGGCATTGTGGTGTCTAACTCAGGAGACCTGTGGAGGTTAAAGGGAGCCCTAAAAGAAAGGGTGAAAACTAAATAGATACCAAAGCTGAGAGCCAACACTCTTAATTCCTAATTGGAGAAATTCTAAAGTTTCAGTACTCAGTCATGTGTCTTTTAACAACAAGAATGTTCCAGAAAATGGATCATTAACCAATTTCGGCAGCCATTTCATGAATATCCTAGAGTGTACCTGCACAGAAGTGACAGTATAGCCTATGGCACATGTAGGCTGCTTGGTCTAGCCTATTGCTCACCGTCCTATGTGCAATCCATTGTTAACCAAAATGTATTCTGAGGTTCATGGCTGTGTGTAAGACACCCAGAGTGATGTTTGGCACGTAGTAAGAGTATTCGCTGTTACTGTTACTGAAATGCAGTCGAGTTGTGCCTAAGGGAGGGAAGGAAGGCAAAGCCATGGATTTGACTGTGCTAACTGCCAGAGCCCACAATGCCCACTTCTCAAGTGTTCAGCGTAATAAAAGTTTCCTTCTTGTTTGTGGCACAGCCCAGGTATATGGGGCAATGTGTCTCCGTGCAGACATCCAGGGATCCTGATTCCTTGAGTATAATAGTTCTGTATTTTAGGGCTTCTAAGTTCTGCACTCATTTTCAGAATCCAGCCAGCAGGTGGGGAAGAAGGTTTGCGCAGGGGCTCTTGGGGGCCAGACCCTCATTCCCTCATCTCCCACATTCCATTGACTCCATCACTTCATCACTTCCTCCACCTTTCCCCACCTGTCATTGACCTCACCTAGCCACAGAGGAAACTGGGAAATGTAGTTCAACTCTGCCCAAGAAGCAGAGGAGAGCTTGGATAAACCAATAACCAATGGGTGATTTTCAGTTCATTAGTAATGGTTTCACTATAAAGCATGGACATTTTTTTCAGTTTAATTTTAAGAATCAATATTAAAATCACCCTTATTTGGCAGGCAACATACAAATTATAATGTCCATGTGGGAATTTGCTACATTCTGAATAACATAAGATCTACGGGGAAACTGTGCATCAAAATACTAAGTCCTTTATGTACTTGTTTGATCTTCTTTAATAAGATTAAACGTATTTAATTCCCACTGTAGCTCTCATGAGGTGTCTATAAGAATTATCCACATTTGATGAAGAAACGGAATCACAGAGAGGTATTAATCCAAATGACAGAATGTGAGCTAATGAAGAATCACAGGCAGGATTAACAAAGCTGCTAGTTGATCTTATTTGTTGTCCTTTTAATCCATAACCTGAAAAAAATTGGTACCGAGAGAACTTTAGTTGTTTGCTCAGTTTTCTCTTTAGAGAAGGCCAAATCTAGCAATATTGCAAACGTGTATATAAAGAACTTCATTCAGAACAGGGTGTTCACTTGTCCCGGCACAGCTCCCATTAATTTGTCATGAGCTGGGTGGTTTGTCTAGAAAATCTAATGCACATGTGCATGGAAAAACACACATCAGTGTGTACTTTGTCGTTGTGTTTACTTTAATTTATTTGCTTATCAGGTTAACCATGCGTACATTGCACTCGTCTGAAAAAGCGGCTTTAAGGTCTTAACCTCTGCTCTTTAGTTATTCCTTGAAAAATCAGTTAGGTCCCTTACTTGGATCAGCAGTTAGTATTTTAACCATAGAGATTAAATGACCTGATGTCATTGATATTTGAGCCTTAATTTTTTGAATATAGCATGACAGGTAACAAAGATAAGCCACAATTCTATGAGCTCCTGTAGATGGACAATGTTAAGACTGATCTTAGAATTGGGTGCTTATTTCTTAAGAGATTCTGCATGTTCAGTTAGGATGAGTCAGCTCATTGCTGACTTTATCAGTTCCATTGATTCAGGTCCCCCTGTGGAACCAATAAATGTTTGTAAAAGCTCTGGAGATTTAAATAGATGTCAGATAGAAGCAGCCCCAGGTGTGTAAAAGTACAAAGAGCTTTGACAGGCTGTGGAATAGCTGAGTGATTGGAATTTCTGTGTGCTTACATATCTACTTCAATACTTCTGGCCAAGTCACAGGACAGGTGAGGGCTGCCCCATCATTTGTGGCCTCATCTACTTTTTGAAAACCTCGGTAAGGGCAGCCAAATGCAGAAAGCACCTGTTCTTCTTCAATATTTCTTCTTTGACCATGTGGGTGGTGGTTGTTGCTTTACATGCTGCTCTGTTTAAATTTTATGAAAACCTGAGGAACAATTAGAGACTGTCCAATCTCTACATGACTAACAGTGGATAACCTTATGCCCCGTTCAGTTCTACATATCAAAGCATTTTCCACAGTGAAGTTCTATTCTTTATCACATTGGTTCTTTGAAGTAATTCTCATTGAGTTGAAAAGGGAATCTAGCCATGAGGCACTGATAGGGTATTTGACAGGCCACATTTAAGTCAGAGGCCAGGCAGAAAAGAGAAGTATTCAGGGCTGAAGCCGTGGTAATTTAGTAGGGACTTTGGACTTGGGACCTCATTCTTAGAGCCAGGGACCCTTTTACAACACAGTGGCAAACAGGAGTTTCGGCAATTACTTGTATCAGTCATCAAACACCCTTCCAAACTGCAGGACTTTTCATTGTATTTATTAACCCACATTGTTTGCTATTTTCATTTTTATAACATGACTGTTCTCATTCCATGAACTGATATCTTAAGGATCATGTTTGGTTCTCTGGCATAATGAGCTGCTGTACTTTAGATTTCATAACCCTGGAGCTGCATTATTCTTTCTAATTCAAATGGAGTTTACTTTTAACATGAAGAAAGAAACCACCATTTATATCTCTCTTCTTGTATTCTTGGGGTAGGGAGGTCAACCAGTCATTATTGCCCTTTAGGCTTCAAGTCCGGTTTTGGTTTTCAAGCAAGAATAAGTTCTGTGCAGCAGATGAATCACATCTAGGCCAAGTCTGCTCAATTCTAATTCCTGTTTTTATATATATATATATATATTCTAATGAGAAATCTGAGTGAAAATTCATCATTTTAAAATTTTTTCCTATTCATATTTTTTTTTTTTTTTTTTTTTTTTGGCACCAGGGACTGAACTCAGGGGCACTCGACCACTGAGCCACATCCCCAGCCCTATTTTGTGTTTTATGTAGAGACTGGGTCTCACTGAGTCACTTAGCACCTCGCTGTTGCTGAGGCTGGCTTTGAACTCGCGATCCTCCTGTCTCAGCCTCCCTAAGTGCTGGGATTACAGGCGTGAGCCACCGCGCCCGGCTCCTATTCATATTTTATTAAAACCTATTCCCCCCTCTTTTAAGAAAGGATAGTCCTGCATGGGGGGAAAAATGTGGTTTTGGCCTTTCTATTTGTGGAAACAAATGTGATGGAGAAGGTTCTGTCCCGTAGTCCAGCCGTCTGGGGCTCTCCAGACTCCTGGCCAGTGTGATATTCTTACATACCACCTACTTGTTCAGTGGGCTTCTGTCTGCTGCCTGTTTACTTGGGCAGCAGCACCACAGGAGGAAAGGAATGTTTAAATGTGGAAATGACTCTGTGTGCATCATAGGTTATGAACTTGGAAGTCATTTGTGAATTTCAATCTCCAGTTTTCTTGAAAACATCCACTTTTTCTCTATCAGTCTCCCAATTACTGAATTATTTGTAGGAGGATCACCCACTCCAACTCCATGCTGCATTGCTTTCTTGCTCTATGTCTTTGTAAATTGTTTATTTCCACAGAAAATTGTTCATTTGGTAAACAGAATCTCTCATATTTAAAATTTATCTTTAATAGTTGTTATTCCTGATACTTGGGGTGATAGATACACTGACACTTAAGTTCAAAGCAATCAAATAAATGAGCAAAATTTATTTTCTAATAATATAGTAGAAAACAGTATGGGTTCAGCTGTCTGATTATCCAGGCGACTGTTCCAGTAATCTCTGATGTTCATACTTTGCCCTTCGCAGCAAGTATAGTCAATGTCAAGTGTGTGAATGTTAGGTTTTATTTAGTGTTGTAAAATTACATAATAGTGTAATTAATATCACCAAGCCCAGATAACCTCAAATTAATTATAGTACTAGTGGTATTTAATGGCAGGTACATAGAGCACAAGAAAAGGGTAGAAATGGTTTTCTTGTATTTCTTGGATTTGAAAACTTGTGGTCATAAAATTTCTGTTGTTTATTGGAAGAGTTTTTACTACTGTGGTTAGTATTGGTTCTGGATGCATGCTGTATGTCATGAAAAATAAAGTCCACTACCTTATTTGTGGTAAAGGGATTATATAACAGAGTTGAATCCCTATCCAGAGCAGATGGGCCCGTTGTAGGGTCATTATGTGATTCTACTGGTGTGCTATTTCTGAAGTGTGAAATATTCATTCTGTTCAGATGGCTAGGAGAAAACCACCGCCCCCAAGGAAGTGTTGCATGTGGCACTGCCCAACACACGTGTAATGTGAGCCACATATGAAACTTAAAATTTTCTAGTAGCCCCATTTAAAAAAAACAATAAACAGGTGAAATTAATTTTCATACTATATTTAACCCAACATATCCAAAATACTATCATTTCAACATGCAATCAAAATATTGTACATTTATTCCTTTTTTAAAACAAGTCTTTGAGATCCAGCGTATGTTTCCACCCCAGCACATTTTAGTTCAGACCTGCCCCTTTTCAGGTGCTCAGGAGCCACCTGTGGGCCATGCTTGCTGCGATGAACAGCCCAGGTCTGCTGTTCTCAGAAAGTGAGTCCATTGATTGATTGACAGCTTCAGATAGGAGGAAGAAAGGGGGCCAGTGACATGTCCATTCATTTGCAGAAAACTAAATGTCAGTTCTTGAAAATGTTGACAGGACTTTCTGGAAAATATAACTGTATTTCTGGTGTTTATTTGCACAGGTTGAATGCTGTTCCATAGCAGAGTTGACTTTATTTTCAAGGGGAGGGAAAAAAAGGAAAAAGAAGCCTCTTATTTAATGTTAGTCATTTCCTCAAGGAAATTAAAAATCCACATCAGAGAGCCTTAATGTAAAGGATTCCTTTATTCACTCACTCCTCTGGGTCCTACTGTTGCCAGGGCCACATGAATGGGATAGGGTAGGAGTTGAAGACTCCAGTTATAGGTGCAGTGCTTTCCTTAATTATCAGATTGCTTTTCAACTAAAGGTTGCTTTTATTGTATCAAGCTTTTTTTCCTGAAAATAGAAAAGTTTTGCTTAAACATTTGTAGGTTTATGATGTTGTTTTTGTTTTGTTTTGTGTTTGTACTGTGGATTGAACCCAGGGGCACTTGACCATTGAGTCACATCCACAGCCCTTTTTTATTTTTTATCTAGAGATAGAGTCTCAATGAGTTACTTAGGGCCTCACTAAGTTGCTGAGGCTGTGATCCTCCTGCCTTAGCCTCCCAACCCCCTGGGATTACAGGTGTGTGCCGCCACACCCCACTAAGGTTTATGTTTTGATTGGTTTCGAAAGCTTCAAAGCCCTCACTTACATGGGTAAACCATAATTTGCTGAAAACAATCAGTGTTTACTCATACCAGAACTAGTCACAAGTTTTGTCTGATCCCATTGTCCTCCTTGGGGCTTTTCTGGAACACTGGGTATTTGAGGTCATTCATCTACAGAGTGTCATTCCAAGTGAGGTGATAACAAACTCTGACTCCCTGGCCAGTTAGTAGGGTTGTTGTCAACCAGAAGCTGTGACTTTTGAGTTTATGACTGTTGACTGGAGATGGAGGTTTTGCTTGATTATTACCCTCGAGATTACTAATAGAGGTCTCTGCTTCAGAAGTAACTTGAAATGTATCTACAGAACCACAAATCTGTCTCCCTTATAATGTCAGGCTCTCCTAACATCTTGGCATGTTCTTAAAGCTTAATAAGTTAAACCTACTTATGGTAGTAATTGATAATGATTGTGTAATAGGGCTGCAGTGAGGCTCCTCTGAGCTGCTTTCTCAACCTTGACCTTCTGGGTCTGTCCTTGCCTGGCCTGCCTTTAGCAAGAATCCTAAGAATTGCTTGAGTGAGAATCCTCCCACCCTTGGTATCTGGTCACTCAGGGTATCTGATCAAGGTCCCAGCCATGGATTGCCCTCAGGAAGAATTCCTTTACGCCCATGTGTCCTCTTAGTAATTTTCCATCCACAGATCCCTTCGCTCTTCCGGTTGACAATAATCTCCATTTATTCTTTTATTCAGTCAGTCCTATTGCCGTAGAGCCGACCCTATTGCAACAATCCTGAATAGAGTCTTGCTTACCATTTTAACAAATGTCAAAAGACTTTTTTTCTTTCACAAAATAACCCGGAAGTTGCGTAAAAATCACATGTATTAAAAAGTCTGGGCAGTTTTATTGTAGAAAGATACACAGTACGTTCTTTCACCCCATTCAAGAAACTAAAAAACACTACCATAGCCAGGCCAATGTAAATTCTGTGGTCAGAGATGAAGCCCATACTTAGAAAACTCACTGTTTATCAACATCCTTTTATATGGACATTTTATTATACTTATAATGAAAGGGTAAAAACTGGCTTAAAAATTATAAAAATTCTTATTTATAAAATGCTGTTTGCCTAGTCCCAATCTCTTTTTTTTCAATTACAATTTATTGTATCGTATGGAAAGAAATTATATGACATTTCAAAGAATGGAGTTTGACAACTATCTTGGGATATTTCCTTTATGAATACCAAAGACTACACTGGTACTGTTATAGGAAAACCTAGGAGGGAAAAAAGAATAGACGATGGTATTGAGGAAACGGGAGTGAAGGAGCATATGTGGTTGTCTTTCAAGCCATTCATAGGAGTTGGAGTTACAAAAGAATCACAATCATGGGAGTTACAGAATCACACTGGTTTTCTACAGATGTTCCCCTGGAAATGGTCTGGAGGAAAAACTGGAAAAGAACTTGAGTGGAGGAGGTAAGGTGACAACTTAGGAGACTTGTTTAATAATCCTGAAAGGATAATAAGGCTCTAAAGCTAACCTCACATCTGGTGATCTTCATCCCTGGTTTGAGACTACATGCAGCTGGGAGCATTTTGAACTATAAATGCCTGCTAGTCCTAGTCTTGTAGAATGTTTTGATCTAGCGGGACAGTGGCACATGTCTATAAGTTGTCCTTAATTCACACTGTGGTGTTCGGCCTGTATTCCCCACTGATGTTATACGCTGAGTTGCAGAGATTTCTAGATTAGGTTCAGTGTATTTTAATCCACTTGTAGGAAGTCACTTGGAGGCAGGGTGCTTGTAGAGTGGGTCTCTCTAGATGTCCGCCCACTGAAGTGAAGGTGATGTAAACTCCATTGTAACCTCACTGAACCACTTTTACCACAGAGAAGACCTCCTTGGTTAAATGTTAGGAGCATTTATTTCACTGGAAAGTCCAGGACCTTGTTGATTTTCAGGACCATGTGACGGAATTAAAGTCTCAGACAGACATGGATGCATAGACTTGTGCATCAGCCAATTTCCTGCCCAATGTCTTCACTCAATGCATAGTTATCTTCCAAGTTATGCAAAAGAAAGAAGTGGAGAGCACAGAATAATAATATAGTGTTGGTATATTCTTTTTCTGAAGGTAATTATGGAGAAACTTCTCAGAGAGTTACTTTTCAAGTCTATCTCAGTCCCTTCTGGAAGCAGGACGCAGCGCCTGTTCCTGACAGAGGAGGGGTTCACTCATGCTGGCAACCTGATCAATAACTCCCTAATCAGAGTTGAGCCATTAGTGCCTCATGGTGAGGCCACTTCCAATCACTATGTTTAAACCTCAGTACATTTCGGTGCAATTATTTTTAGAATGGTATATTTCAAGATTTAAGGAAACTAGCTCTTCCCAAAAGCAGAACTTAAATTTAAACTATAGGTTATGGCGTTTGCTCAAGGTATCCTCTACTAAGTGTTTGTTGTGTGCATATTTCAAAATGTTCTGGACCAGAATGATAATGTTTCACTGAGGGTTTTTATACCTTTGTGGGGGGAAAAAATCAAGGGTAGAATTGCTACATTTCCATTAGGAAAGTGGCAACTTGAGACTAAGATCATGTGGAAGCCAGTATATATGGATGCATGACTCTTATTTTTCTCCTTCTGCTCTTAAAAAAAAAAAAAAAAAAAAAAGATAAAATAGTGCCAGAAGGAAGAAATAGGGAGGGTGGGGGACTTACTGTCTGCTCTGCTGGTTCTGCTAGAGAGTGATAAAGACTTAAATATGGAGATGGTCAAACTCTGGGCCTCCATGTCGAATAAAGCAGGACAGAGACATGAGCTGCAGGTTTTATCAGGATGTAGAATGAATTACAACAATTGGTGCAGACTAAGAACAGAATATTCCTGGCAGCAGGTTTCTTTAAATCTCTCTCTTTTTGCAGCAATTTTTGCATTTTAGATCTTATAGCTCCTGTTACAACAAACTCTTGAGTTGACACCTCTATCCAGGTGGAGCTTGTCTCTGCTGAGCGCCGATGCTGCAGGGTGGATAGCTGTGTCTGAGACATTGCTGCCACTGGAAAATGCTTTTCTTGACATAATACCCTGGGGAAATAAGCAGCCTTTTGATTCTTCACACTTGTGAACCTAAACGTATAACAGGATGGCAGGTGTCACACTTTGTAAAGCCAAAAATCTGTCTTCTTGTCTGACTTTGTGGAAGATAAATACAGGAGGAGGTTAGAGAGTAAGGAGAAAGCTGGTTAGACAGTCTCTAGGGAATGTAGTGTGTAACTGGGAGAAGACTGATTTAACACCACAAATGTATTCTTACAGTGGTTCAGGAATACCTATGTTCCTTCTTAAATTCATTTTAGCTTTTTATTCTTTCATTCCTTTTTTTGCTCTTTTTCTTTGGGTCCTTCCATTTCACTGATTTCCACTCATGTTTAACGGTTTCCATCACTGGAGCTTCACATGTAGAAACCTGCCACCATCCACGAGCACCATGCATGGTCAGACAGCCTCTGACATCTAGCACAAGGCTGCCATAGTGCACCACAGAAAACCAAACAAAATCAGTAAGCTTTGATTCATCATTTCTGCCCTGCAGTGTCCAAGCCTAGACTCTCGCACGATACATCCTTTCCATCTGCCTATTTGGCAAAAACAACAGAAAAAGGAGAGCTCATGTCTAAAGGAATTGGAGCATTTTATCCAGTGAAGTATTTGAATTTAAGAAAAAAACACCACGCTGCAGAATCATCAAAGCAGATTTAATATTCATTTTTAACTTAAAAACTATATCCAGCCGAAACTTGTGTATCAAAGATCCATAGAATCAAGTAAAACACACACTCCCAGCCTGTTGCCCTCTCTTCTGTCACATCCTGAGCAAGTGTTTTTCTTTCCCCAGTGGGACAGTTTGTTTGCCGTCACATTGCGTATTGGCCAAAGCAAGGCCTGCAGTGCCGACTGCCCTGCTGCTTGATTGGGAGAATTTTTGAGAGGCTTTTCTTGGAGACAGACCAGCCTGTGATGGACCCTGCTGAGGAACAGTCAGGTGTGCTTGATGTGAATGTTGCAAGAAACATGGCGGAAACACTTGGGCCTCTTAAACTATTGACAGCTCAAATGAAAAGCTTTTGTGATAGAGCAGAGCCAGAGGCACAAGTCAGCTCTCTTTTCAGATGGTCATGATTCATCCTCACTTCTGAGTTTGACAGTTGCTGAGCTGAGCCACTCCCCTCCTCTCATGCTGAGTTCTGTTCCTCTCTTATGCCTCAAGTCACTCTGGTGCTAAATCAAATTTGGGAGTGGAAGCACTGTGAGAAAAAAAGAATCATCAACACAGCTATTTGAGGTTTAGAAGAAATTCAACTCAGACCCATTTACGGTAGCTTCTGTCTCATTTCTTCAAACTTATAAGCCAAGCTCTCTTTTATTTTGGATCTGAGGGAACTGAGGCCCAGAGAAGTAACTTGCCAAAGGAAACACCTACGACTACGGCAGACTCAGCAGTGAAATGTCTTCTCCTGAGACACCAACCTCCTTCCTCCAGCCACTCTAAGTCAACAAAGTAAAGGAAAATGTTTTTCAGTTTGAAAAATAAATAAATTCAGCATAGCATGCTTTTCATGAGAGTGAGAACTAGAGATATTTCATATGTAAGTCAAGAACCTTTTCACCAGTTTATCTTCAGAGCTTTTCAAACTAATACCAAAAATACCTTCAGCCAGAAACCAGGATTGAGCAACCTTGTAAATGAAGAAAAATACAGGGGCTGGAGCTCAGAATTGGCATTCCCAATAATGAACCTGTCCCCCTTAGGCCATGTGACTGGTTTATGGGCCAGAGCCCTTGATCTTTACCTTAAAAGTGACTGGACTCAACCAGGCAAGAGTTGGGATCCTTTCTGATCTGAATTTAGCAGTAAAGTCAGCCCTCCATGTCCACAGGTTCTGCATCTGCAGATTCAATCAACCTTCCACTCAAAAATATCCAGGAAAAAAAAAATGGTATCTGTGCTGAACATGCACAGACATCTTTAGCTTGTCATTATTTTCTAAACAGTGCAGTGTTTAGATTTATAGCACACTTAGTTGTATGGGTGTTATTAGTTATCTAGAGATGATTTAAAGTATACAAGCAGATACACATAGGTTATGTGAAAGTATTAAGCCATTTTATATAAGGAACTTGAGCTTCTCTGGATTTTGGTGCTCAAAAAACGGCCCTGAGGCCAATCCAAGGGATGACTTGTATTTGGTCTGCATCTGCTAGGGCGTCTGTGCTCTTGGGCACTTCTAGTCATTGTGTCTCTCTGTCCTGTGGTCTCTGTCTCTGTGGATTCACTTGGCATTCCTTTTTCTGTTGGTGTAGAAGAGGCCTGGCTGTAGTATTTATCTGATAGAGAATACTCTTTGGTAGGAACTCATGAGTGTTTTGTCCTTCATGAAAACTGACTCAGGCAGGAGAAGCAAAGACCTGGCACATTTGTCTGGAAACATAGAAACCATGAGGTTCCCTGGAAATTTTTGCAGATCAATATGTTTTTATAATAATCAATGGGAGAAAGTACAGTTGAAATAGCTAAGATTGCAGGCAAGCATGACTATCAATGGGAAGATTGAAGGCAGTGGCTGTTGGCTTGTTAGACACACGTGCACACACACTCATTTACACGCATGCTCACAGATGAGCTTCAGCTGTGGCCTGGTGAGATAAACACCCCTCTCACAACAGCACTACAGGCATCCACTCTTAAGTGTCTGCATGCGGTTCAGCCTAGGAGTCATACAGTCTGTCTGGAAGGCACCAGCCCAGTTCTGCTCCATCCCAGCCGATGTCATTACGTAGAAGATATTAAAGTCAAACGGTGCTCTCA
This sequence comes from Xerus rutilus, assembly GCA_028644305.1. NCBI lineage: Eukaryota > Metazoa > Chordata > Mammalia > Rodentia > Sciuridae > Xerus > Xerus rutilus. The sequence continues at coordinate 10,753,228 of CM053405.1, read as the reverse complement.
TACTGTTCCAGAAAGGCACAGAGCTGGAATATTGTGCATAGTTTGTCCCTGTGGAAGTACAGAAATTCCAGATGGCCAAGTGACATGTTCAGAAGGATAGAAATGAGATGCTGGTGAATAAAAATATACTTCAAAGGTTAGGAATCGTTAGACCAGAAACACTAGAACTGTGTCAGACACTCCAGTTCTCTCTGTAAGTAGGAGCAGGGTAAAAAGGCCTTACTTAGTAAATGTTGGCATTCTGAGTTTAGGAAAAACCTCCTCATAAAATCTGAAGGAAGTACACCTTTTTTTAGAGGAGGGTGTGAAAACTGGATTGGGCTATTAGTGAACTCAGTGGCTCCAGGAGGGATGTAGGTTAAATGTAGGTGCTGTGCAGGTAGATTCCTGGGTGAGTGGATCCAAGGCACATCCTTGAATTAGAGTCTAGGAATGCTGTGAGAAGCATCTTGGTGTCAGAAACAGAGAGTATTAAGCTGGAAATAAAATAGGATCTGACAAACTATCCACTTTGGGGTCCATTCATTTACATTTTTAGACACCTGGTATTTGCCAGAAGTTGAGCTAGATGGATGTCTCTGTCTCTTTCTCTTTCTGTGTCTCTCTCTTACACACACATACACATACACACACACATGCCCTCATGTCATTTATGATCTAGTGAATGAGACAATCAACTTTTTTTTTTTTTTTTTGGTACTGGGGATTGAACTCAGGGGTACTCGACCACTGAGCCACATCCCCAGCCCTATTTTGTGTTTTATGTAGAGACAGGGTCTCACTGAGTTGCTTAGCGCCTCGCCATTGCTGAGGCTGGCTTTGAACTTACAATTCTCCTGTCTCAGCCTCCCTGAGTGCTGGGATTACAGGTTTGAGCCACCACGCCCAGCTAACAATCAACTTTTTAAAGCTGATGTAGGAATGAAATAAATGTCAAAAATTCATACAGAGACTGACAATTGTCTGAAGACATTGAGAAAGGCATCATTGGTTCTGGTTTGAGGGCCTGTAAGTGTAAGTGGGGCTGGGATAAATCAGGAAGGAAATCCAAGGAGGAGAGTCAGCCTGAGGAAGTGATCCGAGTCCAGAGAGGGGCAGTGGCAGGTGTTTGCCTGGGGCTGTGGAGAAGGGAGAGCAGAGACGGAGACAGGGACAGAGTGTAGAACAAGCTGAAGGAACACAGCACAAGTCACCCACAGGCACGAGTTAGATGCATGTTGTTGGCAGTGGGAGGCCTTAGTGGGTTTTGGAGATGGAAGTGGCAGGATCTTGTCCATATTTTGAGAAGGCGATGCTGGAGAAGTTTGAAGCAGTTGGGGAGCTGAGAAGCTGTGGCCCAGACACAGATTGGGAGCCACATCCTCCTGAAGGGCAGCCTCTGAGAGGTGCCCTGCAGGGGATCCCAGGGAAGATCCAGCCATTGGTGCCCATCCTGGTGCACATCAGTACATTTCTTCTCCTCTTCACATTGGGGGTTTCACCTCAACAGTTCAAAGCTGAGGAGACTATTACACTTATACTCTTTTTATTTATTTGTTTATTTATTTATTTTTTTGGAATGTGGTCTTGCTGTGTTATGTGGGCTGCTGTCCATTAACTCCTGGACTCAAGTGATCCTATTGCCTCAGCCTCTAGATAGCTGGGCCTGGCTATTACACATTTAAATTTGTTTTTCTCCTTCCTTCCTTTCTTTCTTTCTTTCTTTCTTTCTTTCTTTCTTTCTTTCTTTCTTTCTTTCTTTCTTTTCTTTTCTTTTCTTTTTTTTTTATATTTTCTGGGTGTATATTTTGGCCAAAAAATAACTCTTTAATAATCACCTGAGCTCAACAGTTTCCTAAGAAATTCAAGTGATGATTTATGTTACTAGTCAGCACAATGCTTTGGCCAAAATCATCTGTTTTAAATATGGACCTCCTCTTTATCTATGGATCTATTTTACCTGTGGACCTAATTTTAAACCATCCTGTATCATCCTAAACACTTTACATGTACTGAGAAATGGGCTATGCTAACAAGGACCCTATTCAACCCTTTATAAATATGATGGGATGATTATACCAGATAAAGCAAAATCAGGGCACTCTGCCTGCTCTCTTACCACAGCAGGACTCGTTTCAGGCTTTCCTGTATCCACACTGCTTGTTGCATGTCTGATAGAGAGACTGTCATTTATTAGAGGGCAAGCCTGTACCTTTTTGCATCTTTTAGCTCGAGAAAAAAATTATTCCCTCATATTTAGAGGAACAGTTAATTCTGACACTTATTAAACAGTAAGGAGCATTGACTTTCAGGGCCATTCCCAGAGATGTCAAGATGATCCCAACCCCAAATACAAGAGGTAGAGTTGGTAGTCGGTGAGCAGAACGAGGTACCAATGGATGGAAGGTTACTAAGAGCAGACATCAATGTGGGAAGACTCTTGCTAAACCAACCCAATGATGGACTTGTGCATCAAGAGTAGGGGACGAGGAACTTCATCAGCTATCAAAGGTGTTTGAGTATTAAAGGTGGGGCACTTTTACTAAATCTATAGACCCAGCAGGATTCTTGCTACTGCTGGATTGGGCAGGCTGAAGCCTGAGCCCAAGGACAAGTCAAAGAGACAGCTCAGGGGAGCCCAGCTAAAGTTTCATCAAAGAGAGAGCCTTTGGAACCACAAGCCCTGGGGCTGCACAGAAACAACTACCTCCAGGATCAAATGATGAAAAGTATCTTAGCAAAAATTTTATAGAAGGGAATAGGGAAAAATGAACCATGAGAAATAGTACTATGAACTGAACTAAGACCCTGTAGTATTTTCTATAGTCAGACTTGAAAAAGTACTTCTGATGAGCCACAGTGGTACCGTTTATCTACCATTTTTTTCCTGCATTTTTATCCTTGGAGAATTAGGAATAGAAGAAGAAATTGAATTAAGGTGGGTTATATTGAGCATGTGCTCTTCAGGAGACAATAAAGGTGATACCCCAACCCTGGGGCCTGGTTGCTATGGGTGATTTGGTTGGTAAAAGATCAATCTCAGTCATTTGTTAGGAGAAAACAGAAATTTAGGAGAAGGTGATAAAGTTCCTCTTTGAGTTAAACCCAGGGACTACAAGGAAAGAAGTTTTGAAGTTTTGAAGTGTTAAAATGTTAAAATATTAGGAAACTAAAATTTCCACAGATTGCAAATCAAAGTTTCAGTTATTCTTTTTGCTGCTGTTTCACTATACAAGGTTAATTCTTTGCTTGTTTTGGAGGACAATGTGTAACACAATCGAATGCTCTTAAGCTGTTAGTTCCAACGGTACACACCCATAAGGCAAATCAGAAGGAGCCACAGTATACTGTGGATTTTTATGACCTGAAACCAGCAGTCCCACCTCCCATCAACCCTGTCCAGGTGTACATGGAAGCTGCATCTGGGCAGTGTGGTGGATGAGGGTGGCTGCAGTTGTCAGGGAAGAGTCCCAGTGCTATCAGATCCCAGGGCTCCCTGTCCTCCCCTCCCCATTTCCATGGTGCAGTTAGGTGAGCCCTGACTTTTCTCATGTGTGTAGATAGACATGAAGTGACTGAGCTCGTATCTCCAGCAGAATGGAGGCTTTTGAAAGCCTGTTTTGTTGCCAATGCAGTTGAGTGTTGGGATTACAGTATGCTGCTCAGGGCACTGCATTAATTCACTTACAAGGCCTTTGCAGCTGTACTGGAGGGATCGTGATCTGTACTTGCACAAACATGATTTATCTTTTACTTTTTATAGTCTATTTGTTTCTCGCCTACCTTCTTCACCCACAGTGCCCTCATGAAATCATAACTCTCTGTAAAATGGTATTTTGTCACCATGGAAATGATAGCATTGAATCTGGAATTTTATGAATGCACTGTCCCATCCAGTGGTCTAGGTAAATGAGAGGTAAAGCATGACCTTGAAAGTGATTTGCAAGGTTTGCTTTCTCCCTAAGTCTCTTTTTCTTTTTCAGACTTTTATATTTAGAAATGAAAAGTCCATCCTGGAATAATAAGTCAGGGAGCCAGACAAGTAATGGCTTCTGAGGGGACAGAAAGTAGATGTGAAACATGTAGCTGTCTCTTTGGTTTCTCAGGGCTGCAAAAAATTCCCAAATCCTGAAATTACTAGGATAAATAGCCAGGCAGTAAATCCATAGTTAATGTACTTTAAATTTCAAATCAATGAAAGTTAATTCTGAACTTATCAGTGCAACCATGGACAAGCATGCTCATTTTTGTTGTACTTAAAAAGTTCATAACCCCCAAGCTTTCATAGTAGTTATTCTCCTTTCCTATGAAATTCAGACGTGCATCTTGGTTCTTCCTTCCCTCAGAGGGGCTCAGAAGCTGTTGGTGGCACACAATACCTGAGAAGTCAGAATAACAGCCACCAGAGCCACTAGGGACTGAAAACAAAGTTCATGTCTGTGGCTTGAATTCAGCTGGCATCCAAAAACTAACTTCCTATGTTAAGTTCCTTTGTGAGCAAAATCTTGGTTTCAGATCTTAATTCTGTCTTGGCTTGTCTTCAGAAGGCCAGTGCCCACTGTAGGGTCACACTGAGAGCAGGCTGACTCAGAGGAAGGATCCCTCCTATTGAGTCATCACCCCACTTCCTGTGGTCCCTAGTTTTCTCTGGAAGCCTCCTCTTCAAGTGGTCCCTGGACTTAGCCTGGAAGGTCTGGGAAACCCAGAAAGATGAGAATCCAGTGTTTGCCGGTCCTATTTACTTCTGCATCTCAAACTTACAGAAAGGTCTCTTTTCAGTTCATGAACACTTTGTATTAAGGAGGAATAGAGAGTGCTGGAGGAGAAAAAATTAGAGCTTCCTGTTACCATGTATGCTCATCTTATCAAAGTGTTCACATTCCTGCCCCTTCTTCCTTGAAGGTGCCATTGTGCCAGCACACAGACTTTCTGTAGGGAGACACTGGGCTTGCCTTCTAGAGCTTTATCATCCATACAGTGGCCTGTCTGCAGGTGCATGTAAACACATGCATACAAAAATGGAACATATTTCAGTAGGTTTACCTTTCTCACAGCTGGTTCAGATTATTGATTGATACCTAAGGAAACAATGCTCAGGTGATAGTATAATCTTTTTTTTCTTTTTAATGGTACTGGGGATTGAACCCATGACCTTGTACATAGGGGGCAAGCACTCTACCAACTGAGCTATATCCCCAGCCCTGATAGTATGATCCTTTAACCCTCATGAATTTACTGTGTTGGCTTGACCACATGATGGGGAGCATCATAGCAGACCATCCAGGACAGCCATGTAGGTGTGACTGAGTAGCTGTGAGTTGCTGATAGTTGATTTAGTGCCTGGGGAAGAAGAGACACAAGAAACTTTTTCTCACTTGTAATGAAAGATAAAAACAAGAATTGGTGGGTGGTTTGTAGTGCTGAGAATTGGACTCAGGACCTCACCCATACTGGGCAAACACCCTACCACTGAGTGCTATGGACCCCAGTCTTTCAAACTTTTTATTTTTAGACCTCTTGCTCAATTGCCCAGAGTAGCCTCAAACTTGTAATCCTCCTGCCTCAGTTTCTTGAGTCACTGGGATTACAGGTGTGTACCACCATGCCCAACCTCTTTTTGTTTTAATTGAAACTATATTTCCCAAATTTATGACAACCAATATTATTCAGAATGTGGAAAATTCACTTTATATGTAAAATAGCATGGACGGAAGACCAATAGAATAGAGGAAGGAAATCAAGAGGGCAGGAGGAGGGTGGCCATGGGGAAATACTGGGGAATGAAATCTACTCAGTTATGTTATATCCATGTACAAATATACCATAATCTAGATAGAGGTGACTCCATGGGTTTGTTTGTTTGGTTTTTTTTTTTTTTTTTCGGTACTGGGGATTGAATTCAGGGGCACTCGACCACTGAGTCACATCCTCAGCCCTATTTTGTGTTTTATGTAGAGACAGGGTCTCACTGAGTTGCTTAATGCCTTGCCGTTGCTGAGGTTGTCTTTGAACTCGTGATTCTCCTGTCCCAGCCTCCCTAAGTGCTGGGATTCTAGGCTTGAGCCACCGCGCCCGGCTCCATCTATTTAATTATATAATTTTAATAATAATATATATAATTCACTGATTAATAATGATAGAAGGGAGTATTTTTATTTATTTTTTAGTTGTAGGTAGACAGAATATCTTTATTTTATTTTTATGTGGTGCTGAGGATCGAACCCAGTGCCTCCTGCATGCTAGGTGAGCACTCTACCACTGAGCCATAACCTCAGCCCCTAGAAGGGAGATCTTTACAGTAGAAGAAAGTGGATCCTGGGAAGGACTACCACAGCCACAGCCAGGTCAGTTCGTAGTATGACGATGAGAAGGAGGCAAACATTCCTCAGAGACCACCATGGGGGGTGTTCTCTTGTACTCTCAAGTAACTGTTGAGTAGTAATTATTAAATGTGGGGTGAACATTCCATTTTAAACATTCAAGTATGTGTTTTTGTTTTGTTTTAAATATTTATTTATTTATTTAGTTGCAGGTGGACAGAATGTCTTTATTTTATTTTTATGTGGTGCTGAGGATCGAACCCAGTGCCTCATGCATGCTAGGCAAGCACACTACCACTGCGCCACAATCCCAGCCCCTCAAGTATGTTGTTTTGATCCTGAATAAACTGTAGGCTTTATGTGGATTGCCTTTCCCCCCCACCCACCCAAATATTTTTTTAAAATTCTTTTTAGCTATGATACAATACCAGGATACACCTTGACACAATCACAAAAGTATGGAACTCAACCCACTCCGGTTCAGTCCCCAGCACTTCCCCTGCCCTCCCTCCCTCTCCCTCCTCTCCATCAATCCTTCTTCAGTCCAGTTACAGTTCACCTTTTTGTTGTTGTTGTTAGTGTCCTGTGGATACACTCGATTTCGGGATCTACCATCCATGTATGTATGCACATAGGGAAGTGTGTTTAGAGTACTTTGTGGGAAGAGGAGGCCAGTTGAAAGGGAGAAGAGATGCTACATGAGGGATAATCCCATTTAACTGACCAATGTTTTGCTTTTATTCAATTGTTATTCAATTAGGCAGGTTGTATCCTAAGTGTTTTCAAAGCAAGAGTGTTGAAATGGCAGAAGAGTGGAAGAATCCTGTTTCATGATTATAAAGCTGCTCCCAAGTTGCATGTAACTATGTATTTACTTGTGTTATATACTTGTATTAACTATGTATCTATTTATAGTAACTATGTGTCTACTTTGTAATATACTTATATTAAACATGTATCTATCTGTTACATACTTACATTAACTATGTATCTATTTTATATGGTTTAAGTTTTATGCATTTACCTACATTGGGAATAAGTCAGAAATTACCTCTCTTAATGTTACATGCATATTCTCAAATCACTAGCTAAGTGATAATGTGAGTATTTAGACACACAGACTTTTGGATCTAGAGGAGTCAGAACAGCCTATTGAGCCACTCCTGGATAGACAGGGGATTTGGCTGCACTTAGGCAAGCAGCAGCACATGCTGTCCACGCAGTGTTATTTTAACTTCCCAGGCAAGGGAAGGTGGATATTTTGCAGTTGTTTAGAAACATCTACAAAGTTATATATCCAGCTTTGATAATGTTCCAACTAGTCCATGAGAACCATTGTCTGATTATGGGGAGAATGCACACATTGGGTCCATAGACAAGGTCATTAAGGAAGGTCAGGCCAATTCCATGCAACCTAGATGCCTGAATATCAATACCCAGAGCAAAAAAGGCTAAGCTGAAAAGTGAATCCTTTGTCATCTCCAGCAGCCTTAGGGACCACACTTATACTGAGAATTACATAGAGAACCCCAAATGACATCAAAATCACACAAGGCGGGGCTGGGATTGTAGCTCAGTGGTAGAGTGCTTGCCTTGCATGCATGAGGCCCTGGGTTCGATCCTCAGCACCACATACAAAACAATAAAATAAAGACAATTCCATCTACAACTAAAAAAAATTAAAGAAAAAAAAAAATCACACAAGGCAACCCAGTGACTTTCTCAGTATCCCAAAGCCACTTGCACCAGAGAGAGAACTAGATCCTAGGCCTGCTGATTTGCCACCAAGCATCCCCTGTTTGAACTATCAGTGAGCACTGATAATGAGTCTTCATTCCCCTGCTCAAAATAATATAAAAGCATCAATTTCCTCTGCTGTATACACACCTAGCAAGAGTATATTTTGTTTAGAAAAGTCCGCAGTCATTTGACAAAATTTTGTTCAGTCTTTAACCCTGATGAGGCTCCAACCACATTTCCAGTCCATTCCTGATGATTATTTTTGCTGAAGAAGCAAAGCAATCAGAGTGGGTACATACTCACCCTGGCTACCTCCTTCCCTGCTTCGTGCTTGCCTCTCAATTAGAGACTAAAAATATCTTTTCATCCTGCCATTCAACAAATGGAGGACTGCTCTGCATGCTTGGAACTTTGAGCCACCTGGAGAGGCGACAAGCAAACCATGAGAGAGTGGTTTGGAAATGGCTGAGAAGGGAGGTGTGGAGGGGGGAGTCTATTACAGGCCGGGGTTCAGAGCGGCTCTCTTGATCTTAGCTGTGTTTTGCAGTCTGAGGTGATCTCTGTGGTGTCTGTACCTCTTTATTTGGCATGTGGAATCATAGAAATAATAGGATCTACTTCATTTTTTTTTCCTTTTGGAAGTACTGGGTATTGAACCCAGGGTCCAGTACTCCTACCACTGAACTACAGCTCCAGCCCCATTATAAGATTATTGTAGGACCATGTGATGAAGCTTGTCACACATTCCTTGCTGATGACAAATGGTTGTCATTGCTATTGCCTCTGCCACTGCTGCTGGTGCTGTAGCTGTTAGTTTTAAGAAGTGTAGAGTTAGAGGGCCCTGGAGAGGTGTCCGAAAAGGAGCTCAGGAAAGCGCACTTGGCTAGAGAGGGAACCGATGTGAACATCACCATGGTCACAGGATAAATAGAAACCTTGATTTCTCTGAGATCAAGCAAGTATGGAAGAATACTAATAATACTAATAATAACTGAAGGCTAAAGAGAAAATATAATAAAATGGGACACGGACACTAAAGACCTTAAAGAGCTTAAAGCCCTGGGCCTTTAGCCCCTGCCTTTTGCAGCTCCATTAGATGAGGCTTTCAAACCTCTGACCACCTGACACAATAATAGACCTTACATCTCAGCTCCGTATACACACACACACGCTGTCACTCAAGCAGCTGAACAATATGTAAGTGCTGGGAGGGACCTATCAGGCTGGTTTTATGTAGAATGAGAAAAGTGACTAAAGGTGAGACCTGAGCTTTGGAGGGCTGGTGTAGACATCCTGTTTCCTGGCATTCTGGTTGGATCCACTTACCAGCACACTGCCTAGCTTCACAGTGAAGCTGAGCTTAGGGCAACATTTCCCAAATATCCCAAGGATGACTGTGTGACAATCAAAAACAGGGTTCTAAAGGCAAAAACATGGGAAACTAATGCTACTGTCCCTTTGAAGATTTAAAGTACACACTAGCAGATTTAGTGGGAGAAATTCTGTAGCTTAAAAAAAAAGTTTAACTTGGTTTCCCTCAGTAACTTCAACTCTAAAGTTTTTGTTGTTGTTGTTGTTGTTTTTTGTTTTTGTTTTTTTGTACATAGCACCTGTTTGCATCTGGAAGATAGTGTTCCTTAGAAGGTGCTTTCAGAAGCACAGGGTTAGCATGAGAACTTCCAGATCCAGGGCATTTCAGAATGGCTGCTGGTAACCAGCAGGTTGGGGTTAAGCAGGGGCCAGAAGCAGTGGAATTTACTTCCAGGCAGGTCTTAGAGAACTTTAAGAATGTCAAGCTAAAGAAGGCATCTAATAAGGTCCTATATGAGGATAAGAGAGGAATAGAGCAACCTAGTAAAGAAACATTTAGTCCAGCAATTCAGTCAAATATTATAATATCAAACTCTTTATAAAATATCAAATCAAAACATTGAATTTTTTCAGCTGAGGTACATTCTGACAATCTAGAAGGAAAATGTGTCCAGAATAATTTTAATTATAAAAGGCTCCATGGAACAGGACACTAGTGAGGTATCAGGTTGTAATGAATTATTAATCAACCATATAATCTCTGGGCTCAGATCAAAATATTTGCTTTTGTACATTTTCAGCTATAATCTGCTTTTGCAATGTCCCTTGTACAGTCCCCATTTGAAAAGGGAGAGGGTTTGCTTAAAGAATCCAGCACTTACCCCAGGAATAGTGGTACACACCAGTAATCCCAGCATTTGGGAGGCTGAGGCAAGAGAATTGCAAGTTCAAAGCCAGCCTCAGCAGCTTAGCAAGGCCCTAAGTGCTTAGTGAGATCCTGTCTCAAAATAAAAAAAAATAAAAAGGGCTGGGGATGTGACTCAGTGGTTAAGCACCCCTGGATTCAATTCCTGGTACAAAAAAAAAAAAAAAAAAAAAAAATCCAGCATTTGCTTTCTTGGTTTTTAAATTTTCTATTAATCAATTTCATGATTTTGACATTATTTTCACTTAAAATGAGTTTAAGGACCACAAAGTATTGTTACAGGGGTTTCTCTAAGTCAGGAAAAGGTTATATTTATTTATTTTTTCAAATGCAGAAAATGCTGCCTAATCAAGCAGCGGGCAGCAGCGTTTCACAGTCACAGTTGGATTCACTACCATTGTGGAAGGTGCATTTTTCTGCCCTCATATTGCTAACTACGTTTTCATACTCGATAGTAATAACTCCAAGTTGGTGACCAAACTTTACATTGCCATTAGCATGCCACAAAGAAAATGGAAAATATTTTTGTGCACAAACATAAAGGACTCAGCTCCAAAAAAAGAGCTGCTGTTTTCCCGGGTGTATGGCGAGAGAGATGCGGTGGGTGGACACACAATGGACTGGGCTGGTTCAGGCATTTTTGTCTCACACAGACAGTAAGAGACACACACTGTTTCTCTGCACCACCTTCTAGTTCCATTATCTCAGAAAACACACAGGACAGCAGAGGGAACACGGGAGCCTGCCTGTCACAGCACAGAAGGAATTCCATTTCTGTTGCCTCACCTTGTACAAAAGCAAATACAATATATATTTCTTTGAAGTCCTAGAACAATGTAATGCTAAATGCAGCCTTAACATAATTCCCAGAAAAGAAAACTGGTTGCTTCCAAGCCTTGGAATGCAAATTAGAAGGCCGTATCTGTTTTAAAAAGCAAGCTCATTATACCAGGACTTGTAGCAGGCTCTCTTGTGTGCTTATTATGCTTGTCAGCTCCATGGGCAAGATAATTAACTCTATCTTAAGAAGTGATCTGCCTATGAGAGCCAGCTTTTAACCATGGCATATTTCCAAATTACAGCAGTTAATAAATCTAGGGACATACATCTTTAGACTGTGATCTAACAGTAAACAAAGGAATTCTTGTGGTAGAGGATCTGTTAGGTAATTAGCGTGAGAAAGAAGAAAGGAGAGGGAGAGTAGAGGCAATTCATTAGGCACCCCAGGCCTCCACAGCGTCCCTGTGCTATGTTCCTGGTCAAGGCTGCTCTCTACCCCACTTCCCTGCTCTTGTCCCAGTGAGCTACACCTTGGATCCATCACCAGCACGGGGCACACAAGAAACTGTCACATTCAGCTCCAGCTTGAGTAATTCAAGTCTCCACTGTGGCTAAAATAGTGTCCTTGGAAAATAGGTTCTGCTGTCCCAGGATGAGCTGGTATTCCCTGGACACTCCCTAACGGTGCTTTCCTGCCAAAATCAAATCACAAGGATTCCCTGGAGTTTGCACACCAGTTATCTGCTGCCTGAGAGAATGGAGCCCTGCAGTTAGTGAAACCGACTCCCTCCACAGCCTCTGGGAGCTGGTTCTCACCAGTGTAAACAGATCCTAATGATATTTCTGTTTATCCCAACATAAGTCTGCTATCAGATAAGTGTTAGCTTAGCAAACACATGTGCTTTGCAGGCCAGAGTGGATCATTGGTTAGCATTACTTCTTCCACTTAGAGAAACATTTTTCACCCTGTGGGCGGCGGCTCCATTCATTGTCCAACAGTCAGCAACACAAAAATGCAATGCTAGCAAATGTGGAGGGAGAGGCCTCGCTGGCCCAGGAAGGAGCCAAGGGACAGGAGATTGCTCCTGGCAGGGCCTTGCTTGCTGCCTCCCAAAGCCACCCAGCTGACCAGCCCCCTAGTAGTCACTTGCAGACTTCTCCCAACAGACTCCTGTGGGACTGGGTTTTTCCAGGGCAAGAAGAGCTGAGGCAGTGAAGGTGGGACAGCCACACTGAGACTTGTGGCAACTGTCCCTGTAAATCTGGTTCTGGCTGCTTGACCGTTGCCTGTTTCCTTTGCCTCATCCCCCAGGCGTCTCCTCCATTTCTTACCACCCACCCTGCTGTACCGCTGGGGAACTCTTCTGCCAGATGCCCCGTGGTCTCTGGCTTCTGATCCCCTACAGCTCCTGCCCTGCTGCCAGTTCTGCATGGGCCCTTCACTCCAGGCACTTGGAAGATTCCCAGGAGCTGCTGGGTAAAGTCACCAGAGGCAGAGTCTTTAGGGGTCAGGTGGTTGGCCATGCTTGGGGTTCAGGATAAGTGGGATCCTGTGAACTCTTGCTGCACATATGCAGAGTGGATATGGGCTGAATGAGTGACAGAGGTGTGTCCTTATTGGGTCCTCAGCATCTCTCAGCATTCCCTAAGCTTCTTTCAAGCCCAGAGTCCTTAGATTTGTGTCAAGGTCAAGGCAGACTAAATCTGAGACAGCATGACTCCGCCAACACATTCTTCCCTCTTCAAACTTGGATAAGTTATTGTTTTAGGCTTTGTGGTAACTAAGTATTGTTTTGTTTTTTATCTTGCATGACTTCAAGAATGTGTAGTCAGCCCAGGTAGTGTTTCCACCTTGCATTTTCCAGCACCCAGTCTTAGGTGGTGATGCCCTGGTGCCGCCTCTGCCCACAGTCCTGAAATAGTCTTTCCTTTAGTCAGTGTTCATTGACAACCTTGCTACAGGATGAAGGAGGTACAGTCCTCTCTTGGGGAGGTTAGCACAGGGAAGGCAGATGCTGGAGGCAGACTCATATCTCACATAAAAATATGTTGTCACATTTCCCTTTCTCAGCATCAGTATGGGTCCCAGTGGAGCATCTCTTGCGTGGGTGCCAGGACAGGAGTTGGCTTCTGATTCTGTTGACCTACCTCTCTAGTCCCTTATGCACATCCCACCAGATCAGTCTTCACACACTGTAAGGTCCACAGTCCTTCCTGTTGCCTATCACATAGAATCAGAACTCCCCAGCCTGGCGTGCAGTTCTCTCGAGCTTGGTCATTCCCCCACCCCACTCAGAGCCCTCAGCCTCTTCTGCAGATTCAGGACCCTTCCCTGTGCTTCCCAAGCACACAGTTTGCTCTTAGCAGCTCAGTGGCCTTTGTGTGTTCTGTATTATTATTGTAACCTCTCTGAAGAAACGGACTCCCTTTTAGCGGAGTCTGCTGGTCCTTGCTTTGGACAGCACCAAGCACATGATAGATTCTCAACAAACTTATTTGTTTAGTGATTGCTGTATGGGCTAATTTCACTCTGGCACCTGTGTGGCAGAGATTTGCTGGTGTGTAAGGGAAGAGTTCGTGGGCGCCCCAGCGGAGGCCAGAGGGAGACTTGACTTCGTGAGATATGGTTGGAAGCTGCTTTTGCAAATGTAAAAACCAGTGCTTCAATGCACACATTTTGCACATTTTCCTTCTGAAGCTTTCAGATTCATGAGGATAAATATTGAGTGATGAAGTTTGCTTGGTTTTACTTAACTTCTGTCTGGGTGGCTGCATTTATTCAAAACTGATTTTTACTCCTTTTTTAAAGCAAGGGAACCATATTTTTGAAAAGAATATGAGAAAGTTTGGTAAAGCTAGAGGACCCTGGCTAAGCTGCAGAAGGGTTGGGCAGAGAAGGAACCCTTTTTAAAAATTTATTTATTCTACTTAGGTATGCATGATAGCAGAATGCATTTTGATTCATTGTATACAGATGGAGCACAACTTTTTATTTCTCTGGTTGTACGTGATGTAGAATCACATCATATATGCAGTCATACATGAAGCTAGGGCTATGATGTCCATTTCATTCCACCATCTTTACTGTCCCCTCTTTTTGCCCTCCCCTTTGACCAAAGTTCCTCCATTCTTCCTGTGTCCTCTCCCTCATTATAGATCAGCATCTGCTTATCAGAGAGAACATTAGGCATTTGTTTTTGAGGGATTGGCTTACTTCACTTAGCATGATATTTTCCATCTCCATCCATTTACCTGCAAATGCCATAATTTTGTTCTCTTATATTGCTGAGTAATATTCCATTGTGTATATATACCACAGTTTCTTTATCCATTCATCTATTGAAGGGCATCTAGGTTGGTCCCACAGTTTAGCTATTGTGAATTGAGCTGCTATAAACATTGAAGTGGCTGCATCACTGTAGTGTGCTGTTTTTAAGTCTTTGGGGTATAGACCAAGGAGTGGGATAGCTGGGTGAAATGGTGGTTCCATTCCAAGTTTTCTAAGGAATCTCCATACTGCTTTCCAGACTGGTTGTACCAATTTGCAGGCCCACCAGCAATGTATGAACATGCCTTTTCTCCCACATCCTTGGAGAAGGCTTTTAGATTGACTTCGTTGAGTCTGTAATGTTGCATTTTTAGGGAAATAGCCAAGCAGTTTCTGCAGTTCCTCTTCTTGCTAATCCCCTCCTTCTGGCTGAGCAGAATCATTAAATCTCAAGCAGTCTGGATCAGCCTGGTCACTGCTGGAAGACAGCTTAGCCATCCACTCCAGAATTAGGGGCCTTCCCATCCCCCTCCAGACCACACTAAGGGATCATGCGAGTGTGACCCAAGTGATGGGAGAAGTGACGTTTGTTCTCAACCTATCCATAGACTGTGGCTCTTCTAAAAAGTCAGTAAATTCCAGAAGACTTTCAGAAATGCCAGAGGTGTTCCCTGAGCCAAAACTGCATCCTGATGTCTGCTGGGAGCCTTGGGGTTCCTGACATGCCAGAGTTTCTGATTTACGACTCATGCCTCCAAACCACAGCATAGCCACTGTCCTTGTTCAGGGGGAGTTGATGATTTGACTCCACTGGTACATAATATTAATTAACCCTAAACTCTGCTCCACGGGAGACAGATTTGGGTAAGCATTCCTATTTTACTGAGGATACTGAATCTCGGAGAGGTTATCGTACATAAGGTAGCACAGCTGGAATATGCAGAAACTCAGATACAAACTTTGGAGTACACAGGCTTTTCAGCTCCTTGGTTGGGTTTAGACACCAAAACCCCATGAGCCCCATCTCCCCATCTTTCACATGAGCTAAGACCCCATACTTGCTGGGTTTTCAGATCAAATAAAATGTGATAACTTGAGCACAGACCCCTATAGACATTGAAGGGTACTTGAAAACAATTCTGTTAATCTTCTCAGGGATAAATGTGAAAATAATTTTTTAGTTCTACTTAGCAGTTTCTTTAAAAGATATTTGACAAAAAGAGAAAAAGAACTAGTAAATAAGTAATTTGGTCTCATTCCAGATATATTTTAAGGTTCCTATCCCTCTTCAAAATTTACAGCCAATGTCAACAAATACTTAGTTTGTCTAATCTTTTTGTGGCCTGCATAGAAGGTGGATTGAGTGTTTTTCAAAGTCGGGACTTCCTGTTTTTCCCCGATCAGTGTTTTTCTCTTTGAATTCTTCAATTTTTGCATCAGCCAAAAAACATGTAACACGGTCACATAGGACTAGTCTCCAGTTCCACGTGTGTTTGAGAGGATTAAAAGCTAGGTGATAAAATAGCTTGTCATATTTTATCTGTTTAGTTTGCTTCCATCTTCGCCAGAAGTAAATAACTATAGAGAAACATTTTTGTTCTGCAAGACTAGGGGAGAATCTGAATGTGTTTTAACTTGTGAGAAAGCATCATATTCTATATTGTGGAATTGAAAGCCATCAGAAAGCTTCCTTTAAAACACATGTAGAAGATCTGTGTCCTACTCAAGGTCCAGAATTTTCATTGTTTTTAATCCTTAAAGTTCAGTTTTAAAAATCTGCATTTGGTCATTTTGAGGTTTAACAAATAACCCTGAGAGATTCTTCTGAGTAAAATAAGAAGGAATGTTTGCTCTGGTATATTTCTTAATGTTCAAGAGCAAGTTGGCAAGCCAAAATACTGAACACTTCAGAAAATTTCTGAAGAGACACAGCTTAGAAAGGAGGCTTTTTCATCCCTGCCAATCTGGAAGCACAGCATTGGTTTAGAGTAACTGCACTGGACCCAAGTGAGACTCAGGACTACTAAATTTGCTTTCAAAAAGTGCATTTAAGCCAAAGAAAGCCTCAGTGAGATTTGGTTAAACATCAAGGTTGGAATGATGCTCAAAAGCCTAAAGAAATGTTGTCACATATAATACCAACTGGATTTAGTTGTAGTTATACCTAAAGAGCCCCAGTTAACCTTGTGACATGGGAAATACTTTTCCCCCACTTTGCGTGGTTACTTGGAGCACATTCCATAAATCTTAGTTCTTTTTTTTTTTTTTTAAATATTTTTTAGTTGTCAATGGACCTTTATTTTATTTATTTATATGTGGTGCTGAGAATCAAACCCAATGCCTCACACATGCTAGGCAAGTACTCTACCTCTGAGCCTCACCCCAGCCCCAATCTTAGTTCTTTACTAGGGATTGAACCCAGAGGCACTTTACCACTGAGCCACATCCCCCAGCCCTTTTTGTTTTTTATTTTGAGACAGAGTCTTGCAAAGTTGCTTAGGGCCTGGCTAAGTTGCTGAGGCTGGCTTTGAACTTGTGATCCTCCTGCCTCAGCCTTCCAAGTTGCTGAGATTATAGGCATGCCCTACTGCACCTGGCTCATAAACCTTAGTTCTGAAGGTCCCTTTCCCACTCATATTGGTCAATTAGAGTTATTATCCCATCTGTGCGTGTTGTCTAGTGATCCTCCTCCATCTGAGCATGAGTTCAGTGATAGTCCATGGGTGTTTCTCTCCACCTCCCCCGCCCCATCCTCTGCGTCTTCAGCTCCTTGAATCTGTTCTCCTTCTTCTCATACAAATGTGCCCTGATCCTTATGACAGTTATCAGTCAGTAACTATTACCTGCCAACCCCCAGTTCAAAGGTTTGTGAGCACGTTGTGTCTGCCTGGGACTGTGCTCCCCTGACCCCTGTACACGAGGTGGTAGCCATAGAAAGTCAACTCAGGCATTGATCAGGCATGAGCATGGTGTTGGGCAGACACACACACTGGCTAAGTGTATCTGAATGAAAGAGACAGTTCTGTGCATAATTAAGTGATGACTAGGTACCTGCACTGAGAGCAGCCGTGGCCCTCAGATGAGTTAGAGGAGGCCTCCCGAGAGAGCAGTGGCTTGACCTGGTTCTGGGAGGATGGGC
Organism: Xerus rutilus; assembly: GCA_028644305.1. Classification (NCBI taxonomy): domain Eukaryota; kingdom Metazoa; phylum Chordata; class Mammalia; order Rodentia; family Sciuridae; genus Xerus; species Xerus rutilus. Next base: position 10,735,766 of record CM053405.1, on the reverse strand, counting down.
AGAAGGTGAGAGGAAGACATGCAGCCTGCATTTCAACCAGGTAAAGATGACAGCAAGGACAAAGACTGGGCTTCAAAACCTAGAGGTCTATCTAGGACTCTGCAAAGGCTTCACTGACCTGCAGCCTGGGTTAAATGACTCTGTGCTCCAAAGAGTGTGTCATGATTGTTTTACCTATTTGTAAACAAATCTTAAGTGTGACATGAAAAAATGAGGAAACAGGCCTTGAAGAGTTTGAACAAGCGGCAGCAGAAAGGGAAGTCGCGCAGAGAGAATACTCCTGCATTTCCTCCTGCCCAGAGGTGTAGGTTTTGGAACCTCACTGCTGACCTTCGGCCAGCACACAGCTCCTAGCATTTAGCTTTGTGTTTACCACTGTTGGGAATCATGGCACTTTTTCAAGGAGATGAACAGGCCTCTGCTTACAGCCATCCTCCCAGGTGATCACTAAAAGCATGCCTGAAGCAACACATCAATATTTTCTCTGAGGAATGTGGTTATTTGGCTTTGCATCCTAGAAACTTGGGTATTTTATTTATTTTGTGTGCCTCAATAAAAGTGCTTTTATTTTCATCATTGTAAACAGTAAAAGTAACATCTTCTCTTTGTAATAAGTAAAACAATGCAGATGTGTGTAAGGCTAATGATTTCCCCCTTCCTGCTCCTCTTACTCCCAGCTAAATTAGTGAGTATTTGCAGCTTGGTACAGAGCTTCCCTTTCCCTCTGCTTACGTTACACACATGTATTTCCATGTTCTTACAAGTTTTAATTTTCTTTAACAGAATGCACTATATTGCCTGAGGTGTGACTTCTTCAGCTTGCCACTGCGTGGTGGGCACCCTGCTGGCCCAGTACATTTAGCTTCACTTCATGCTTCTTGTGTAACATCCCACTATATGCATCTGCCATGATTACTTAGCTTTTCCCATGTTGGTGGACAGTCTGAGTGTTGTCAGCTGTCTGACATCACAAAGGATGCGTTAATGACGTCTTTGTATGCATGTCATCAAATCCTAGTGCTTCTGTTTAGATAGATAATCCTTTCTGAAGGGATTAGTGGATCAAGGAGTTGGTCCTCTTTAATACCTCCTGACATCTTCTTTTTCTTCAAAAGTCACAGCAGTTTACACACCTGCCAATAATATAAAATTTGCTGTCACACCTTATCTAAGCTAGCGCTAGGTTCTATCAGTTGTTTTAATTTTTTACGTGGCTAGCGGGCTTATCTCAGTTTTGTTCCATGCCTGCTGTGGAGGTGGGCCACCCTTTCCCATGTTCATGCCCACCACTGTTCTGGGAGCTGCCTTCTCCTCGGTTTCACCATCAGGTAAGGCCAGTGCCCCCCACTAGACTTCATGTCTTTCTTGGCTTTTTTCTTGTATAAAGTTAAAAATCATTTTTGTCCAAGGCCAGATGAAAATCTAAATTGCTAGAATTCTGACAGAAACTCCATTAGATTTACAGGTGAGTTCAGAAAGATCCCTTGACATATTCATGACATTGTCTGCTCCTCAGGAAACACCGTTTGATGCTTCTCCGTTTATTTGGATCTTGTTTTATGTATTCCAACAAAATGTGTTTTTTTTTTTCCATTTAGGAATACTTGTTGAATTATTCCCAAGAAATTTAGGGTTTTGTCTCTCTTGTAATGGGAGAGAGGCAGCTTATTTAGTCTGATGTTGTTCTAATCAGTTCATTGGTCTAATGAGACATAGAATGTGTGTCCATCAGAAATAGAGAAAGATTTCTAGTTTCCTTTTTTTGCTTGGTACTGACCATATTTAAATAGCAAACATGCAGTAAGGAGTTGGATTGCAGGATCAAGAGTGCTGTTCTTCTAGCACACATTTATATTAATGTTTTCCTAAATGATGTTTTTAAATAGTCTCAGTTTCTACTGGTAAGATCTAAAACTTGTACTTTAAAACTTTACTCATCTCCTAAAAACAATCATGTCAAAAGCCCCAGATCCTTGAATTCATTCACAAGACATGGTGTGTGCCAGTGTATCAAATTCCAACAGTGAGTTTAACTGGACCCCCATGCAGAAGTAAATGCATCCTGTAGCTGAGAAGCAAATAAAAACATTAAATAGGTTGGACCTGATTACACACCTGTAATCCCAGCAACTTGGGAGGCTGAGGCAAGAGGATCATAAGTTTGAGACCAGCCTCAGCAACAGTGAGACCTTCAGCAACTTTGTGAGATCATCTCAAAATAAAAAAAAAATGAAAAAGTCTGGTGATGTAGCTTCAGTGGTAAAGCACCCCTGGACTAAATCTCCAGTACCAAAAAAAATAAATAAATAAAAACTTAACAAGTTAAAGCCACTAGGATGATAGGAGGGTGCATTAACCCATGTAGCAAGGAGCCCGTAACATTCTTGTCCACATCTCTACCAGGCCTCTATACAGAGCTCTTAGCGTCCCCACCGCATAGCTGATGGCTCAGCCAGTGCTGAGCTTGGCTGTTCACGGCACAGGGCTGTGTTCACAGGGTTCGAGCGCTTTTGAGCTTCACAGTACTGGTGGCAGAACATCATTGACCTGGTTTCTTTTGTTCTCTTTCTCAGAGTGGCTCAGATACACAATGTCTTCAGCCACACTCAGCTCGTCCTTCACACTTAGACCAGGATATTGTCACATAGTACTTACTGTTTTTAAAAAATAATCTTCAGGAGCTTTGAGATTTTTTTTCATAAAAATTGTCTTAATTCAGAAGTTCTCTGTGATATGATAGCTAGTCCTCTCTAAAATAAAGTATTGGTAGGAGGCAGACTTTGGCACCAGCTGCAGTATTAATCAAAGTGAAAGGAGGATTTGGTCTTCATATACCAGAGTGAGGCTTACAAGCACTCAGAGAAAGCTCTCTGCAGTCTTCTGTCAGCTCATGTCCACCTGGGCAAGTGATCTAGCACCAGATCATCACCAGCAAGCCGAGAAATAATGATAGCTCCCTCATAGAGTCATCAGGAGAAGAGAAGCTCTTAAAATGGTGTCTGTTCACACTCAGGGAGTGCGAGCAACACCGTTACTGTGCTCGTTGGATTTCATAAAGTCCAAATGTCCCTTTTAGTACACATGCATTCATAAAAGTCAATGGAAGGCTGCAGACAACACATCTCAATGTTGCAGTTAAATTAGAAAAAGGAATGGAGATTTTTGAGCTGCTCAGAGATCTCTTGCCAAGGTTAAGGTGATACAATAATCAAGGAAAAACTCTGTCACTAAGTGGGGAAAGAGGAAGTATGAAGAATGGTAGACTCCCAAGATCACAGAGTTAGTCTTTTATTCCAGACTGCTATTTATAGAGTTGTTGTTGTTATTACTGCTTTTAAGCATAAGAACATTTAAAATTCAGTTCTGAAGTGAATTGGGATAATCTTGAAATATCAACTAAGAAATATCATTTGCAGACCATGTATCTTAATAAAAATTTTTAAAAAAACTAGCAGGGCATATGGGAATTTCAGTAACAGTAAAGATGTGAGCTCAAGGTGAAGAATATGTGAAAGTTTTTAAGTGGCATAGAAATGTTTGTTCTTTAAAAGGACACTAGAATTATCGTAGTAATATTCTTTCTTGGTTAAGCCTTCCACTATCTCCAATTAAATTGAATTTGGTCAGGTGAATAGGTTCATGTTTACATGAAAGATCAGGAGAATTTGGGGAGGATACGTGACACTAAAATACACACTTTAATGGAGAGAAGAGGAGGGCATCCTGTTTTGTACCCAAACACATTGAAGAGACCAGCAGGAGCAAGCTGAATTAGCCATACTTCATCATATCCTGTTCCATAGTTTGGCTCTATTCTTTGTAGAAGCTCTTCTTTGGGAAGTGACAGAAAACACCAGTGTCATATTTGGCCTGCCAGGGTCATCTCGGGGTTTTCAGGAAGCACTAAATATGGACAGCTTTACTCCCTCCTCTGATGGCCCCTCTCAACCACAGCCTCATGTGTGGGTGTTAGATTCGTGCTGGAGCTCCAGCTAAACAGAGCAAGGCTGTCTCATTTGGAGCAGTATAGATCCTTGAGAAAATAAAACATAGTCGGAAAACTACCGGGAAGACAAATGATCTAATTTAACCCAAACCACTTTTTAAAATACAGGCCAACAGAACAATAACAGTGGAAAATTACAGGAACCCAACTCTGGAGAAGATTGTAGTCCAAAATGGCTGACTCCCCACAGCCTGGGAAGGAGCTATTTCCACAGGTGGCTGCAGCTAGACATGGACTTCCGAATTTCCCACACTTCCACAAATGTAAATTTTCTGATGACCATGGGTTTAAGGAAGATTTTTTTTAAACTACATTTACCTGCTAGCGTGGTCACTTTGCTTCATGCCATAATAGGTGTAACAGACAGAGGGAAGTTGTGGATGGGGGATTCATCCTTTTATCAAAGGGATTAAAGGACAGTGTGGGCTATTTCCTGGCAAGACAAATGATTGCTTAGAGAAACAGAATGGTGTCTCTAATCCAGGATGAGGCAAGCAAAGGAAATATTCATCTTACCGAAAATCATGAAATGAGACTTTTAGTATTTATATAATAATCTCTTGGTATTTAAGGAACAATAATGATTTCCAGCTGGGCACCTTGTTGTAGAAGCATGTGAAAAGCATTTCCATGTGAGACACATGATTGTTTCCCCACATGACCATGGATGTCAGATACAGGATTAGGCCCCAGGCCCTTGGTACCTCCTTAGTGGCACAGCCATCCTGCCTGAATATTGGTTGCCCTCCCACATACCCACCTTTTCAGAATCTGGCAATTACCACCCTGGTGACAGTCAGCGGCACACCCAGACCTCTGTTTTTGCTTGCTTAGTCAGCAGTGCTGGGGATGAAACTCAAGGCTTCACAGGTGCTAGGCAAGTGCTGTGCTCCTGAGCCACACTCACCCCACACTTAACCCTGGGCAGGGTTCTCTTGGGATTTCCAGGGACTGGTCAGAAAGATTGTCTTGTCTTTTGAATCTAAACCTGATTTTCTTCTTATAGTAGTTAACAAAGTTTGACTCCATAAAGGACAGGTTGTCCTGTATCCCAACTGATATCTAAAGAAAGAGAGAAAAATGGAGTTGAAAAGAACTCTTTACTTAAGCTTTACATTTAAGAGGCTACTGGTGTGGCCCCAAGCTGCATTCTGTTTGTGTCTGTGTCTTCCATTAAGCAGCCTACTGAGTGCCCAGCTCGAAACAGCAAGGGAAGCACCAGCCTGTCCATTGAGAAATTTCCAGAACTACAGGAACATGTACAGTGCTACTGCCATCATGCTGCATATTCTAAGTACATAGATTCTACCCAAAATCATTCATTTGGTTTTTGAAAACTAAACCTGCAGTTGGGGGATTCTGGTTATGAATAACCCAGTGTACGCTCTGGAGCAGGTAACACATGCATGCGTTCGTGTATTGAGTTCAGACTTTCATCGTGCTAAGCAGATGCAGAAAAACTGGTGGCAAACCAACTCAGTCCCTGCCTCAAGGAATTAACAGCCTGGAAAGATGGCCCACCAAGGGGACAGGCCACCAGAGCTCCCCCTGGTGCAAGCAGCAATGAGGTCTGGGGTCTGTGCAGAGGGAGGGAAGGTGAGAAAGGGTAAGTGGAGGAAGTAAGGAGTTAAGGTTTCTTTTTGAGATTCTGAGATGGAAAACATGTATGCAATGTAAACCTTGGCAGGAAGAAGCCACAAACCCGAAAGATCAGACAGGAGAGAAAAATGCTGAATTTGAACAAGCCTCCTGAAAAGGTCAGTGGATAGCCCTATACTTGCGTGGTCAGACTGGCCTCTCCTTTGTAACAGCAGTGAGGAGGTGAGGAAGGGTTTGGGATAGACAGGTTTTGTTGAGGTTATTGTTTTAGGAGAAAAAACAGCAAGAAATTGAATCTACCTGATGAATTCCTTACTTCAGATAGGGTAAGAGCTGAGGCTATCTTCTGAGGTGGAGTGGGAAAGACCAGAGGCCAACCAAGCCGTGATCTGCCCCGTCGAGGTTAAGGCCAGGCGTGTGTAGTGGGAGCATGCTGTGTCGTTGTGTACTAAATAAGAAGTCAACAGTGTCACCGTAAGAGTGGTGGCTAAAGCAAAGCCGAGAGGGTCATTGGTGTGGAACTGACAGCCATCAGCTGGGTTAACTGTCAGCTTTAGAAACTTTCCCCCAAAGCTGAGGCACAGAGGAGGTTAGGAGCCATGAGGCAGAATGCCCAGGGAAGCTCAGAGGGACCAGACGGGACTTGCTTTCTCTATTTGAAGTTCTACAGAGTATTAGGTGGGCGGGTGTGAGTCTCTAGGAAGCAGGGAGTTTATACAAGAGCCCAGAGGGAATGATTAGAAGCCGACCTGGGGAGCTGGGGCTACTTACCCAACTGCAGAGCTGGGAGGTCAGGGAGCCAGAGCCCGGTGCTCCTTGCTGTCACCCCCACCCCTTTTTTGCTCAGCCCTGGTGAGCTCCTCAGACCCCTTCAGGAATTTCATTTGTTAAGTGGAACAAAGGCTGTGCAGGGACATCTCGGGAGGAGGCAGAAACTTGCTGAGCACGACCAAGGCGGACCTCAGGGATCCCACCTGGGTCTTTTAGTCACAACTGAAACCCCGGGGAGAATGGCGGAAGAAGGCTGTCATCCAGGCTAGCATGCTCCTTTGCTATCATGGCCACAGTTGCCACTCATTGGCTCAAATTTTGTACCAAGTCTAGAATAATAACCCGTCCACACATCGGCACCTCATAGACTTCCCATGTACACCAGACCTGCCCTCTGGGAGGAGTCTCCGCCTGGCCCTGGCCTCAGAGGTACAATGACCTTCTTTCCTACTTGAAGGGATGTTTACACTGACATTGGCATAAAATGACTGGCAGGTTTGTGGGGAGTTGGTGACTTGTCCCAAAGAATCTCGGTCTGTAATATAGAGATTTTGCTCGTCTCCAGATTCCAAATTTAAAATGTCCAGAACTCTTTACTGATGTAGACAACTCATACCAGAGAGATCAGTTCATACCTGTGGGATTTGGTAGCCATTTCCCTGGAGGTTGGAGTTTTTCTTTTTAATATCCTGTTGTTTTGCAGTCTTACCGTGGGGGAAAAGATCAGGCAACAGAACACCGTGAACCTGGCAGATAAGATGTGAAGGATATGTGACCCTCCCGGAGCTTTCTGGAGGCAGCTGTGTTTTTCAGGCAAACGTTCTACAGTCCTGCACACGCAGGGTATGGGGGTCTGAAGTGTCAAGAAAGGCCCAGGCTGGACCTTCTAGGATCAGAACTGGGCTGTTGCATATTTAGTATTTTGGAGTACTGGTAGATCTGGCCCTAATCTGAAGTCACATGTCTTTACTTTGTAAAGCCCAAGGACATTTAGGAACTTGCCTTTAAACAGCAAGTGAACTTCTGTATTTAGGAATGTCTTGGGCTGGAACTCTGCCTCAAGACCTCATTTATTCCAAAGGCATTTCAGATCCTTTTGAGCTAAATTTCAAGACCATGGCTAATCCTCATTACCAGCCATGGCACCTGTCCTTCCTGATCTGGTTAGAGATGTGCTGGGGGTAGCCATTGACCACCAATGACAGCCTCGTCACACAGCTTCACACAGAAGCCTTCCGCATCCTTGACATGTTTAGCTTGATTCCTAGAGAGCATCAGGGCTGAGTCTTAGTCTGTTTCTCTCTCTCTGTATCCTTTTCAGATGACCTCACTTAGTTCTCTGGCTTTAAATACCATCTGTATTATACATGCTCCGGCAACCAGCAACTTTGCACTCCAGACTCACAGAGCCAGCTCTCCGACTTAACTTCTCCACTCAGAATTCTAATGGGCATCTCAAAGGCAGTACCAGCCTCCCAGTAGCACCCTGGCCTTTCCTGACCCCCACCCCCATATCCCCATCTCAGTAAAGAGCTACACTACTGATCAAGTAGTAACTCAAGCTAAAAAAATTCAACATGCATCCATGAGCTCTCTCCCTGGTCCTCACACCCCCCACGCAGTCCATCTCCACATCTGATTACTGGACTGCCCAAATGCTCTCCCGTCTATCTACTTCTCTCATCCCTGCTCCACCTTATCCAAGTCTCCTCCTTCCTTGGCCTGAATTCTTGCAGAGCTCTTGATTGCCGCCTCTGCCATTCCCTCTCCAGACCAGTCTTATCACTGTAGCTGGCAATAGCCTCTGTCCCACCTCTGCCCACGGCCTTTCCTGAAATCTCACAAGACACATTCCTCACCTGACCTGGAATGATCTCAGCACTGTCTGCTTTTCCAAACTCACCTTCTCCCGCTCGCTTCTCTCTGGCTTCTTTCTGTTCCTTCAACACCAAACCTCCTGCAGGTCTCTGCTGTCCTCCAGCTCCTCACCCAACTGGCTCGTTCTTGTTCTTTGGATCTCAGCTTGAATGTCACCTCCATGGAGGGGTTGCCGTATCTATGCCGGTAAGCTCTCCAAGGAATATCCAGCTCATTAGCATATTTCTTTCTTTTCCCCCAGAACACGTCACAGTAAATGATCATACTGCTTGTATGCATGTTATTTCATTCTTTCAAATATTTATGGGTCATATGTCATGTGATGCCCTTTCATGTCATAGGTCAGGGATATTGCGATAAAACATGGCTCTGTGCTCTCTGGAGCTCACATTCAGGTAGAGGAGATGGACACTAAGACAAATAACAGATAAACACATGATGAATCAGGGAATGAACAGGTTGTTAAGAAAAGCAGGACGAGTACACAAAGATGCAGACAACAGGTGCCTGAAGGACAGGTAGGATCTGATGACTAGTAAGAAACCATCTCAAAGAAATGGGTGGTGGGTAGTTGATTTGGTAAGTGGTTTTGAGGAAATGTGAACTATTTTAAGGAAATTAATTTTGATTCTCTCTCACATCCTAAGGTCCATGAGTCAAAAATTAGATGTACAAGGCTGGGCAGTAATCCCAGCAACTCAGGAGGCTAAGGCAGGAAGATTGAAAGTGTAAAGCCCTCAGCAAATTTGCAAGACCTTGTCTCAAAATTTAAAAAAATTTCTATTGAGGATGTGGCTCAGTGGTCAAGCACTCCTGGGTTAAATACCCAGTACCAAAAAATTAATAAAAAGTTAAGTGTGCAAATGAAGCCACAAAATAGAATGAAATTATCTTATATATGGATAGGTAGGAATAGCCAAGGCTAAACGTATGGAAACTTACTCTATAAAGTGACGGGAGACTCCATATTATATTCCTCATATCACCATAAAATCATGACATTATAGGTAGACAAATAGGGGGAAATACTTCCTTTATAAATGGGAATTAAAAAGGGCTAATAACAGTAATGTGTTACTTGCCCTCGATTCTGAAACTTTTTTCTCTTACATTTTAATGTTTCTTGAAATCAGAATCGATTTTTCAAATAATGTACACATTTAATGTGATCATGAAAAACATTAAATCAATGTTGTATCTTCCAAGCAATACCATCTCATAATTAAAAGGTGATTTTTAAAAGTTTGTAAAAATTAGTACGAACATTAACATTCTTGGTGGAAAATAGCTCATTTGTTTGTTTATTCAGTAGATATTGGAAGACTTACCAAGCCCTTCACTTACAGTGATAAAGAAAATAGACAAAAGTCCTTGCTTTCAGACGTCTAGTCTAGGCCAGTCCCTGCTTGGTGCCCTGTACGCCACCTGCCTATATCCCATTTAAGATCAGCAGGGTTATTTCAGGGAGAGTAAGTTCCTTGACCACTCAGCAGTTAAACGATGGAAGCGGATTCCAGCTCAAGCCTGAATGCCTCTGAACCCCATGCTCTTCCCTCAAATTGCCATAATTGTTGAGCTAAATGAAACTTTCTCACTCTGCTTGTAGGGAGAGCTATCATTACTGTGTCCTCCCGCCTCCCCCGACCCTTCAGCCCTAGGTTTAGGACTTAAATCAAGGAATTGTTTGTGGAAGTAGAAAGCATTGCAGCAGAGGCCCCAGCTAGAGCTGATTTTTTTTTTTTAAAGCAAAAAATGAAGTTTTGCCAAAAAGACACATAAACAATCTAGTCCTACATCATTTAGGTGCACTAGGTGCATTCAAACTTGTGTTGAGTAATACATATTGTTTAGATTTTAGCATACATTTGAGAGGTAAAAACAAGTAAACAATCCACAATCACAGATTTGGGGAAAGATGGGAAAGAAAAAGAACAAAACTAGACACAGTTCTCAATGTCTGTGAGACAAGTAATTAGAAGTTGTCCTAAATAGAGTTCTCCAGAAGCAAAATCAGTATGTGTGGCCTCTTGTGCATTGTGATTTAATGAGCAAGTGCTTTCAGGAGGTGGAGAAGCAATCAGAACGGGGTGCTGGGGAGAAGTTAAGCAAAGATTGCTCTCCACTGGAAACTGCTTCCCCAGGTTGCATGGGAACTCCAGGTCATGATCCGTGCCAGGGTGGCTCACACAGAGACAGGGGAGCTCATCCTCTATACACTATGTCAGCCAGTCCTTATTTTCCTGCTGTCAGGGACTCCACTGGGGGTCAATTGTGTTTAAAACCATGCAAAGGGGCTGGGGTACTTCTTGCTAAGAAGGAGGCATCTGTGAACACAGCTGGGGAGTAGCTGGGGATGGGTGCACCGCCTGGTATTGGATATCTGGGCGGGGTGCCAGTAGCATCCACTACCAAGTCCAAAAGGAATTAATTTGGTAGATGATCGAGTGATAAGTGTCGACACATAACAGGAGCCCTCTGACTAGATATGCCTGTTGAACACAGAATTTATTGTGAGGGAGTTTCTTGCTTTCATGTTGCTTTAGGGTATCAAGGTATTCATTCAGCTGTGATAGAAGGAAAAATTTGTTTCTAAGAGAGGCAGCATAGCAGGGGTGCTCTGCAGAAGCTAAAAAGGTGCTTATGGAAATTTTCAGGCTATTACTGGAAAAAGGAGAAAGAAAATTAGAGCCATAATTGGAAACAATTACCATGCACTAGCTTAGGTAATGCCAGCTTTGTCAGGAGGATGGCAGTGCCTTCCTACTGCTAGGGTACATTTTTATTCTAGTCTTTTCCAAAACCATTTTTATGTGTTGGTATTTTCCTATGACT